>JARHVA010001382.1:1200000-1907500 GCA_037957365.1 Torreya grandis | reverse complement strand
TGTGACAGTGGAAATGCATGTCTAATAGTGAAAGAGATCTAATCCAGAATACAGAAATCTTTCGTGAATATTTTGCAATCTCCTAATGAAATCTATTTAACATTTTAGACAATCTATTTTTCTTGTCTTGATCTCAAGAAATCTCGGTTGGATTATAATTTTTAAGAGATTTGATGAAAATTATTAAAATATGACAGTGGAAATGCACACCCAATAGTAAAGGAGATCTAGCCCAAAATAAAGAAATCTTTCGTGAACATTTTGTAATCTCCTAATAAAATACATTTAGCATTTTGGATGATTTATAAAAAATGAAATTTAAAATTATATTTTTCTTGACTTGACTTCAAGAAACCTTGCTTTGATTACTACATTTTTCCTCTAATCAATAGGGTTTAGTACTATATAATTATCAAAATTGATATGATTATAATCATCAGTGTGTGATAGCGGAATGGTATGCCTAGTAGTGAAAGAGATCTGATCTAGAATAGAGAATTCTTCTAAGAACATTTTATACTCTCTTTATGATGTACATTTAGTGTTTTGGATAATCTAGAGAAAATGAAAACAAGTCTAAAACAAATTGATATTGTGTTTTCCTTCTCTTGTTATCAAAAACCTCATTAGATTGTCATGCTTTTGCTTTAATCACGTGTAAAATAAATTTCTTTTTTTTCCTTTGATTTGGGGAAAGTATATTTAAAAACTTAAAAGAAAAGAAAATATGTTTTGAAGTTCAAATTAAACCACATAATAGTCAAACAATCTTGATATTTTTCAAGTTGATATACCAAAAAATTATCAAAAATAACAAGCCTCAATAAAGTAGAGTAGCTCCAATAACATGCAAACAATGATCTTATGGTATGTATAAATATAAATTTGTGTTTTAATGAATATTCTAATGATTGTTTGATTTCTTCTATAATGTTTGCAAGCACTCAATAAATTCTTGTGAACAATAAAATAAATTATATATTTTTTCTTCTGTGTTAAACAAATTAAAATTCCTATGTATTAATAGACAACTAAATTTAAATTAGTATCCCATCGACATGCAAATTGACATCAAATGCTCACAAGATGAAAAAGGTGGTACAAAGAAAACCATTGCACTATAGCAACAAAGGACCACACTAAATGACCCAGGAGCATCCCATTGCTCTACACAGGCCCGAGGAGAGTTTAAATGCTTTAGACTAGAGCCCAACATAAAGGAAAACATAAGAGAGAGTTTATGAAAGCTGGAGGGAATTAAGAAAAAGAGAATCGTCGAAAGTTGAAAAGATGTATCAATAACATTTAATTTATATCAATAATATACAAGTACACAAAATCTTAAAATCATGCAATTTAAAAGTTAATAAATACCTAACGTTCATTTGAGGTGTATATTTTCATCTACTTTGATGTATGTGTGTGCATGTATATATATCAAAATAGAAAATAATACATGGTATGGATACAAACAATTTTGGGGACTTCTATAAAAAAAATTACATGAAAATTTGTTAAAAAAATTAAACATACATAAGTGAGTTCTAATAAAAACTTTATTTTCTTACACATGCATGAGTGAATTTTAATTAAATTTTGAAAAATTAAAAATAATATACTTAAATTTGATAGGAAATCTGATGAAGTTAGACACCTTATCTGATTGGACCTCTAAACATTTTTAAATTCTTGAATAAGATTATCAGTAAAAAAATTTAAATATATTTTAAATCAATTCAATAAATATATATGTATAATTCTAAATAAAAATTAAATAAAATTATATATATTAATTTAAATCAAACTAAATATAATCATAAAAATGATGTAATATTAATGTGAATTGGTATTAGAAACAGTTATTGAATATGTGACTCCAAATTAAATAAAATATGAATTATTAAAATTTGGAGTTAGGTACCCTAGCCTCCAAATCCATGTGTTGAAAATGATAATGCATGTGCTCTAATAACATGTGTTTGATGAGTGGAATATATGTCCAGTTTTTATAGTTGAAATAAATTTGTGAAGATCGCTTCTCAAAAGAAATAGAAAAATAGTAATAACATATATAAAAATAGTAATAACATATAGAAAAATAGTAATAACATATATAAAAATAGTGACGTTGTGAATAAGTTGTTCCATATGAGTTCATGATATAGACAATGTAATACTAATAATAATATGTCCATTATGAGCTTAAGATATAGTAAATATATCATTATAATAAATTAATCTTTAAAATGATTGAAGTTCATTGTATCATAGTTTGGAGTCATTTTCGAAAGATTATAATTTTTATAAACATTTAGCATAACATAAATTATAGTTTTTGTGCTTTCAGAGAATTTTTAGAGTTTAAAATAGTTTATTAAAAATATTTATTTAATGAGATTATATAAACTTTCTTATGAATCTGCCCAAATTAAACTCGATAATCGCATTTACATGTGACAAGTCCACTTAACTTAAATTTCAAATATATGTGATAGATAATTTGTGCATCTCAAATCCAAGTTTGTATTTTAAAAAATCATTTTAATTGTGGTCATTCAAGTGTATGTGATCTTCACATTGTAATTGTTGTTATTATTATTTTGTTATGTGGAAAATATCTCAAAAGAGATGCCACATTTAGGTAAGACTTCAGGGGACAATAGTATATTTTCCCACCAAAATTATTCAAGTCTCACATTTAACTTGTCCTCTTCGACATATTCAAAGAGCGTGCCTAATTAAAAAATCAACAATCATTAAATTATATATGTAATTTTTTTGAAAACTAACAAAACTCAAACCTTATTACTCATACAAAAATCATAATCAAAACAAAAACTAACATAATTTCAATCAAAACAAAAACCAATAATATAATTGTCATTATTACACTCTACTTCAATAACTATATTACTAATAATAAATAAATTGTAAAAGAATAATAAATTTTGCTCTAAATTTTTGCATTTTTCATTATTATTTTTTGTTGTGCAAAACATTCTTGATTAGCATGTATCATTCCTGAATAAGACACTTTGTGACAAATTGACATATAAATACGTAAGAGTGAGCTAATTGAGCACAATAAAAAACAAAGATAATGACGTATTTAGGTAAGACTTCAGGGGACAATAGTATATTTTCCCACCAAAATTATTCAAGTCTCACATTTAACTTGTCCTCTTCGACATATTCAAAGAGCGTACCTAATTAAAAAATCAACAATCATTAAATTATATATGTAATTTTTTTGAAAACTAACAAAACTCAAACCTTATTACTCATACAAAAATCATAATCAAAACAAAAACTAACATAATTTCAATCAAAACAAAAACCAATAATATAATTGTCATTATTACACTCTACTTCAATAACTATATTACTAATAATAAATAAATTGTAAAAGAATAATAAATTTTGCTCTAAATTTTTGCATTTTTCATTATTATTTTTTGTTGTGCAAAACATTCTTGATTAGCATGTATCATTCCTGAATAAGACACTTTGTGACAAATTGACATATAAATACGTAAGAGTGAGCTAATTGAGCACAATAAAAAACAAAGATAATGACGTATTTATTGAAATATTTTAATTTTGAAATTTTGATAACCCTAGAAGGAAATATAAAAATGGGAATCTCGGGATATTTAAACGCATGGGTTTCTATATGATTTTTTCACTTCATATCTTTTCTTAGTTGGTAAGAGTGTTTCTCGAAAAAATTAGTGTTTTGTGTTTTCATGTTGAATAAAGAACTATAGACAATTAATTTTGGTGCATGTCTCGAAACTCTAATGTTAAAACTTGCAAAATTTATCCTATAGCTTTTTTTTTTTATTATCTTTTATTTATTATTTTTAAATTTGTTGGTTGTTGGTGTTGCGATCTTTTTAAATATTTTTATAATTTATTGTAAGGTTAAGGTTCGAGGAGGCAGTGTTTCGGAGGTTGGAGAGGGTGCTCCTTGTCCCCGCGTGGTCTGAAAAGGTTCTTGTTGAGGAGAAGTTTACAACGTGGTGCTAGCTTGAATGTTCGTGGTCACCAGGATGGTTGGGGGGCTCATACTCAATTGCAGACGGGTGATTGGGGAATCCCCCTCTTACCAGAGACCAGCTTGATGGGTGGGACGCTCCGCTTCCTCCACCAAACACGTTTCCAAGGTTGGCTTTGGTCATTTCCCAGTGGAGGTCTACTGGAGAAGACAAAAATGAAACTGAAGACACTATTGGTGGTTGGGAGCCTTTTCATGATGTTGAGGACCCGCCTGCGAATGCGGGGTGGAAGGAAAACCTGATAGCCCCCCACCTCCACCCCCTCCTACTTTTATGTTCACGGCGATGGCTTAATTATGTTTTTTCTTTGCCCTTTTTTAGTTGTGGCATTTAGTAACTTTGTTTGTACCCTTCCCGTGACCGTTTGGCATGGTGTGAACTTGAGGTGTGACCTTTCCACCTACTTTTTTGTATGAGTAGTTGTACTTTATTTAATTAATATAAACGCTTTTCAATCAAAAAATAATAATAATGTGTTCTAGAAAGTGGATAATTCTATTTTAAAAATAAATATTAAAAAAAATTAACAATTTTTATAAATTATATATATATATATATATATATATATATATATATATATATATATATATATATATATATATATATATATATATATATATACGTTACATTTTTTTATATATAAGTTAAAATATATATGTTTGTTAATATCAATAATTTAAACTTAAAATACTTTTAGGGGAGATTGAAAGTGTATGTGATCTCTTTATGTAAAAAAGCAGGACATACTATTATGCTTTGATTTTATGTCTTTGTTTTTATATTTTTGATAATTGTTTTGAAAAAGTTGAGTGATAATGATTTGAACACTGTCGGAATATTATGATTGTAGTCATGTCATTGTTGGATCCTTCCCCCTTTCATCATGTTTAATTATGCCATGATTTTTTACTCTCTCACTTTCAAAAAGTTGGTTTATACACTAATAAGCTCCTAATTTGAATTTGAGAAATCTAGATATACACAAACATCTTATTGTGTTTGATATCTCAAAATTATGCCATACAATCATTATATACTCATGTAATTACAAGGATCAAATATAAGGATTTCTTAAACCATGCTTTTTAATATACTTCTATTTATTGAACATTTATTCTACATACTTGTGTCAAAAAAAGGACCTATGAAAGAGTATATAGAATCAAATATTTGCTTGCATCTCATACATAGGGATGAAGTTTTGAAATATTGTATATACAGACTTTCTTTTTGACTTGTATGAGTGTTGATTTCTTAATTTTCATAAAGTATGGAAATGACTAAGGTAAATCACTTTAAAAAATACTAATTATTTTATGTTCCTATAAGTTTTCTTGGTGCAAGTTAGAGCTTAAGCAAAGGAGAAAGAAGTCTAGAAGTTTCATACATCTATTTGAAAATATGGAAGGGGTTTATGATGGACAATCCCTAAAAATGAGGTTCACAAATATTTAGATTCTACAAATTTGTGCAAGCATTATTAGAACTGACCTTCCACATTCATGATAGATTGTCATTATTGGGACAGTCTAGTATTAGATTGTCACTATTAAATCAATATGATACTCTTCACATTACTATATCTTAGTCATCTTTTTAAATTCCCTTATATAATTTCTTGGAACAATTTATTTCTTATTACTTTCAATAAATTTACAAGAGTTCAAAGAATTCATGCATTCGATATGTCTCTAAATAACCTTTGTCAATTCGCAGTCATTTTAGGTACTTGCATTCATCTCTTACAAGCACATTTTAGATCTTTATTTATTTAGATCAAATATTCACATGTTCTTATTTTATAATTTAATATAGTGATAATAAGATAAGGATATAATTTATCGTAAAATATTTTTGTGAATCCAATATTTTGAACACTTAGCTTAGGGTGTCATCTTTTCAATGAACATGATTGATCCTACCTCCAATCTTAGGGTTTTTTCCTCTCTTCCCCTTTATGACTTGATTTTGATGCGATTAGTTTACATCTAAGGGTTTGTGCAAACCTTTATTCTTTTTTACCTTATCATGAGGCTTCTCTTTATTTATACCATGTCAACTTTTATAAGCCTTGATTCACCATCCCTTTGTAGATTATGCATATGATTCTTCTTCTCAACTTTCCTCATATGTATATGTGATTCATATATCGTATGTATTTCTATGATAATATTTACATGGAGGGCTCATAGATTTTGTGTATCATTAGGTATGATGATATGATTGATTTGCATATGTTTATGGATATATTTAGAAACCATGCAACATAGGGTAACACCCAAACCTTATTTCTCTTTCACTGTGTTTTAAAATTAAAATGGTTACTTAATTCTTTTAAATCTGATAATGCTTTTAACTATAATATTTGTGGATACCAAAAATGTATGTTGTGGATAAGGAAGAAACAATGGTGTAGGGCTTTGCACTTGTACCTCCCAATATAAAATGTCTATTTTTTTTTTGAAAACTACCATCACACTACAAAAGATAATAGAATCATTGTTGACTAGTTTTTTAAAGAGTCATCTTCTATTATTTCACTTAATTAATTGTAATTAGGTATTTATATTATTTCACTTAATTAATTATAATTAGGTGCTTATTTTTACTATTTAACATTAAACTAATTATTCAAATTATAATTTTAGATAGATATGATCCATTTGTTTTGCATTATTTTAGGATTTATCATTGTATTTTTGTTGAATGTTGATCCATGTATATTTTGGTGGTTCTAATAATAGAGGTTTACATAAGTAGGTAAGTGTTTATTTATAATTTTAATGTATTTAGGATAGATATATGTATAATAAATTAATATTGTGAAATGTAAATTTATTTGCATAGCTCATGGAAGTTGTAAAACTTAATGATATATTTTAAAACATGATCCTTAAATGATCTGAATTTACCTAGTTGCAAGTGGTTTGGATTTTGTTGTGTCTATTTTTGCCTAAAAGAGACCTAATCACATGGATTACATATATAAATGAGTGGTTTGGAGTGCATAGGTCACTAAATCGAGTTGAATTTCCATAATCACATGTGTTTGGGTCAAAATTCAAACTAAATTAGGCTAATCACACCAAGTGTGCCTCAAATCATCCACATTTTCTCTCGTCATAAGTGGTTTAAGTTTTTTGTATTGATTTTTTCTTATAACAAACTAAATTACTTGAAATATGGACATAAAGGGTGCTTGGGTGTACATGGGTCACCAAACTTGCCTAAATTACTATAATCAAAACTATTAGGGTCCAATTTCAAACTAAATTTGGTCAATCATGCATGAATGTGCCCTATATCATTTGTAGTTACCCTAGTTATAAGTGGGTGAGGTTTTGTTGTGTCAATTTTAAATTATAAGGGACCTAATCACATGAAATATCAACATGAAGGGGTGGTTGGGTGTGCATAGTCACCAAATTAAGTTTCATTACTCTAATCACACCTATTTGCAGTCCAATTCAAATTAAATTGGACCTAATCCACATTAAAATGCCAAAAATCATCTAAATTTTCCCAAATTGGAAGATGTTGGTTTTTGTATTTATTTTGACTTTTAAGGGACCTAATTACAAGATTTTTTTATATGAAGGAGATGTTGGGAGTTTGAATGCCACCAAATCAACCTATGTTTCCTCAAGCACACATGTTTGGACCTAAATTTGGCTAAAATTAATTTGATCCCATATGAATGTGCCCCAAATCCTTCCCTTTTGCACTAGTCACAAGCGATTAGTTCTTTTTATGTCATTTTTTTATTATATGGGATGTAACCACACACAATTAGGATCTAAAAGGGTAGTTAGGTATGCATAGGTCACAAAATCAACCTAAGTTTCCCCAATCATAGCTATTTGGGACCATATGCAACCTAAATTGGCTTGATCATACATGAATGTACACAAACTTTTTTGCAGTTTCCTTAGTCTCAAGTGGGTTGGATTTTGTTTTATGGATTTTGACCTATAAAGGACCTAGTCACATAGATTATGGACTAGAAAGTGTGGTTAGGTGTGCAAGGGTTGCCAAATTAACCTCCATTACTCCAATCACACCTATTATGGTCTAAATTCAAATTAAATATGTTTAATCTCTTAATGATGTGCCCCAAATCATCTGCATTCACCCAAATAGGAAGTTTTTATTATTTTATTATGTCAATTTTTACTTACAACAAACCCAAACACACATAATATAAACTAAAAGTGGTGTTTGGTTGTGTGCATGTCAAAAAATTAACCTAATTTACCCCAATCACACCTATCTAGGCCCAAATTAGAACTAAATTAGACCAATCCCAGATGAATATTCATAAAATCATTTGTAGTTACCTTGGTCACAAGTGGATAAGGTTTTGTTGTGTCATTTTTCATTCATAATGGACCTAAAAGCATGAAATATCAACTTGAATGGGTGATTGGTTGTGCACAGGTCACCAAATCAACATGCATTACTTTAACCACACATATTTGGGCCTTAATTCTAAATATTGGACTTATCCTTCATGAATATGGCCCAAATCATTTGCATTTAACCAAACTAATTTTTTTGTCTATTTTAGCCTATAAGTGACCTAATCCATAGATTATCTACATGAATGGATGTTTGGGTGTGAATATGTCAATAAATCTTAACTTAAATTTTGAAAATCACACCTATTTGGATTTGAAGTTGACCTAAATTGGCACCATCACACACAAATGTATCATAAATCATCAGTAGTTGCTCCAATCACTAGAGTTAAAGTTTTCTTATTTCAATTTTCTCGTAAAAGGAACGTAATCATGTGTATAATATAGACATAATGGGGTTTTTTAATGTGTGCAAGTCAAAAACTTGACCCAAGTTTCTTGAATCATACATATTTGGTCCCAAATTCTAATTAGATTTCCCCTATTCAACATAAATGTGCCCTAAATCATCTGGTTTCTCCCCCTTATAAGTTTTTAAGGGTGTTGTTTTGTATATGTCTAATTATAATGGACATAATCACATGAAATGTCGACATAAATGGGTGTTTGGGTATGTACAAGTCATGAAATTTGCATGAGTTACACTAATCACCCTTATTTGTTCCTGAATTAACCTTAGATTAGCTTAATCCCATACAAATATGCCCAACTAGTTTTATTTCGTATTTGCTAAAAGTGGTTTGGTTGTTTTAGTATTGATTTTATATTATAAATAAATTAATCCACATAATATGGACATAAATTGGTGGTTGGGTGTGTGCAATTCACCAAATTGACCTAAATTTCCTTAATCACACTAATTTAAGGTTTTATACTTTCAAAAATTGTAAACACTAATTTATAATTTTCCAAATGCTAAATTATGGTTTAAAGAATCTCAAAACTAATGAACATTTATTTTTATTTCCCCGACCATGCACAAATGTGCTTCAAATCATCAACTAGTATGGAAATAGGAATAAACAAGGAAGCTTTTGATCAATTGAATGCTCTTTGGTATTTTCCTAGGTATTCATAGGTGTTAAATAAATAAGGGTTGATCTTTTATTTATATCAATCCCTTTGGAGTAATAACTCACATTAAACAATTTAGGCCAATCATTATAATACATTTCATTTACAAATTGGATGACTTTATGGCACTAGACACTTGTATCAGGACAAAACAATAATGTCGATGCTATTGTCTGTCCTAGATGTTAGTGTCCAGGGAGTAATAAAGAAAGTATAGGTTCTAAAATTTTAGAGATGAAATATAAGTACATTTTAAGCATTTTGGGAAAGATAGAAGACTTGGGTCATCAACATAAGACTGGTTTAACTAAGAGATATAGTCCAAGGGGCACAAAAATAGAGCAGATGTGAGACTTATGGAAGTGAGAAAGGTAGAGAACTAAGAGGCATAGCCAAGATCTGAGTTTTTCAATTGTACAATATTAAGGTGTTATATAATCATAAAATATCATCTACATTTCCCCCCTTTAATCTAGAAATGAAATTTTTATTTTAAAGGAAAAGAATGCATACTTGGGTGTGTATACACACCTTGTCTTTGCATGTCTAACTTGAGTGCTTTGTTGGTTACTAACCTACAACCAAGATCATGTTACAATATAAAATTAGTACATATAATCTAGGTTGAAAGTATTTTAAATTTAAAGATCAAGGTTTAAGAGTACACCTATTTGTTGATGTAAATACCTTGCATGTTGGCAAGTTGTTTTGAAATTGATGTATCATTGTAAGGCTCTAACATTGATATTACGACAAATATATATAAATCTTTAAAGTGCATATATCCAAGGAGATAGAGAGAGAGATATATATTGGAAAGCACATGCCCCCAAATTTATAACAAAAGTGATTTGCCAACTAGCAGTTGAGATTAGCTCAATTATACAACCCAATGATACTTATAACTTAGTGAGGCTATGATCAAGTCCAACTTGAAAACTTGGCAAGATTGAGTGATTTGATCACCTCAACCATACCAAAAGTAAACCAACTACTACAGTAGATTGGCTTAATAAAATTTTGTAAAATTTCATAGTTTTGAAATCTTAAATTAATTTAGATTTTACAATATTAGGCACATATTCATAGCATATGCACCCTATATGTGTCTCATGCTAAAACTATGAATAACAATAGTACCAATGTATATAATTCTACTACAATTATGAATTTTAACCATATAACTATGTGCTTCGGCCAATTTGGATAATTGTGTAAGGAGGATATGCTTCCAAAGCATGCCCCCACTATATATGGAGAAATATGAAACCTAATATAAGTACCAATGTGGAAGAGATGTTTCCAAAACATGCCCCCATTGTAAATTTGATATGTTGAATATTGAATAGGTATGGATAGCATGCTTTTAAAGCATGCCCCCACTGAATCTAGGAGCTAATGTAAATACCATATACTGAATGAGTGTGGATAACATGCTTCCAAAGCATGCTGCCATTGAATCTAATAATTTTGAATGTGTATAAGCCATGCCCATAACACATTCCCACTAAATTTAAAAACTAATATAAGTATCATGTACTAAATGAGTGTGGAGGACATGCTTCCAAAACATGCCCCCATTGAATCTGATAACTATGTAAAGTGTGGAGAATATGTCTCTATGACATGACCCCACTAATATTCCCCCACTTTTGAAGTGAGGAAAATATAGTAATTTTTAGTTACCTCACCTCAAAAGTATAAAACAACTGTATAATTTTTAAATGTAACAATGTAACATATAGAACGAACATGTCTAGGTAGATGTATCATTGAAGCACATGGAACCAACATGACCACATGTAGGCCTAAGATTCATGATAAATATCATGAAAATATCTATATGGTAATAATACAAGCTCAACAAGTAAACAAACACACACACAAGAGCACTCAAAAGCAAGTCAAAAAGCAATGGTTTAAGGAGACCAAAAACAAGGGGCATGTTCAAATTCTGCACACTCGAGGGGACATGACTTAGTTAAATGTACATAAAAGCAAGAATGACATATTTAAATGTCCATATAATAAACAACGACATATGCAAATGTTGATGAAAGCATACACATGCACAAGGGGTGTAAGCAAAGGAGCATATTTAAATGCTCAAACAAGGAATACAATAGCAAGGCAATACACTCAAAGAAGTGCATAAAGTAAAGCATAATCAACCAATATAAACATGTCATATTAAATCATGGATCAAATGTGGTAAGAAAAGTATGTCAAGTGTATAACATATCAATTACCCTATGTAAGATATAATCATGGATAATAGGCATGTGTAAGTACATATGTAAGCTCAAACATGATAATATAGAGTTGGCATCAAATCATATAACCTATGTGTATCAGGATAAAAGAAGTGGATTCCCCCCAATTAATATGAGTAGAAGGAAGTCCCAACATCTAAAATAGGAATGTATCACGTGTCTGTGTATGTATGTATCACACTCAAGTAGAAGTGTGACAGATATGTGTATGTAGGAGTAACTGAGTATGTCATCCATCAAAATGGAGCTAACACATGAATGCCAAGGAGACAATATAACATGTAAGTACTTATTTTGTTTTTGGTTTTGGATTTGTTTTTGTTTTTTTGGTATTTTTTGAATTTTTGAAGAGGAAGGATCATCTTATGATGCCATCTAATATATGATCATAGATATCTCCTCATAGTGAATCTGGTATAATATTTTGTTACACTATCTAGGAGCATGTATAGGTGTAATATCTATCAATGTGTTATCAATGGTTCTTTGTGTATGTAGAATAGGACTCTGTTGTCATAAAGCAATAGTAGGAGTAAAGGGAGTAGGGGTTATTAGAACCCATCATTGAGTGCATGTTTATTTCTTTGGTATATCAGTATTATGTACATTTTGAGGTGATTTCGATATTTTAACATGGTGTGTAGTAGAATATTAAGATTTTGTGGAATACACTATCTGTCTCTGGTGTAACGGTCTCTCAAGTATTGGCCACCTAGTGAAATGGATTGCATGTTGTTTACCATTTTTCAATGAATTAGCCAAAGTTAGTTAGTTTTTTAGATATAAGTTTCTTTTATTCAAGATGATGCTCTTATGAAATTTAAAAAACTATTAGTACCTAGTTAGCATGAATGTATTTAACACACCCATGCACTATTAAAGGTCATGCTAAAAGAGTGTGTATCCAAGGTCTTCCCAATAACATATCAAATATGCCTGTGGAAGGGATAATTGATAAGATAGTAACCACATGTGCAGGTCTAACCTATAAAGGTAGGCCAATCTCACTAAGAGCCTTCTGGGAGGTCCCATCAAATGCTCAAATTGGTCTGGTAGAGGGGTGTAAATCATGATGCGTATAACTCAAGTGCATAAGTAATGTCATGGTGAAAACATTTTTTCTTGAACCATTATCAATCATAACATTATCTATGGGGTGTTTGTCAAGGTATGCTCAAATGAATAAAGAATGAAGATCAAAGTCATCATCCCTAACATCTTTTTAATCAAAGTAAATAGAAGGCTTATTAACCATAGGAGGTATATGTCACATGTAAATACCAATAATCCCATCTAGTGAGTGCCCATAATGTGATGGAGGAGGATGTGCATTATATGCCATTTGCACTTCTAGTTCCTTCTTAGAGTGGTCTTGCAAAAGATTGTTAATATTTTCTATATATGGTGATCATTAGGTTGTGAACATGATTCATTTGGAGAATCCTCAAATGTAAACTTTTGGTCATCGATAAGATCTTGGATCTTGTGCTTTAAGGTAAAATATTTACCTATAGAATGTCTTGGCCTTAATGATAATCATAATAAGCATTCACATCATATCCTTTGAGTATAGGTCAATGTTAGGTTGTGGAGCTAAAAGCTTCACTGATACAGACATTGGAGGAGGGTGCTAAGTGTCACAGTTGTTGGCGTCGGTCAGGCCAACCGACATCGATCAGGTGGAGACAAGAAATTGCTGATGACAGTCAGAGATCGACTGACGTCGGTCGCCTGTGCGGTTCCAAACTGTGAGTTCCACAGATAGTTCGTTAACGAATCAGTTGTTTGCATGAAGAAGGCTAATTTTAGTCTTGAGCTGCGGATCTAATTATTGTAATTAGGTGTCTAATTATTGTTTGCATGAGATCTATATAATAGACTCATGGGCTATATTGTAATTTGTGCTAGAGAGTAAGAGAGAAAATATTAGCTCCTTCAGAGTGAAGAGAGCATGGTGTGTTCCTCCTAGTGCCACAGTGCCAAGTATGGGTGTTGGTTTGGAGAATCAAAAGGATTCTTCATGTATGTAGGATCTTGGTCAGTAGGTGTGCAAGGCCACATTTGGAGATCTACATGGCAAGTAAGATCATTGATCTGAAGGTGTATGTGTGTGTAAGGTCTAGGTTTGCAGGTGTGCAAAACCAGGCTGATCTATATGTGGCAGTAGGATCAAGGTGATAGCAACACAACAAGGAGCAAGATCAGGTGGGATCTACTTGGAGGACGGTGTGTACTCAGTTGGAGAGCAAAGAGGAAGGCAAGGTAGTTCCTTCCAAAGTAAGATCATTTGAGTTGCAAGTTATTGCAAGTTCATGGGAGATCTACTTGGAGTACGTTGAGTACTTAGAGTGCGTGGAGCACTTATGGAGTGCATGGAGCACTTGTGTACTGGCAGTAGAGATATTGACTAGTTGGAGGTGAACACCAACTCTGTATTTGAGTTGTGTGTTGGGACCGTAATTGAGAGAGTGAGCTCTTGAAGGTGAATTATTGAACACTTGGTGTGGCAAACCTGTAAGGTGGAAGAGTGTGGCATCTCTTTGTTGTAATTCTTTTTTGGAAGAGTATTAATATAAGTTGTGTATTGTCTCTCATATTCTGTGTTATTTCTGAATTCTAGTTACTTGTGCATTCTGGTTAATTTTTGCATATTAAGTTGCTTGGTAATTAATGGTGCTTCTGTGGGTTCCTAATAGTTGGTATTAGAGCTAAAGTTGTAGAGAGCAAGTTTGTGTTTGATTACAGGTCACTCTCAGGGGTTTCTGATTGAGTGGGAGTATAGCAACGGTAGAAGAAAGTACACTAAGAATGGAGGAATTAAAAAGCATGAATGGTCAATTACGGTGTTATGGAAAGAAAGAACAGGTAAAGAAAGATTGTTGGTTGGTAGCAGATTAGCATGAAGGAACTGAAGAAGCAGATGTTGCAGGTGTTGTTACACAGGATGCTCTGGGATGTTTCTTGGATAAAGTAGAATCTTGTTTTATAGATTATGTTGCCTCTTTCCATGCAGTCCAAAATAGAGTATTTTTCCATGTTAAGGTCTTTGGAGACTTTGGAAATATTTTTTTAGGGGCTGGTGTGCCTTGCCAAAGAATTGGCAAAGGGAAAGTGAAGCTGAAATTGCAGGCAGCCAACACATGGGTGTTGAAGGAGGTCATGCAGGTCCCGATCTTGAAGATGTGGCTAATTTCTTTAGGAAAGTTGGGTGATGAGAGATGCACAAGAACTCTCACAGTGGATGCACTTGAATTAGCTGGTGGTAACAAAGTAGGTATCCTTTATCTATCTACTTATATTATTGATTCTTCTTCTGTTATGAAGACGTGGCTTTGTAGGCTTGGTCACATGAGTAAGAAGGAGATGCATGTTCTTAAGCAGAAGACAGATGTGTTTGACAGACTTAAGAACTGGAAAGCCTTGGTGTTTTTGGAGGAGATGATAGACAGAGATCAATGGAGAAGGCTAGACATCTCTGAGCAGGGTGGTTTGGATAGGGTTTTGATCCATGGAGAGCTCATGGGTAAAAAGTCATCACTCACAGGCAAACACAGTTACCGGCATCGATCAAGGGGAACCAGCATCGAATCGATAGGTGCCGATGTTGGTCATGTGCAGACCAGAGTCAGTGGTGTTAGGCAGGGTGGCTACTAGTGTCGATCATAGAACCGATGTCGATGACCAGGTAAGATCGATGTCAGTCATAAAATTGGTGTTGATAGAAAGGACAATCACATGGAACTGACGTTAGTTGAATGCAGATTATGTGGTGACCGAGGTCGATCACTGTAACAAATTTTGGGCGGACAGCAAGCTGTCAAGGAGTCTCAAATGCCCATATGGAGGATTGAAAGTGGTAAGTAAGCCTCAAATTCATTGTTCCTCTTCTTTATACTCGTTGCTCACTATAGAGCAGGAAGGATCCAGGAAACAGTGGGAGCATGGCATGAATAGGATGCAGAACCAAATAGGAGATTTGGTAGGGTTGCCAGCCGATATGAAAGCACTGAGAGATGAATGGATTCCTTAGTTAAAGAATAGAGAGAATGGATACGTGAGATGGAAGGCCAGGTCATATGGTCTTGAGGAAGATGTAGGACAATGGTACAGGGTTTGACAGGTGGATGACAAAGCACAGCTTTAGTCAATGTCAGTGTAACCATTGTGTTTGTCTTACCAGGTGGATGATTATTACAACATTATCCTGTTACTGTATTTGGATGGTATGCTAGCTAGCAGGTTCATACATATAGGGTTTTGCTGAGCTAAGGGTAAGGTTAGTTCAATGGCATGTCATGAGGAATTTGGAGCAGTGAAATTCTTTGGCATGAGAGACATGGAAGATCACAGGTTGATTTTGTCTCTAGTGGGAGCTGATGTGAATCAGGTGTTGGTGAGGTTCAATACATAGGATGTAGAACCAGAGCACACCAAGGGCTGGATAGTTCAGTGTCTAAAATCACATGAGGTCTGGTATAGACCTGAGTTTTCCCCAATAGTGGGAGTTATCAGAGAGTTAGAAGCCAATTTGGGGAAGTGGGTTATCAGGTATTTGAGAGGGACCAGCAGCAGGTATACATGCTATGCAGGGTCAAGACTTCACTACATGGGTTTGTAGGTTCAAATGTGGTAGGTTACTCAGATGACAGGAGGTGCACCACAGGATTTGTGGTGGTTGGTCTTCAAGATTGAGCTTGAAGAGGGATACAAGCCAAGAAATAGATTAGACAGGGTATAAGTACAAGTACAATGTAGCTGTTTATCTCCAAGTGGGAGATTGTTAGGTTGTGGAGCTAAAAGCTTCACTGATGCAAACATTGGAGGAGGGTGCTGAGTGTCACAGTCACCAGCGTTGGTCAGGCCAATCGATGTCGGTCAGGTGGAGACAAGAAGCTACTGACAATAGTCAGAGATCGGCTGACATCAGTCACCCCCAGGCAGACAGGGACCGACGTCAGTCACCTGTGCGATTCTGAACTACGAGTTCCACAGACAGTTTGTTAACGAATTGGTTATTTGCATGAAGAAGGCTAATTTTAGTCTTGAGCTGTGGATCTAATTATTTTAATTAGGTGTCTAATTATTGTTTGCATGAGATCTATATAATAGACTCATGGGTTGTATTGTAATTTGTGCTAGAGAGTAAGAGAGCAAATATTAGCTCCTTCAGAGTGAAGAGAGCATGGTGTGTTCCTCCTAGTGCCACAGTGCCAGGTATGGGTGTTGGTTTGGAGAATCAAAAGGATTCTTCATGTATGTAGGATCTTGGTCAGTAGGTGTGCAAGGCCACGTTTGGAGATCTACATGATAAGTAAGATCATTAATCTGTAGGTGTATGTGTGTGCAAGGTCTAGGTTTACAAGTGTGTAGAACCAGGTTGATTTGTAGGTGGCAGCAGGATCAAGGTGATAGCAACACAACAGGGAGCAGGATCAGGTGGGATCTACTTGGAGTACGATGTGTACTCAGTTGGAGAGCAAAGAGGAAGGCAAGGTAGTTCCTTCCAAAGTAAGATCATTTGAGTTGCAGGTTGTTGCAAGTTCATGGGAGTTCTACTTGGAGTACGTTGAGTACTTGGAGTGCGTGGAGCACTTGTGGAGTGCGTGGAGCACTTGTGGAGTGCGTGGAGCACTTGTGTACTGGTAGTAGAGATACTGACTAGTTGGAGGTGAACACCAACTCTGTGTTTAAATTGTGTATTGGGACCGTAATTGAGAGAGTGAGCTCTTGAAGGTGAATTACTGAACACTTGGTGTGGCAAACCTGTAAGGTGGAAGAGTGTGGCGTCTCTTTGTTGTAATTCTTTTTTGGAAGAGTATTAATACAAGTTGTGTATTGTCTCTCATATTCTGTGTTATTTCTAAATTCTAGTTACTTGTGCATTCTGGTTAATTTCCGCATATTAAGTTGCTTGGTAATCAATGGTGCTTCTGTGGGTTCCTAACAGTGGTCAACTCGTATCAATCTTCATAAGATGAGGGAGAGATATAAGTTATCACTCTACTAACCATGAAAGTAATGAAGTTAGGGACTCAGGTAAACATGTAAATTATCTCCTTAATGCATTAGATGAGACAAGCCAATTAGGATGTTGTGAAACTATGGTGGTTATTTCCTTTTTAAGCACAGGAGGTTTTACCTTATAACTTGGTTTAATTATAAACTTAGTATTAGATGTAGATGTAGCTAGTGTGGTTTCTATATAATTGAGCTTATTAAATGACATATGCTTCATTTCACGGTCTTGTACAACATGGCATAAGTCATCGAAAGATTTGAACTTCTTAAAAATAATTGACTCAAGTAAATGATAAATCAAACTTTTCTTGAATATAACTTGCAACTCTTTATCTCCTATAAGATTGGTCATTTTGGCTAGCATTATCTTATATCTCAAGACATATTCATTGATAGGTTCATTGGTTCCTTGTTTGATTTTGGCAATTTGGGCATAGGAAACCTTTTCATAAATGTTAATGAAATTTTTTTCTAAGAATTGGTTAGCAAGAGGTTTGAATGCTTTTATGGATTGAAGACATAAATCATAGAACCACCTTAGAGCATAGTCCTTGAGGCTTCTTAGAAATAATGTGGTCAATAGTTTATCATTGTAAGCATAGTCAAGGCATGCCACATAAAAGGTTTAAATATGTTGTTCAGGATCACCCTTGTCATCATAAAATGTGAACTTAGGTGTAACAAATCTAGTTGACAAAGGGTGCAAAGAGATCTCAAGTGCAAGAGGGTTATGCAACACATCTTACGATTCAATAGCATGAGGGGATTTTAAAGTATTTTATTCTATGTTTGTAATTTTGTCCTCCAAGGTCTTTATAACTTGAAGGATTGAACTATAGGCTCAATGGGATTTAGATTAACAAGCTGAGTAGTCACGAAAGGGGATAAAAACATGTTTTTAGTAGTAATAGGCATTGAAACAGGTATTTGTGTTGAAACAATTGGTAATTCCATAATAGATGTGTCAATAGTAGTTTCAAGAAACAAAGGTTTAAACATATAATCCATGTTCTCACTAGACGTAGGTGGATTGATAAGTGTGGGTTGAGTTATAGTACTTTCTAAGGATTCACCATCACTAGGATGGCAACCTTAGTTTTATCTTGTGTGCATATTTCATCTCTTGTAACATACAAAAATTCATCCATTAAGCCCTTGTTATTATTGAAATGAGTAATCAATGTTTTTTTTCTTCCATTTAGAATCAATTTTTTTCACTAACATTTTCCATTACTTCACAAATGAAAAAATTTAAATTTACAATAAAGTACAATAATTAGTAAACCCTAAGTGACCTAGGCTTTGATGTTCAAAGGTCAAGTTCACCAAATGTTTAACCATAAAATGATTTAAATTGGGGTTGTCTAGAATATTAAAGGAGTATATAAAAATGAAATGGCACAAGGGCGATAATTAGATCTATAGTAGGCTAGTTAGATGTTAAACTCATATATAAGCATACATTAAATTAAATATGCTAATATAGTCTAAATATGGAAAGTACAACTATGCTAAATATACAAATAAAAAAGAAATGAAGTAATCAGCTTGTTCTGATGCTAATCTAGGTATGGATCTAGAACAAGTAAAAATCAGGTCGAAAGGAGATTTTAGAACAATCATTAGATTCTAGTTTTAATGCTTTTAGCTTTCTAGATGGTAACATTAGCCTAGGATGGTTGCATCGATACTACTATCTAGGTTTTATTCTAGTGTATTGCATAGAATATCTACTAAAATATGATGCAACCACCTGAATACTTTTGGGTTTTGCTTCACCTTCAATCTAGTGCATTCATATATAGGTCATGGATAGTCACTCCTTGGGAATGGAAAACCTTAGTTTTCCATCTTAATAGTGACCTCGAGGTAAAATGGGTTATTGGGTGCACGGTGTCAAGCTACCCTCAAAGACCCATTATATTAGTGGGCACTGCCTACATAGCCAATACTCTAAAGAGGGATTTAGATGCATGTAGTTCTCCCTTACATGTTGGCTTGTGTGTGAATCATACAATATGTGCAAAACAAGTACAATAGTGGCCAAGATTGTAACTTGGTAAATCAAGCTCTTGGGTTACTCTTTTATTACTTCACACATATAGATGTGAAGTCCCTATGACTGGTATGGAAATAGGAATAAATAGGGAAGCTTTTGATCAATTGAATGCTCTTTTATCTTTTGTTGGGTATTCATAAGTGTTGAATGAATGAGGGTTGATCTTGTATTTATATCAATCCCTTTGGAGTAATAACTTGAATTAAATCACTTAGGCCAACCATTAAGATACACTTCATTTATAAATTAGATGACTTTAGGGCACCAAACACTTACATCAAGACAGGACAATAACGTCGATGTTTTTGTCTATCTTTAGTGTTAGTGTTTAGGGAGCAAGAAAGCAGGTACAGGTTTTGACCTCAGAGATGTGGAAGATAAGTACATTTTAATCATTATGGGAAAGATAGAAGACCTATGTCATCAATATAATACTGGTCAAACTAACAGATATAAGTGAAGGGGCATAAAGATAGAGTGAATGCAAGACTTGCAGAAGCAGGAAAGGTAGAGAACTGAGAGGAACAACCAATGTTTGAGTTTGCCAAGTTTACATGATTGATGTATTATATAATCATAAAATCTCATATAAAGAAATGTAATCACACACAATATGAAAATAAAAGAGTGTTTGGGTGTGTAAAAGTTACCAAATCAACCTAAGTTTCGCCATTACTAATACATAATTTGTAAATAATTTTTTAATCTCTTCATGCAAGAATGAACTAACATAATTAACATCGTGCAATGAGAGATGTTAATTATTCTTTTATTATTAAGACTTGCACCACACAAAGTTATTAGTTGAGATAGTCAAAACTTTATCATTTTGTATACATTTTATAAATAAATATATGAAATGTACAGTTTCTAATATATTCAATCCAATAAAAATTAAAATTAAAATGTTTACATATATGAATCAATTCAATCTCAAATTTTTAATCCCTAAATCAATTTAATTTTTTCCTAAGATTAAGACTTGAAGTTATGATGAATTATTAGTAATTGATGAATCTGTAATAGGTGCAGTGAAATGTTCCTGAATTATTATCTTTGCCAAGCGATTTTTAAGAATTGTTGGAGTTCATTAAGCAATGCTATTGCACTCCTATTTTTTTAGTGACAGTGTTCGGTGACTTAGTGTTTTTATTTTTCCCATAATTCTAAAATCTCCCTATTTATATATGTTTTGCTCTAATATTAGGTTATCTAGACTTTAATTAGTCTTTGAACGACATGGATAGAATAGATTACTATCACTATATGAGTTATCCTTTATTGGGTTATTTTCTGATAGTTTTGGACTGGGACATGTGTTAGTCTTATAATGTACTATTTTATTTAGAAATATTTCTAAGTCTTTGGCCACATTGATGACATCACCCAAAACTAAGATTTGAATTTTATGGACTTAATCCATATTTATGAGGTTCTCATTTGACATTCCTTACATAAGACATGAACAATCAGCTCTACTTGCACTCACAAATCCACCTTAAAAAGAAGAGGACTTAGGGTTAAAACGCACTTATGTCAAGGAAGATATGTTACAAATAATGGCATTAGAGATATCAAAAATAAGAGTCGCACTTATGAGGTTTACTAAATATTTGGAATCGACAACTTTGGTCTATTTAGGGCTTCACATATTCATCTTGGCATCACCTAAAATCATCTCTCACAAAGTGTTATAATCCAAGGGGAAGATTAATGCGAAGTTAATAAAATATGAGTACCCTAACCTTAATGTCTCTTTCATTTTTACTTCATTAAAATTGTTTTATTTTTATCTCATGTATTTCTCATATACTTTAGTACATGCTTGTTGCTTTATTACTAATTTTTATACATATTATTACTCATAACTCTTGCTTAACATCTAATGGCATCTTTACCTTTTCATAACTCTTTCTTACCATTTAATGGCATTTAATTCCTTATAGCTCTAGTTTTATCACCATTAGTTTACATAGCCCTCATTTCAACATCTAATGAAACCTTGAATCTAGGAAGCTACTTCACTCTCCACTCCTTTAGATATTGTACATGTAGGTTCCAGATATATACCCATTATAACCTCCTTTACTCATGATCATTTTATATAACCTCCTATAACTTTACATATTGGTGTCTTGTATGTGTTGGACGTAGAATGATATTCTAGCTTTTATCTATTTAGAGGATAATTGTATTATAGAATCCCAATTTTGACATAATAAGAATATGATTTTAATCTATAGCAATGATGTATTACCATGGGAATAAAATTTTCCCATGGTATACTTTTTAAATTGTAATAACCTCTCAAGGAAATCTTTACATGGTCAATCACAATAGTCCCAAAAGCTATAGAGCCTACATATTTTTCCTCCATCATGGATGTCTTCAATAAAAATGTAGACATGATTACTTTTGAGAAAGAAGAGTCACCTACTGAGTATACAATATATCAAAATATTCTATTATTCATTTAATCAATAGTATTAAATAGAGGATTCAAAAGGCTATTAGTAGACAATGTCTTAAGGCTAAATATATGTAACATAACATTCCTAAAAACATTAGGTGTTGATGTGGATGTTGTTTAAAGATTACATAAGAGTGTAAGAGGCTTAGATAATACTCCTAGTCAAACATTTTGCAACATTTCATTGGATGTGGTAGTGGGACCAAAGACATTGACTACTCTATTTAAAGTCATGCCTAATCACTTATATTGTAATTTCCTTTTGGGTAGACCATGGATACATGTTATGGGGGAAGTTCCATCTACATTACACAGATACATAAAATTCATACATATTGGGCATTTATGTACATCTTACAGATAATGATCTCCTCAAATTATGTAAAATGATGCAACCTAAAAATGAAGGTAATTTAAAGTCATATTTTATTCATTCTTTTATAATACCTCCAACACAAATCATTCCATTAGATAAAATCCATATGTATTAGGTAGGATAATATAATAAATTCAATGATCAAGATCCCATTACAAGCATAGCAACCAATAAATACATAATGAACAAATCAAAAGCTAGTGTGGAACAACAACAACAACAACAAGTTTCTAGATCTTCCTTTATCGGTCAATTCAGAAGATCCTAGTTGCATATGCATATAAGATGATGACAGTGATGATGAAAATTAAATTTCATCAAATATATATGAGCATTTTGCCCATCGTAATTTCACACATATTGAGTGAGATGAGTACCTATCTCATAACATGTTTACACCTATAGGTCTAGGGGAATAACAGGATAATTCATATAGAAAGACTAAATTGATAAATCAAAACTTTCTCCTAAAAATAAGATTAACTTGGATAAAGGTAAGATAATATTACAAGATGAACATACATATATTTCGTATAATATCCATTCATGAAAGGAGCCTAGTATGTTGAGTGTGGCATTAAGATAAAAAATTTAAAAATCATCAATTCCTGAGGAATAAGAAGCACTTCATATTATACAATATATCATAGAGAACTATTTAGTCAACAATGTGGAGTTCATGGATGTAGGGACTTCCATGTAATGTCCCCAAATGGGACAATTCAACCAAAAATGGGTTTCCCCTAAAATCCAAAAAAAATTGAATTCTAAAATTAGCTATATCAGCAAACCCTAGCTCAAAGATATGCCTCAAAAACATGCAATATACTTCCAAACCCTAGGCATCAATGTGTAAATAATATATAGGTAATTTTCAGCAATTACATTAAGCAAATAACACCTCAAAATTATCCAAAATAAGCCATGAACTGAAAATAGAGATTTTATACCTTTTTACCCCTTGTATGTGGATGAAAATCAGATTTAAACTTACTGTAAAATATCTAATTTTACACATAAAATAATAGCTAAATATTTTTCAAACCCTTGTCAAAAATCATGAATAATTTACCAAAAATAGCCACATAAATCCAACACCCTTTTTGGTCCTTCAAAGTGCTCAAAACCCTTTTCCAACTTAATTGCCCTAGGTCAAACTCTGCATATAAAAATCAGAAATATTGTTTGCCCTTCAACTATGGTTCTAAACCCCTTCAAACAATAAACCCTCACTTCAATTCAAGTTACCACACTTGGGATAATTCACCAATAAATATTAGCCATAAATCCACAATTTATGAAGTCAAAATCCTCATGAAATCTGCTCAAAAATATAAATAAATAAATCAGAATTTATTATTTATTTATCCACTTGAAAAGACCTTGTAAACCTCGCCCAATCACATAGAAAGTCAATGCCATACTTTAGAAATAATTATCAATAAATTCAGCAATAAAACTAGGTCATTTTGACCTCAAATTAGCCTTGAAACACCCACAAACAAGTCACCAAGCAAGTCACCCCACTCTAGAGCAATAATCAAATTCCACCTTTATAAAGGTGGCATCAAAAGACATTGTTTTGTTGAATAATCAGCTCTAAAGCCTGTAAACACTTATTGAGCATACATCCCAATATTTTCTTAAAACATGAAGAATCAATATCAACTTTTAGCATATCCCTCAAAGGAGAACTCCACCATGTATTTGTACCCTTCAAAGGGGGAAAAACCACCTTGGGAAGGCCAAATACTTTTTCTTGACTCTCCTTGTTGATTTTTAGCATATCTCCTCTTTGCTTTTGATCACGTATAAGTTGACATTCATTTTTTACCAAAAATAATATTAAATAATTTCCTAAATAATAAATATTAATTAAAATTACTTTTAGTCAATAATTCAATAATTATTTAAATTAAATACCGTAGTGTTAAAAACCACTTTTATTAAATATTCTATGAATCAATTAATAATTGCCTTATATGAGCAAATGATTAAAATCATCATTCGAATAATTATAATTAATTAATAACATAAAACCCCAAAAGGAATCCTTTTGTCTATGGGGAAGTATACTAAAGGTATGTAATAACTTCTCATGAATGGTTTATAAATGGGGACATTACAGTCCTCCCTTCCCAAAATTGCTTTCCCTCAAGTAATTGCAAACTTGGATGCTCCAAAATTGATTATTTTTCCCAAGTGGCATCTTCAAGTGGCAAGTCCTTCCATTTAATCAAATATTATTTGATGTTACGATTCCTTAGCTTCTTCTCATGAACCTCAATGATAGATTCCAGAATCAATATCATTTCACCTTCTTCATCCAATGGGGGTAGCTCTAAAGAAATAGTAGTATGCTACCTAGGAACCCTTTTGAGACAAGAAACATGAAACACATTATGAATCTTACCATTTTATGGAAGCTCCAACTCATATGTTATTTCTCCCACCCTATTCCTCACCTTATATGGCCCATAAAAATGTGATTTCAACTTTTCCAAACCACTTTGTTTGAAGGAAGATTGCCTATAGGGTTGCAATCTCAAAAAGACCCAATCTCCTACCTCAAATAACCTCTCAACTCTTGTTGATCTACATATAATTTTTGTTGATTTTGGGCATGTTATAGGTTCTCTTTTAGTGCTTTCATGATGTCATAACTCTGTTATACCAAATCCTTTACCCTAGGTACTCTACAATCTGTCATCACCAAATCAATGAAGGAAAAAACATCATAACCATAAAGTGACTTAAAATGAGTCATACCTATAGACATATGAAAGGTTGTGTTATGACAATGCTCGACCATATGTAACCATTTTATCCATGTTTATTGTTTCCCTAAAACATAGTTCCTCAAATACCCTTCCAACCATTTATTCACAATTTTTATTTGCCCATCGGTTTGTGGATGATAACTAGTGCTAGGAGTGAGCTCAGTACCTATTAATTTAAAGAGTTCTTGCCAAAATATACTTATTAACCTATTGTCCCTATCATTAACAATGTTTTTAGGCAACCCATGCAATTTGAACACTTCTCTAAAAAATACATTAGCAACCATATGAGCATTGTACTTGGTTGAAGTGGATAAAAATGAGCAAATTTTGTAAGTCTATTAACCACAACATATAAACAATTTTTACCTTAAACCATAAGCAACCCAATAATGAAATCCATAGAGATGCTCTCCCATTTTTATGAAGGAATGGGAGGGGTTGTAAGAGACCTGTAGGAAATTCATGCTCACTTTATTTTTTTTAACATACAAAACATTCCTAGGTGTACTTGAGAACTTCCTTCTTTAAGCCCTTCTAATAGAACCTCTCCCTCACAAGTTTGTAGGTCTTAAAGTACCCTTGATGACCAGCTAAAAGAGTGTCATGGGAAACCCTCAAAATCATGTGTTTTACCTTAGATTCAGATACCAAATAGACCCTTTCTTTGTAGAGTATAAGCCCATCCAAAATTCTAAATTTGTCATCAACAATTACCTCTTGAAGCAAGTTTTTAGTAAACTAATTTTTAGCATATTCCAAGATAATTAACTCTTTATAGTCTATTGTTATAAAAGACATTAAACATATTTTTACATCTTCTTGTAAATCCTTATTGAACATAGAAGTAATTTGAGGTGACCCTTTGATCATACCTTGAAGTGTTACCTTTTTGTCACCCACCTTGAATTTGAGCATCAAACTTTGATAATTGGGGGTAAATTCCCCCATTAAATGCAACCATTGGACCCCAAGAACAAGATCCATATCTTCAATGTCAATTACATAGAAATCATCACATACCTCATACTCCCCTAATGTAATAGTAAGCTTGGTGATTCTTCTGGTGCAAGGAAGAGAAAATCCATTTATTATTGTTACTTTGAAACCCTTGAAATCTTCCACAATCAAATCAAGCTTAGCTACCAAATTTTTACCAATGAAATTGTGAGTAGCTGCACTATCAATAAAGATGGTTACCTTTTGCTACTTCAAACTCCCTCACAACCAAAAGGGATAGTACTTTGGTGCTCCCAAAAGAGTAGAAAGAGTGTTGCCCATATCTTATGTATCATCCTCATGCACATGTTCATCAACAACATTCTCATTAGTATCAACAATATCAAAATATGAATCATCATCAATTACCTCAATGTAGTGGACATGTCCTTTGCCCATCCAATGATGGCCTTTGGTCCATAGATCCTTACAAGTGAAACACAACCTTTTCCTTCTCAACTAATCTCTAGCATCCTTCATATTGTTGCTATAGGGCAGTGATCTAAGAGGTGAAACATATGGTGTAGAAGGCTTCTTTTATTGCTCATTGGGTGATGCCCTAGGCTACCCACTTTTTCCCTTAGCTACCCGCTAAAATTAGACCTTGGCTGCCCTATATTTACCCCTTTGGGTAGCAAATAGGTGGTTTCCCTTGGCTGCCCTCTTCCTATATGCTAAACATTATAAATTCAAAGCCTTAGTGATATCATTTTGTGAATAAAGATGGTTAAAATCCTTAACCAAACCCCTCAAAGGCTCAATCAAACCCTCAACAAACAAAATAACCAACCTCCTCTCACTTAACATCCGGTACCATAACTAAAACCTTTTGAAAATCAGCAACATACCTTTCAACATCATGATTTTGCTTGAGTTGTGCCAACTCACAAAAATGTATCTCTGGATATCTCATGTCAAATCTCTCCATGATCTTCTTACCAAACTCCTCCAAAGTAGTAATGGATCTATTTCCTTATGTGACTAAGCCATGAAACCACCACTCATGAGTAATACCCTCCAAATGTAGGGTGACAAACTTGAGAGCCTCATCCTCAAACATGGGATTAAGTGATAAATATGTCTCTAACTTATACAACCATGATCTCACAGGAAGTTTATCAGTACCATAAAAAATAGGAAGATAAATCTTACCTAACTTTTGTTGCAAATCTCTATGAGGCCGCATATTAGGAACCCTTGGCTTGGATCCTTCCTTCATCTCACAATAATCTTGAAAATACAAGAGTGCTTGTTTGTCATAGCTTAGGGTTACATAGTCTTATTGGCAAATATCAAGAGGATCACCCCTTGGTGCCTCCATCTCCACAACTGATTCCTTATGCAAAAAATTGGCCTTGAAGAATCTATAAGGAGGGTTAATAGAAACCCTATCATTACCATTCAAACTATCCTCTCTTGAATGGTGATGGATCTTACCTTCTTGTGTGGTCTTTAACAAATCTAACATTTACATACTCAAGGTACATTGAAGGTCACTCTAGTTCTATTTGATCAACTCCTACAAAAACTTCACCTGCTCTGAAGATAACCCCTTAGGCTCTTGATCCTCTATAGTCTTTTCCCTTCTCTGATAATATAAGATCTCTTTACCTGCTTGGATCCAACAAATGAAAACTCATAGGTAGACAATATTAGTGATTTGATACCATTATAATGTCCCCAAATAGGATAATTCAACCAAAAATGGGTTTCCCTTAAAATCCAAAAAAAATTGAATTCTAAAATTAGCCAAATTAGCAAATCCTAGCTGAAAGATATACCTCAAAAACATGCAATATACTCCCAAACCCTAGGCACCAATGTGAAAATAATATATAGGTAATTTTTAGCAATTACCTTGAGAAAATAACACATCAAAATTATCCAAAATAAGCCACAAACTAAAAATAGAGGTTTTATACCTTTTTACCCCTTGTATGTGGATGAAAATCATATTTAACCTTGTTGTAAAATATCTGAATTTCCACATAAAAAAGCAGCTAAATATTTGTCAAAACCTTTCCAAAAATCATGAATAATTTACCAAAAATAGCCACATAAATTCAACACCCTTTTTGGGCCTTCAAAGTGATCAAAACCCTCTTCCAACCTAATCGCCCTAGGTCAAACTCTACATATAAAAATCAAGAATATTATTTGCCCTTCAACTAGGGTTTTAAACCCCTTCAAATAACAAACCCTCACTTCAATTCAAGTTGCCACACTTGGTAGAATTTCTCAATAAATATTAACCATAAATCCACAATTATGAATTCAAAACCCTCATGAAATATACCAAAAAATATAAATAAATAAATCAAAATTTATTATTTATTTATCCACTTGAAAAGACCTTGCAAACCTTGCCCAATCACATAGAAAGTTAACACCACACTTCAACAATAATTATCAATAAATTTCAACAATGAAACTAGGTCAATTTGACCTCAAATGAACCTTGAAACCCACACAAATAAGTCACCAAGTAAGTTGCCCCACTCTAGGGCAATAATCAAATTCCACCTTTGCAAAGGTGACAATAAAAGACACCATTTTATCAAATAATCAACTCCAAAAACTTACAAACACTTATTGGGCATACATCCCAATATTTTCTTCAAACATGAAGAATCAATATCAATTTTCAGTTTATCCCTCAAAAGAGAACTCCACCATGTACTTGTACCATGAGGAAAACCACCTTGGAAAGGCCAAATACTCTTTCTTAACTCTCTTCACCAACTTTTAGTATATCTCCTTTTTGCCTTTGATCACGTACAAGTCGACATTCCTTTTTTACCAAAAATAATATTAAATAATTGCATAAATAATAAATAATAATTAAAATTACTTTTAGGCAATAACTCAATAATTATTTCAATTAAATACCTTAGTGGTAAAAACCACTTTTATAAAATATTTTATTAATCAACTAATAATTGCCTTATATGAGCAAATGATTAAAATCATTATTCAAGAAATTATAATTAATTAATAAAATAAAACCCCAAAATTAATTCTTTAGTCTATGAGGAGGTAGACTAAAGGTCTTCAATACCTACTCATGAATGGTTTGGAAATGGGGACACTGCATTCCATTTTATTACAAACAACCAATCTTCAAGATAAGCCAATCATCATCTTACCAATGTTACTCAATAGGAAATCCATGCCTTACCTAATAATAGGCATAGATACTTGGGTCAATTAGCACATCAACAAGGCAAATCATATTTTGATTACCATAAAATCATGGGATATGAGACTCATAATTTAAAAGCACTATGAAAGCACATTGAAAAATATAAGAATGAAAGAATCATCAAGGTACTACATATCTATCAAAAATAACCAATAGCAGCTTTGAAGTCTCACTAAAGAAATAACACACAATATGTTTACAAATGGCCAACAGAGGATACATTAAATACTAAAGTGTAAATCAATAATGCATATTGGTAATAACTATGAGTTGACACACAAGAGTGGCTAGTTACATGTACCATACCATTGTTCTGACAATTAAGTCATGAAGTAAGTAAATTGAAATATCTTATGCATTGTAAGGGATTAATTAGACATATTAAATTACCACTTGCATGTGGTCTAAAATTTGTGGACACATTCATATTTGTACTTAATAAAGGGGGGAACTGCATGCCATACTATGGCAGCAGTGGTTAGAGAAGATGAGACCTATAGTGGATGCATTAAAGATGAGTCTTATGTTTAAGTTTAAAAATAGGAATATCCAAATTCCACATGATGACAATTGTAGGATCAAGCATGCAAGGATAGATGAACTACCAATATATTATGTGATATAAGGGAATCCCTCATAAATAATAGATGAATGTGCAATAAGGATACGTGAGATTTGGTAAAAATCAAAAGAACAAGTCACTGGTTGATATATAATAATGTAATGATGAAAATGATGATGACTTGTCAGTGTTTGATCAGGTTATATATTCACCACTAAGGCATCCGCATCCTTTGTATGTAATTTTTCACCTTTAGGTTACATATATTTCATATCATATTTCAAAAACTACAAAAATATTGAAAAAACTTACAAAAATACCCAAAAAATCAAAATATTCATAAAAATCCAAAATCAGGACCTAAGTATAATGTATTTGTCTAGCATTTACATTTTACATATGTTATTTGTTACATGTTTAGTACATTACATATCCATTACACACAGAATTCACAATCTATATATATATATATATATATATAAGTGAAATGTAGGACATATAGGTTTCACATGATACATGGATTCAAATATGAATCACATTCCTTTACCTAGAGGCCATGCCAATGTCGGGGGTATCTCATTCCACAAGTCACATTGTTTTAGGTTATATCTTCCTATGACCTTTCCTATTTTCATGTTTTAGTTGCACATACATTGCTTACCCATGCTATGGATTTACTTATACTTATGATAATGCTACATTTCATGAGTATGTTGCATTATTATATTATGATATTATGCATGGATTGATGGTATAGATTAATTCAACTTATTATAGGCTTCACTATTTCTATTTCATTGTACATGGGATAATCATTAATGGTTCTATGTTTGCCTCTTTCTTCTTATGTTAAATTGTGTGATTGTGTGTATCATTGTATACCACTTTATCTTCTTAGCTCTTACCTCTTGTATGAGATTGTTTGATTGAGTGTACCTTGTGTGACTCTGTATTTGTGTGACATTACATGAACATTATGTGACATTGCTTGATCATTATGTGACATTGATTGTATGTGGAATTTTCCTTGAGTGACATTGTTTATTCATAGATTACACTACGTGTACCTTTCCTTTATTACATCACATTAAGTGTATTGTGTGTGTCATGGTTGTGGCATTATTTGTGTATGTGTGTTCATGACTATTGATCTTGTTGTGCCATAATCCATAGCATGCACACATATTCTTGTGTGTGGTGCCATGATGGATATCATGCATCTTCCTACATAGTTACAACTTTGTTTTCTTTTCTACAATGATTATTTCATGATTCATTGATTATATCTTTCTATACATGATCCTTGTATGTTTTAGATTGCATGTTTCATACAATTTACAATGACATATTTCTTATATGATGACATGGTTTCTTCATATTAGCACATGCTTTTACATGATCATATATTTGTATATATAATATGATGTAGTTAACTCTTTTTTTTTAGATGAGTTACTCGTAAGCTACATCCTTCACCTCAAAAGGGGGGCATGCATTGGGTTTTTCATAGCGATTAAGCCTTCATTTGAGTATAATTTTTCATATTTATGGATCACATGGTGTGATTCATTAGGTTCAGAATACAGTTTAGTTGGTTCATATCATAATTTAGTTGATATAGATTTTTGTTACACTTAGTACAAACTCTTATTCATATGGGCACAATTACATGTTTTTTCATGTATACAGTGCATTTGTGAAGGCATTATAAAGGTTGCATTTATTAAAGTGATTCATTTGGGGCATATGTGGTTGCATATGTCATATCTCAAGAGTGTTGTTACCCATTGTATCAAATTTAATGGTAGGTTATGTCATTATATATCATACATTAGCACTAATTAGATCAGATTAGTGGCATGAATGTTGTTCAAGCTCACATTATCACTTTTTTTATTTTCAAGTTGGCACCAAAGGCACCAAAAATAACATTCTAAATTTTAAATCTATTTTCAATGGTTGATTTATTTTATTCACAAACAATGTGGTTGAGGTTCAATGATGTTCAAGGCCTAGGCACTACTTCTTTTTCACATGAGTCCTATTATGGAGACTCCACCCCTCCATCTCGAGGTTAAATATTAGTTAAATAAGTAGTGTAGTTGAGGTTAAGTAATGTTAAACAACTTAGGGACTACTCATTTTTCATCAAGGTTGTGGTACTTATTTACCCAACCCATAATTTTTACATGTAATTTCCCCTTTTCTTGAATGAGACACTTGTGGAATACCCTTAGCCTATTTATTTTCTATAATCTAAGTCAGATGTTGAAAGGGAATACTTGGGTGGAATCATTATTCATCATTTACTATTCATAGATCACTATTTATGAGTGACTTAGCATGATAATGTGGCATAGTAATGAGGTGGCATAGTGATGAGGTGTCCTTGGGGATGTGGCAATGGCCCACATTGTATTTTTAAATGTGAAAAGTGGATGGAAAAGAAGTGTGGTTCATTTTTCCACTTGACCACATGGGAGGAATAAGGAGATCATGTGGGGAACATATTGATTGAGAATCTTATCATTTATCTCATGCATGCGATGTGGGGCATCTTTGTTGAAGTCAAAATATGGGGAATCTTTTGACTTATGTGTGTGCACATGGGGAGATGGGAGACATTGTCTACTATTCATGATTGAAGTGGGGGATAAATTATAAAGGAGATTCCCATTCATTTTGGAATCACATGGAAAAAGTCAAAAAGAAGATCTTGAAAGATGCTTGGCACATGTGAGAAATGCTTGGCACACATGAGAGACAATTGGCATTATTGATGAAGAGTGCAACCACTATAGACATGGTGCATTTATTTGCTTGTACTCCAATTTTCTTCTCCTTCTCTCTCTCCCTCTCATTTCTATTTAAAGAGAGCTTCTCCATTGTAAAATATATCTTTTGGAAATCATAAATCCCCCTATTTTTATATATTGAATTTATGTTCATATCCACCTCTCTTGGATTAATTCCATGGAGTATTATAACTAGTTTTGGTGGTGAAATATCCTCCATATCTAGTGTTGGTTATTCCATTTAGGGATTACATGTGGGCTTGAATCAAAGTTGTTGGATTCAGTGGTGAGAGATCCATCCTAGTTGGTTGTATACAGTTTTCAGAGTGCAGTATATAAAGCTCGTGTGGTTAACAGTATTTCAGTGAATAAATGTTGTAAGTGTGATAATTTATTGTAGTTACTCAAAGTATATGTATTTCATATTTCATGTAACTATTATATTTCTATTTGGTAGTGTTCTTCATGTTGTGAGTTGTAAGGATTTGTTGAGATTAGATTGTCTATGTTATGTAATCTTTAGTCTTATCTTGTAGTAAACTCCCAATGTATGCAAGGAGTTTTAATGAGTAATTGTCTATTGTATCATTTAGTGTTGTAATTAATGTAATGTTTTATTATTGTATCAGATATAATATATGTTTGGTAGTATTGAGTTTAGAACCTTATATATTTGAGTGTAGTTTTCATATTTGAGTCTAATAGCTTTTGTGTTGTGTGAGGATTGTTATAGTTTTATGTGTTTATAGAAAATATCCCCATTGGGATAATATCCTTGAATGGGATATTTGATAAACACACTCAAACTATAACAAATCCCAACACTAAACACTAATGCTTTGATTTCACTAAAATATCCAAAAGTGGGATATTTACTACAAACACTAAAAACTATAAAATCCACACTCTATGACACTATACTTTGATACCACTAAAATATCCTTGACAAGGGATATTTGATAGAAACACACAAAACTATAAAATATCAACACTTAACACTTATGCTAAGGACTCAAATCTAAAAATAAACTCACATACACTCTTACATTGATTCCAAACTCACGGTTATGGAATATACTAATTGAAACATACATGGAAGAACATATCAATTGATATATTTGAAACTTATGGAAATAAATAAAATATGAAATACACACACATACTTAGATAATAATTTAAAATACAACAACACTCTTATATTATATACTGAAACACAATTACAAAATATTAGATTACAATGACAAAAAACTTACAGCAAATGATACAATATACTCCTTACAACAAATGGTAACACAAATCTGAAATATACTCCAAATGTGATTCTACAACTAATCCAACTAGGGAGGAATATTTCACCATCAAAGACTGGAAACTCTGAATAAATCCCACTTGCAATCCCTGAGTGGAATCACCAACACTAGCTAGGGAGGGTATCTCACCACTGAAACTAGTTACAACACTCCAAGGAATTAATCCAAGAGAGGAGGATATGAACATAAGTCCAATATCAGAAAATGGGAGTTTAAATGATTTTCAAATATATCAATTACAAATGAGAAGGCTCTCCATATATATAAAATGAGAGGGAGAGACAGAAGGGAGGAAATTTGGAGTAGAAGCAAAGAAATTCGACCTCCTTGAGTGGGTGCACTATTGAGTTATAGTGGCAAGCTTGTCACCATGTGAGAATGGTCAAAAGTGGATCACATTATCACCTTTTCTTTTATCTTTGTCTCCTACCTTTCATGTTCTTCCAAAGGGTCACCTCACTCACACATGTGAGAGCAAATCTAGAATAGTAAACCTAATGTTTTCTTCCCTATGTGCACATGAGATTCTAAGACAAGTCTTCAATCACTTTTGACCAAGTGGTAGATAATAAAACCATAAATCCACCCACAAATTGATCCCATAGCTCACACGTGTGACTCATTTCAAATTAATTCACATGTTAATTCAAGATTCCCTCTTAGAAACTCATCCCACTTTCTCTCACATCAACTTTAGCACATGTGAGCTCCCCCATGGGCCATGTGAAATATCCCAAAGTGGGATATTTGATAAATACACTCAAAAACTATAAAATCCTAATACAACATTGAGAATCACATAAATCTTTGATACCACTAAAATATCTTGGACTAGGATATTTACTAAAAATACATAAAACTATGAAATCCAACTTGGACTTAGACTCAAATATCCTAAAAATACATAAAACTATAAAATCCAACTTGGACTTAGACTCAAATCTGAAAATACACTCACATTAATACTTAACAAATACTTGAAATACATATAATGTGGGTGGAGAGGTATGAGGAGAGGTTAAGTATTGAGTTGTCCAAGCCTCCTTCCCTTATTTAAAAAATGCCTCCATCATCCTTATAGTGGCCAAATTAGGTGCTCCCTTAGCCATTCTCGAAGAACAATCCTTTTCCCTTTATGTCTGAATTTGAACTTCATAGTCTAAAAGTTTTATGAATATCTCCCAAGGGAGTGCATCCATTAAATTCCAAGAACCATATCAATCTTCACAAGGTTGACAATATAAAAATCAACAGTCGCCTAATGGTTACCCAAAGTGATGCTCAACTATGAAATCTTTTTCTTATAGCTCATCATAAATCCATAAGAAACCATAATGTTGAACCCTAAAAAGTCTTCCATCTTAATATATTTTTTCATAACCTAGCCTTTGTCTATGAAATTATGGGTGGCCCCATTGTCAATCAAAACTATAATAGGTTATCCTTGCAAGACTCCTCTCACCTTGAAGGGGTGATACCTAGGGGTTCCCAAAAGAGAAGCAATAGTTCCTACCTCAAGTCCTTTTATAGTCTTGTCCTCTTGTTCAATAGTAGCCTCCACCTGATCACTATCTAAGCTAGATTCTACCTCCTCTTCACAATCAGATTGACCTCTATATAATGTACCTTGCCTCTCTTAAGGCACCTATGTCCTAGAGTCCATGGACCTTTACAGGAATAACATAGTTTCTTCCTTCTGAGTTCATCCTTGATCTAATCACCCATCATCTTAATTTCTTATTTTTGTGATAGGGCATCCATAGACTTATTTTAGATACTCTATTTAGGCTTATTCTAAAGCATGGGCTTTGAGGGTATATAAATATCTAAATTAAATGCCCTCATGATAGCTTCTTGTAAATAGGAAGGGTTGAATGCCTTTACCAAACCCTTGAGATGCTCAGATAATCCTTATATGAAAAGAACCAAGAGCCTCCTTTCTAAAAAATTAGTTACCATGATGGATAGCTTTTGAAAATCAGTAACATAGTCATCTACATTACCTCTTTGCTTGATGTGAACCAACTCTCTGAATTGTTCTTCAAGATCCTTTTTATCAAATCTTTCAATCTACCACATGTAGAACTCATCATATCATTTGATTTGATCATGATTTTGAGTTACCAAACCATGGTACCACTAATCCTGTGCAGCATCTTCCAGATGAAGGGTGGTAAACTTGATAGATTCCTCTTTCACCATAGGATTTAGAGATAAGTGGGTGTCCAAATTTTGCAACTAAGCTCTAACAGAACATTTATTATTACCCTTAAAAACATAAATAGTTATCTTACCCAAATTATGTTCCAAATATTTTGGTTTGGGTTTCCTTCATGCCTCTGACCTTAAAACACCTTGGATCTTCCTTATAGCCACATAATTTGTCAATGTCATGGTTTCTTGGACTTCAAAAGGAAATGAGTTGTATTCCTCATGGCATTAAGCAAATTATTTTGGGGGCATAAGTACTCTTGGAAGCACTTATTCTCTCTAAATGAACTTGGTATTTTGGGGTTTATTGATGAACCCCACTCCTAGACTTCTAGATTCCACCTGTAGGACCTTGTTTAGATTGTTTCCTCCTAAGGTGATAGCTTATCCCTTATTGTTGTCATTTACTAGCTTATTTTACATTGTACTCATCATTTAGCCAAACATAGTAGTAAATTATCTTAGATTTTTAGTAATATGTCTTTAGTTTTGACCAAACATATCAGCAAGATCTCTTTGGATTTGAATCATTTCATAAAACTTCCTTGTTGGTGCACTATCTTCTCTATCTCCCATTATTTCTTTTGGCTATAATTTCTTCTGCTCTCTTCTCAAATACTTGATTTCCATATGACTCAAAATCATCTAAACAAACAAATCCTACAGGCTAGAAAGATCACCAGCTCTGATACAACTTAAATATACCGAGTTGGATATTTGTTTACAAACACTCTAAAATAACAGAATCTGAACATAATACAAATATAATGTTAAATAAAAACAACACTTATATATTAAATCTTCAACACACTTACATAATTTCACTCTGAATATGTATACAATTAGCTAAAGTAGATCTCTCACCATCAAATCTAGTAACTCTCATTGAAGACCACGTGTAATTCTTGAATGGAATCACCAACACCAACTAGGGTGGATGTCTCACCACCGAAACTAGTTACAACACTCTGAGTAATTAATCCAAGAGAGGAGGATATGAACATGAGTTCAATATCTAAAAATAAGGGGGTTTATGATTTCAAAAGATATATTTTACATTGGAGAAGCTCTCTTTAAATAGAAATGAGAGGGAGAGAGAGAAGGAGAGTAAACTTGGAGTGTAAGCAAATAAATGCACCATATACATAGTAACTCATGTGTAGGGTTGCCTTAGGATACACGTTAGTCAAAAGTAGATCACATGATGATCTCTTGACTTGTCTTTTGGTCTCCCATTTTCCCATGTGTCTCCAAAATGTCCTCCTCACTCACACATGTGAGCTAATTCAGAATAGTGAATCTTGCCTTCCACTTCCCTAGATTCCTAGACAAGGTTAGTCACCCATGTGACTCCAATAATGGCATCCCACCTTCACATATGTGAGCAATTAGGAATAGACCAGTCCTTGTCATCTTTTCCCATGTGACCCCAATGATTCTCAGACAATATTTAATCACCTTTTAACACTTTCAAAGGGTCTTCACATACCAGAACACTATTCCACCAAAGGGTGGTGCCTAAACTATTCATCTTTACCTTTACTTAGCATGTGAGTTAATAAAATATTAATAATTATGTCACCAAGTGGAGTACTCTGCCCCACCTCTTCACATGCCTTATATTCTCATGTGGGTCATGCCACATCACTCCATATGACACCTCTATGTTGCATCATCAACTGCATCTCCTTCCACATCACTTGTCTTGTCACCATTAATAGTGTTAATGAATAGTACCTAATGAAAAGTGACCCACACTAATATTCCCATATAACACCTAAAATAGCCTACAAGAATAGAATAGGCTATTGGTCTTTTGTATAAGTCATTTTTGGGGAAAAAAGACACTACAAATCCTCCCTTACTAAAGATTGCTTGTCCTCAAGCAACCAGTTAACTTAATAGATCCAGATTCCAGGATCCCAAACTAGTTGTGGGAGCTTGTAATCTTCCATCCTCGATCTTACTTGTCGATTTTGTTGTTCCACTCTTCTATTATTAGAGGTTAGAATCCTTGCATTAATGGATGCCAGAATAAGCATTCTCTCTACCCCAACTACAACACTCCCATCTACACCACATGTTTGGGATGAAGATAACCTCAACTACTCTAACTCAAGTTTGTAAGGTGCCATGATCATTACATTTTCCTTGGTCATGTGCAATTTATGCACTCCTTGACTCTTAAGAGTCTCTTGATCAACATCCATGATAGATTTCTTCTCCAACACACCTTGGATTTTTTCTTCCTCATAAGGATGATCTTCTATAGTCATTTCCTTGTGTGCATTTGCAAGCATAATCTCCATATCCATTACTAGAATCTCAAATATTGCCTCTTCATTTTGTCCACTCTCTACAATAATATGCAACTATTTTTTGGATAGTTCCTCTTCCTCATTGTTATACAAATGAACACTCACTTGCACATCTTCTTCAGAATGAGCTAGTTTCCATGCTCCATCACCTTCTCTAGTCTCCATTTTGGCTAGAAGACACTCACCCAAATCTGGACCTGCACATGGAACAAACACATTATGGGACATAAAATATGGTTTTTCTTCAAATTTATTCCCATTTGGCAGCCCCATTCTTTATTCCTCTTCCCTTTGAAATTTTGTTGCAATCAACACTTCCTCTAGTTCTTCATCAATATGAACTTCAAAATTAGCAAGCTCCTCCTTGGGCTCATCAACATTCTATTGGAACAAACATGAATTAGAATTTACTAATTCATATCTTTTATTATTCCCACATGTGTGACTAGGCTCCCAAGATTCCTTACATGAGAAGTAAACATTGTTTCTGCTAAGCTCATTTTTGCTACTAGATTTCTCCTTCACCACTACGAGACTCTCTTCTTCTCTTGCCATTGTTACGCTTGATTTTACCAATTTTGTCTTCAGATCCTATTGCTTTGGATATTCCAACTTCTCCTCTTTTTTCCTTGATATCCTTAAATATTATATAGGACCTATTTTGTTAGGCTCATATAACACCCTGAGGCCCAAGTACTCATCAAAGGAAACTTTGTTTCTAAACTCATCAAGAAGTCCTCAGTATTTATTCAAAACTTTGATGGCATCTTGTTCATAATTCTAAATCTACCATGACACATCTTGATCTCTTTTCCAATGATTAAACTCTAGCACAAGTTCATTCAGTGTCATCATTTTTCTTGCAATTGAATATCTACATAAAATTTAATTCTTCTACCCAACAGACTGGAAGGATACATGGCTATGATGCCACTAAAATATCCCACTTGGGATATTTCATTACACAATGGTTTTCTCCTTTAGGGCATGATCACCCTTTAAGTCTCCAAAACTCTAAGGGCAGAATAGATCAAATACTTGCAGGTGTATTTGTTCCTTGTTTTTAATTTTTTAAATGATCATTAATTTGCTTAATTTAAAATTTCACATTTTATATGGACATTAACTACAACATGTTCCATTGCAGGTTTGCATGGAGCAAGCTAGACACTTGGAACCTTATCCCAAATACACATTGTGTTGTTCACATACAGGTACGTGTTTTATTTTTCCTTTTACTCTAGTATTTTCAATACTAGAATAAAGGGGGGCATTACTTAGATACTCAAATTTGATATTTTAAAATTGATATTGTCGATCTTGACTTACCTTAACCAAATGTGACTTGTGTGTATACATATGGATCTTACAAACCCTTCACTCTTATCCACTTGCTTTTACGGGTTTAAACTTCCCAAAATTTTATTGCTTAGCTACAATAATTCCTTAGTTTGTAAATAATTTACTTATTGTCCTTATAAAAGAATCTCCATATCATCATATCAATATTATTGCCTCCTAGATAAGTTCATTAACACTTAAACACCTTTGTCTAACAAAATTTTCGTTCACTACTAGCTTCATCTACATGTCTAACAATGGCCATTTTCAAAATTAAAATTACCTTTAGGGGGCAACCCCTAATTTGTTGGTGGCATGAGAAGTTACCTAAAAATCATCTATTTATACATAATAGGTTTAGGCCTATTTCCCTAGTTAGCACTCATTAATAAAATATCAAAAGATATATGCACATTTAGAAAAAAATCCATATTCTTCCAAAATCAAAAATTAGTCATTAGGAGCAATCCTTATCCAATTCTAATGCACTCCAAGTCAAGCCAATATCACACATTTTCAAGTATATAACATCAAATTTTAGGTTATATTAATTATACTTGTTGTACCCACACTCCCCCATTTCCTCAGAATGGAGACCCCAATATTCTCTTAGGGTTTATCTTAAATAAGTGCATAGTTTTGAGATAAAACATATGAAGCCATTGAATTTCAAATTCGATGTTGACCTATCCATTGCGTGACTCTTGCCTTTCAATTTTTAGTTTGGTTGAAGTAATTTTGGGTGCAAGTATTAATTAAAAATTATTTTAAACCTTTAAAAAAATTTGAATCATGAGATTTTAATGGCTTTATATGGCTTTGATTTCATGAAATTTGATTTATTTCCTAACTTTGACATATTTGATTTGAGTGTTGTCTTTTTTGTACATATTGCACCTACTTTTAATCAATCACATGCATTCATATGCAAGAGTCACTAATGACTTTGGCTTAGTTTGCACTAGTTCAGGTCACATTTTAATTACAATAGTATCCAAACTATTTGCATCTCTCCACGACTACTTACCTTGACCAAGTACCACTAGAACCCATATGTCTGATTTTTACAACTTTTCACCTACATAGTGTTTCTTTTTTTCAAATATTGATCCAAGCCATGCATCATTATTTCATTATTAAGCAGCCACTCGAGTTCTTTTGTAGTTCCATAGTTTGTGTGCCACATCCAAGGATCGTTGGGTCTACATGTCAAGTTTTTGCTTACTCGCATCAACTTAGCTCAAATGCCTTGACTTCATAATCAAATTTATTTATCTAAGTGAGCCTAGATCATCTGATTCATGCCAAATGTCACTTTTTTATAGCTTCACAAGTCCAACAAAGTTTAATTGTCTATAAAACTATAATTCATCTTGAAGGTGCCACTTGTTGACATTATATATCCTCACAGTCTTGAAAAAATTTAACAAAATATATAGTATGTGGGTATGCGAATCATTTTAAAGTTTCCACATGGTATCATTATATTCACTTGTGATTATGCAACATTTTGGATAAGGTATTTTTAACAATGAGTTACAGATTATAGGCCTATAACCCTAGTCAAAATGTGTTATGTGTCATAATTTCAAGTCTTTTCAATCCATAACTTGAAATAAATCCCTCTAAACCCTTTATTCATGCCATGTGTCACACTCTCATTGTGTCACAAGGTTTTATAGTGAAGAAATCAAAACACTAGTGGAATTGATGTATGTACCTATGCAGGTTCGTGAATCATTCTAAAGGTGTCACTTGTCAACATTTTGCATTCTTATAGAGGTAGGAAGCTTGGAATTCAATTGTCAAAAATAAGTCATGATTATGTGAAAGAACACCACATAGCACTAAGTAAAATATAAAAGATACTACATAATTTAAGTGGAAATCTCACATGCATGCAAAATAAGTGACTCAACTTGAAAGGTAAATAAATCATAGACTTTGCATTAAAATGATTATATAAGTCATCTTGTTTCTTAAAGCAAAATAAAGACATGTATTCAAGTTAATGTCCCCCATGAAAAAAGGGAGATTTGAAATGTAATTCCAATGTGTTGAATTAGAAAGAAATATTTTTTAATTCCATTATATTGCACAAATTTAGTTGATTATCAAATGATTAATTTCATTGAGAAGTGACTATATAGCCTATGAATTTAGTGACCAGTTAAATTCACAAGGCCTTTAACCCTCTAAATCTCAAACAATTATAAATTTCCAAGCTAATTCAAGGTGGGAATTTGACTTCAAAATTCCAAACCAAGCAAATTTACAAGCATTTGCATCAATTAAATTCAAAAATATAGGACATAATGAAATATGTGTGTTTGTTCAGCATAGATCAAATATTCATAGATATAGCATTCGATTTTATAGCATTGGGCATGGGGATTCAATACTACAATGTTAAATTCAAAGAGATTAAGCAACACCAAGATGTCAATAGCAATGATAAACTCTCCATTGAGGCCCGATAAAAATCTATTGACATCATAGCCATGAGGGAGGTTAGACTGCATAAAGTTATAACCAAACCAGAGGTATATCTTTGTATAGAATTAGTCTATAATGTCTTTGGCAAAGCTAAATTTAGTAATGATGTTTTGGAGACATTAAGAAAAATGATTCTAGTAGATTTTATTTTTGGAGTTGCCTAATTTCCCAAACTAGACACATTAAGGGATTAGGCAGAGGATTCAAATAATTTTGTATACAAATAAAAAATACACTCGATTCCTATTAGGTAGTTAATGCATGGAGTCATGTTATAAATGGGCCTAATGAATAGACTATTTGGAGTTATGGATATAACTAGAGTAGATGAGAGGTGGGTGCCCTTGCTTGCCATGATCATTGATGAAAGGAAGTTTCCTACCCTTGGGGAAATCATTTGATACAACTTGGCTCAACAAGTTCATGGGATAAATCATTGAGGCAATTTTACTATGATGTCATGCTTAGTAGACATAATTTGTTCTACCATAGATTTTATAGGCATAGAATAATGGATCCCAAATACTTAAAACTTAGTCCACAAGTCTTTCTCTAAACTCTACATTCACATATATAGGTGAAATATCAAAATGATAATAGACTTATTCTACCCACTTGTCTATGTATCCATATATGAAAATCTTATGCCTAAATTATCTAGGGAGATAAAGAGAATGCTAGTGAAAATCAATGCTTATTGGTATTATGTAGATTGTACCATTATTAGAGTAAAAGGTACAATAAAGGAGCCTCTAACATTTCCCAAGAGTGTACCTGATAAGTTGGTTAAACAAGAGATTGCTCATCAAATTATGACTAGAGTGGATGGCACCTACAAAATTACTAAATAGGGTATGGTCCATCCCCTGCCTCTTCAAGTTGGAAGGATAACCTTTAGTGTTTGGTCATCCTTGACCAAAGTAGTAGCCCACATGTCTTCGTTTGCACTTTCAAATAATTATTTTAGACTCTGGGATCTTAATGATAGGGTGGGGGACCATCTAAATGGATTGAAATGGAAGGCCAATATTGTATATCGTCATGTTATCCTTTATCATATATTCATCAATCCTCAGGATGAAGAAGAGGCTATAAAAAGGATGAATGTAGTTGGGGTGACTGTGGAGACAATCAGGAAAGTTCAATAAGGCAGAGTAAAGGAGAGAGAAAATACCTCTAAACTAGGGGAAGATGTGCCCTCCACATATGAGCATCTAAAGAGGAGAATATTACAAAGACTCCCATTAACATCAACTTCACTGACATCAATTCCTCCTCATCCTTAGGTAACCTCACCACCACCTATATTTCATTCAGTTACTATTACTGTTGCATTGGCTCAAGAACAAAATTCAATAGATAGCCCATTAGAGCATGTAAAAGTACCTTACTCAACTTTACTTAACCATCCTAATCATGTTGTTGATCATCCTTCTCCTTTTATTCCTTAGCGGGGGGTTGTATCCATTTTTCCTCCTCAAATCCCAATGCAACCAAAACCTATTGCCTCAGCTTTATCTCCAAGAAAGATTGTGACAACAACCAAGGCTTTTATTCCAGCCTACTTTAAAGTGGCTTCTAATCCACAAGATTATTGGTTTACACTATGTTAATTTCAGCCACTATGGTTAGTACATTTGTTCCGTGCATTGAGATAATTCATTCCAAATCAACTTCAAAAGCTCCCACATTAGTTTCTTTGGATGTCGATGTTTTTGTTAAATAATGTATTTCAATCCCTGTTGTTGCTTCCAGTGTTTTTACAATAATTGCCACAATATATACATTGAATAAAGAAGTCCCTCTTCTTTTACAAATGCATATTGTGGATCCCTTACCCATCATATATTCTTCTTAATTTAAATTCATGCCAAACCTTCCTAGCATTATTGGTAGCGAAAATCTAAAACCCAAAGATAATGGAAAGAAGAAGAAGACAATAACCTTTGGAGGTGTGTGTTGTTTCCTTCACCAACACACCCCATTTTTAGACTGAAAATAGGGACCCTCAATCTATTAAGCTAAATTTTGGTAGTAGAACTCATTATTATGTTCTTCATAGTGAATTAGCTTTAGAATTTATAGAACTTCATTTAAGGTTTAGCCAAATATTTGATAATCATGATATTATTTGCCTTCAAATAAAGTATATTACCCATTTTTTCTAAATCATTTTATCACATCTTGTTATAGAGTTTATCTTATGAGTGTTCGGGCTTAAATCTTTGTCTTTATACGAATGATTGGTTTCAATTCTTATATTATTTGCTCATTTCTTGCATAAAATTCACTTACTCAAGACTTGGATTTCTTAAAAATCTTTACTTAGTTAATTTTCTTATTTTCTTGTAGGTTTCCAAAGATTTTTGGGGCCCTCTAGATTATTCCACGCATCCAAATCTCGTCAACACATAGCTTCATATTCAAATCCTTTTTTAGAAAATTGATTGAGTCTTTTTAAATCCCTAGGGCCTCAAGATCATGCCACATGGCATGATCTTGATGACCCAACCCCTCAGAACCTCAAAACCTTAGGATCATTAAGGTATTATCCCAATGACCTAGAAGTTGATCAACATTGGTAAAGCTTCAAGTTCATAAGGCCTTGATAAGATGCCACATGGCACCTTCTCAGAAGCCCAAGAGCTTGAAATGATTACATCACTATCCCAAAGCATGAATAACTCAAGACCCTGATAAAAGGCTATGTAGTAATAATCAAGCAAGCACATACTAGAACCTGAGATAGCTGAGAAGAAGACAAGTGGCCACAATGATGACAAGGTAGATAATGAGTTAAAGCCTAGGGATGTCAATGAGTCACCAAGTGGCAAAGTGGGACCCGATGGGCAAACCTAATATCCCAACAAAGGAAAAGGAATGTGAAGTTGAGGAGAAGCCATGTGGTATCAATGATATTAAAAAAATGATGGGACTAATATTGATGGCTCATCTAACCATCAAAACTATCAGAGATCTGATAGGACCGAAACACCCCAAAGCTCTGACACAACTTGTCAGATTTAAGAGAACACATGATTACCATTGTATAAGCAATTAAACATGCGGAATAACCAGAAGAACAAATAACTATCAATGAGATAACACACAGAACATGAGAGGCAATATACAATTATATTCAACTCATTACAAAGGAATCTACAACAAAGAGGTGGGACTCTTTCTTCCACTTCATGGGCTTACAGTAAACTTCCCTCTAGAGTAATCTTCTCTCATAGGTCACAACACACAGCTAACACAAGTTGTTGTTCACCTCATTGCACATCTGTACAATTGAGTACACAACCGTACTCCAAGTAGATCTCTCCATGATCCTGCTGATGTATTGATGTCACCTTGGACCCTGGCCAACCGCCGATCTCTGTTTGACCCTCGCATACACACATCCTACATATCAAACCTGATCTTACTTAAACACACATGGGGAATCCTACTTGATTCCACCATGGGAAGAACTCTCCAAGCTTCACATAGCTCTTCTCCAAATTCTCCACTTAACACTACAGCCCATGAGTCTATTATATAGATCTCATGCATACACAAATTAGACACGCCCCTCAAGACTTCGAACAAGTCCTTAACATGCAAACTCTGTGTTCACTTAATTGACTGTTCATTAACAGCAGTTCAGACTGCCACAGGTGACCGACGTCGGTCCCTGCCATCCTAGAGGCGACCGACGCCGGCCGATCTTTTGCCGATGCTGGTTTCCCTTCTGCGTTCCCTGACCGACGTCGGTGTGGCCTGTCGACGCCGGCGACTGCATACGCTAGAAACCCTCTTGTTTGCCTTAAGGTGTAGCTTTTAGCTCCACACCCTAACAAGATCACAAGAGGACTGTGTGTCCAAGTATGTAAAGTATAGTCAAAATACAGATGGTTCCTCACCAATTAAAAGGCCTAGAAGTGACATATTTTGAGCTATTAAAGGAATGAATTGATCCAAAATACCACAAAATCAAGTTAGGGATGCTTCTTTCATTAAATCAACCTCCAAAATTGAATGCAAAAGTCTACATAGGGCATGGTGGAATGGTAGTCATAAGAAAATCCCAATGACAATATGCCATATATTTAAATCTGATTGTAATTATCCCTAAAAATTGAATATAATAGAGTTTATATGTCATGAGTCATCACATGGCATGTGCATGGTAGAAGGCTAGGAAGAGACAATGAGCATAAAAGATAAAGTCTATCCTTTAGTAGGTTTGATCTCTAAACTATAAATCATGCTCAAGCTAATAATCTATTAGTGAATCAAAAGAATCCCAGTTGCATTCCCAAAACATCATTAAATATTATAACCACCCCAGTAATGGGTTGAGTGAACTTCATTGAAAAAATTGGATATATAAGGGACATTCTTTCCCTTTGTAAAGGTCTAAAAATTTAGTCCCAAAATTCTACTAGGATTATACCTATTATTCTCTCTTGCTTTTGGACTTTTCTTGTCTACCAGGGTTGACACATTATGTAAATAAATGTGCTATTGAAATTATAATAGGAATATTTTGCTTGTTTTACCTATGTCTTATACTCCATGGATGTTGTCCATTATTTCTTATTTTGAGTCCATGTTTGTGTCAAATAGTTGGTATTATGAGTTGCTACAAAACTAAATGTAGCAATTAGATTGTGCAATATCTAGTCTAATTCACTTATGAATTGTTATTGTTTCCTTTAGGACACTCTTGACTCTATGTCCTTATAGCTATAAAGTAATCTAAAAGCTATGTGTGTAATAGCTACTAGTATTTTATGTGTTTACACTTAGCAAAGCATTATTGAGTTATGCATTCATATTTTTTCCCTAGAAGCTTGCCCATTATGTCCCTACAAGTTTGTGCAACTGCTGAATCAAGTACACAGTGGTATAATTGTGACTTGGCAGATTTTGGGTCTTGAAGCACTAATATTCTCATAACTAGGAACTCTCTTTTATACTCTCTCTTTCCCCCTCTTTTTTATGTTTTTTTGGTAACTAAACTCCACTTTTCCATATTTTATAAAGTGGTAAAGTGATACTCAATGGTACTCCAACATTAAATATTAAGAACACCAATAAGAATTTCAAGCATTTATCAAATGCACATTGAGCCTCTAGTGATAACAACTATTGCTCTTAGAGTAAAGTAGGTTAAACTGCTCAATCTCTAGATTGAACCAAGATCAATCCTAAAATTAAAGAGGGTATATATTTATCACATGCATTATCCCCCACTTTTCTCTCTAGAATACTCAACCTCATGAGTGTTTTTGGACATAGGATTTTAGGGTACACAATAACTGGCACTAAAAGGAGGGCCGATGAGTTGTAGTTTAATATTTGATTGAGCATGAGGATAATTATAAACTACTAAAAGTTGTTAAGAATTATTAGTAATTTTTATATGCTTTGGAATTCACTGAGTTTTTCTTTATTTACTTCTCCTTATTCTTTCCCATCTTGTTGTAAGTTTAAACATAAGCAATAATGGGTCCAAGAAGAGTAGTTAGGACTGAATTGTGCATGGTAAACCAAGCTAAATCCTAGTGTGTACATTACCAAATACTAATTTATTTGTAGGAGGTTGATTATCTCACCATTACAAATCCATAGAAGAGCTTGAACATCTAGAGGTAGACCTAATCCCTTAGTTACTCCAATTGGCTCAACCTCTCAAACCACCCAAAATTAGTATACACATGTCGCATTAACAAAGGCTTAGTTTGTTGGGTTTTCCATAAATTTACCTGAGGTTGTCAATGACTTACCTAAAAACCTAGAGAGATACTTGCCAAGATTCACTCATAGTATAGGAAGGACTATAGAAGAGCAAGTAATGTCATAAAAACTACTCTGAGTCTCTTTAATGTTGAGCATGAATATGTGGCTTGCATAATATTCCCCTTTATACATATGAATGCATCATATGATTGGTTTTAAAACCTTACTAAGGACTCAATTACAATATAGGACCAGCTTATTAGTGTTTTGCTAGCCTAATTTGGGAAAGTTATAAACCCAAGCATCCTATATCAATAGTTTGCATGTATTAAATAAGATCCTAATGAGCCTATTAGGAATTTAAATGCCCACTTCTAGAATATGTATATTTGAGTCACCAATATTTACAAACCTGATGCTCAACTAGCATTAGATATGTATAAAAATGCATTGGACTCATGGACTATGATGTTCCTAAGATGAGACCCTATGATGGTGACCTTACCTTTGAATATGTTGAAGCTATCAAAGTTGATAGGCAACTCAACCCATAAGTCCAAATGAAGCCTTACATCTCTAATGCATTTCCCAACATGCCTAAATTGAACCTTATTCCTAATACACACCAAAATGTGCCTCTATCTCAATCATTGCCAATAACTAACTCACTCCCTTTGAAACATGTTGCTCCAAATCAACACCTAGTTTTTCTTAACTCGCTAAAAAATGAGATGATTCCTCAATTTTAAAACCAAATGATGTTATCAACATCTAATAATACCTGGACTATACCCCAAGAGTCAACTAAAAATAAGTTGTATTCTATCTAACAGATGGTGTAAAGACTAGGTAATGACTTTCTTGGATTTCAAAGGAAAATGTGTAGCTCTGGTGTTGAGAGTTCAAATAAGAAATCAACTTACCAGAGGTAAAATAGAAACTAAAATCATCTAGAGCATTATCCCAATAAGTTTCCTAAAATTAACATTTGCAAAATAGCCCTTCTTAATTGGTGTTGTGTGCATAACACATCCCAACATGGAGATCTTGATTTCATCAAATTATGTAGTGCCTTCGATATTTTCCAAAGGCAAATAGAAGAGTTTAAGGTAGTGTCAAACCAACCCAAATAATATAATGTTGGTAGACCACCTAGCATAACCATGGTATTGGAAACCATGGATTTCCTTAGCCAAGAAGAGAATGAACTAGAAGAGACTGCTAGTGAAGTACATGTTTTTATATTAATTTTAAACAAGCAATTATTCCCTTACGAATTGACAGTAATAACAGCCCCTCATTACCTCAACTCTTTTGAATAATGGTGCAAATCCCCTTGATCCTAAGCTAGGAATGACCTTCCACCTCCAAAATGTAATGAAACCAAAGTCCATGCATTAAATCAACCATCTCAAGGTAAAAATGGATATAATATCATGGAAGATATGAAAAATATCAAAGTCAACATCACATTGTATGAGTTTTCTCAAATCACTAAGCAACATGATCTTTCATTCAAGTCACTAAAAAACTAGTCCAACCCAAGTAGAAAATAACTCACCCCAATGTGCTTATCCATAAAAATAAGACTAAAGTTGCTCACTTTTTCCTAATGATTAGGTTTTTTAGAAAGAACTTCATAACTTCTTGGTAGATTTAAGGGCTTCAGTGAATGTAATGCATATAGGCATTTTTTTAAAAATAGGTTTAGTCTCCATCAAATCAGACAAGGTCATAGTCCAACTACATGAGTCTAAAGTTATAGTAGTAGGTGAATTACTCAATGTACAAATGTAATTAAAATCAAATCCTATAAACTATAAATTCATATATATTCAAGTCATAGACATCCCTGAAGCATATGGAATGTTACTTAGTAGAGATTGGTCTAAATATTTGAATGGATACATGGCTGCTGAATTATTTCACATGTGGTTACCTTGGAGGGGCATTGACAACCAAATAAGGGTGGATAGAGTGTTGAGGATGAAACATGTGATCACAAAATATAACATGATCTATGAGAAATTAAACTTAGTGCATTCCAATTTAGGGATCTACACTTTGGAAATAAAGCTTGTCAAAGACAACACTGATAACAACATTGAGTTGCCTAGTATGTGGTCATTGTATGTGGATGGATCCCAATCTAAATAAGGTTATGGAGCTTGAGTTCTGCTAATTGATCCCCAAGGTAAGAAACATTTACCTATTTATAGATTTCAATTTTTGTGCACTAACAACTTAGCAAAATATGAGGCATTAATTCTAGGACTACAATTTGTATTAAGGCATAAAGCTAAAAAAATGAAAAATATTCAGTGATTATGACCTTGTTGTGAACTAGGTTAGGAGAAATTTTCATATAAATTATCATATTTTGTAAATTATAAGCATAGATCATGGGATTTAATAAAAAAATTGATGCACTCAATGTCATCCCTATCCCTATGGAAGAAAATCAAATTATTGACTCATTAGCATCCTCAACTATGAATTTGACCCCTTTAGATGATACTAAATTGAAAGAATTCACTGTGAAATTATTTATTTATCCCTCTACCCCAAATAATATCACAAATATCCAAATATTTAAGTATGACCAATAAATTATTCAATTCCTTAACAATGTTGGGGCTTTTGAAGCCTAAATAATAAATGAAGAGGAAAGAGATAGCCCTAGGGTTGAACTCGACAAAAATGAAATTCTCAATATCCAAGGGAATCGAATCCCAAAATGGATGATCTCTATAGAATATGTGTTTGACACATTTTTCCATGTATCCCCAATCAATAAAACCAAATTTGTAAATTAGAAGTGTCAAGCCATTAACCTTGGTTCCTTGGAAAGACCCCAAACTATCAACATAGGCCCTGATTAGACGAATGTTGAGATTGAATAGATCTAAAATTTGATACTTAGTTATAAAGATGTAATCTATTGGGCCTATCTAGACCTCAAATTATTTAGTCTAAATATGATCACTCACACCATCCCCCTTAACCCAAACCAAAGACCATATTGGTATAAATAGAGGCCTGTGAATCCAATCCTTGAACCGTTGATGCACAAAGAATTTCACAAGATCCTTTTTGTTGGGATAATATTCCCAATTTGCCATTCCACTTAGATGGAAAACTTAGTGCCCATCCATAATAAAAATGGTGAAATTAGACTATGCATAGACTTTTGAAATCTAAATAAAGCTTCAAATGAGTATAATTACTTGTTGCCTTCCCTTGATGAAGTGATTCTAATGCTTAATAGATCTTAGATGATGCCCTTGTTAGATGAATTACTAGGATATATAAGGTTTTGGTAAATTACAATGATCAAACTAAAACTACATTTATAATGAAATGGGGCACATTTGCCTACCAACAAACGCCATTTGGATTGATTAGTGTCAGAGTGACATTTCAAAGAGCAATGGATTTTGCATTCAAAGGTATAATTAACAAGTGCATAGTAATTTATAAGGATGACTTAATTATATTTTCAAACTTTAGGTTAGATCACATTAGCCATTTACAGAAGAGTGTTTAAAAGATGCATAAGGTATGGTGTTTCCTTGAACCCAAAAAAGAACATGTTTGGTGTCACCGAAGGTAAACTTCTTGATCATATCATCAAAAAAAAGGTATTGTTATAGATCTCAAATGAGCTAAGTGATCTCTAAATTGAATTGGCCTAATATTAAAAAAGATCTTAAATATTTCTTTGGGAAAATCAAATTTGTTTGCATGTTCATTTCTAGATTTGTTGAAATTGTGAAGCCTCTAAATGCTATGTTGAAATGGGGACACTAAAATAGAGTGGCATATTGAGTCAAAGAATGCATCTAAATACATAAATGAAACCATCATGAAATCACCAATGCTAATCAATTTGGATTATGTGAGAGACTTCTACATTTATCCTTTTACTTTTGAACACACCATTGTCACCTACCTCACACAAACATTGGATGGAGAAGAACACCTTGATAATTTGATGAACACTAATCTGAAGGATGTAAAGCTGAGATACTCTATGTTGGACAAACATGCATGTGATTTGGTCAAAGCTATGAAAAATTTAGGCATTATATTCTTAGGAATAAATTTCATGTAATTGTACTGAACCTAGCTATTAAAAAAATGTTTGACCAGAATGAGTTAGGGGAGTATAGAGATAGATGGATGACTAAGCTGTGAGAGTATGATTTAGAGATAAAACTTGCTAAGTTAATCAAAGGACAAGGCCTCACTCAGATGATATTGGAGATTGATCTAAGGATCAATGTGCATTAATTAGATCAAGAATAAGTATTGTAGCAAAATTGGTTCACCCTAATTGGCTAATATCTTCTCTATGGGAGCCCACCTCTTAGACTCAATCAAACATAGAAAAGAGCTCTTAGATTGAAATTGGTGCAATATGTGTTGAATAAATGAGATCTCTTTAGGAAAAATCATGAAGGCATCTATCTTAGATGATTTTCAGAAGTTGAAGCTAAAGAAAACATGGTTAATTTCCATGAGAAACTAGGCATTGGTCATCCTACAGCAAATGCAACAACACATAAAATACTTCAGATAGGCTATTATTGGCCAACCCTATTCAGGGATGTCCATGCACATGTTATAACATGACATAAGTGTCAAACCATTACCAAAAGATAAATCCACATTACAATATCATTTTAGCTAGTTATATAAGGGATTCCATTTTCCTAATGGGGGGTTAGATTTTGTAGGAGTCATTTATCCACAGTAGGCCACACGTTTGTTCTTACTACTATAGACTATAACATGAGATGGACATAATTAGTGGCAATGAATAATATCGCTAAAAATAAAGTGATGAATTTCATGGAGAATAATGTGACCACTCAATTCAGGACCCTAGTCTCATTAGTTTGTGATAATGGCTCTACATTTAATCCATAGAATTCACTGAGTCGACATATGACAATGGGATAATTTTAAAGTTCTCATCTAATTACTACTCGCAAGGGAATGGATTGGTTGAATCCACCAACAAGAACTTGATATATGCCATCAATAAGTTTGTTGAGAATAAGCCTCGAGAGTGGCATTATCTATTGAAGTTTACTCTTTGGCCCGACTACACCTGGCATAAGCAAGCACTTAAGAACTTGCCATTTCTATTAGTCTATAGAATAGATCTAGTTCTAACAGTTACACTCAAGATACCCACCTACAATTTCATGTAATAATACATGAAACATAATGAAAAGATAAATTCTAGGCTTTTAGACATTGTACAATTGATGGAAGCTCGAGATGAATCCCTGTTGAATTTCAGTAAGCATCAAAGCACTATCAAGTGATGGTTTGAAAAGAAGGCCAAGGTTAAATCCTTTAGTATTTCATATCTAATGCTAATATGGGATAAATATCACAATAATAAAAGCCAACATTCTAAGTTTAATCCACTTTGTATCGCCATGTACCAAATAGTTGAGTTATTGGGGTAGAACACTTTTTGCCTCAAGGATCTAGAGTGGAATGATCTTCCATTACCTATAAATGGGTAGTTCTTGAAGCACTACTTCTCAAATACCCCTTCCAATGAATATTTAAATGAGATTCCTGGGCTAGTTTGGTAATGTATAGGTACATAATAGTTTAGCCTCCTATTTTTTGTTTTTTATTTTCTTAGTTTAGTTTATTATTTTCTAGCTTAGCATTAGACTAGTTTTGATTATGTTGTGTGTTTACTTTAGTCTCATGGTTATTTATTTTATCAATTTAGGTGTGTTTTGTGCATAGCTTCATTCCATGTCTGTAGTTTGTCTTGGTCCCTCCTTGCTAAAAGATTGACCCATGCTTCAACAAATAAAAATATGAGCCAGGTTGTCCATTTAAGGAGATGGAAACATAAAATCAAAGAGTTTTCGCTTCAAGGTAGCTTTATATTCAAGTCATCTATCCTAATCCTAAATGTTGAAGCAATAAGCATAAAAGGTCTCAACCAAGGTTGAATAATTAACTTTTCTTATTATGTATCAATGCCTGGCCTTTCTCCTCATCACAATTTAAGGTGAAAACCTGAGGTAATCTCTTTGAATTATCCCCATAGTTATTTATTAAGTAAATTCAAACACATAATTGAATTATGTAATCTGACTTGGCTTAACAAATTGCTAAAATAACTTTGGAAAAACCTATGTTGGTTAGTTTGTAGTCACTGAGGGCAACATAGGTGAACATTTACTTCACCTCAACCTTTCAAAAATCCTACTTGTAGGTATCTAACTAGTTGTAAAGCATGCTCTCACTTAAAAATCCCTATAATTAACTTCTTTTTCTTCCCATCCCTTTTTGTTAGCTTATTTTGCATACTGCTTGTTTCCCTTGTTTTGTTTTCTTTCTTATTGAGTTTAGCCTCATCATGTTTCCTTTTAGACTGAATTGTTTTGTTTTTCCTTGAGGGTTCCCTTGCTTAATCAATGTTTACTGAAATAAAGGGTCTATTTTGTGAATATAGAATCAATGCATTCCAAAATCCTGACATAAAATATTGCTTAAACATTCTATGTGAATTAATGTATTTATTTTTGCATTTTTAGAATTATTGTGGCCTATGATTCCTAATGGATCACATGAATTTAGAAATGTTATTTCCTTTGTTTAAAGCCATCAATTCACTCAATAGAAAATCTAAAGCAAGCATAAACCATTATATTTTCTAATTTATTTCAATGGATCAATAATTTTTTTGAGCTTTTCTAAACCCATGTCTTGGTCCCCAACCCTCAATGGAATGAACAAAAAAATCCCTATCACAAGGGAAAGAAAATAAAATAAAATGAAAATAACATGTGAAATCCTAATGAAAATAACATGTTATTCAGACAACCTCCACCATGGGCTTTCCAGCCTGGTTGGCAATGGATCAAGGTCTTAAGGGTGACCAAAGGTATATTTATTAGCACTATAGATACCTAGTTAGAATTAGATCAATGCCCATGTCATTTTCCCCATGATCCAGATTATTAAATCTTACTCCCTCAAAAGTTGTAAATGTTTGAGCTTAACTGAATGATTGTGTGTAAATGTAGAGTTGTAAATGAATTAATTGATTAAAACACACACATCGATGATCTTTGGCAATAAATTAGCTTAGTATGTCATATGTTGAAGTAGACTTTGGTGCCCACTCTTCTAATTTTTTTTCAAGACTTAATTATAGATAATACTTATGTTTGGATACATGAACCAAAAATTTTGAATTTTCCAGATACTCAAGAGTATCTCCCAATAGGAATTCACCATTGTTGTTGCCTTCACCAACACACCCCATTTTTAGACTAAAAATAGGGACCTTCTTTTTGTTGAGCTAAATTTTGACAGTATAACTCATGATTATGTTCTTCATAGTGAATTAGCTTTAGAATTTGTAGAACTAAATTTAAAAACTTAGCCAAATATTCAATAATCATGATAATATTTGCCTACAAATAAAATATATTTCCCCTTTGTTCTAAATCATTTTATCACATCTTCTTATAGACTTTATCTTATGAGTGTTTGTGTTTAAAAATTTGTTTTTATGTGAATGACTAGTTTCAATTCTTGTATTATTTAATCGTTTCTCACATAAAATTCACTTTTAAAGACTCAACTTTCTCAAAAAAATCTATTTAGTCAATTTTATTGTTTTCTTGTAGGTTTTTAAAGAGTCCCAGGACCCTCTATATTTTTACACACATCCAAATCTCATTGATGCATGGTTTCAGAGTTAAATATTTATTTGTAAAATTGACCAAGTATTTTTTAAGCCCTCGAGGCCCCAAGATCGCACCACGTGGTATGATATTGGTGACCTGCCCCCTAGGAACTTTATAACCTCAAGAGCATTAAGGTATTAGCCCAATGACCCAGAAGTTGATTTGTAATGAAATTACTTATATCTTCACTCAAAATGATTTTATATCACACAAAATACGAAAATATGAGAGATCACACAACAATAATTGACAGTAGAATAGAATATTGGATAATATAGTAAAGCCACTTCAAGGGGGCATCCTCCACAACAATGCAATAATAGCAGAATACTTAACATAATGAATAAAGATTAACCACTACCTCTTATATATAGTCTACTTATCCAAGGTTATTCCATATATCGACCTATCTAAGAATATAGAGAAATGTAACAAGTAAATAAAAGAGATATGTAAACCACAAGTCGACCACACATATCCCTAGACACACTAATGGTTAAGGGCATAACAAGCCCCTCCTATTCAAAATAACATTGTCCTCAATGTTGTGACAACTTTGGATGTTGTTTCACAAATGCTTCATCCTCCCAAGTGGCATCTTCACATGGCAGATTCTTCCATTTGATCAGGTACTCTGTAATTGCTCTAGAATGTAGCTGCTTGGTGTGCCTGTGAAGGATCACCTCAAGATCAAGAACAACTCTACCTTCCTCATCCAATTTTGGTAATTTTGTTTGAATGGCAAGTCTATGTCCAATGACTTTCTTTAGGCATGTTACATGATATATTGGATGTATGCAAGCGGATGAAGGAAACTCTAACTTGTAAGCCACACTGCCAATTTTTTGCAAGATCTGATAAGGCCCATAATACTTAGGGGACATCTTTTTATCCTTTTTTTGTTACTTTAATGACATCTATTTGTATGGCTGCAAGCAAATAAAAACCTAATCACCAATGTCAAATTGCCTCTCACTTCTATGTTGATGTACTTGTTGCTTCATGCAATTTTGGGCCATAGCCAAATTTTCACGCAAACTTACAAGGACCTCATGTTGATGGTGGATATGTTCTTCAACTTCACAAACTTTAAGATGGACCTTCAAGGTTGAAGTGATGGATGGATGGTGGCATCCATTCACTGCCACAAAAAGAGACATTTTAGAAGAACTATGAATAGAAGTATTATACCACTATCTAGTAAGTGGCAGTCAATGAACCCATTTATCCTATTTATTAGAAACAAAACATGGAGATATCATTTTAGACATTTATTGACTACCTCAATTTGTCCATTAGATTGAGGATGATAGGATGAATTATGAGCCAATTGGGTGCCCAAACATGTAAATAACTTAGTCCAAAAATTACTAGTAAAAATGGGATCTCTATCACTGACAATGATCTTAGGAGTCTCATGTAGTTTTTGAACTATATTGAGAAAAGCAACATCTACTATACTAGAAACAAATGGCTAGGATAAAGAACAAAAATGAGCATACTTACTGAGACGATCCACAATGACCATGATAACATTTTGACCATCAGATCTTGGTAACCCTATAATGAAATCCATAAATACCTCCTCCCAATGCTAGTTAGGGATGGATAAAGGCTGTAAAAGACCTAGGGTTTTGATGGTTTCACCTTTGTTTTGTTGTTATATCATGCATTCAGCCACATATTTCTAGACACCCCCCTTGAGACCTTCCCAAAAAAAATCATGATTGATTCTGTGATAGGTTTTCAAAAATCTTGAATAACCCCCAATTGAAGTTGCATGAAGTTTTTGAAGGATTTTTTGTTTAAGAATAGAATTCTTACATAGGTACAATTTGTCTTTATACCATAATGCATTACCATTCCATGTGGTTTTTTCAAATCCACCTAAACCTTGCTAAAGATTTTGAATCAAATCATGGGTATCACTATCATGTTCCCATTTTGATCATGTTTCATCTATCCAATCTACCTATAAAATGGTTATGGCACATAGCAATGCCTCAACTAATTCATGTTTTCTAGATAGTACATCTACCACCACATTGTCCTTGCCTTTTTTATATACTATTTCAAAATAATAGCCTAACATCTTAGTTACCCATTTCTATGGTTCTTCAAATGAAAACCATTATTCTAAAAAATATTTGAGAGTATCATGATTAGTCTTTACCTAAAAGTGATGACCCATCAAATAAGGTCTCCATTGTTTAACTGCAAGCAAAATGGCCATAATTTCCTTCTCATAGATGGGCTTGTGTTATTTTTTACCCTTTAGTTGATGACTTTCAAATGCAAGTGGTTTTCCTTCTTGCATGAGTACAACACCCATACCATACCCAAATGTATCACATTCAATCACAAAAGTTTTATAAAAATTAGGAGTGGCCAATACTAGAATAGTGCGCATAGCCAATTCCAATTATTCAAATGCCTAGGTAGCTGCATCAATCCACTGAAAGGAGTCTTTCTTTAACAAAGAGGTGAGTGGGGCTGTAATACTACCATAATTTTTGACAAACCTATGATAGTAACCAGTAAGCACCAAAAATCCTTAGAGTTACTTGAGTGTCTTAGGAATTGGACAGTCCAACATTGCTTGGATTCTTTTAGGATCCACTTTCACTCCTTCATAAGACACCAAATGACCCAAATATTCAACCTCAAAAGCCCCAAAAGTACACTTTGAAGGTTTGGTATATAATTGATTTTGTTTCAAAATGGACAGTACCTATTTCACATGCTACAAATGGTCTTCTCAATTTTTACTGTTATTGAGAATATCATCAAAGAATACCAGAACAAATTTTCTCAAAAATGGCTTAAAAATAGTATTCATCAAACTCTAAAAAGTAGATGGTGCATTTGTTAAACTAAAATGCATAACAAAAAACTCATAATGGCCCTCATGAGTCCTGAAAGTGGTTTTGGGTATGTCTTCATCACAAATTTGAATTTGATGATACCTAGAACACAAATCTAACTTGGTAAAATAAAGAGAACCATTCAATTCATCTATCAAATCATTAATAACAGGAATAGAAAACTTATCTTTGATATTTTAATTATTGAGGTCTCTATAACCAGGGCACATCCTCTAGGTGTCATCTTTCTTTCTCACCATGACCACTAGTAAAGAATATTCACTTTGGCTATGGTGAATGATTCCTGCATCCAACATCTCTTGTACCATCTTTTCAATTTCACTTTTTTAGGCATAAGGATACATGTATAGCCTGATGTTGGGTGGTGTACTACCAAGAATAAGTGTGATATAATGACCATGCATGTAATTAGGTGGAAGTCCTTTTGGCATGTTGTCAAAAACAACATAATGGGAATCAATCACTTATTGCAAATCAAGAGGTGGAGATGGTTGAGTTGGTTGTACTTCCATGGAAAACAAGTGAGCTACAAATCCCTTAGCACCCTTATGAAGAATCTTTGTCATTTGATGGGAGCTAATAAGTTATGGAGATTTATCCCTTAATCCCCTTATCTCAAATGTCATTTCTTCAAAATGAAAATATATGAATAATTCTTGAAAAAACATCTCAATAGTGCCCAAAGTGGTGAGCCACTAGACTCCTAAAACAATATTAGCTCCACCCATGGAAATAACAAACATAGGAGAATACAATAAGTAGTTTCCCATGGCCAAATTAATACTATGACATTTTCTTGAATAGCTGATAATACCACCATTTGTAATCATAACCTAAATTTTTGGAGCTAGATAAATGAAACAATTCAAACGAGCAGCCAACTTACTGTGGATGAAGATGTGTGTGCTCCTAGAATCAATCAAAATACTGACCTTCTATTTCTTAAGGAAACCCATCACCTTAAGAGTTTGTAGAGTACTAATACCTGAAAGGGCATGACAAGAAATAGTAGGCTGAGTATTTATATTCCTCTTTAGGAACTTTTACATCCTCAACATATACTTCTTCATCATCTTCATCGTCATTGGCACCTTCACTGTAAAACAAATTCTTTTTAGCACAATGATGGTCTTTGTTTCATTTATTGTCACAACCATAAAACAACCCTTTGGCTCACTTCTCCTTACTTTGTCATTATGTTAATTTGGTGGGCTATGGAAATGATGGTGAAGGAAAGTTGTGATCATGACCAGTAGTGAAAGTTTTCCTTTTGACCATCTCTTTTTCTTCTATCATACATTCCCTAGGGATAACTTCTGATATATATGTTGGGTTAAACATTCGATCCTTGAATTAGATGCTATATTTGAGGCCACCCAAAAATAGATCAATCAAATTTTCCTCAGTGATATCTTTCACTCATAAAAAGAGATTTTGAAACTGATGAATATAATCCTTCACAGTTCATGTTTGTTGTAGCTTGGCTAATTGGCTGAAATAGTTCTCAAAAACATTATTTTGATAATGAGCCAACAACTCCTCAATGAAAATAGACCATGTAAAAGGAGCACCATTCTTTTTATTTTGAGCACATAACCAATGCTACCAAATGAATTGCTTAGGTTTCAGATACAAGGATGCCATTATCACCTTCTAAGAACTAGGGATTTGATGTAGCTCAAATAAATTCTCAATTTGGGTAATCTAAGTGAGAGGATCCTTACCATCAAACTTATGCATGTCCATATTTGGTAACATCAGTTTCATACCAGCATGGGAGTTGTTAAGAGGAGGATTTGAATGCTGAAGTGGAGGGTTGTTGGGATGAAATTGAGATGTAAGGGCTGCCAATTGCATAGTGATATGCTAAAATTCATTGTGAACCCCATTAATCTCTCTATGTATCCATAAAACATTAGCTTAGACTGCAACAAAGTTATGTTGTCTCACCAAGTTCTTTATGTTTGCTTGAAGCTAAGAAATCGCTAGATCTAAAGTTCTAAATTCCATGTCATCAATGGAAGGAGTCTTAGGAGCTTTTTCCCCCCCTTTTCTTCCCTAAGTACCCAAAACTACCATATACAAACCCTAAGAGGGTTTTTACCCTAAAAAAAGTGTACCAAGAAATGGTATTATTGCGATTGCCTTATCAAGATGAATCCAATGACTGCCTTTACTCACCAGGGTAAAAAAAAATTATACCAAAAAAGTGTACTGATAGAATATATTGTTATGATCATCTCACCAAGATGAATCCAATTATTGTAATTGTGCAAAGGGAAATTTTTGTCCCATACTTTTTTTTTTAATGTTTTTTTTTCAAAAAAGTGTTTCAAGCAATATTGAACTAATGGAAAAAATTAGTTCTTCTTAGATTGCAAGTTATGTTTTTTTACTCCCACTGCTCCCAAAAGCCACACCTCACCAGATCTAAAAAAAATGTCATTAAAAACTTACCCAAATCAAATCTCTAATACCACTTGTAATGAAATTACTTAGATGTTCACACAAAATGATTTTATATTGCATAGAATAAGCAAATATGAGAGATCACACAATAATAATTGATAGAAGAATAGAATACTAGATAATATATCAAAGCCACTTTGAGGGGGAACCTTGACAACAATGCACTCATAGTAGAACACTTAACATAATGAATAAACACTAACCACTACCTCCTATATATAGTCTACATAGCCAAGGTTATTCCATAGACTAACCTATCTAAGAACATAGAGAAATGTAAGAAGTAAATAAAAGAGGTATGTAAGCCACAAGTCAGCCACATATATCCCTAAAGACACAAATGGTTAAGGGCATAACACGATTGGCAATGGTAAAGATCCTATCCTTGAGGCCCTGAGAAGATGCCATGTGGCACCCTCTCAGAATCCTAAGAGCTTAGAGTGAAAAAGTGGGAACTGATAAACAAAACCAATAGTCCAATAAAGGAAAAGTAGTGTGAAGATAAGGAAAAGCCATCTGGCAATGATGATGTCATAAAAGTGATGGGGCTAATATTGATGACTCCTCTAGCCACCAAAATCATTAATTATCCCTCAAAGACTGTGTGTCAAGTCTATAAAGCATAGTCAAAATGCATATGGTTCCTCACCAACTAAAAGGCCTAAAAGTGACAAATTTTAGGTTATTAAAAGAATAAATTGATCCAAGAGACCTCAAAATCAATCTAGGGATGGATCTTTCATTAAATCAACCTCTAAAATTGAATGCAAAAGTCTGTGTAGGGCATGGTGGAATGGCAATCCCAAAAATATCCCAGTGACAATCTACCACCAATATTTGAATTTGATTACAATCAACCCTTAAAATTTAATGAAATATAGTCAGTATGACATGATTCATCACATAACATGCACATGGTGGAAATCCAATAAGAGACATTGAGCCTAAAAGACAATTTTTAGCCTTTAATAGGCATCATCTCTAAAATTAAAATTCATGATCAAGCCAATAATTTTTTAGTTATTCAAAAGAATCCTAATTGCATTCCTTAATGATAATTGAATATTGTAACCACCCTAGTAGTGGGTTGAGCAAACTTCATTGAAAAATGTGTCTATATAAGGGACATTATTTCCCTTTGTAAAGGTCAACAAATTTAGTTGTAAAACACTACCAGAATCAAGCTAAGATTACACTTGTTATTCTATCTTGCTTTTGAACTTTGCTTATATACTAGGGTCAACACTTTGTGTTAAAAAATGCTATTGAAATTATAGCATAATCTTTTGCTTGTTTTACCTTTATCTTCTACGCCATGGATGTTGTCCATTATTTTTTGTTTTGAGTCTATGCTTGTGTCAAATAGTTGGTATTATGTTTTTTTATAGAATTAATTGTAGTAATTCGATTATGTAATAGCTAGCCTAATTCACTCATGAATTATTTTTCTTTCTTGTAGGACACTCTTTGCTCTATGTGTTTACAGCTTTAAAATAATATAAAAGCTTTGTGTGCAATATCTATAGGTCTTTTATGTATTTACACTTGGCAAAGAATTATTGAGTTATGTATTCATTGTTTATCCCTAGAAGATTGCCCATTGTGTCCCTACAAGTTTTTACAACTACTAAATCAAGTAAACAGTGGTAAAACTATGACTTGGTGAATTTTGGTTCTTGAAGCACTAGCATTCTCATAACTAAGAACCCTTTTTTTTCTCTCCCTTTCCCCCTCTTTTTTATGTTTGTTTTATAACTGAACTACACTCTTCCCTATTTTATAAATTTGTAAAGTGATACTCAATGGTACTCTAGCATTAAATATTAAGAATGTTGATAATAATTTCAAGCATTTATCAAATACACGTTGAGCCTCTAGTGGTAACAATTGTTGTTGTTAGAATAAAGTAGGTTAAATTGCTCGATCCTTGGATTGAACAAGCATCAATCCTAAAATTAATGAGTGGATATCTTTATCCCATGTACTGTCCCCTACTTTTATTTCTAGAATACTCAACCTCATGAGTGTTTTCAGACATAGGGCTTCAGGGTGCACAATAGTGTGGTCACACATATTTTAATGTCCACTCATCCAATCACTTTCCCTATGTTAGTTCCACTTTCCACCTCTTCTTCACCACCCAAACCAACTCCAACACCTAGGGTGACTTCTTCATGATCCACCACAACTTTTCTCCTAACTCACCTTCTCAATGACAAACCTACAAAGGTCTTGACTTCACCTCCAAAGCCTCAACCTATTATTTCTACTACCCATATTCCCCCTGTAGTAAGAAAATATTAGATTCAACAAATGCAATTGACAAGAATATAAAGGCTAGGTATGGTTATTATGGACAACCCTAAAATTTTAAATGAGGTTTCATCAGTCCATCAAATCAATGAAGAGAGTAACAAGAATAAGGGTAAAACAAGCCTCTAAAACAACCATATCTGAGAACGAGGAGCAAATTTTTACCTTGACAAATAAAAGGAAGGCCAGACCTAGTGGAAAGTATGAACTCAAAGAAGATCATAAGTTAGTTATTGAGGCTACAAGAGAGGTGAATAAAAGGATTGTTTAGGGGATGACGTAGAAAATGCAGAGACTTCAAACTTAGGTAAAAGCTACAATCTCAAAGAATGTCTCTAATGATGTTGAACAAGCTTTGGAGTCTCTATATAGTCTGTTGCTTTGTAATTATTGAAACAAAGGGTAAAAGTACTTCTTTGGCTCATAAATTAAAATAGTATTTGGATAAGCTTGAAAAGTTAGAGGCCAGATTGGCCACTTGAGTTGAAGCATTAAAATAGGACTTGTGTCCCTATATTTAAATCATGCCCTTATTAAATATTAACATGGTTTACACTTGGTCTCTCAATATGAATACATTTATCCATGAATGGGAGATATAAATGCATACAGTACTTCAAATTTGAGATAAAATCATGGACAATATTTTAGGACTACTAATGGAGGCTGGCATATGTAGAATTTTGATTCCCAATGGAAAATTAGTCCCACATGACCACTTCATTACTCGTCTACTCCATTTTATGGTAGGCTTCAAAGTGAAGATTACTCAGGGAAACCAAGGTCTCAGTGAATAAGTGATTTAGTTAGTATCCTATGCTAAAGCAAATATTGAGAGGGCCACTATAATTAAATAAGTTATGCATGACCCTCTTTTGAGTCATGAATTTTTTATAAAGAAGGCTAAAGTGTTCTTTAAGCATCCACTTATGGATGTAGATTATGTAGACAAACATTTTAGTGAGGTAGCACAATGCCTTCAGAGTCAACAAGTAGGACTAGTTCTAGAAACTAGATCAGGTAGTTCTTCATCTCTAGTTGTCTCTTCAACTTTGGCAACTTCCTCGACCCAAGTCACTCCACATACTCCTAGTTAGCCTTGAGCATTTTTTAGATCTTTGTATGTGCATAGAACTAACTGAAGCTATAGTATCTTTGTATTTTCATGAATTTTCATATGGTCATTGTAAACTTCACCCTTGGGGATTATTTATACTTTATATTTTAATCTCTTTAAATAAGAGAATGATCTTATCAATATTAATAAATCTAAGAAAATCCCAAGAATGTTCAATGTTGCTTTATTTTAGTTTTTCTTTTTGGATTATATAAATGCTTGAGTAATTTCAATCAAACAAGATCAATTTGTGCATTTAACAAAGCATTTAGTTTGTGAAGAGTTAGACTAAGCCAATTGCTATTTGACTTATTTTGTGTACAAAATATTTGATTTAAATTTTGATTTATGGTGGAATGTGTTGTCTAGAATTTGTTAGTAATAAAATATATTAATGATAATGTTGAAAAAACCAATTCACATATGTTTCCTATACACTATCCTTTGTAATTGGCTTGATATGAGTTGTCACTATAGCAAGTTAAATACTAATTTGAATTTGCTCTGCTAATTTCATAAGCTGGATCTATTTGAAAGATTTACTCCATGTTGACATAAGAGGTTTATTTTCTCCTTCCCTTGCTCTCTTTTGAGGTTTTTTATTTTATCTACACTCTTTAGTTTAGAATCATATGTGCATGAAACCATAGTAGGTTTTAAATAGAGATTGCCCAAGATATCCAAATTTTGATTTATTGAAGGTAACATGTAACTACTTTGCATTTGTTTATAGTCCATCAACTTGGTTAATCAAAAAACCACATGCCTACAACTCATGCATTTAGTTAATTTTTTAGCTCCAAAATGAGAGGTTGAAAAACATGTCATATGTTGGGTGGGTGAAATCCACATCAGTAGAAAATTTGGCACTGGAAGGAGGACTACACCAGAAGTATAACCATTAACCCAAGCAATCTGGATATACCAAGAAGACTTATCAATATAACTTTGAATTATATTTGAGGTTGCTTCAACCCTTAGATACCCATCGGAGACCTAGATCTAATAAATGGAGACCCATAACTTCAAGGACACAACCGAGTTCCCTAGTATATTTTGATTTTCAGCAATACATACCTATGGCTTGGTTAGTAAAATCTATTATAAACGTTCATGGGAGCATTCATGAGTTGCCCAGGAACCTAGAAAGATATCTCCCTAGATTCACACTTGAGGGAGGATGCACTATTCAGGAACATATAATTTCCTTCAAATCTATCCTAAGATTATTAAATGTCCAACATGAAGACGTATCATTTAGGCTCTTTCCTTTCACATTTCAAGAATCTACTTATGACTGGTTCTTAAACATTCTTGAGGATTCTATCACTCAATGGGCTACCTTTCAAGATACCTTGTTAGCCTAGTTTGGACATGTAATTGACCCTATCATATTGTACAAACATTTTTCTAGTATGAAGAGGGAACCAAATGAATCCATCTAAGTCTTCAATGTAAGGTTATAGAAAATGTATAGTCAGGTCACCACTGTATACAAGCCTGGTGCTCTATTAGCATTGTAAATCTATAATAATGCCTTGAAACCCATTACAACAATGTTTTTCCACAGGGATCCTACTATAACTGACTTGACATTAGCCTATGCCAACACCATCAAAACTGATAGATAATTAAATCTTCAGGGTCATTTGTTACTTATCATTTCCAATATCAGCCCAAATATGTCAACTTTGAATCATATTCCACATGTAAACCAGAATGTTCCTTTACTTGGTCCACTCTTGATCATTCATATGTTACCCTCAATACATGTCACTCTGAATCAATAGTTAGGTGATAAATTTGATTATAACATGAGCACAAACTAGAATCAAACCTTGGTCCATGCCACCAACACCACACAAGGTCTAACCCAAGAATCCACTAAAGGGGAATTATATGCAATACAACACATGGTTCAAAAATTGAGCAATGACTTCTTTAGTCTACAAAATCAAATGGGTAACATTAGTGGGGAGAACAATATAAAATTCACATGCCAAAGGTATAACAAGTCATTTAACCATACAAACAAAAATGTATAGCCTTCACTAAATAGACTTCTTAAAATTAATATTTATGAAGTGGCCCTATCAAACGAGTGTAGGGTACATAGTATTGCTCAGCATGGTGAGCTAGATTGCATTGAATTCTGCAATTCATTCAAAAATTTCTAAAATAAAATGGAGAGTTACGATGTTGTCCTTGATTATCCTAATCTTGCAGGTGCATCAGTTCCTTCAAGTTCTTCCAAAACCCATAGTATATAAATGGTATTAGAAACTTTCAACTTCCCTAGTCAAGAAGATAATGAACCTAAAGAGAATGTTGACGATGTAAATGCTTTTCAATAGTATCAATGAAGCAATTATGCACTCAAAATCAAACAAAAATAACCTATGACAACATCCACCCTACCAAATCATGGTGGAATACCTCCAGATCTAGCATCAGAGAATGATCCTCTAGCACCTATAGGTAATGACCAATGATTAGACATAGATTCTCAACATGTTCCTAGCAAGGGTGGCTATAACATAGTGGAGGATATGAAAAGGATTAAAGCAAACATAACCCTCCATGAATTATCTCATATTATTAAACAATGAGACTTGATCTTAAAATCTTTCACAAATAAACTAGTTCTAAACAAGCAGGAAATAACACACACAAATTTAGTTAATCAAAAGGCAAAAACTAAGGTTCCCCCATGTTTTCTCACCATAAGAATATTTGGTAGTAACCCATATAATTATTTGGTTGATTCTAGAGCATCTAATAATGTTATGTTTGCATGTATTTACCATAAATTGGTATTAACTCCCTTAAAATCTAATTGAATCATGGTCCAACTAGATAAATCTAAGGTTAAGGTAGTTGGGGAACTATTAAATGTCCATGTACAATTGGCATCAAAGTCTGTGATTAAGTAATTCATATGCATACAAGTGGTATAAAATCTTGAATCCTACATAATTTTTCTAAGTAGAGATTAGTCCAAGACTCTTAATGGGTAGATGGCCACAAATTTTTTGCATATGTGGTTACCCTGGAGAGGCATGGCCAATCAAATTTGAGTTGGTAGATAACCTAAAATGAAGTATATGATTACTAAATACAACGTGAGGAAAGAAAAGGTAAATTTTATTTCTTATGACATCCTTATCTATAATATTTCCACCTGTACATTTTATAAGGCTTATAAAAAACAATATACAAGGCTTGTGGACCATACACTTTAATGGGGCCTGACCAATAAAGGCTCAGTTGTAGGCATAGTGTAGGTCGATCCTCATTGTAAATAATTCCTTGTACCCTATCATTTTTAATTCCCATGTACTAATAAATTGGTTGAGTATGAAGCTCTGATTTTAGGATTAAAATTTTCTTTAAATCATGGTGTAAAAGAATTACTAATATATGGAGATTCTGAGTTGGTGGTGAACCATATAAGGAGCAAATTTCAGTGCAAGTTGTCATATTTAAATAAGTATAAGCATAAGGTTTGGGACCTAATTGAGGCATTTGATGCTTTCAATATAATACCAATCCCTAGGGAACATAATCAAATGGTTGATTCTTTACTAGCCTCTAATGCAAACCAATTCCCTTTGAAGGAATCAGAGTTATAAAAACTCTCTATCGAATTGATTCCATGTCCTTTTGTCCCTAACAACAAAAAATTTAAAGTATTTTATGGTGATAAACAAATTTTTCAATTTATAAATATTACATGTGTTTTTTATTCAAATGTGATTGCTTAAAAGGATATAGAGGCCTCTTAATAAGATGAGACATATGTGAGGGGGTTGGATTGGGAAGGATACATCCCAAGAAAGTTATGAGTTTTGATGTGCCCCAAGCAATGATATATACAAGGGGGTTGGATTGGGAGGGATGCATCCCAAGAAAGCTATGAACTTTGATGTGAGAATGATATGTCCCAATGATTTAGATTGGATTGATCGTTTAGATAGGCAAGCATAAATCAAGGAGTTAATCGATTGGTGAATGGATTATGTAATGATAAAGGCCCATGCTTTTGGATATCATGGATTTGATATATTTTTATAGATGTATGTGATGGTGTGATGGATGATTTAATTCTCTTATACATGATGCACACTTAACTAGTGATAAATAAATGTTAAATATGGATAGTTGGGTAGAATAAATGTTAATTGTGGATAACTAGTTGGCATGTGTGAGTTATTGTTTATGGATGATGTTTAGGAATGGATGTTAATGATATGTTGCTAATCTTGTTGGGATTTCTAATTTTTTTAGCAGCGTTATTTTTTTATAGCATATGACAATAGGCACCATGATATGGAAAATTATGATGACATTGTTACTGGGTGAAGTAGGATTGACATAGACACAACAAATGATAAAACACACAAACAATGAAAATAAACAAGAAATAACAAACAAGTAACAAAAACACATAAAAATAAGTTATATTTTGTCCCTTATAAAGCAAAAACCCTTAGTATTTAGTGATGGATGATACTGATAGGATTGGGAATGATATATCTCGATAAAGTTACAAGTTTTGATTTGGAACAAACAATGATATATTGAAGGGGGTTAGATTTGGGAATGATGTATCTCAAGAAAGCTATTAATTTCGATGTGGGAATGATATATCTCGATGAAGCTGTGATTATATGTTTAAAGTGGACTGAGGATTTTAAAAAGATTGAAGACAAGACAAAAATATTTTTCAAGGCTTGGACCTGGCTATTGCTTTTGGATTTTTTTTTATGTTTTGGATTTTTATTTTTTTTTATTTTTTTTTTTTTTTTTAGTGTTTTTGGATTTTCTAGATTTTACAATGTTTTTGGATTTTTGTGATTTTATGGGCTAACAAAAAGGGGCTACCAATAGATGGAGAATGTTCTAGGATTGGGATGGAAATGGTAGTAAATGGAAGGGATGAAAGATTCAAGATGATGATGAGGGATGATGAGGGTGTGATTAAGGATGAATTATGTATGATTAAGGATGGATTAGGAATGATTAGGAATGGATAGGGATGGATAGGAATGTAGTAGGGACAATTAGGGACATATAAGAATGGATGGTAGAATCAGGGTTTAACATGAATGAAGGTATTAAGGATGGAATGATGATGGAATTGGGGTTTAGTATGGGATAATTCAAGCTGGGATAGTTCAATATAGGATAGTCTAGAATGGGATCTCCAAGGACTATGTCATGTAAGAATCATGTATTTGTTTATCTTCATGTTATACAAATATTGTGTTGTGAAGAAGCACATAGATACTAATATTGTTCCAAAATAAGTTTTAATATCTTTTCCACTTCCTTGTCAAAGTCAAAAGCGTTAAAGAGAATAGGTATGACAATAATGAGTGAAATGGATAAGGATGGTGAGAATGTTTTAGGATGAGTAAGTATATTTTAGGCTGGGTAATGATAATTTAGGATTGAATGGATAAGGATGGTTTAGGATTGAACGGATAAGGATGGTTTGAGACTGAATGGATAAGGATGGAAAGGATAGTTTAGGATAAGTTTAGTCTTTTGATGGAGTGGGCTTACCCCTAGGTGTAGGGTACTTGTAGACACCATATTTTATGTGTGATGTTAGAAACTAGTTTTCGTCATGGTACTTTCCCAAGGCACCATAAGAAATGGTTTTCACCTTTGGATGGTTTTTTTCTTTTTCTCTTTTTTTTCTTTTTTCTTTCTTGATTTTTTTATTTTTTATACTACATCAGCATATGTAGCTTCAAGTATGTGATTCATAGATGTCTTTGGGAATTTCATTAATTTTTGAGCTGGATTCCTCCAAATGTATTAGCTAAGTACTGTCATATGCTCTACAAGAAGGATGCTACCCAAGAAGGTGGAATGGGAGGCACATTGGATTATGGATGTTTTTTATTGGATGAAATATATGGAGGGATAATTTTTTTATGGAGTTAGGTATAAATGGTGTGATGGTAGTGGGGATTGAAACCAATAATATTACACACCATTTTGTCTTTTGAATGCTTCATTGGTGTTGACTCATCTTGATTTTGACTTTTTGTGTTTGATAGCACATCTAAAAGGTTTTCACTAGGGGACTTGGATTTTTTATTTTCTTTATTTTGATGTTTTTGGTCCAATAGTACCTTAAAGAGGTTTCCACTTAGGGAATTTTATTTTTGATTTTTATAATTATTAAAGCTTTCAATTTTTTCATCTACAAGAAGGCTAGATTTGAAAAATGATGTTAAGCCAAATTGGTAGACTATCAATTTTATACTCCTATTCATGGTAGGCCTGCCACACATCTAGGATAGATGGGGTGGTTTGTCGCATGGAGGGAACTTTGGATTTCACTATCTACAAGTACATTTTTACTTGAGGTTTAGTGTTGGAGGTCTTTATATGCGATGGGAGATGGGATAATGGATTAATGGTTGTTATGTTGTGGAGGTCAAATGTGGGTTGGTTAAAGATTGGATCATCAGAGATAAACTCATCAAAGATATGTAGTCAAAGATGGGTTTGTCAACAATGTGTAGTGAATCAAAGACAAACTCATCAAATATTGGAGGTAGACCATGATTGTCAAACATTGATTAGTTAAATATTGATTCATTAAAGATAGACTTGTCAAATATGGGTTCATCAAATATTGATTGTAAGTCATGACCTTGATTCAAAAGTGGACTAGTTTGATCGTGGTTTGAAAAGGGATCTTTTCATATTTCCAATAATTAATTTTTAGACTTGTATGCACTTGTTCTTGAGAAAGTGGCATTCCTTGGAGTGTGGTGATGGTAGGACATAATCAGATTATTGTAGCTTAGGGTCCTAACAAGTGTAATTAAAATGATTGATAGGGTGTATATTAAGTGATTGTGATTTGTGTAATTATCAATTGAGTTGTGGATTGAACTGTGATTAATTTTGGGATTAGTGATCATTGAATTTTTTATAAGGTTGAATAAAGTGATTGGTATGGGATTATTGATGGTTAGATGATTGATTTTTGGACTTTTAATTATATTGGATTTTTTTTATAATGTTAGGATAAAGTGGTTTTGGTGGCTTAGGGGAATGATTGATAAGGGATGGTTAGATGATTTAGCAAGAATTTTGATAATTTTTGGAACCATTATTTATGGACTCATGGATAAGTGAAATGGGGGTATGCAAAAATATAGTTTCACTAAATTGAGATGGAATTTTAGATGCTTTAATTATGAATTGTTGGATTTTGGATTGCGTAGGATAAGGCAAGGTTTATATGGCTTAGGGGCCTAATTGGTAAAGGATTTTGGATTATTGGATTATGGATTAAATATGTTGGGAAATGAGGGTCTTGATGTCAAAGAATTAATATAAGATTCTATGACTTCTAACTCTTTGCTAATCTGTTGATTTTGGTCAAGGATGATTGGATCTAAAATTAGATTTTCTTGATATTTTGCATGGGGGATATTAGGATTGTAACTAGTGGATGGATGATTGGTTGGGCTTTGGTCAACTAGGTATACCATATTTTGATAAAGAAGACTTTCAATTTCTCCCTATTCAATCTTGATTTGTATGACATAGTTAAAGTTTTGTTCTGGTACAAGTTTGTAAAACAAATCTTCACCTAGTTTTTTAAAACAAGTTTGGTTTTTGGTTTGACTCAATCGGTTACTAGTTTATCACAAGGGGGACAAACAAAACATACAAACAAGATAACCTATGTTATTCAAGTAGGATTACATTCATATAGTGGCTCACTGATAGTACCCTTAAAGGTATGTGGTTGGGTGATATTAGGAATGTTGTTTTCCCAACACCATTATAGGTATGTGGTAAAAAGGCTCTTATGTTAAGTGTTACAAGATTTTCTGGGGGAGTCCTCTTATATATCTTTCGGTATGTTAAGGTCTAAAACTATGAGATAAGGGAGTCATTTAAATCCTGGGTATTGGTGGGATGAAACCACCTCACATCATGGTGATGGTAAAATAGGCAATGGTTAGCCATTGACAATGTCCTACCTAAGGAATTTATATAGCCCATTAGAACATGGGCTTTGGCCTAGAATTTAGTGGTGAAATCCAAGTTTGCTAGGACTCCTAATAAAGAAAAAATAAATATTGTGCATATTATTTCTGATTTTCAAGATCACCTTATGGCATGAGGAAAGAACATTTGTAATCCGATCCTTGTGATACACAAGTCACTAGGGTCATTTATCATTCTCTAGATCACCTTGTAACACAAAATAAGAATATACACAACTTTTAGTGATACAAACTAGATTAAAAAAGTAATAATGCAAGTAAAGGAAAATTAAATTCAAAAATGTTAGCACAAGTATTTTAATTCAAAGCCTTTGACAAATGGTGTTGTAATAAAACCAGTTAGTAGTTTTCAATTTGATTTTTGACAAATGATTCCTACAAGAGAGGGTTAAGATAATACAACACAACAAATACTAAACTTAAATATCATAAAATCAAATACTAGAGATGGAAAAACTTGAAATATGGTTGCATGTGTCTTTATGAGATCTTCATTTCTCCATGAATGGGAGCTTAAACAGATATCTAAGTCAATATTTATGGCCTCCAGAAGATGGCCACTACATGTGCAAATTTATGATTCCCTAGTGCAAATTCACCATTTAGCAGTACAAATTTATCATTTAGCAATATAAATTCATCGTTATCAGTGAAAACTCACATTTAATAGTAAAAATTTGTTGTTTATTAGTGAACATTCACCATTTATCATAAAAATAGATAAAACAAAAAAAATGCATAACACAAAAAATGATAGCTTACAAATTCATTGTTTCACAAAATGAATTCACTCTTAGCAAAAAAGTATGTAAAAAACATAGAAAAATGTAGAATGATACATGAACAAAATTACCAATACTCAATATAAATTCATCTTTTCATAAAAAGAAATCATTGTTTTATATACCTACGTAGACAGAACCTATAAATAGGTAAAAACACTTCAACGGGGCAAAATCATCTATTATCAGCATGAATTTGCCATTTTATAGTAAAAATTCATCATTTCACAGTATAAACTCATCGTTCTTTAGAAAATGACTTGGAAATATAGACAACTGTAACTGGTTAGATTTTGACCTCCAACAACTGACAACTTATACCAAAACAATGCCAAAATAGGTCATATATAAAAACACATGAAACACACTCCAAAAAATAATGAAAATATGTTAGAAAATGTAAGGGTGGAAGTGTCCCACTGGGCATGCCAAAATGTGAATGATATAATTCATAACTTTAAAATAAATCAAAATAAAAATTAACTTCTATTCTAAATCTATCATAAACCTTTGATAGAGCTTGAAAGAGAAACATAATATGTACCTTCACTTACCAACAATGAAGACACCTCTCTTTCGTTACCTTGGATTTGATCTTGATTTCTTGATATGTGGTTCTCAAATTAAATCTCAATGCAAAGAAATTTCATTAGTGTGATGATAGATAGATTAATAGATTTGATCTCAAAAGGATGCACTATGTTAATTTTGATAGCTTGATAACGGATTCCTCCTCATAATAGAGGAAGGCATGTCAATTTATAGATGTTCTGGAGGGGAAATAGAAAGTTAGATTTAATCTAGATTTGCTTAATATTTTTAAATGTGGATAGTGGATATTCAATCTACAAGTCAAATGTATTCAATGGATTTGTTGAGGATTTACGAACTAGTTAGAAGAAGTGGTCAAGTTTGTTGAATGGATATTGAATGGGTTGAATGCCTTAAATGGAGTTGAATGTCTTAAATGAAATTTGTTAGAATGTGAAAGAATGTCTTAAATGACATTGTTAAGATGTGAATAGTCTTGAATTAGGGTGTTTGAAGAAGTTTGAATATCTTAAATAGATTTGAATAAGTTGTGAAGTAGCTTAAAAGGATTAAATGAGATTGGTTGAGTGGGATAATGAGGTGGCTTGGTTAATTATTTTTTATTATTTATTTATTTAATTAAAATTTTATGTACATGATCTAATTAGTGATTAATTAACTTAACTAATATAAATTGATTATTTAATTACAAAAAGGGGTAATGTTATGTGGGATAGAAAAAAATTAGATTTTTTATGACATATGTGTTAATAAGGGATGTGTTAAATGTCGATAATAAGTAAATTAATTGTGACACAATGGTGGTATAATTTAGGTGTCTACATTTTCCCCTCTTTGAAAGGGTGTTTCGACTAGAAGAAGATATGACTTTTCAAAGAATGAAGAAAAGTAAAAGGAATATGGGTACAGAAATATGCCATGAGTTACATGATTTTTTAATTGAATGGGAAGATTCCCATTCAAGAGGGTGTGTAGGGATGAAAGACATAAATGGGCTCTTCAAATGGTAATAAGAGTAAACATGAATCAAATAGGATAAAATAGAGGGGGTACATGGGATTGAGGAAATAGAAGGGTTGGATTGCATGTGATAGTATGATGATTATGGATATAGATGTTTTGGTGGATGTTATGGATGAATGTGATTAACCTTCTTGATCAAATACTTGCATGTTTTAATTTTTTTTGCATTTGCTCCAAGCAATGATATATGTGAGGAGAGTTGGATTAGGAAAGATACATCCCGATAAATTTATGATCTTTGATGTGCCTCTAGCAATGATATATACAAGGGGGTTGGGTTGGTAAGGATACATCCCAAGAAAGTTATGAACTTTGATGTGAGAATGATATATTCCAATGATTTAGATTGGATCAATTATTTGGATAGGCAAGCATAAATCAAGTAGTTAACCGATTACAAATATAGATTGTCAGGATTGCGAAACACCGGAAGCATACAATTGATTACCAAATACCAAGCAACTTAATATGCGGAAATAACCAGATTCACCAAGTAACTAGAATTCAGAATAACACAGCATATGAGAGACAATACACAACTTGTATTAACACTTTATACAGAAAAGAATACAATAAAGAAGATGTCACTTCTTCTCCACCACCTTACAGAGGTTTCCCACACCTCAAGTGAACAGTAATTCTTCTCCCCAAAGCTCTCCCTCTCACAGGTCCCAACACCCAACTCAAATACAGAGTTGGTGTTCACCTCTCATGCTCCACGCACAACACAAGTGCTCCACGCACTCCACAAGCACTCCACGTGCTCCACAAGTACTCAAAGTACTTCAAGTAGATCTCCCATGAATCTGCAACAACCTGCAATTCAACAGACCATACTTATGGAAGGAACTCCCTTGCCTTCCTCTCTTGCTCTATCCGAGTACACACCTGTACTCCAAGTAGATCCTGCCTGATACTACTCCCTGTTGTGTTGCTATCTATATGACCTTGCACACCTGCAAATCAAACAACAGTTCTGCTCACCTGTGAACCTCGACCTTGCACACACATACACCTGCAGATCAACGATCTTACTTACCATGTAGATCTCCTATATAGGCCATGCAACTGTGACCAAGATCTTACACTCTTGAAGAACCCAGCTGGCTCTCTAATCCAGCACCAACACACCTGGTACTGAGGCACTAGGAGGAACGCACCATTGCTCTACCTCACACATAGAAGGAGCTTATAATTATGCTCTCTTACTCCCTAGCACACTTTTCCAATACAACCATGAGTCTATTATATAGATCTCATCCAAACAATAATTAGACATCTAATTACAATAATTAGATCCGCAGCTCTCAGTCTATAATTAGCTCTCTTCATGCAAACACTTGGTTCGTTAGCTAACTGCCTGTAAATAGCTCGCAGTCGAACCACACAGGCGACCGACGTCGGTCCCTGTCTGCCTGGAGGTGACCGACGTCGGCCGATATATGACCGACGTCGGTTGCTTCACAATGTTATCCTGCCGACGTCGGCTGATCAGACCGACCCCAACTTCTCTGCAACTCAGCAACCTTCAGCAACCTCCTCTCCTGTTTGCATCAGTGAAGCTTTTAGCTCCACAATCCTAACAATCTCCCACTTGGAGATAAACAGCTGCACTATACCTGTACCTGTACCCCATCTAATCTGTTTCCTAGTTTGTATCCCTCTTTAAGCTCCCACCTGAAGACAACCCACCACACAACCTGTGATGTACCTCCTGTCATCCGAGTATCCTGCCACATCCGAACCTACAACACCTGTAGTGAAGTCCTGACCCTGCATAGCAACACCTGCTGCTGGTCCCTCTCAAAAAAAAAAAACCTGAGATCCCACTTCCCCGAATTGGCTCCTAACTCTGACAGCTCCCACTGCATGGGAATACACAGGTCTATACCAGACCTCATGTGATTTTGGACACTGTACCTGTCCAGCCCTTAGTGTGCTCCGGTTCTGCATCCCAAACCTCGCCAACACCTGATTCACATCAGCTCCCACTGGAGACAAAATCAACCTGTGATCTCCATGCCTCCCATGTCAAAGAATTTTGCTGCTCAAAACTCCCCCCTGACATGCCACTGAACTAATCTTACCCTTAGCTCAGCAAAACCCTATATGTACACCCCTGCTAGTTAGCATACTATCCACATACAGCAACAGAATGATGTTGCAATCATCATCCCCCTGGTAAGTCAAACCACAGTAGTTCCCTGACACTGACTGAAGCCATGCTTTGTCCTCCACCTGTCAAAACCTGTACCACTGTCCTGCAGCTACCCCAAGACCATATGACCTGGTCTTCCGTCTCACGTATCCGTTCTCTCTATTCTTCTACTAAGGAATCCATTCGTCTCTGTGCTTTCATCCAGCTGGCAAGCCTACCAAAACACCCGTCTGGTTCTGCTCCAAGGAATCACATCCTCATCCATGCCAAGCTCACACCTGTTTCCTGGATCCTTCCTGCTATACAATCAGCAACAAGTATGAAGAAGAGAAACAATGAATTTGAGGGCCTACTTACGCCTTCAGTCCTCCGTATGGGTGTTTGAGACTCCTTGACAGCATGCTGTCCACCCAAAATTTGTTGCAGTGACCGACCTCGATCACTCCACAGTCTGCATCCGACCGACGTCAGTTCCATGCGTCTGTACCTGACTACCAACTTGCCAGCGCTGGTGTCCCTGCTGTCGACGTCGGTCCACCTGACCGACATCGGTCTTACATACCACCGACGTCGGTCACATGACCGACGTCGGTCTTACCATGCCCGACATCACCGGCTTTGGTCTGCACATGACCGACATCGGCACCTGTCTGTTCGACGCCGATTCCTCCTAACCGACGCCAGTGTCTGTGTTCGCCTGTGAGTGATGACTTTTTACCCGTGAGCTCCTTTGGATCAAAACACATGTCCAAACTGCTCTGCTCAGATGTATCCAGCCTCATCCACTGAACTCTGTCTGCCATCTCCTCCAAGAACACCAAGGCTTTCCAGTTCTTAAGCCTGTCAAATATATCTGTATTCTGCTTAAGAACATGCATCTCCTTCCTACTCATGTGACCAAGCCTACGAAGCCACGTCTCTGCAACAGAAGAAGAATCAGTAATATAAACAAGTAGATAAAGTGTACCTGTTTTCTTACCACCAGCTAATTCAAGTGCTACCGCTGTGAGAGTTCTTGTGCATCTCTCATCACCCAATCTTTCTGAAGAAATTAGCCAAATCTCCAAACCTGGGACTTGCATGACCTTCATCAACACCTGTGTGTTGGTCACCTGCAATTTCAGCTTCACTTCCCCTTTGCCAATTCTTTGGCAAGGCTTACCAGCTCCTCTACCTGGGGCTGCATGGAAAGAGGCAATCGAATCTTTTATCCAAGATTCAACTTTATCCAAGAAACCTGCAAACACATCCTGTGCAACAACACTTGCTACATCTGTATCTTCAGTTTCTTCATGCTGATCTGTTACCAACCAACAATGTTCTTTTACCTGCTCTTTCTTTCCATCGGACCGTGAGTAACCGTCTGTGCTTTTCAACTCCTCCATTCTTAGCTTACTTTGATCTGCCGTTGCTCTACTCCCACTCAATCAGAAACCCCTGAGAGTGACCTGTAACCAAACACAACCCTGCTTCCTGCAACCTTAGCTCTGATACCACTTGTTAGGATTGCGAAACACCGAAAGCATACAATTGATTACCAAATACCAAGCAACTTAATATGCGGAAATAACCAGATTCACCAAGTAACTAGAATTCAGAATAACACAGCATATGAGAGACAATACACAACTTGTATTAACACTTTATACAGAAAAGAATACAATAAAGAAGATGCCACTTCTTCTCCACCACCTTACAGAGGTTTCCCACACCTCAAGTGAACAGTAATTCTTCTCCCCAAAGCTCTCCCTCTCACAGGTCCCAACACCCAACTCAAATACAGAGTTGGTGTTCACCTCCCGTGCTCCATGCACAACACAAGTGCTCCACGCACTCCACAAGCACTCCACGTGCTCCACAAGTACTCAAAGTACTTCAAGTAGATCTCCCATGAATCTGCAACAACCTGCAATTCAACAGACCATACTTATGGAAGGAACTCCCTTGCCTTCCTCTCTTGCTCTATCCGAGTACACACCTGTACTCCAAGTAGATCCTGCCTGATACTGCTCCTTGTTGTGTTGCTGTCTATATGACCTTGCACACCTGCAAATCAAACAACGGTTCTGCTCACCTGTGAACCTCGACCTTGCACACACATACACCTGCAGATCAACGATCTTACTTACCATGTAGATCTCCTATATAGGCCATGCAACTGTGACCAAGATCCTACACTCTTGAAGAACCCAGCTGGCTCTCCAATCCAGCACCAACACACCTGGTACTGAGGCACTAGGAGGAACACACCATTGCTCTACCTCACACACAGAAGGAGCTTATAATTATGCTCTCTTACTCCCTAGCACACTTTTCCAATACAACCATGAGTCTATTATATAGATCTCATCCAAATAATAATTAGACATCTAATTACAATAATTAGATCCGCAGCTCTCAGTCTATAATTAGCTCTCTTCATGCAAACACTTGGTTCGTTAGCTAACTGCCCGTAAATAGCTCGCAGTCCGAACCACACAGGCGACCGACGTCGGTCCCTGTCTGCCTGGAGGTGACCGACATTGGCCGATATATGATCGACGTCGGTTGCTTCACAATGCTATCCTGCCGACGTCGGCTGATTAGATCGACCCCAACTTCTCTGCAACTCAGCAACCTTCAGCAACCTCCTCTCCTGTTTGCATTAGTGGAGCTTTTAGCTCCATAATCCTAACATAGATTATGTAATTATAAAGGTACATGCTTGTGGATATCATGATGTGATGATGTGATGGATGGTTTAATGCTCTTGTGCATGATTCGCACTTGGCTAGTGAGAAATAGATGTCAAATATGGATAGTTACGTAGAAGAAATTTTAATTGTGGATAGGTTGTTAGCATGTGTGAATGATTGTTTATGGATGATGTTTAGAAATGGATGCTAATGATATGTTGTTAATCTTGCAAGGATTTCCAATTATTTGAGCAATCTTTTTTTATAGCATACCAACATGCACCATGATATAAAAAATTATGATGACATTATTTCCAAATGTAGTAGGATTGACATAGGCACAACAAATAAGAAAACACAAAAATAATGAACAATAAACAAGTAATAACAAACAAGTAACAAAAACACGCAAAATCAACTTACATTTTGTCCCTTATCAAGCAAAAACTCTTAGGGATTTAGTGATGGATGATACTAATAAGATTGGGAATTATATATCCTAATAAAGTTACAAGTTTTGATCTACCCCAAGCAACAATATATGCAAGGGGGTTAGATTTGGGAATGATATATCCTAAGAAAGCTATGAACTTTGGTGTGGGAATGATATATCTCAATGAAGGAATGATGATTTGTTTAAATTAGACTAAGGATTTTAACAAGATTGAGGACAAGATAAAAATGGCTTTTGAGGGCTTGGACTTAGCTACTTTTGGATTATTTTTTTTTGTATTTTGGACTTTATTTTTATTTTTTTGGATATTTCCAATTTTTTTAGTGTTTTTGGATTTTCTAATTTTTAGGATGTTTTTGGATTTTTTGTGATTTTATGGGCTAACAAAAAGGAGCTACCAATAGATGAAGAACGTTCTAAAATCAGAGATGGAAATGGTAGTAAATAGAAGGGAGGAAGGATTCAGGATGATGGTGAGGGATAATTAGGGAGTGATTAAAGATGAATAGGGATGGATTATGTATGATTAGGTATGGATTAAGAATGATTAGGAATGGATAGGGATGGAAAGGGATGTAGTAAGGAAATTAGGAACATATAGGAATGGATAATAGAATTAGGGTTTAACATAAATGTAGGTATCACATATTGAATGATGACTAAATTGGGATTTAGTATGGGATAATTCAAGAGGGGAAAGTTAAAGATAGCATAGTCGTAATGGGATATCCAAGGACCATTTCATGTAAGAACCATGTACTTACTTATCTTCATGTTATAAACATATTATATTGTGAAGAAGCACAAAGATACCAATATTATTCTAAAATGAGTTTTAAGATCTTTTCCAATTCCTTATCAATGTCAAAAGTGGTAAGGAGAATATGTATGATAATAATTAGTGAAATGGATAAGAATGGTGAGAATGTTTTAGGATGGGTAAGAATGGTAAGGATGTTTTAGGATGGGTAAAGATAATTTAGGATTGAATGGATAAGGATGGTTTAAGATTGAATGGATAAGGATGGTTTACGACTAAATGGATAAGGATGGTAATGATAGTTTAGGATAAATTTAGTGTTTTTATGGAATAGGCTTGACCCCAAGTATAGGGTACTTGTAGACACTAGATTTAATAATGATGCCAAAAACTAATTTTCATCATGGTACTTGCCTGAGGTACCATAAGAAATGGTTTTCACCTTTGGATGATTTTTTTCTTTTTTTCTTTTCCTCTTTTTCTCTTTTTGATTTATTTGATTTATTTTTATTTTTTTACTACATCAGCATATGTACATTCAAGTATGTGATCCATACATATCTTTTGGAATTTCATTGATTTTTGAGTTAGATTCCTCTGAATATCTTAGCCATGTATTATCAAAGCCTATACACTAAAGGATGTAACCCATAAAGGTGGAATCGGAGGCGCATTAGATTATGGATGTTTTTTTATTATATGAAATATTTGAAGGGATAACATTGTTATGGAGGTAGGTATACATGGTGTGATGGCAAGGGGGATTAAGACAAATAATCTTACACATCATTTTGGATTTTGAATGCTTCATGGGTGTTGACTCATCTTGATTTTGACTTTATGTGTTTTATAGCGCATCTAAGAGATTTTCGCTAAGGGACTTGGATTTTTTATTTTATTTATTTTGATGTTTTTCATTTGATATCACTTCAAATAGGTTTTCACCAAGGGAATTTGATTTTTCTAATTTTTAGATTGATTTTGAATGAGGAGCTCTTATAGCTCCTTAGAATAAACTGATGCAACTAAGTTGATTTCAAAGCCCTATTTGTGATTGATTGGAGGGATGTTGTCTTGAAGTTCCATGAATTTGGTGAGAGTTGCATCATTTTGAAAGAGGCCATTAGACATGTGATTTTATTGGTCCTAATCAAAGAATAGAGGGAATCAGTTGTCGAGGTTCATGGTAGGGATGTTGGTGTCAATGAAAGTGTTGTTGGTAGCAAGATTATTATTAAAATGATTGGTATCATTCAAGAGATTGGTGACATTAAAATTATTTATGGTATTAATATCCTCATCGAGGATATGAGTGGAAACCATTTTGATATTGGGAGAAGCTTCCTCAAAAATAATGTAAGTGTCCTTTACATTCTTGTATTGATCATCAAGGAGTTTATAGTTGATGTCGTGATATCCTTTGTTTGCATGCACATGGATTGGTTCTAATATTCCTCGAACATAGAGACCAAGGCCTCATCCTTTATATTTCATGATTTTGTAGATTTTATTTGGTAGAGGATATTTCTTATTTTGAAAATAGCATGCCAAAGTGTCATTATTCAGCCAATAATTATTGAAGCTTTCAAGCTTTTCATCTATAAGAAGGCTAGATTTGACAAATGATGTTGAGCCAAACTAGTAGGTTGTCAATTTTATTTTCCTATTTATGGTGTGTCTGCCACTAATTCTAGGATAGATGGGTTGGTTTACCGCATGGATGACACTTTGGATTTCACTATCAACAAATACCTTTTTTACTTGAGGTTTGGTGTTGGAGGTCTTGACATGTGATGGGATATGGGGTGATGGATTAATGGTTGTTATGTTGTGAAGGTCACAGGTGGGTTAGTCAAGTATTGGTTCATTAGAGATAAACTCATCAAATATGGGTGGTTAAATATGGGCTTGTCAATGATGGGTAGTGGATCAAAAATAGGCTCATTGGAGGTAGGTCATGATGGTTAAAGACTGACTAGTCAAATATGGGTTCATTAAAGATGGACTTGTTGAATATGGGTTCGTTGAATATTGGTATTAAGTCATGATTTTGATTTGAAGGTGTAGTAGTCTGATCATGGTTTGAAAAGGGATCTTGGCATATTCCTAACTATAAATTTTTGGATGTGGATGCACTTGGTTCTTGAGTAAGTGGCATTCCTTGGATTGGGGTGATGGTAGCACATAATCATATTGTTTTAGCTTAGTGGCATAACAGGTGTCACTAAAAGGATTGGTAGGGTGTAGATTAGGTGATTATGGATTATGTAATTATCAATTGGGTTGTGGATTGATCGATGATTGATTTTGGGATCAGTGATCATTTAATTTTTTATAAGGTTGAATAAAGTGATTTGTATGGGATGATTGATGGTTAGATGAATAATTTTTGGACTTTTACTTGGACTAGATTTTATTGATAATGTTAGTATAAAGTGGTTTTGGTGGCTTATGGGCTTGATTGGTAGGGGATGGTTGATGGTTAGATGATTTAGAAGGACTTTTGATAATTTTTGGAACCATTCTTGATGGAGTGGTGGATAAGCAAAATGTGGGTAGGCAAAAATATAGTTTTACTAAATCGAGATGGAATTTTGAATTGTTTAATTATGAATTGTTGGATTTTAGATTGGGTATGATAAGGTAAGGTTTATACGGCTTAGGGCCTAGTTGGTATGGTATTTTTTATTATTGGATTGTGGATTGAATAGGTTGGGTGATGAAGGTCTTGATGTCAAATAATTAATATAAGATGCTACAGATTCCAACTCTTCACTAATCTATCGAATTTGGTCAAGGATGATTGGATCTAAAAGTGGATTTTCTTCATAGTTGGCATGGGGGATATTGGGATTAGGGTTGTAACTATTGGATGGATAGTTGGTTAGGCTTTGGTCAACTAAGTAGACTAGATTATAATAAATAAGGTTTTTGATTTCCTAGTTCAATCTTGATTGGTATGCCATTGTGCAAATTTTGTTTTGGTTTAAGTTTGCAAAAAAAAAATTGGCTTGTTTTTAAAAATAGGTTTGGTTTTTGGTTTGACTAAATCAGTTACTGGTTTATCATAAGGATGTAAATAAAGCATACAATTAAGACAACCTATGCTAGTCAAGTAGGATAATATTTGTGTAGTGGCCCACTAATAGAACCCCAAAAGGTAAGTAGCAATGATATTAGGGAATGTTGTTTTCCCAACACCACTATAGGTATATGGAAAAAAGGCTCTTATGCTAGGTTTTACAAGCTTTTCAAGGGGAGTCCTTGTATATACCTTTCAATACATTGAGGCCCAAATCCTTGAAATAAAGGAGTCATTTAAAGAATGGGTATTGGTAGGATGAAACCACCTCACATCATGGTGACTTTAAAATAGGCAACTACTTAGCCATTGACAATGTCTTGTCCAAGGAATTTATATAGCCCATTGGAAAATGGGCTTTGGCCTAGAGTTTGCTAGTGAAATCCAACTTTTCTAGGACTCCTAATAAATAAAAAATAAATATTGTACAGATTATTTTTGATTTCCAAGATCACCTTACGGTGCAAGGAAAGAACATACATAATATGATCCTTGGGATAGACAAGTCACTAGGCTTATTTTTTATTCTCCAAATCACCTTGCAATGCAAAAGAACATACACCTTCTAGTGATACAAAGAAGATACAAAAAGTAATAATCTAAGTAAAGCAAAATTTAATTCAAAAATCTTAGCAAAAATTATTTGAATTAAAATCCTTTGACCAATAGTGTTGCAAGAAAACCAGTTAGTAAGTTTCAATTTGATCTTTGATAAATGATTCTTACAAGAGAGCGTTGGGATAATACAACATAACAAATACTAAATCTAAATGTTACAAAATCAAATATTATGGATGGAAAAAATTGAAATATGGTTACACGTGTCTTTATGAGATCTTCATTTTCCCATGAGTGAGAGCTTAAACGAATATCTGAGTCAAAATTTATGGCCTTTAGACGATGGCCACTACATGGGAAAAAATTTCATTCCTTAGTGTAAATTCATTATTTAGCAATATAAATTCATCGTTTAGCTGTATAAATTAATCGTTAGCATTGTAAACTCATCATTTAACAGTATAAATTTATTGTTTATTAGTGCAAATTCACTATTTATCATAAAAAAACATAAAACAAAAAAACACAGAACAAAAAAATGACACTGATGAATCCATTATTTCACAATTTGAATTTGTTGTTAGCAAAAAGCACATAAAAATAAGTATAGAAAAATGTAGAATGATTCATAAATTAAATTACTAATACTTAACATAAATTCACTGTTTCACAAAACATTTTATTGTGTTACAAACCTATGTGAATAGAAGCTTTAAATAGGAAAAAAAACACTTCGACAGGGAAAAATCATCAATTATCAGCACAAATTTGCCATTTTAGAGTATAAATTCACTATTACACAATAAAACTTGTCATTTTACAAAAAATGGCATGAAAATACAAAATGACAATAATTTATTAGATTTTGACCTCCAATAACTAACAACTTATACCAAAAAAATGCCAAAACATATCGTAGAACAAAAACACATGAAACACACTCCAAAAAATAATGAAAATGTGTTAAAAATGTAAGGGAGCAAGTATCCCATTGGGCATTACAAAATGTGAATGATATAATTCATTACTTAAAAAGAAATCAAAATAATAATTAAATTAAATTCTAAATCTATCGTAAATCTTTGATAGAGCTTGAAAGAGAAGCACAAGATGTATTTTCATTTACCAACAATGAAGACACCTCTCTTTTGATACATTAGATTTGATCTCGATTGATCAATATGTGGTTGCTCAAATGAAATCTCAATGCAAGGAAATTTCAGCATCATGATGATAGATTGAATAATGGATTTGATCTCAAGAGGATGCACTATGTTAATTTTGATAGTTTGATAATAGATTCCTCATCACAATGGAGGAAGGCATGTCATTTTATAGATTTTTTGGAGGGAAAATGGATGGTCATATTTAAATTGGATTTAATTAATATTTTTAGATGTGGATGGTGGATATTCAGTCTATGAGTCAAATGCATTCAATGGATTTGTTGAGGATTTATGAGCTAGTTGGAAGAAGTGGTCAAGTTTGTTGAATGGACATTGAATGGGTTGAATGCCTTAAATAGAGTTGAATGTCTTAAAATAAATTTGTTAGATTATGCAAGATTGTCTTAAATGAGGTTGTGAGGATGTGAAATGTCTTAAATGAGGGTGTTTGAAGAAGTTTGAATGTCTTAAATAGATTTAAATAAGTTTTTAAGGAGGTTAAAAGGATTAAATGAGATTGGTTGAGTGAGAGGTTGAGGTGGTTTGACTAATTATTATTTATTATTTATTTATTTAACTAGAATTTTGTGTGCATGATTGAATTAGTGATTATTTCACTTAAATAATATAAATTAATTAGTTAATTAATCAAAAGGGGTAATGTTATGTGGGATAGTATAAAATCCATTTTTTTATGACAGATCAATTAATAAGGGATGTGTTGAATGTCGATAATAGTAAATTAATTGCGACAATATGGTGGCCAAATTTAGGTGTCTATAATGGGGTTAGACAAAGAATAATCTCTTGTTGAAGAGGGTGTTCATCTTGAATAATTAAAATTGTGACCACTTACTAGCATGTATATACTTCATACATCTATGTACTATAGATGGTACTGCACACATCTTAAGTGTTTGTTAATGTCCAAAAATGTATTTTTGATGGTGTTTTCATTTCAAACATAACATGGGATATATACTTAGTGTGGGACTATTCATATCAGATAACCTCCATAGATAGTTGGCTCTATTTCACACTCTAATGCTAATCTACCTAAACTAAAATGCACGAAAGGGGAATCTTGAGGTTGAAAGTGAGAGAGAAATGCGTAAAACCAAAATGGTGATGCACCAAAATGGAAAATGTGAAGACTTCCTATCTATTAAAACACAATACTATAAATTTTTATGAAGGAGAAAGAACACAATAGAGATAATAAATTGTGATAGGCAAGGCACAACCCAAAATGGAGTTGCAACATCGAGATACAAGCAAAAGGGTTGGCAAATAATAGCCAAAATAGCATCTATTACTCACAAAAATTATGCATAATTACATTTCATTATAATGAGGGCTCAAAATGTTCATACAAAACAAAATAGTAAGGGTTCAAATATCAATTATACAACTCAATAGACTTGGAAGTCCAAGAAATCATCCCTTTGCTCAAAATGAACAAATACATATTATAGAAGAATGAGAAAAGAGAAAAAGAGATAGATGCCTTATTTAAAATTAGATTAATGAAACATTAAAACTTTAATTAGATAGAACTAATATAATGTAAATTTAGACTATGACTTAGTAGAAACAAGCACAAAATATGATTTAACAACTATGTTTTCAATAAGCAAGTTCGACAAGCATAATGATAAGTGAAAGAGGATGAAAATAAACTTAACTTATTTGTTGCACTTCCTTGACCTGTGTAGGCTGATTGACTAACTGATAGTTGTGTTTAGTGACTAAAAATTACTTGTTTCCAAATTTGGTGGTTGTTTATGGTCTAGGTCAGTATTGTTAAAAGAGGGACAATAGTGGTTGTCAATCTTGTCCTCGCAACAAACTAACTTCTGATCATGTATGTGTGATTTTTGCTCTAAATAATATCAATGAAATTAGGTCTAGAACATTAGTCCATCCTAACTCCCATAGGTTGATCTTGACCTTATGAAAATTTGCCTTTTAATAATTGTTCTACATATTCTAGACTGGGATAGGAATAACATGAGTAGGAAAAAAATGGTAGACGATTTTGTCCTCTATGGGTCATTCTATCTTTTGACACTAAGGCTTTGAAACATTTTCAAATGTTGTGTATGCTTAAATCATGTCTTTTTTTCCTTCACAGACTCTTGTCATGTGCACATGCACCTGAAATATCAAACCCTAGTCTCTTACACAAATAATTGTAATATCAAATGGGGGGATTAGGTACTAGGATTGAGTTTAATTAACCTTGGTCAATCCTATTTTAAAAACCAAGTGTTACACTACCAATGCTCTAAATAGGGCTCAAACTCAAATGTATTTCTCCCACTTACACATGTGTGAAATGGTTATATGCAATTCTAAATTCTTCTTATCCTAGCTCACGCTTGGAACAAACATGCAAATGTAGTAATACTTAAGATATAGCTCCAGTAATTTGGTTCAAGTAAAGTATAACTTTGTATAGCTCTTGAAATATGGGAGTGTTTGTCCTAAATGCCTCCTAATAACTCTGTATATAGAGGGATCTCTTAAAATTTGAATTAAAAACCTTGTGGCTCACACAATGGACCTAAAAGACCTTAAAGGGAACTCAAAAGTCACGGTTAGAAAGGGAAAACATGTTGAAAGAGAAATTAAATGATAAAAGGTCAAGATCATTGAGAAGGTGTCAAGATATAGGTCAGGATACATAATTTTTCCTATATCCTAACCCAGACTCAAAATAACCTCAAAATGACAAAAGGGTTTAGAGATATCTATTTCTAAATATGTTTTAATTAAATAGAATGGGGAAAAAATGTCACACAAACATATAAATCACAAATTAAAAAATGGAGAATTAAAAGACATGCACCATTAAGTGTTTAATTTAGGTTAATATCTATATAATCATAATGGTTAAAAGATATTTGTAGACACTTAAAATTAACCAATAAATGTTTGATAATGGTTGTCCCTAACATATTTACATTTCTTGGCCAATTCATCATTCTGATAACCTAAAATATCTAAGAAATCCTTCAAAGTCTTGAAATTACTAAGAAAATTTTTTAGACTTCCCTATTTTAGCCCTATTCATCCATATTTAGCATACACTTTAATGTCACTCATTTTAGAAGCTTATTTTCCTTTTTGACAAGTTGGCTTTAGGTAGACAGGGATACACTGTGCACATATCTAATAGTGCAAACTTGTCCCCTGTATTATAATGGTCATCTTTTTGAAATGACACGCTTCTTAATAGATTTCCCACATATTTTAGTAGGTCAGTTATCAAAACTATTTAAAAGATATCCCTATATTATCACATCAAGGTTTGCATTTGAAAGGAACTAGATCCCGCTAACATAGCATCTTTCTTTTTGAATTCAAAATCATATATCTTCTGATTAAAGATCTCTATTACAATTTTGCTAAAATTTTATAGTCTTTGGTTAAATCTAACATTGTTTATTGTAGGTTAAGGGCATATTTTGTCAAGCATTCTAATCAAAAAAATTAGTTACATTGCTATGATATTATCTAAAGGAATAAATACATTGGATTAAGTCCCTTTAGACTATGTAGGCAACATTTAGTCAATAAGGGGTTTTCTAAGGATAGCTCGACCATTCTCACTTCACCCAAATTTCCCCTTTTTCAATTTTATCTTCCTTTGAGTTCTTGCGTAGAACTAGGAATTTAATTTTACAAGTCTTCCACCCATCAATTCAAGATTCACACATAAATAAATTACATTCAACCACAAGCTAACAAACCCATATTTTTAGATCCAATGCATAGTCTGATAGGATAAAGTAATAGTAGCAAACAACAATACACTGCACTCATGTCTACCTCTTATAGACTTATCCCAACAAATAATGAGCCACTATTTTTTGATGCATCTATGTTTGTAGGTTTTATGCTATAGTCACAACCTACATAAAGTTAACAAGATAAAAAATAAATTAGTTACAAAGAGAATTCTCTAACCCTAACCCTAATTTTCCATTTTAGCAATCTACAAATTCTATAAATTCTATATATCTCTATATTTATTATATTATGTCTTATAAATTAGTCTAGATTAGATTTCAATAGTTTACATTTCTAATCAAAATTAATTGTAATTAATTCTAGTGTAAACAACATTATAAAATAAGTGTTGTGCCAAATTTGGGTGTCTACATCCCCCTCCCCCTTTTAATATAGTATTTTAGTGAAACTGCAAATACTAGATGAAATTGAAAAAGAGAATTTAAACCTCATGTAGATGATTATTGTGTATATTTTCCATGTGCTACAATGTTCCAAAGTGTTCCTACAAAATGATATGTATGTAATTAGATGTGATTATTGTTTAAGTGAAATAATATATAAAATCATAAATGAAATATTACAAATATTATTCAAGGAACAACTACGCCTATATGCATGCCATAGATAAATAAGAATGTTGATGGTCAAGAGTTGACTTGATCACCATGAGAAGAAGAAGAAGGGACTTAGTGTCTATTCATTTCCTAGCTAGGGAAATTGATAATCCTTCAAGTGGTTATTGTGATGAATATAACCATTGAGGGACACACAAACCCCAATGTGTTGATTTTAGTAACTATGTTATTTGGGGAATTATTCTCTTCTGTTGAAACTAGATAATTGAGGGCTATCAAGCCCCAATTTAGATTGTATGTGTATAAAATAAATAACACCCATTATATGAGGGACATATAGAACTAAATTTATTTAGTTAATCTATGTGATGTCAATATGTGAAACAATTTGGAATCCATAATGGATTCACAAGCTATAGTTATAGACAGCACAAAAACTCGAAGTCATGCACTAAACACTTTAATTAAATTGACCACTACATATGGGTTTAGATTCAATTATCACTTTGTTTCCTAGTTATTGAATGCATGGTCAAAAGAGAATGGATGTCATTCATGCCCTTACCATGTCTACAGATAGAAAATAGTATATAGTATTGAAAATATGGTATGAATATGTGTTATGTCCATTTAATTTTAAAAATAGCATAGTGCACATGAATTTGTATCGTGCCCCCATTTTGATAATTGTAGAATCTATAGATGTATGTAGATGAAAATTTGTAAATTACTTTTGAAACTTGTGCATGAATTTCTATCATGAACCCAAAATTGTATGAATTTTTATTTTGTTCCTATAATGTGAGTGCAAATGCATAGTATATGCCCCCATAATTTATGTCAATGATTGATTTTTTTAACCTTTTCACAATCTTTGAAAATGTAATTTGTATCATATTAAAATTTGTAATATGTGATTTACAATTTGATTTCATGTGCATGGTATATGTCCCCAATACTATACCAATATCTAAACCTTTGAGGTCATCATATGACATGGTCACTAGTCAAATATTGATTTTGTAGCAATTTTGTAGTTTTTTCCTCATGTTTGTCCCCCTTTCAAGATGAGGGATGAGAGTAGCGAATCAATAAAATCGAAATGTATATCCAGTTAGATAAGTTTGATTAGTTATAATAATTAGCATATCATGTATTATATTTGAAATTTAATGTGATGCTAATCAAGTTATTTATAAAAATTCATAAATGATAGAATATGCGATAGTCGTAGTCAATTGTTAAGTATACTTACCAAAGGCAGTGGCACTATTGACCAAAATTTTACCCCATGTCAAATTGGGTCAACCCCTGCATGTTTAAACTTTCCATAAGGTCTTTTAGGTTTGAAAATGGTCACCATGGTCCTAAATGAGATCAAGTCATACCTTGAGGGTCATACAATATGTTTTAGCCTTTCTCATATTTGTCCATTTTTTTCAATGTCCTTTTAGGCCACCTTTTGGTCATTTTAAGGAATTGTATAGGTTTTATCAAAAGGAAAAATGTTTCAAGAAGCAATCTAATTTATTTCATGTTAAAGAAGGATCATGGAAGGTTTTTAAACTAAAATATTGCAGGTCCAACATAAAATAGAAGAAGATCACCTTCAAAAGGTCAGTTTCAAATGTTTTTACGAATTAGGGTGACTCATCTATAGGTGTGAATGCTTTAAGAAGGTACTTTGGCATCCCCATGGGTCATTTCTAGGCTTAGGTTGTTTCAACATATCCAAAATTGACAAAAACCTTCTTCTATCTCCTATTATTCCCTTGGACAACTCAAAAAGGGTCAACGATTTTAATTTAGTACGGATTGGAGAAGAGGAGTTGAAGTGAGTAAACTTGGAGGATGATAAGGTTCCTATGAGATTAAATTTTGTGGTTATAGTTTTAGGATTGGTTGCATGTTCTTTATAAATAATCATTAAGATCGTTGGTACCTCTAAACTGCCTATACAACCCCAATAGCCCAATTTTTCTCATTTGGTTACACTTTGGAGACTGGTCTATGTGAACCAAGTAATGCACATAGACTTGTAGAGCATATCCACCCATGTAATGTTGAATTCAACCTAGTTTGGCATGTGTGGCCATGGACGATAGGCAGAATCATCCCCCTGTGCTAGAAGTGAACACCAATGAAAGCTAAAAATATAGTTTTGATAGTCACAGAGTTTATCCTTCTATGATTGGCTTCAAGTCAAGAGTAATGCACTTGTTTTCAACCCCTCAGAGCATGATTGGTTAGATTCTCCATTAAAGGTTTGTATTGAAGAGATCTCGAGGGTAATATTTCAATATGGGGCTAAATATTAAACACCACAACCACCTTTATTTTCTTAGAGTAAGATATGATCAAGAACACTCTGATCATTTTACCCCCAATCTCTAGATGAGCCCTTTCATCTCATTCTTAGATAATGTTCAGGCATAAGAATGACAAATATATATATCTCAATCATGAGGATGTATTGATCTAATGTATATTCCTGAGAAGCTTTCAACGTGGATTAAGTTGGGTTACAGGTGAAGGTGTGAAGTGGAATTTTGAAAAATAACCTGGAATGAATACCCTTACAGTGCAATCTGATTTATAAATCTCAATTGATCATGTAGGAAAATATGGTTTGAGGTCATAATGGACCTATCTCCTCACTGTCATCTATAGGTAGAATGCACATTGAGTATGTATGTCTCAAAGGTTGGAGGTGCCAATGATTTGTGGGAGAGCCAAGTTGCATGTTCTGAGCTCTGAAATAGGTCTCCATTACATTCAGGGCCCATAACATATTCTACCAATTCAAGAAGAGGGATAAGTATTCAAAATTGTTAGACCATCACCTACAGTCAAACATATATGGAGAGGTACAAAAATAAGAATACCACAGAGGCCTGAGACATTGAGAAAGTGGAAAGAGATTCAATAAATGATAATTATGGGTCTAACCACAAGATGGATCTCATATTTACTTGTTGAGATGGTGAGACATATTCATACCTAAACCTGGGAACAAACACCTAAGATTAGTGTTCATAGATTGGAAGAAAGGTATAAGGTATAGAGTTGAATAAAGTTGTAGAATGGGAAGGTTTACCTTAGTTTTTCTAAAAAGGGATTCTACTCCACATAGCATAATCTCATGGTGAAAGTATATGAGGTCTAGGCAAGCCTAATATCTTCATTCTTGCAGCCTAGGTCTAGAGGTAACATCTTAACATAAGAGGAGGTTGTTAGGTTGAGAGAGAATGATGGTTGAATGGGTTTTCAACTCAGTCAAGATCCTAATGGAAGTACTCATAGAACTACAGTGTCAAGAAGCCAAAATGGACCTGGAACATTACAAGTAACACCTATTGCATTGATGATAAAAGGATGAATGGTATAGTCTTAAGGCAATCTGGGATGTGTAGATGGGATTACATAATATGATAAGTCAAACACTAGTCCAATAAATCAAAGGAAAAATGCATAAGAGTATATTGAATTAAGCTTATATATCCATGTGGTTAATTACAAAGGATAGAAAGAAACAAATAGAATAAAGCAACACCATATTACCTTTCCAAATGGATTCACCATACCAATGAGGCTCAAAAGCATGTTCTCCCTTGATCAAGAGCTCTTGTCTTCAACAGCAATGGTGGCCAACTCCTCCAATGTCTCAAGAACTCCTTATAAAACCTAGGCTCGTGATTTGGAATCACTAAACTAGCCTATCAATGAAGCTTTCATAAAAAATCAATGATCAAATGTAAAGGATTGTGGAGATAAATTAGCATACTAAATTTGCACAAATCAAGCTTAAAAATGATGTTCATGGCCTCTCTATTTATAGATTTTTGAGATTGATCAGGATCAACCATGATCGTCCATCTCAAGATTGATATGTGTGGTCATGGATTAATCCAATTATATAATTAAAATCCATAAATATCCCTCATAATGATTTTGGAAGAAGGGGCATTTAAGAGGCATGGAGGGTCTTAATGAGGCATGGGAGACCCATAATCTAGATATTTTATGCACTTATGACCTACTAATGTCTTCCCAAGAAATGATGTCATTTGATGATGCAGATAATAGAAATCAATTTCCAAAAAGAAATATTCAACAACTCTCATGGAAAATCCACTTAAGCTCTTGATTTGGATTAATTAGCCTTAAACAAGATTAATCAACATTTGTGTAATTATTTAGAAATTGATCCTCAATTAATCAAAATGTTTAGAAAGTCATATTACTAGGTTATAATTTGACTAGAGAAGAATTGGAAGGTGATGTTAGATGCATTGGAACTGTATTCCCATTTAAGATGATATCAATGTTGGGTGAATATTTTGTCACCAACTAACTGATGAGTAAAATAGGTCTCTTCAACCATAGCATAGGGAGATTGGTCAGCCAAATGTGCAGGTTTACCACATCAGAGGTGGACAAATCTCTCCTCTCATCAAAGGGAGGTTCCCTATAAATATGAGGAGCTATATACTATATATGTAAGCAGAAAATAAGACTCAGGGGTAGGACTACACCATCCATCTCTCTTTTTTTAGAGATGATGTTCACAGACAAATGAGAAATCCTGGTGATAATACTGAAGGCACTTCTCTCCTTTCAAAAGTGGTCTTGCGGTAGGGTGCAGGAGTTCTTTCTGGTGGATAACCAACAGGTAACAAGGGCACAATAACCAACAGAATGAGGTGTAACACAAAGTCTCCACCTCAACTGCCCAAAGAGTGAAATACAAAGGATAATGGGGGCACAAAATCATCCCAAAATCCTTTACATAGAAATAAACTAAAAACACACAAAAGACAATGGTGACAACACAAAGTCTCTCCATAGTTGGCTTCAGGACACCTTCCTAATTAGTTCCACTAATTCTGCTTATTTCGATAAAATGAACAAGAACGCAATCAGGAAACAAACATAAGAACAATCTCTTAAAAGGACACAAGTTATAACAGCATGAAGTCTAAAAGTAACTTGCTTTCTCATGCAAACAAAGAAATATGATGAACAATCTGAGCTCAAAGTCTCAGTAGTTGCCTCTCAATTTTGGCAGAGTTTCACTTTTATAATGGAAAGATCTCCCTTTGCATAAAACAAGAGTTTACAATATATAATAGCCAAGAAAGGCTTGGCACTTTCTTCCATAGAATGACCCATGCTGCATTCAATGCCTTGAATGCATTTTTAGTTCTGTCAAGGGGCCATGCTTGGAACAGTGCATTAGCCTTAACTGTGACGTGCCAATTCATATCATATGTCTCCTCTAAAGTGTAGGTCGTCTGGTCCTTTCCTTCTTATTTATGCAGTTGTCCACTTTGCCTTTACTTCATGGAAGAAAAATAGGTCACGTCCTTGATTTGGTGTGCTCAGATGACTACTTGGTGGACTATTTCACCTACCAAAAATAACTCTCTCATAGATATTTCAATATCTTCTATCGCCTTCTCTCCTTTTATGTTGTAATTAGAGCTCTCAGGCTATCTTCTTCAGCTGGTTACTTAGTTTATCCTTCAAGTTCTGTGCTATATAAAAAAATTAACGGATATTCCATTACCTTGAATTTGACATCTACAGGGACGTCAATGGTTGCTGGTTATTTGAACCATATTGAACCATGAACCTTTGAACCTGTGAAAGTTCATTGGTTCAATATTTCAATGGTTCAAGTGGTCTTTATCAGCTCCTTGATTCAATCCCTTCCTTGGTTCAATCGCTTCTTTGCTCTTTGGTTGAACCATCCCTTTGAATTGGTCTCTGGAATCTTCCACTTCTTTCCTTCATTTGGAGCTTTCTTTGAACCTATTGAACCATTTTGGTTCAAGGTTTAACGGTTCAATCTCTTTATTAGAATCCTTTGTTTTGGGTAATTCTTTTGAAGCCTTGAAATTCCTTTGGCTTTATGTCTTTGGAACACCCCAAAGGGAAGGTGTCCCTTCAGCCTTTGAGAAAGGTCCTTTTTTTGGGTGCTGAGAGACCCCCGCAAGGGTACCTACCCTTTGGGGTCCTTCGGGCGGTCTTCGAGTTAATTCCTTCAGACAAAATGTCTGAAAGAATTTTGTCTGAAGGAATTCCTTTGGACATTTTGTCCAAAAGAAACCTTTCCCTTGCCTTAACTATTTTCCTTCGAGCCTTTTTCTTTCGAGCAAATTCCTTCAGTTTTGTCTGAAAGCATTCACCTTGTCTTTTGCCTTTGAACAAATCTGAAGGAATTCCAACTCTTCTGCCTTGTTCACTTTTTTGAAGAAAATCTTACCCTTTCAACCTTCTCTTTGATCTTTGAGTAAATATTCCCTACCCTCCACAAGGGCATCTGCCCTTTCAGCTTTGGGGCACTCCTTTGAACTGACTGATTGAACCAAATTTTGGTTTAACAGTTCAATCTTGCATTTGAAGCCTTCTTTTCTTCTAAGTCTTTTGATCTCTTTGAACACGTTGAACCCATTGAACCATGTTGGTTTAAGGTTCAATGGTTCATTCCTTTGTTCTTCGAAGCCGTTAAACTTTGTTGAAGCGGTTGAACTTTGAACTTCTGTCTAAGTGCTTAACTTCTTTAAGCTTATCGACATCATTGAACCTTTGAACTCATTGAACCTTTGAACCTTTTTGGAAGCAGGGTTCAATGCTTCAATGGTTCAATCCTTTGTTTGAAGCTTGCCAATGAACATTTTTGGTTGAACCGAGGCGTTGAACCAGCCTTGAAATTTTCTAAGTGTTGGAAACTTGCCCCTTTGAGATAGCTCGCCTGTTGAAGCCATTGAAATTGTTGAACCTGCTAATCCCTTAACTAAAAAAGATTGAATAATAAACAATTTGAATGCTCAGAACAATTTTTGAGAAGAAAAGAGAGGATTTTGGTCCTACAAGACCAAAAAAGTTCATATGTTGTCCCAAAAATGAGTGACAGATTTTGGGAACAACAGCTGGCTCCAGTTGGAGAACTTCCTTCAGTTGAAATTTTGGAATAGCTGAGGGGAGTAAAAACTAGAATCTCCAGTGCCTTCAAGTATGCCATTGGGTTACGGAGTCATGCTACCCAAAAAATAAAGGCACAAAAAATGAAAATGAAAAGCACAAAATAAAACTAAAGACTATACAAATATACATATGTACATATGATCTTATCTGATATTTTAAGAATTGAAGTGCTTCAGATGCTGCCCATGGTGAGGCAGAGAAAAGGGCATGCCATCTTGATACTTCAATAGGAAACTATTTCACCATTGAGCTAATGGATAGTAAACAGACCTCTCCATAGGGAATAAAATTTCCCATGCATTCCCTTTGGTTCCCTTTTTTTGTCCCACAACAGGACTTGATCTCTAATCTAGAAATCATAGTTTTTTGCTTTCTGGTCGAAGAGCTTCTTCACCAGACTTTGATGCGTAGCAACTTGGTCTACCATCATAGTTCACTACTCATCCAGCTCATTCAAGCACATGATCCTCTTATTGTTGGAGCTTTCATATGTCTGATCTTTGACTACCTTAGCCAATTTCAATGCTGGCAATTCCAGGGTGATTGGTATCTTAGCATTGAGACCACAAAAAATTTGGAAAGGTGACATACCAATTGCCCTCTTAGATGTAATTTTGTCTACCCATAAAGCATCAACTAATGCTTTATGCCATGTTCGTTGCTTGTCATTTACTAGCTTCTTGATGATAGTCACCAGGTTCTTGTTGCTTGATTCAGCTTGGCCATTCCCTTGTGGAAAATAATCAAAAGAGTGGGAGAGGGTAATCCCATAGTAAAAATAGAACTGAGTAATCTCTTGAGAAGAGAAACAAGCTGCATTATCTGTGACAATCTTGGTTGGGACCCCAAACTTGGAAATGATGTTCTCCTTGAAAAAATTGCACACTACTTCTGAAGTAGCATGCTTGGTTGGAATAGCTTCCACCCACTTGGTGAAGTAATCTATGGCTGTGAGGACATAATCATGTTCAGCACTTGAAGATGGGTTTACAGCACCAATGAAATCGATTCCTCATTGTTGAAATGGCTCTTCTATCACCACTAGCTTAAGAGGCAGAGCAACTAATTTGGGTCTTCCAACGAACTATTAGCATAGTTCGCATCTTCGGACCCATTTATATGCATTTTGAAATAGATTAGGTCAATAATACTTGGCTCAAAGAATCTTATAGGTAGTTATAGGAGCAAAAAAATGTCCTCCACAGGCTAGATTATGGAAGGACTTCAAATGTTGGTTCTACTGCTCTTTATCCACGTAGTGAAGGAACACTCCATCAAGGTTTCTCTTATACAGGCTGTTGTCCTAGAGGACAAAATTGGTAGCTTTCAACTTGACAGTCCTCCTTTTTTTATGAGACAGGTGAGCAAGATACTCACCATAAGTAAGGAAATGAGTAATAATTAAATACCACTCATTTGTGGTGGAGACAAAGAGGATTGTTGGCGTGTCTTCAATTTCTTCTTCTCCATGCTCTATTTCTTTTGGTCTATTATCAGCAATCAATTGGTATAGGCCCCTTCCCCACACCAATTTTGTTGGTTTGATGACTAGATCAAACTCCTAGATTTTAGTAATCAAATTCCCTCTTTTGGTTCCAAACTCCTGATGAGTTAATATGGATTTAAATGTGGTATCAAGAACCAGGGCAATAATGTGTGAATTCAGGATGTACAAATATAAATGCTTCACTGCCTTTACCACTGCATAAACATACTTCTCCATGTTTGAGTACTTCAACTCATGACCTTTGAGAGGACAGCGCATGAAAGAAACGAGAGATTCCATATCTTCTTGGTTTTGTTGAACCAAAATTGCTAAAAGTGTGTGCTCAAAAACATAACTATACATTGTGAAATCCTTGGTATAATCTAGACAAATCAGAATTGGGGCATGGGCAATATCAGTCTTAATATCTTGAAATGCTAATTTGCATTCTTTAGTCTAGATAAAAATGGCCTTTCCCTTCATCATATTTACAATGTGGTGAGTCTTCTCAGTGAACTCAGGGATGAACCTTCGTAAAAATTCACCTTTCCAAAGAACGAGTAAACTACAGTCTTACTTGTAGGTAGGGTAAGCTCCTGGATGGACTTGACTCTGTCTGAGTCAATCTTTATGCCTTCTCGAGATACAATGTGTCTGAGAAGTTTCCCTTTTATTACTCCAAAAATAGACTTCTTGTGATTTAGAGAAATGCCATTTTGGCGACATCATTCCAGCACTTGTTGCAAATGGTGCACATGATTAGGATGATGCTTGGAAAAGACTATTAAATCATCTAGGTACACTACAATGTACTTACCCATTTCATCTTTGAATGTAAGGTCCATTGCTCTCTGGAAAGTGGCACCAGCATTTATCAAGCCAAATGGCATCCTTCGATATGCAAAGGTGCCCCAAGGTGTGGTGAAGGCAGTCTTGTGCAGATCTGCTTCCCCGACTTCTACTTGATTGTACCCTGAGAAGCCGTCTAGCATTGATAACATTTTTGAGCTAGTCAATGTCTGAAGGACTTGATCCATGATGGGCAGAGGATAGTTATCCTTTAAGGATGACTGATTCAAGTTTTTAAAATCCGCACAGAGGCAAATTTCACCATTCTTCTTCCTCACAGGGACTATGTTTGCAATCCATGTGGAATGATGGACTAGGAAAATTACCCTAGCATTCAACATTTTCTATATTTCAAACAAAATAGTACCTAATATCTTTGATTATATTGCCTAGATTTTTGCTTGTAAGGCATAGAATCATCCTTGAGAGAAATTTCATGGCAAATTTCTTCAGGCCTAAGTGACTTCAGATCATCATAGGAGTATGCTAGGACATCCATATAGTGGTGAAGTAGAGCAGTGAACTTGAACTTCTCTTCCTGAGTGCAGCACTTCCCAATGTTCACCATCTTAGGATTTTCTTTGGTACCTAGATTTATTTGATCAAACTCCTGGGAGTAGCTTGAATCTGTTTGCTGCTACTTGATGAAACTGTTGTGTTTGTCAAACATCTCAAGGGTAACCAGGCCTTTTGGGATTTTATTTTTTTTAAGTTGCAAGAATTCTTCACCAGTGTTTGCACTTGATTCAGGGACTAATTCAAGCTTCTGAGGTTCACTGCCTTCGAAGTGCAACTGTGCAAAGCTATATTTTTACTCCATAAAGGCAATGATTTAGTTGTCACCATTCAACACTTGCCAATGATTGGCATTGTCAAGCACACTCAGTCAAAAGACCAGCTCAATAGTGTACGTATCTCCCTTAAAATTAGGGTGAGGGACCAAAAGAGTTGTTGAAACAGCTAATGCATTAACTCTGTCATTGAGTTCTCTAGGTATGGCAGAGATGCTGAAAGCATCAAAGCTTTCAATTTGATCCCATACTAGATTGTGGTAATGGTGCAATTTCTCATTCTTAGTTTGATATAGGTTCCTCACCTGAAAAACCACCAGTTAATCATATTTTTTGGCATGAAAGAGCTTGATGCCCCTGTCTTAAGCAGCCTTCAATCCAAGCAATAGAGACTCGTACTCAGCTATGTTGTTGGTGTTGCTGAACTGCAACTTGTATGAAGAAGGAAAAATATCTCCTTGAAGAGATATCAACACAATCCTGGCTCTTGAACTGATAAAGGAGCAGCTGCCATCAAATTCTAGAATCCATACCTCATTAGACATTGATTTTTCCTTAGATTCTTCTTCGTTTGGAGGGGGAGATTCTTCTACATTTGCACTATGCTCCACCAATCCTATTATTATTCCATCTAAACCAATTTTTACGTTGACACATTTTGGAATTTCATCAGACACCTCATGGACTTCCTCCGTGGATAAAAAGTAATTACCTATGCCTAAAGACTCAAACATAATTTGAGCTTCAGGCGCTGATGTTTGAGTGACCACATATTTTACTTCCTTCTCAGAGAGCAATCTCTGCATAACACCTTTGACAGGGATTCTCACCTCAGATAAGTCCATGCTCAACTCACCACCAACATCCTTACAGAAATTTCACCCAAAAAGGATGCCGTATGAAGTTGGGATGTCAGCCACCAGGACAGTCATCTTAATTCTCTTATCCAAGAATGTTGTAAATGCAAATTCGGTGCCCTTAATTTGTTCAAGTAGTGGCACTTGTTTGTTCTCCATGGACAAACATCTCCCAAATGTCTTGGTCAGTGTGAGACCAAGGGATTCCACCACTTTGGCAGGGATGACATTGTCAGATGCACCAGAATCTATGATGCAATTGTTCAGTTGGTGTCCATTTATCAGCAAGAAGACAAAATTGTTTAGTCTTCCTAGGAGTAGCAAGAGGAGTAATGACAAGGTTATTCCTGGTGGATGTATTCTTTGGGGGATCATGATTTACCTTCAAAATTGCTTGTCCTACAGGGACGGCTTGGTTCTTTACACATTGAACCAACTTATCTAACTGCTCAAGGTTGGACTGCAGGAATTCAAACTTAAACAAATGAATTTTGGTTTTCTTTATATGGTCAATTATGTCAAATGTATGAAATAAACTGGGAACAAAGGATGGGAGTTCATCCTTTTGGTTTTTGGGAGGGGGAGGACTGGTCTACAAATTTGAAGTAGAAAGTGTAGGTATGCTTAATGTACTTACCTTTCTTGCAATCACAAGGTCCTTTGGCTGGAAAGACAGAGTGGTTCCCCACTTAGCAATTAAAATTACTGGTTGAGGTCGCTCCTCTATTTTTTCTTTATCAACTTCTTGGGCTGACTGGTTCTTAGACTAGGTGAATACAACATACATTCCATCAATTGTTTTGCCTTCACTATTGGGTTCATCCTGGTAATTCAAGAAACTAATGTTAGAGTCACCAGCTAATTTTTCTTCTCTCTGTGAAGAGATTAGCATCATCTTCTAGGTTCAACTCAGGTTGGATGGATAAATCTGATTCTATTTCAAGATATCTGACTGCTAAATTGGTTGGAGGTGCTTCAATGGCCAATTTCCCCTGAGGGAGGAAGATGATTTGGCTGCACTTGATTCCTGGCAGCATGGCCTTAGTATGATTGATTGGAGAATGTCCTCCTTGATATATCTCTGTATGAAGGAGCAGAGGACATCCCTTATTCCATTTGCTTTTTAAGAGCTAGCAACTCATTTGCCAGCTTTTACACCATTAGATCAGTGGTGACTGTAGGTGAGTATTCAGAAGATGAAGATGATTTACCTCTGTTAGGATCTCTTTGTATCTTTCCTGCCAAGATAAGGTCATTTTCTACCTCAATAGCCAAATCTTGAGCAGCAGCAAGGTCTATGTAGCCAGCCCATCTCAATAGAAAACTCACTTCAAGCAGTTGTGAGTTGATGAAGAAGCATTTAAGGTTCTCAGGTGTTCACTGAGAAATTGTAAGAATCTGGTTCCTCAGCTTGTCAAACTTGGCAATGAAGTCTCTCATAGGTTTATGAGGTTCCTTATTCATCTGTGTGAGCTGGGCTAGTAAGGCATGTGCATCTTTTGTAGCATTGAACCTAGCTTTAAATTTAGCTTTAAGAGTGTTCCAGTCAGTCACAGTCTGGGCCTATACATGGTAGAACTAGTCTGCAGTAGCACCTTACAACGTTTCCACAAACATCCTGACTGCTACATCTTCATACTCCACTCTTATCACACCACATGCTATGTTGAAGGTAGCAATATGTTCATCAGGATGAACTCTCCCATCCCCAAAGAATTTGGAGAAATTTTTCCTTGAACTACGTGGTAGCTCATGTAGAGGTGGAATTAAATTGAGTGGGCCAAAAGAGTTACCCCAAGGGCCTTAAACCACCATGATTTGATTATAGAAAAGAGGGTTAACAAATCTGGGTGGAGTATGTATAGTCAAAGCTCTACTAACAGTAAAAAAAGAAGCTTTGCCTTGTGTTGGTGACCTAGTATGGGTAGGAGGAACACTCCTAGATCGTTGAACTTGAAGTTAGGGAGGGAACAAATCAAAATTGCCCTGTTATACCAACTCAAAAATAGGATCAACAACACCTTGGGCTCTCTGGCTTCTAGTAAAGCATGGAGTTGTTAGATTGTAGAATAAAAAATGGGAAATAACTAGCCCTGCTTTAGCTTGAAGCTTGAGGCTTCAAACTGCGCGCTCTTCCCCAGTAGAGTCACCAAAAATGTTGGTGTGAAGCTGGTAATGTTCTTTCCTACTTCACGTCAGTCCCTAGCAATAAGAGATGCTTTAATATGAATGGACTGTAAAAGGACTGGAACTGCTCATCGATCCCCAATGGAGTCACCAAAAATGTTGGGTGAATATTTTGTCACCAACTAACTAATGGGTAAAATAGGTCTTTTCAACCATAGCATAGGGAGATCGATCGGCCAAATGTGCAGGTTTACCACATCAGAGGTGGACAAATCTCTCCTCTCATCAAGGGGATGTTACCTATAAATATGAAGAGCTATATACTATATATGTAAGCAAAAAATAACATTTCGGGGTAGGACTACACCATCCATCTCTCTTTTTCAGAGATGATGTTCACAGACAAAGGAGAAATCTTGATGATAATACTGAAGGTGCTTCTCTCCTTTCAGAAGTGGTCTTGCAGTAGGGTGCAAGAGTTCTTTCTGGTAGGTAACCAACAAGTAATAAGGGTGAAGTAACCAGCAAAATGAGGTGTAACACAAAGTCTTCACCTCAATTGCCCAAAGAGTGAAATACGAAGGATAATGGGGGCACAAAGTCATCTCAAGATTCTTTACACAGGGAGAAACTAAAAACACACTAAAGACAATGGTGACAGCATAAAGTCTATCCATAGTTGGCTTCAGAACACCTTCCTGATTACTTCCACTAGTTCTAATTATTTCGATAAAATGGACAAGAATGCATTCAGGAAATAGACATAAGAGCAATCTCCTAAAATGACACAATCTATAACAACACAAAGTCTGAAAGTAACTTGCTTTTTCATTCAAACAAAGAAATATGATGAACAATCTAAGCTCAAAGTCTCAGTAATTGCTTCTCAATTTTGGCAGAGTTGTGTTTCTAGAATGGAAAGATCTCCCTTTGCATAAAATAAGAGTTTACAATATATATTAGCCAAGAAAGGCTTGGCACTTTCTTTCATGGAATGGCTCATGCTCCATTTAATGCCTTAAATGCATTTTTAGTTCTGTCAAGGGGCCATGCTTGGAACAGTGCATCGACCTTAACTGTGGTGTGCCAATTCATCTTATATGTCTCCTCCAAAGTGTAGGCCATCTGGTCCTTTCCTTCTTATTTGTGCAGCTGTCCACTTTGCCTTTACTTCATGAAAGAAAAACATGCTGCATCCTTGATTTGGTGTGCTCAAATGACTACTTGGTGGACTGTTTCACCTACCAAAAACAACTCTCTCGTGTTAGGGTGTGGAGCTAAAAGCTTCAACCGTTTGCACACACATGAAGAAAGGATGCTGAAGAACCAGAGCCACCAGCGTCGGCAGTATGACCGACGTCGGTCAGATGCAGTGGAGAAGGAGACCGGTGACGGCAGAGAGTCGGCCAACGTCGGCAGCACCAGACAAGCAGGGACCGACGTCGGTCGCCTATGCGGTCCAGAACTGCTGTTTACGAATAGTCAGTTAGTTAAACTGAGTGTTTGCATGCTAAGAGACTATTTTAAGTCGTGAGCTGTGTGTCTAATTTTAGTAGTTAAATGTCTATTTTTTGTAAGCATGGGATCTTATTTATAGACCCATAAGGCATGTATTGTATAGTAATTCTAAGGCAAGTAAAGCCATTGAAGCTAGCAAGGTCAAGGAGATCTACAGGTGTAAGGTCAAGGAGATCAGCTATAGCATTCATGGAGGGATTGTAACTCAGGTTTTAGAGTTGGTTTTGTGTTGAGCAAGAGAGAGAGGGAAGAAGTTCTTGAGGTGTGGCAAGCCTTTGAGGTGGAGGAAGAAGTGGCATCTTCCTTATTTGTATTTTCTTCTAGTATTATCTAATACAATTGTGTGTATTGTCTCTCAAATTCTTTGTTGTCTCATGTTTCTAGTTTCTTAATCATTCTGGTATAATTTTTGTGTTCAATTGCTCATATATAAGTAATCAATTGTGCTACCGTTGGATAAGGGGCCTCCTAACAGTTGGTATCAGAGCTACGGTTTGCAAGAAGCAGGTTATTGTTTTTGATTACAGGTCATTCATAGGGTTTTCTGATTGAGTGGGAGTTCAGCAATGGCAGAAGAAAGCAAGCTACGAATGGAGAAGTTTAACGGCAAGAATTATCAACACTGGAGGATGCAGATTGAGGACTATCTGTATCAGAAGGATCTATACTTACCATTGGGTGGGGTTGCATGCAAGCCCACAGATATGAAGGATGAAGAATGGAGTGTTCTTGATCGGAAGGCTCTCGGTTCCATAAGGTTGAGTCTTGGAGCTTCTGTGATTTCTAGCTTATCACAGTGCAAAACAACGGAAGAGTTGATAAAGTCCTTGGCAAATTTATATGAAAAGCCCTCGGCTTCTAATAAGGTATACCTTATGAAGCAGCTATTTACTTTGCAAATGCAGGAAGGAGGTTCGGTACATACTCATCTCAGTGATTTCCATGGTTTGGTAAACCAATTAGCTTCAGTCAACATTGTTTTTGACGATGAGGTAAAGGCTCTCTTGATTTTATGTTCTTTGCCTGAAAGTTGGGACGGTATGGTTATGGCAGTAAGTAACTCTGCATCTGCTTCTAAAATCTTAAAAGTTGATGATGTTGTGAGTGTGATCTTGAATGAGGAAATACGCAGGAGAAGCACAGGTGAATCATCAGGGAACGCTCTAAGTGTGGAGAGCAGAGGAAGGCAAAAGGAGAAGATTGAGCAAGGGAAATCAAGGTTGGGAAGGAGATCCGAGTTTAAAGGTATTACCTGTTGGTTTTGTGGAAAGAAAGGACATACAAAGAAGGAGTGTTGGTTGAGAGATAAAGAGAATCAACATACAGGTATGGAAGAAGCAAAAGATGCAAATATTGTGGTACAGGATGCTCTCATACTTTCTTTGGATAGTCACGTAGGATCATGGATATTAGATTCTGGTTCATCTTTTCATGCATCCCCAAACAGAGATTTGTTTCATGAGTATGAACAGGGAGATTTTGGAGTTCTTTATTTAGGGGATGGTACGCCTTGTCAGATAGTTGGCAAAGGGAAAGTGCAGCTGAGATTGCAGATTGACAACACATGGGTGTTGAAGGAGGTCATGCATGTTCCAATTCTAAAGCAGAGTCTAATTTCTGTAGGAAGGTTGGGAGATGAGGGATGCACAATAACCCTCACAGCGGATTCTTGGAAGGTTACCAAGGGAGCACTTGTTCTAGCAAGAGGTAAGAAAGTAGATACTCTTTATCTGTCTACTTGTATTACTGATTCCACTTCTGGTATAGATTCGAAGATGTGGCCTAATAGGCTTGGTCACAAGAACAGGGAGGGAATGGAAGTTCTTGATTCAAAAGGTATGTGCACAGATACAGTTCATTGCAAAAAGAGGAAATTTGATGCCTTTGACAGGAACAAAGAAGCCTTAGTGTCTATGGAGGAGATGAAGGACAGAGATCAGTCACAGGGGCTGAATAAATCTGAGCAGGGCAGCATGGATAGAGATTTGATCCAATAAGAGCTCGCGGATGAAGAATTCATCACTCACGGGAACACACAGACACCGATGTCGGTAGCTTGGCACCGACGTCAGTCATCCAAATACCGACATCGGTCATGTGCAGACCAGTAGGGTCGGTAGGTTGGACAGGAGAAGTCTGACATCGGTCATCAGGACCGACGTCGGCAGAAGGGACGCCGGCGTCGGCCAGGGGTAACGACGTCGACAGTCAGGGTCAGTGCAGGGAACCGACATCGGTCGGAAGCAGACTGGGAGATGGCCTAGATTGGTCACTGGAACGGATGTTGGGTGAATTACTAAGTCTCAAACACCCATGTGGAGGTTAGGAAAGGTATGTGAACCTCATATTCGTTGTTCACCTTCTTTATATTGCTTACTGTTAGTCATGAACTAGGAAGATGGAGGAAGCAATGCAGGTAGAATCCTGAAATAGTGGGAGCTTGACATGGATGAGGAGTGTGAGTCCTTGGAGTAAAGCCAAATAGGTACTTGTTGGTGGAGTTGTCAGCTGGATAGAGGGATGGATTCCCGTTTTAGAGAAGAGAGTGGATGGACATCTGAGACAGAAGGCTATGGTATATGGTCTTGAGTTAGCTGCAGGGCAATGGAGGTTTGACCATTGTATTTTATCTTTACCAGGTTGGATAATATTAGCTACATTATCCTGTTACTGTATTGTGTTACTTTTTGCAGGGTTGCATTTATAGGGAGTTTTCTGAGCTAAGGGTAAAGTTGGTTCAGAAGTATGTTATGAAGAATTTGGGAGCAGCAAAATTCTTGTGGCATAGGTGACAGGTATAGCATCACAGGTTTGCGTGGTGGTTGGTCTTCAAGGGTGACTTTGAAGAGGGATACAGAGCCTAAGGAACAAAATAGATGGTGTACAGGTACAGGTACAGGTTGTAGCTGTTTATCTCCAAGTGGGAGATTGTTAGGGTGTGGAGCTAAAAGCTTCAATCGTTTGCACACACATGAAGAAAGGATGCTGAAGAACCAAAGCCACCGGCGTCGGCAGTATGACCGACGTCGGTCAGATGCAGTGGAGAAGGAGACCGGCGACAGCAGAGAGTCGGCCGACGTCGGCAGCACCAGACAAGCAGGGACCGACATCGGTCGCCTGTGCGGTCCAGAACTGTTGTTTACGAACAGTCAGTTAGTTAAATCGAGTGTTTGCATGCTAAGAGACTATTTTAAGTCGCGAGCTGTGTGTCTAATTTTAGTAGTTAGATGTCTATTTTTTGTAAGCATGGGATCTTATTTATAGACCCATAAGGCATGTATTGTATAGTAATTCTAAGGCAAGTAAAGTCATTGAAGCTAGCAAGGTCAAAGAGATCTACAGGTGTAAGGTCAAAGAGATCAGCTATAGCATTCATGGAGGGATTGTAACTCAGGTTTTAGAGTTGGTTTTGTGTTGAGCAAGAGAGAGAGGGAAGAAGGTCTTGAGGTGTGGCAAGCCTTTGAGGTGGAGGAAGAAGTGGCATCTTCCTTATTTGTATTTTCTTCTAGTATTATCTAATACAATTCTGTGTATTGTCTCTCAAATTCTTTGTTGTCTCATGTTTCTAGTTTCTTAATCATTCTGGTATAATTTCCGTGTTCAATTGCTCATATATAAGTAATCAATTGTGCTACCGTTGGATAAGGGGCCTCCTAACATCTCGTAGATATTTCAATATTTTTTGTCGCCTTCTCTCCTTTCCTATTGCAATTGGAGCTCTCAGGCTATCTTCTTCAGCTGGTCACTTGGTTCATCCTTCAAGTTCTGTGCTATATTTGAAAATTAACAGATATTCCATTACCTTAAATTTGACATCTGCGGGGACGTCAATGGTTGCTGGTTGTTTGAACCATATTGAACCATGAACCTTTGAACCTGTGAAAGTTCATTAGTTCAATAGTTCAACAGTTCAGGCGGTCTTTATCGGCTACTTGGTTTAATCACTTCCTTGGTTCAATCGCTTCCTTGCTCTTTGGTTGAACCATCTATTTGAATTGGTCTCTAGAATCTTCCACTTCTTTCCTTCATTTGGAGCTTTCTTTAAACCTTTGACCCTGTTGAACCATTTTGGTTCAAGGTTCAATGGTTCAATCTCTTTATCAGAATCCTTTGTTTTATTTAAGTCTTTTGAAGCCTTGAAATTCCTTCGAATTTGTCTTTGGAACACCTTGAAGGGAAGGTGTCCCTTTGGCCTTTGAGAAAGGTCCTTTTTTTGGGTGCCGAGAACCCCCCGCAAGGGTACCTGCCCTTTGGGGTCTTTCGAGTGGTATTTGGGTTAATTCCTTTGGACATTTTGTCTGAAGGAAACCTTTCCCTTGCCTTAACCATTTTCCTTCGAGCCTTGTTCTTTCGAGCAAATTCATTCGGACAAAAGTTTGAAGGAATTCTTTCAAAATTTTTGTCTGAAAGAATTCGCCTTGTATTTTGCCTTTGAACAAATCCAAAGGAATTCCAACTTTTTTGCCTTGTTCACTTTCCTGAAGAAAATCTTAGCCTTTCGACCTTCTCTTTGATCTTTGAGCAAATGTTCCCTACCCTCTGCAAGGGCACTTGCCTTTTGTTCACTGCCCTCTACAAGGGTACCTACCCTTTTAGCTTTGGGGCACTCCTTTGAACCGACTAATTGAACCAAATATTGGTTCAATGGTTCAACGGTTCAATCTTACATTTGAAGCCTTCTTTTCTTCTAAGTCTTTTGATCTCTTTGAACCCGTTGAACACGTTGAACCATGTTGGTCCAAGGTTCGACGATTCAATGGTTCATTCATTTGTTCTTCGAAGCCTCCTTTTCTTCTAAGTCTTTCGAAGCCATTAAACTTTGTTGAAGTGGTTGAACTTTTAACTTCTGCCGAAGCGCTTAACTTCTTTAAGCTTGCCGACGTCGTTGAACCTTTTAACCTTTTTGGAAGCAGGGTTCAATGGTTCAATCCTTTGTTTGAAGCTTGCCGATGAACATTTTTGGTTGAACCGAGGTGTTGAACTAGCCTTAAAATTGCCTAAGTGTTGGAAACTTGCCCCTTTAAGAGAGCTCACCTGTTGAAGCCGTTGAACCTGCTAATCCCTTAACTGAAAAAGCTTGAATAATGAAAAATTTGAATGCTCAGAACAATTTTTGAGAAGGGAAGAGAGGATTTTGGTCTTGCGGGACCAAAATAGTTCATATGTTGTCCCAAAAATGAGTGACAAATTTTGGGAACAACAATCAACACCAAAGAAAAAAGGTATGTGATGTGTACCAAAAAATTAGAAGAAAAGAGTGACCTAGGGCACCCAGGTGCAAAATTGGTATTTTGACTCGAAATTATCTATTCAAAGTTAATTGATCCATAAAATTCATTGCACCATTTAGGGATAATTTAACCTAAATCGTCACTTGTAAATGACAAGTTCAAACCATTTAGAGTGTTTTATGGATTTTGACCTAAAATGTGCATTTGAGTGCAATTCGAGTAAGATTGATAATTTCAACACAAATGGTGTTAGGAATTGGATGTCTAAAAGATGATGTGTAGGATTGAATTAGAGGTTAATAAATGTTGAGGAGGTCTTACAGTCATTGTGACCACTCATAACTGATCACATAATCAAAAAACTTAGTTTATGCCCATGAGGCCTAGAACTAGGTATGAACCTCATGATTCTAACTTCAATCCTATGATCATGTGATCTTCCCAAACAATGTGATATCTTTCATGGGAGAATGGAGGGTTGATGAAATTCATTATTTTGTAGAATACAACTCAGATTGGCCATTTTTGGCCTCAATTTGTCTTAGGGGTGTCTAAAATGCATAGCTAGTTATTTGAGAGACAATGTCTTTCACTTCCACCTGTATGAATGAGATGCATAGGGTCTTGATAACTTAGGGAGAGTTGAGGGAGATTATGTACTTGAAATTAGTGTCATAGGTTCAAAGATTAGGGGCCTAACCTTTATGAACCATTGCTAAGAACCTAACTACTTAAAACCCCAATAAGAGCCTAATGAGAAAAAGATGAATAAAAATGCATCCAAAAGGGGTCAATTGGCCTAAAAAATGATTTGGATCTACTTTTTACTCTCTTAAGCTCCCCACCACTCAATTATTTCATACCATCACTTGCATGAATGGGTCAAATTATATGTGTTCTACAAGATTTGAGGTGATTTGTGTCAGGGAAACCCCAGAACAATAAACATGCTCCAATCCCTACTCAGTCAGGATCTTGCTCTACCAATTAGAACACATGTGATTACTTCTTGTATTAGCAACTAAACACAGAATTATACCAGAATCAATAAGTAACTAGAAATATGAAACAACACAGGAATTAAGAGACAATACACAATTGTATTATATACATAGAAGAATATACAATAAGGAAGATGCCACTTCTTCCTCCACCTCAGAGGTTCGCCACACCTCAAGATCTTCTTCCCTCTCTCTCTCGGTCCCAACAATCAACTCCAATATAGAATTGATGTTCACCTCTCCAACTAGTCAGTAACACGCTGCCAGTTCACCAAGTACACAACTGTACTACAAGTAGATCTCCTGCTCTCTGCTGCTACCTGCAAATCACTAGACCTTACTCACCATGTAGACATCTCTACACCCCTGAAGAACCCTTGTCCTTGCCTCACCAAGTCCTTATGATTCTTCAACTAGTACTCCAGTGGATCAGCTCCTAGACCTTGCAGACCTTGTAACTCTCCCTGATCATACACACTCAGCACCTCTTGGAACTAGGAGGAGCTACACTAGCTCTCTCTAAAAGCTCTATGGCTTTCTAGCACACTTTTACAATACAATCATGAGTCCATATATAGATCTCATCCAAACAATAATTAGACAATAATACAATAATTAAATCCGCAGCTCTTAGTCTAAGAATAGCCCTAAACATGCAAACACTTGGTTCGTCAACCAACTGCCCGTAACATACTCGCAGCTCGAACCACAGGGGACCGATGTCGGTCCCTGGCTGTCTGGGGGTGCCGACGTCGGCCGATCCATGACCGACGTCGGTTGCCTTTCTGTCTCCCTCCTACCATCGTCAGTTGTCCAGACCGATGCCGATGTCTGTGACACTTCGCAACACTTCCTGCAACCTCCATAACTTCTCATGTTTGCATCCTGGTGAAGCTTTTAGCTCCACAACCTAACAATCTCCCACTTGGAGATAAACAGCTGCACCTGTACCTGTATCTGTAGCCCGTCTAATTTGTTTCTTGGTTTGTATCACTCTTCAAGATGAATCCTGAAGACCATCCACCACACAACCTGTGATGCTATACCTGTCATTCAAGTAACCTGCCACATCTGAACCTACACATCCATGTAGTGAAGAACTAGACCCTGCATAACAAGAATCCCTGCTGCTAGTCCCACTGAACTGCCCTCCAGTACTCCTTCCCCGAATTGGCTCTATACTTTCTGACAACCCCCACTGAATTGGGAAAACTCAGATCTAAAATAGATCTCATGTGATTTCGAACCCTGTTTCAAGCTAAGCTTGAACTGTCCAGCTATTGGTGTGGTTTCTGATTCTGCATCCTGCATCATGAACTCTGCCAACACCGTCTTCACACTAGCTCCCACTGGAGATAAAATCTCCATGTCTCTTATGCCAAAGAATTTTGTTGCTCCAAATTCTTCATGACACGCCTCTGAGCTAACCTTACCTTTTAGCTCAGCAAAACCCTGTATGTACAAAACCTGCTAGCAAACCATCCACATACAGTAACTGGATAATGTCGCGACTCATCATCCACCTGGTAAAAATAAAAACCAACACAATAGTTACACTGACATTGACTGAAGCCATGCTTAGTCATCCACCTGTCAAACCATGTACTACTATCCTGCAGCTTCTTCAAGACCACATGCCTTGGCCTTCTGTCTCATGTATCCATCCACTCTCTTCTTTAAAGCGGGAATCCATCTCTCTCAGTGCTTTCTTCCAGCTGACAACTCTACCAACAAATACCTATTTGGTTCTTCTCCAAGGACTCACACTCCTCATCCATGCCAAGCTCCCACTGTATCTGGACTCTACCTGCATTGCTTCTTCACATCCTCCTGGTTCTTGACCATCAGTAAGCAATATAAAGAAGGTGAACAATGAATATGAGGTTCATTTACCCTTTCTGACCTCCACATGAGCGTTTGAGACTTGTTGTCCGCCCAATATCCATTCCAGTGATCGATCTCGGCCATCTCCCAGTCTGCTCCCGACCGATGTCAGTTTCCTGCACTGACCTTGACTGCCGACGTCGTCTCCCTGGGCGACGCAGGTGTCCTTTCTGCCGACGTCGGTTCCATTAAGGCCGACGTCGGTCTTCCTGTTGCCGACGTCGGTTACTGTGTGACCGATGCCGGTACCTGTGTCCGTCTGTAAGTGACAACTTTTTACCCGCGAGCTCTCCATGGATCAAAGTCCCAATCAAATCAACCTTGCTCTGCTCAAAGTAAATCAGTTCTCTCACCTGATCTCTGTCCGTCATCTCCTCCATGAACACCAAGGCTTTCCAGTTCTTTAGCTTGTCAAAAACATCTGTATTTTGCTTCAGAACCTGCATTCTCCTTCTACATATGTAACCAAGCCTACAAAGCCACATCTCTATAACAGAAGGTGAATCAGTAATATAAGTAGATAGATAAAGGATACCTACTTTCTTACCACCATCTAATTCAAGTGTATCCGTTGTGAGAGTTACAATATATCTCCCATCACCCAAATTTCTTGAAGAAATTAGACTCATCTTCAAGACTGGTACCTGCATGACTTCCTTCAACCACTGTGTGTCGTCCATCTGCAATTTCAGCTTCACTTCCCCTTTGTCAATAATCTGACAAGGCTCTCCAGCTCCTAAACCTGGGGCTGCATGGAAAGAGGCAACATAATCTGTTATCCAAAATTCAACTTCATCCAAGAAACCTCCCAAAGCATCCTGTGCAACAACACCTGCAACATCTGCATCTTCAGTTCCTTCATGTTGATTTGCTACCAACCAACAATTTCTTTTTCTCTGCTCTTTCTTTCCATCAATCAGACCATTCGTGCTATTCAGTTTCTCCATTCGTAGCTTACTTCCTTCTGCCATTGCTATACTCCCACTCAATCAGAAACCCCTGTGAGCAACCTGTAATCAACAAACACTACCAGATCTGAAACCACCTGTTAGTAACCCAACCTGAAGCTCTGATACCACGTGTCAGGGAAACCCCAGAACAATAAACATGCTCCAATCCCTACTCAGTCAGGATCTTGCTCTACCAATTAGAACACATGTGATTACTTCTTGTATTAGCAACTAAACATGGAATTATACCAGAATCAATAAGTAACTAGAAATATGAAACAACACAGGAATTAAGAGACAATACACAATTGTATTATATACATAGAAGAATATACAATAAGGAAGATGCCACTTCTTCCTCCACCTCAGAGGTTCGCCACACCTCAAGATCTTCTTCCCTCTCTCTCTCGGTCCCAACAATCAACTCCAATATAGAATTGATGTTCACCTCTCCAACCAGTCAGTAACACGCTGCCAGTTCACCAAGTACACAACTGTACTACAAGTAGATCTCCTGCTCTCTGCTGCTACCTACAAATCACTAGACCTTACTCACCATGTAGACATCTCTACACCCCTGAAGAACCCTTGTCCTTGCCTCACCAAGTCCTTATGATTCTTCAACTAGTACTCCAGTGGATCAGCTCCTAGACCTTGCAGACCTTGCAACTCTCCCTGATCATACACACTCAACACCTCTTGGAACTAGGAGGAGCTACACTAGCTCTCTCTAAAAGCTCTATGGCTTTCTAGCACACTTTTACAATACAATCATGAGTCCATATATAGATCTCATCCAAACAATAATTAGACAATAATACAATAATTAAATATGTAGCTCTCAGTCTAAGAATAGCCCTAAACATGCAAACACTTGGTTCGTCAACCAACTGCCCGTAACATACTCGCAGCTCGAACCACAGGTGACCGATGTCGGTCCCTGGCTGTCTGGGGGTGCCGACGTCGACCGATCCATGACCGACGTCGGTTGCCTTCTTTTCTCCCTCCTGCCGTCGTCGGTTGTCCAGACTGATGCCGGTGTCTGTGACACTTCGCAACACTTCCTACAACCTCCATAACTTCTCCTGTTTGCATCTTGGTGAAGCTTTTAGCTCCACAACCTAACAATTTGAAGGTGCAAAAAGGAATATATGAATGAAAGCCATGGTGGAAGGTGTGTAGAACTATGTTCTGACTCCTTAGACCCCATTCTTACTTCATTCATTTATGGAGACTCCTCTGTTAAGTTGATTGTTGCATGTTGTATTGGATAAAATAGTAAGAAGCAAGGTAACTGCCAAGTTGAATAAGAGAAGTATGGTTTTGAGCCTTCTCGAGGTATACATGATAGACTATAGGACAAATCAGTTTTTAATATGGGTCTCACATCTCTACAATTAACTCTCTTGAGTATTTGCAAGTCACCCCAGTGACAAGTGTGAGAGGTTAGGCCTTGAGGGCTAGTGAGTTCTTGCAAGTAAGTAAATAACAATTGGCAAAGAGAAGATTATAAATTAGAGGGGTGTATAATGACCTACACCAATCATGTTTCCACATTCTCAAGTTAGTTCATATGTGTTAATGACCTCCAAGGTAGTTCTAAACAATTAGTGGACTCCTCATCAAGAAGAGTAGTTTCAAGAAGGACAATGAAGTATCCCTATGTCAGCTTCATGAGGATGTTATATTTTAGATAAACACTCATCCAAGAGAACCTCATGATCTATTTTCTAACTCCTTATCTTGCATTGTAACTAGTCTTAAAGACTTGAAACTTGGCATTGTAACTCTCCAACATCACTCTTTCCCTCTCTTATCCTATTGCTCTATATATTGAAGCCATTTTTGCATTGTAAAAAATCCATAATTGGTATGGGAAAGCCCCGATAGTTTGACATCTTGTTTTGCATTTGAATAAATTTCTTAAGATGGTTTAGTCTCTAAAATTCTTGCCTAAGTATGCCAAGTAGTCCACTTGGATGACAAGTGATGATTGTTTCTCCTTGCTTATATTCTGCTCTTGCATGTATTGTGTAAGTAATATTTCTTCTAACATGTCTCATGAAGTCTAAGTGATTTTTAGGTGTATTTGAAGTGTTAATAAGATTAGTAGTGCCTAATATTAGACTTTTTATTCATCCACCTTTATAAATGCATGGTAATTTGCCTTCATGTAGAAACACTTTTGCTATAAGAACCTCGAATTGATATCAGTTTTAGTAATTTGCCTTAATAGTACAAATTCAAGCATGTTTGTGGAGATAACTTTGGTGTATCACATCTACTATTATAATTTACTTTCATGTTTCTTATTCCCTTTTCACTCCAATAAGTGATTAGCCTAGTGTAGTTGAGATCCCAAACAAATAGATCAAGGGAGATAGCCCATAATCTAGAGATCTATCTCTTGTAGCAATTTGTCTATATTCAAAGATGGTTCCATATTATCCCAAATTTGAGAAGGTCTAATTGACTTCTCTAGGGTTCAAATTAGGGATATAACAATTTTGACACACTGGGTGGGACATGTGGTCCAAGAAGTTTGTTCAAGGTGGATGTTGGTCTTGACAATAAATAGGTTGTAATAGTTTACTTCTTGCAGTATTCAATGAATCCAATAATTGACTCTTGGTTGCAGACTAGTGCATTATTTCATGCCTAAGTTAAACACAATATCTGATAATAAAGGCATTCCTTTTAATTTCTAAGAGCTTCCTTATTATTCAGTCAAATCAAACAGATTTGCTAGCACCCATCCTTACCCAAAGAGATCCTACCTTGCTCATGGACATATAAGAAGGATTTTGATTGGCCCAATATTATAAAATCCTAGGGCTATCATGGAAATGAACCCACCTTTTTTTGCGTTCAATGGCTATAATCCTCTAAGACTTGCCCATTGTGATGACATTCCCATATCAGCCCTCAAAAGTGTCTTTTCATATACAGGTGAGACTACCATTACTCCTATTAAACACATTAGAAACATTACCAACTTTTGTAATATACATCATATCATTAAGGATAATATATCCATTAGGTTGTTGGTTGCTTCTTTCAATGAAAAGGATCTTGATTGGTATGGTACTTTGGCTCCTGATTTTATCACTACATGGGATGAATTGGGTGATGCTTTGAGGAAAAGCTCTGAGGACAAGAGTGACAACTTGTCATTGACTGAGCAGCTGACCAACATAAAGAGAGATCCTCGAGAATTCATTCAATATTTCAATACAAAGTTTAAAAGACATAGGATAGGATCTCAAGCTGGGTAAGACCTACTACACATCATGCTTTCCTTTTTTATCTTAAGGCTTTTGACTATGATATTTCTATGGCGGTACAATATATGGGAGGTGATACATTTCCTAATGCCTATGAAGTGGCTATTAGAGTCGAGAATTGTTTGATTCAAGCTAGGAATATTTCTCCAAGACCCCTTATGTCTCTATTCCTTGATTTACAAACCTTTGCACCTGTTATTGCTCCCATCCCTACACCAAAACATAAGCAAGCTACCCTAGTCAATCAAGTAAATTATATGAGGAAAAAAGAGAGAAGGTTCTTGAGCAAGAGATTTTAGGTCTCAAGAAATCATACAACAACAATGGATACCTTTCCAAAGCCCCTATCAACACTATCAGTCCTATGCAAACTATCAAGGCAATACACCACCCTTTCAAGGTCAAGGGCAGCTAGTTCAATAAAAATCATATAATGGTTATAATCCCAATGCTCCCTCCACATCAAAAGCATTGGTGCCTACTCAAAATAACCTTGCTTAATAGCATGAGGGTTAGCCTCCATGATATCAACCTCATGACCCATCTACCTATCCTAATGATTCCTTCAATAAATCTTACACAATACATTTGGGAACAATGCCAGCCATGATTCAAGCTAAGGTACCTAGTGGAGGAGAGAACAATGGAGAGAGTGCTCAAGTGGAGCCTACTTTAGTAAATTGGTAGCAATAAGACTCATGTGTTGTGAATTACCAAGGACAATCAAGCAAAGACTCAAGTCATATAACTACAAACACAAGGTCAAAGAGAAAGGAAATTAAAGAGATTTAAGGGGTTGGTGATGGTCCATCAATGAGATTTCAAACACTCAAAGGGGAAGGTATGTCTAATGCAGTCCAAAATGCACAAGTAGATCAAAAAATTTAAAATGGTAAGAGTTATTTCACACCTCATAATTCTCAAGTTATAGGCAACACTATTCCTATTAGTGGACAAGCTAAGGTTAGTGGCTCTTTCTCTAACATTATAGAGTATATGAAGAAGGATAATGTAAGTGTATCAATGTGGAATACACTAGCAATACCTGGACAAGCATACCTTCTCGAAAAAGAAATGTCCAATCTCAACATGGCAACCAAGTAGCCTAGTGGGAAAGGGGCAACCTTGACAAACACATTAAAGCATAGTGAGGGACAACCAAACCAAATTAAGAAAGTGTATAAAACTCTTCCATTTTATCTCTCTATCATCATTGGAGATGTTTTGGTTCATAATTGTTTGATTGATAATGGAGCAAGTACTTAAATCATGCCCAAGTAAGTAGTTATTAAGTTGAATTTAAAGTATAAGCCTCATTCCAAGGGATTGTTACAACTAGATGGGTTAACTACCAAGACAATTAGCATAATTAAAGGTTTGTAACTTGTTCTTCATGCTTGTCCTACTTTCACTATTTATCAAGATGTTGAGGTTGCGGATGTGCCACCTCACTTTGCCATTTACTTGTCAAGGGATTTTACTGCTAAGACTGGAGGATACTTGACTTCAGATTGGTTGTATATGGCATTTGAGACTAGATATGGTGGTAAAGTATCAATCAAATATGAACTTATATATAAATTTAATGTAGATCCATATGTTCCTAATACATTAAACATGAATTTTACTATCAGTGATGAAGAAAATCATCCTAGTGATCATGAACCTCTAACACTTCTTGATGGCATAGTTGACTTATACCTTGATGAATGGGGAGTTGAACAGTATGGATTTGATACATATGAGCATATTGAAGAAACAAGTCTTGGTACATACATCCTCCATGGATAATGTGATGGGTCTCTTGAGGTAAATTTTGATGACACTCTAAGACATGTTACATGGGGAAACTACCTTTTACACATGGATGATGATGTTAACATTCCAGTTGTAATAGTGCATGGTAGTCCTAGTGAGCATTCAATTATGCTTGCCAAAGAAGATAATATTCATGAGCATGAACCTCAAGAAAAGTTAGATGATATGTGGCAACAATTCAATGCGATAATGCAGAAGTTTGAAGAGGTAAGTAGGTATACAACTCTTCAAAAAGAATATATACCTGATGATGAGGTCAATCATGTACATAACAAGCACAAAAAAGAGCATGGGGTCTCTACCAAGTAGAAAACAACTTTGGTAGACTATGATGTGTTTGGTAAACCAAAAGATAAACTTGATGACTCCCAATAGCAAACATAGCATGATTCAAATATATTTGAAGTTGGGAAGGGTTTCATGACTAATATTTATCAAATTGAGGACTATCAAGTGGACATAATAAAGGTCAAGCAAGTTGTAAAGTCAAACAATCCTCTAGAAAAGCTATATGGAGTGTTCATGAGAGTTCCACGTGATACACTTGTAGTTAGCAGAAGCTCCAAAAATGGTAAGTCATTTGATTATCTTAATAACCAAGTTTTCATTGACAAACATTCATCACATGATGGTTTATTCTCATGGAGCAACAACAATTCTAGAAACATTGCCTCTAACACTGGTTGAAGCAAAGAAAAATTTGTCCTTCACCTCAAGTGTTTTGAGGTCTTTTATATATTAGGATAGGTGTGTGTTTTTCATAAGTGTCAGGCACATTATTTGGTGTGAGTTGTTTGTGTGTTTTTCCTAAGTGCTTAGATAACACATATGTTTGTCTTGTTGTCTTGTTTTATGTGTTTGTTTATTTTTGTGTGGTGGTGTGAGTTTGGAGTAGTTTTAGAGGCATTTTAGTATCAATTGTAGCATATGAGTGACTCCATTTCCCAATAGAAGGACAAGGCAATTGGTCCTTAGCATAGCAAGCATGATACCCTTGGAAAATCACCAAAATTTTACCCCAAGTCAAATTAGGTCAACCCTTGCATGTTTAAACTTTCCATAAGGTCCTCTAGGTTTTAAAATGGTCACCATTGCCCTAAATGAGGTCAAGCCATACCTTGAGGGTCATACAACATGGTTTAGCCTTTGTCATATTTGTCCATTTTTCTTAATGTCCATTTAAGCCACCTTTTGGTCATTTTAATAAATTGTATAGGTTCTATCAAAAGTACAAATATTTCAAGAAATAAGCTAATGTATTTCATGTTAGAAAAGGATCAAAGAAGGTTTTGAAACTAAAATATTACAGGTCCAATGTAAAATAGAATAAGATCACTTTGAAAAGGTTAGTTTCAGATGTTTGTATGGATTGGGGTGACTCATCTATAGGTGAATGCTTCAATAAGGTATCTTGGCATCCCCATAAGTCATTTTTAGGCTTAGGTGGTTTCAAGAGATCCAAAATTGAGAAAAATATTCTCCTCTTTTGATCCAAAACTCAAAAGTTTTGATTGACAGATATTTCAAGAACACAAAAATAACATAGTAACAATGATTTCTCTGAGAAGAGATGTTTTATTACTCAAGATTGCAATACAACCATATGATTATCTCTGGGAAGAGATTTCTAATTTACATTTCAGGTTACATCTTCATTTATACACATTTTGAAGGTAGGAGGAGGATGTGTAAGGTCACCAATCTCAAGGGAGATTAAGTGGTTCGACTTCCATGATTGACAACAATACAAAATTCAGGGTATTACTATTTTTAGAAACTTACTATTCTTAGATTGCACTATTACAATTGAAATTTAGGGCACTTTCATTGAGTTTTCAAGGGTCAAAAACCACTTAGAAAATCTCCATTCCATCTCACCACATTTTCCTCATTCTTCGCTTTCTAACGGTTCAAATGGGGAGTCAATCGGAGTTATGGTGCAAAAGTTATGGCTCCCAAAAGTTCCATCATTAATTGGGGTAGAACTGTCACCTGAATTGTCGCATGAATTATTTCCTGGATCATTTTTTCCTTTCTCCTATTGTTCCCTTGGACAACTTAAAAAGGGTCAACAATTTTCATTTAGTACGGACTAGAGAAGAGAAGTTAGAGTGAGTGCACTTGAAGGATGTTAGGGGTCCCTATGAGCTTCTATTTTGTGGTCATAGTTTCAAGATTAGTTGTCAGTGCTTTATGAACAACCATTAAGATTGTTGGTACCTCCAAATTGCTTATACAACCCCAATGGCTTAGTTTTTCTCATATGGTTACACTTTGGAGATTGGTCTATGTGTACCAAGTAATCCACGTAGAATTTTAGAGCATATCCACCCATGTAATGTTGAATTCAACCTGGTTTGACACGTATGGACATGGAAGATAAGCAAAATCATCCCCTAATAAAAGTTGAGAATAGTGTTTTAACACTTGTTTTCAACCCCTCAGAACATGGTTGGTAAAATTCTCCATTGAAGGTTTGTATTGAAGATATCTCAAGGGTGACAATCCAATATGGGGCTAAATATTAAACACTAAAGCCACCTCTATTTTCTCAAAATAAGATATGAGCAAGCACACTTTAATCATGTCACCCTTGATCTCTAGATGAGCCCTTTCATCTCATTCTCAAATAATGTTTAGGCATAGGAATGACAAATATACGTATCTCAATCATGAGGATGCATTGATCCAATGTTTGTTCCTAATAAAGTTTCAACATGGATTAAGTTAGGTTGCAGGTGAATGTGTGAAGTGAAAGTTTTAAAATAACTTGGATTGAATACCGTTACAGTGTAATGTGATTTCTAAATCTCAGTTGATCATGCAGGCAAATCTAGTTTGAGGTCATAATGGACCTATCTCCTTACTATCATCTATAGGTAGAATACACATTAAGTATGTATGTCTCAGAGGTTGGAGTGCTAATGATTTGTGGGAGAGCCAAGTTACATGTTCTGAGATATGAAATAGGTCTCTATTGCCTTCAGGGCACATAACATATTTTGCCAATTTAAGAAGAGGGCTAAGCATTGAAAACCATGATACCATTATCTACAATCAAACCTAGATGGAGAGGTACAGAAATGAGAATACCACAGAGGCTTGAGACATTGAGAAAGTGGAAAGAGATTCAAGAAATGAGAATTTTAGGTCTAACCACAATATGGATCTCATATTTACTGGTTGAGATGGTGAGACATCTTCAGACCTCAACCTAGGATCAAACACCTGAGATCAATGTTCATAGATTGGAAGAAAGGTGCAAGGTGCAGAGTTGAATAAAGTTGTAGAATGGGAAGGTTTACCTTAGTTTCTCTAAAAAGGGATTTTGGTCCACATAGTGTCATCTCATGGTGAAAGTCAATGGGGCCTAGGCAAGCCTAATAGCTTTGTTCTTGCAGCCTAATAGCTTCGTTGGAAGTTAGATGAGCCCTTTCATCTCATTCTCAAATAATGTTCAAGCATAGGAATGACAAATATACTTATCTCAATCATGAGGATGCATTGATCCAATGTTTGTTCCTAATAAAGTTTCAACATGGATTAAGTTAGGTTTCAGGTGAAGGTGTGAAGTGGAAGTTTGAAAATAACTTGGATTGAATACCCTTACAGTGTAATGTGATTTCTAAATCTCAGCTGATCATGCAGGCAAATCTAGTTTGAGGTCATAATGGACCTATCTCCTTACTATCATCTATAGGTAGAATACACATTAAGTATGTATGTCTCAGAGGTTGGAAGTGCCAATGATTTGTGGGAGATCCAAGTTACATGTTCTGAGCTCTAAAATAGGTCTCTATTACCTTTGGGGCACATAACAAATTTTGCCAATTTAAGAAGAGGGCTAAGTATTCAAAACCATGATACCATTATCTACAATCAAACCTAGATGGAGAGGTATAGAAATGAGAATACCACAGAGGCTTGAGACATTGAGAAAGTGGAAAGAGATTCAAGAAATGAGAATTTTGGGTTTAACCACAATATGGATCTCATATTTACTGGTTGAGATGGTGAGACATCTTCAGACCTCAACCTAGGATCAAACACCTGAGATCAATGTTCATATATTGGAAGAAAGGTGCGAGGTGCAGAGTTGAATAAAGTTGTAGAATGGGAAGGTTTACCTTAGTTTCTCTAAAGAGGAATTTTGCTCCACATAGTGTCATCTCATGGTGAAAGTCAATGAGGCCTAGGCAAGCCTAATAGCTTCGTTCTTGCAACCTAGGCCTAGAGGTAACATCTTAACATAAGATGAGGTTGTTAGGTCAAGCGAGAATGATGGTTGAATGGAATTTCAACTTAGTCAAGATACTAATGGAAGTACTCATGAAATTATAGTGTCAAGAAGCCAAAATGGACCTAGAACATTGCAAGTAACATATAGTGTATTGATGGTAAAAGGATGAATGGCAGAGTTTTAAGGCACTGGGGGATGATGTCTAGGATTGAATTGGAGATGAATAAGTGTTGAGGAGGTCCTACAGTCACTATGACCACTCATAGGTGGTCACGTACTTAGAAAACCTAGTATATGCCTATGAGGCCTATAACTAGGCATGAACCTTAGGCTTCTAACTTCACTCCTATGATCATATGATCTTCCCAAACAATGTGAGAGATTTGATGGGATAATAGAGGATTGATGAGACTCATTAGTTTGCAGAGGACAACTCAGATTGGTCATTTTTAGCCTTAATTTGTCTCAGGGGTGTCTAGAATGTATAGTTAGCTACTTGAGAGACAAATTCTTTCACTCCCACCTGTATGAATGATATGCATGGGGTCTTGATCACTTAGGGAGAGTTAATGGAGGTCATGTACTTGAAATTAGTGGCATTGGTTCAAAGGTTAGGGGCCTAACCTTTATGAACCATTGTTAAGAACCTAAACTACCTAAAACCCTCATAGGAGCTCGATGAGAAAAAGATGAAGAGCAATGCATCCATAAGGGGTCAATTGGACTAGAAAATTATTTAGATTTACTTGAAACTCTCTTAGGCTCCCCAACACTCAATTATTATGTACCATCACTTGTATGAATGGGTTAAATTTTGTGTTTTCTACAAGATTTGAGGTGATTTGAAGGTGCAAAAAGGAATAGATAGGTGAAATCCATGGTGGAAGGTGTGTAGAGATGTGTTATGATTTCTCAGACCCCATTCTCACCTCAATCATGTATGGAGACTCCTCTGCTAAGCTGATTGTTGCAGGCAATCTTAGATATAATAGTAAGAAGCAAGGTAACTGCCAAGTTGAATATGAGAAGTATAGTTTTGAGTCTTCTTGAGGTCTACATGATAAACCAAAGGATAGATAAGTTATGAAAATGTGTCTCACATCTTTGCAATGAACTCTCTTGAGTATGTTCAAGTCACCCCAATGACAAGTGTGAGAGTTTAGGCCCAAAGGGCTAGTGAGTTATTGAAAGGAAGTAACTAACAAGTGGCAAAGAGAACATTATTAGTTGGAGGGGTGCATAACGACCTGCATCAATCATGTTTCCACCTTCTTGAGTCAGTGCACATGTGTTAATGACCTCCAAAATAGTTATATATAGTTAGTTGACTCCTCATTAAAAAGAGTAGTTTCAAGAAGGATAATGAAATATCACTACACCAACATCAGGAAGATGTTATATTTCAGATAGACACTTGTCCAAGAGAACCTCGTGATCTATTTTCTAACTCATCTTGAATTATAACTAGTTTTCAATACTTGACACTTGGCATTGTAACTCTCCAACGTCACTTTCTCTCTCTCTTCTCTTATTACTCTATATATTAAAGCCATTTTGACATTGTAAAGAATCCATAATTGGTATGACAAAGCCCTGCTAGTTTGACATCTTGTTTTGCCTTTGAATAAAGTTATTAAGCTAGTTTAGTTTCTAAAATTCTTGCCTAAGTATGTCAAGTAGTCCACTTAGATGACAAGTGATGATTGTTTCTCCTTGCTTCCATTCTGCTCTTCCATGTATTGTGTAAGTAATATTTATTCAAACAAGTCTCATGAAGTGTAAGTGATTGTTAGGTGTATTTGAAGTGTGAAGAAGATTAGTAGTGCCTAATATTAGACATTCTATCCATCCACGTTTAGAAATGCATGGCAATCTACCTTCATGTAGAAACACTTTTGCTAGAAGAACCTTGAGTTGAGATCAGTTTTAGTAATCTACCTTCATAATTCAAGTTAAACTATGTTTGTCGATATATCATTGGTGTATTACCTCCATTACTATAGGTTAAGTTTATGTTTCTTCTTCCCTTTTCACCCCAACAAGTGATTAGCCTAGTATAGTTGAGAGCCTAAACAAATAGATCAAGGGAACTTGCCCACAATCTATATATTTATCTCTTGTAGCAATCTGCCTACATTCAGAGATAGTTCCATGTTATCCCAAATTTTAGAAGGTCTGATTGACTTCTCTAGGGTGCAAATTTGGGCTATAATAGGCACTTAGATTGGTAAATACAAAATTAACCCATTTGTAAAATTGGAATTATAATTGAGTAACAACTTACGATGCAGAATAAGGTGGTATGTATGTCTTAGTGCAATTGATAAAACCCATTTATGATGAATAGAGCTTGAGATATTGCTCATATAATTTTTGATCAATGAATTAAATTAACTATGTAATAGGCAAAGTAAAATTATGGGAAGTCAACTCATACAAAAGTAGGATAAAAAATATTTTTGTAATTTTATTCTCATAATTGAATTATGTAAATTGAATTATGAGTTTATGAGATACCTAGTTAATGAACTATGTTTCCACTTCGATTAAAGCACTTACAAACTAATTTACAAACACAAAATACATATGATCTAGTGTGTATAAGAGTTACTCAATTTTTATTGTAGGTTATATGATATGTGGTCAATTATGGTGATTTTTTTACTTTTGGAGTGTTTGAATGTTTTGGCATTTTTGAGATTTGTAAATTCAAAATATGATGATTTCAACTTAAAATATACATAGTGGTGGACTAATGCATTATGGGTTATATTCTTTATAGTTATAGTGGATGATCCTGATGTTCTGCCCCTAGTACAGGGTGGGATGGAGATGGATTAAGTGGGGATGGGGCAAGATAACCCCTATACCACATATTGTACCTTAACTTGCAACATAGTTGATCCATGGAGATGCCCATGTTATTGCAGTTGTTATGACTTCTATATTTGAGTATGAGTATTTGTATGATTAATCATTTTTTTATATTAGTTGATAGTTGCATAGAGTTTGTTGGTAATGCATTCACATAATGTGGTATTATATGTGATGCTTATTGGTTTACGATGGTAGAAACCATCCATAATTTGACATGGAATGTGCCCTATGACGTAATGTGTAGTGGTTTGGTGGAGAGAGTTGATCATATTGCTGGTGAGCATGCATCATTTTTTATCCACGTGCAATTACAACTATATCATATACTATAGTTATCGATGAGGGTGAGGACTTATAAATAGAGCTTAATAAATGACTTGCATCAAGTTATGATTTTGATTTGTGTAGGGATATACTCAATCTATTTTATGCTTTGAAATCTAAGCATATGCATGATATGGTTTGGATCAGGATATTTGAGAGTTGGGTTAGATGATATAGGCCATGATCATGATCATGTGAAGTTATAGGGCAAGATGGGGCCTTGTCTTTGTAGGCTATAAATCCATTCACTAGTAATAGCTCAAATGATGGGGATGCCTCCATTAATTGACATGTGTATTCGTAAACATGGTATGTGTGTGTGTGTGTGTGTGTGTGTGTGTGTGTGTGTAAGATCATTTTATAAATGTCAGTTTTGTTTAGATGAATATGTTATATGCTTTGAATTTTCACACTTATGAGGTTTGTACTATTTTTATCAAGAAAATATGCATGTAAAATGTGTTAATAGTAAACGTTGAATGTTAATATTTGGTAGTTGTTAGTATCACATATGTGTTGTTTTCACTCAAAACTAGTTTCCAAAACTGTTTGGAAAAAAATAATTGTAATTTGTTTGACATATTTGTGGTTGAATAATTCAAAATGGTTTTTATTTTAATTATTGTAACACCTTGTTGGCTTATAGTTTCAATTTTTGCATATATGCTTGATGCAACGTTTGCTTCCATATTTGTTTCTAAGAAGATATATATGTACTTGTAACATATAATCTTGGAGCATCATTGACTATACTTCTCTTAGTATCACCTTTATTGAGATCTCGAATGACTAATGGTTCCTAAGTGGGAATGTCTTAAGCTAACTTGGTCATGGTAGAATGTGAACTAGAATAAGAAATACTTATAGTGGTTTGTTTTTGCAAAGGTTGATAGACCATTCCTTGTTAGGAATGTCATGAGATGTCTTAGTCTTCTCAGAATAACTACTAGAATAAGTGAGATAAAAATACCTTATTGTCTTGTTCTCAAATATGATGACTTCTTTATCGACAAGTTGGGTAAGTTTTTATCGTAAAGCATAATCACTATCATGATGCCCTTTAATTCCATGGTAAGTGTAGAATGGTTAACCTTTTATCTTTTCAAATTTATGCAGTGGATGATAGTAGTTCAAAGGAAGAATAATCAATTGTTTATCCAATAATGTATGTAATATATCATGCGGTTGATCTTTAATGTGATTGAACTGATGTGGTTTTATCTTATAGAAGTATATGCTTTTATTGTAGAAGTTATTTTGTAAGTTGGTTCTTTTCCTTTCTATAATACCTTTATTGTTTGTTCCCTGCTATGAACTATTCGTTAGAAGAAGGTATTGGAGATGGCTTATGAACCTATTTTGCCAATTCTTTTCCATTGTATGCATCTTTAACAAAAAAAACTCTTTTTAGAGAAGGTACGTTTAATTCTACATTATTTTTTACTAGCTCACGTGTGCATTTGTGCACATTCATGTATAAATTATCGAAATAAGTGTAAGGATTGTGCAATGTTTGTTATTTTAGTGGAGAATGAAGGCCCTTATTGAATATGGATTGTATTTCCAAATTCGAGGGTCTATATATCAAAAGAGTATAAATAATTCTTTAAATGGATATCATGATCTTGAATAGACACATCATCACCTTGATTTAAATGTTGTAAATGTTCTAGTGTCAATTAAGGCATTTCATGTTTATGATAATCTGATAAGAATGTGTCCTCTAACTTTTTGAAGGTAGGTAATGAACCATTGAGAAAATTATAAAAGTTTTATGAAAGTTTTTAACAATATGCCTCCGTCTTTATCCCAATGACCAAAAGAGAAAACATATTGTGTTAAATGGTTGGCAATATCTACATTACCATCAAACAAAGGAAGCAGAGACATGAGAAACTTAGTTGGATAAGGATACTCAAATAAATTTTGTGTAAGAGGTTGATCTTGAATGATATTATATTTAATATTAGCATGACATGATAAAAATTGTAAATTAAGATTCAACATTTACTTTTGAAGGTCCCCTATGGTATTCATTCAAGAGACAATATGGCTAGTAGGAATGGTTGTGGTTTGAAAAGGTGTACTACTAGGTTGTAATTTACCATCTAATTAAAACATATGTATAATAGAATCATCATGACTATCATTGAATTATGTTTAACCCATTTTGATAAGTGTTAGGTTTAAAGAGGTAGACTAGCCTAATCAAATTGATGAATATAACCATTCTAGAGTAGGCCAATTAAACTTATTCAGATAACACAATATATTAAATCTATAAAATTACTAAATATGCAAAGTACAAAGCCAATCGATATTCTAATAACTAAAATAGAAGGATGGGATAATACTTAGTTTGTTTGTAGAGTGTAGGCAGATTTGATTTCTGTAGAGGTAGAAGTAGGTAGGTTGATGCTTAGGATTCAGTCGTTAGGTTCTTGAAATATTATTTCTAGAGACCTGGACACTTGTGTCAACACTTTTATTCGATTCTCAATGGTTTTGTCATGTATAAAATATTCATTGTATTGCAAAGTGACCACCTATGCCTGTTATGATTTTTTGTCACTTTTTTGTTAATGTATCTGGATCATGTGTATGGGATTTATATGTTGATGTATAGCTCAAACCCTAGTTTTTTTACTTATGTTAGGTTACCTTGCCAAAAATGGGTTAGTGGGTTCATGAATTTGAGCTGACCTCAAGGACCTTTATGTAATGAGTGTTGGCTGCATAACCAATACTCCAAGGAGGGCATTAGACATATGCAATTCTCCCATAAGTGTGGCATGTGTGTGCATAAGGGTGCAGTATGCTCTATGTGAGGGCATGCAATGATCTAGCTTGTAACTGGACAAATATTAATCATGGGATGTTCCTTGCATGCTTCAAACCTGTAATATGACTGCTCCTATGATTGATATATAAATTGAGAAGAATAGGAAAGTAGAAATTAGTTATGCAATTGATTGAATGAACTTAAATAAGTGTTTGCTTGGTATTTGCAATGTGTGTGCTTGATAATGATGAATGGTGTTTGTTTTGTATTTATACCACACCTTTTGAAAATATCTCACGAAAGTGTTAGATAAGACAAATAGGTTGACCCATATGTTTAAAAATATTTACAATTTAGATGACTTTTGAGGTACAAACACTTGATAAAGAAATTAGGCACTAGTGTATATGTTAGTGTCCCTATGTAAATGTAAGTATTCGAAAAGATAAAAAATATTTAAGGTCTATAATTGATAATGAAGGATATAGATCATAATTTAAGCTTTGTGTAATGTATAGGTGATCTAGGTCATTAAAATGATAGGGTCAGAGTATAAGATATGCAGTTAGGCACAATTGTTAGGTTGTGGAGCTAAAAGCTTCACCAAGATGCAAACAGGAGAAGTTACGGAGGATGCAGAGTTGTGGGGAGTTGCAGAATCAGTTGCAGGGAAATCAACGTCGGTCTGATTAATCGACGTCGATCAGATGGCAGTGAGGAAGCAACCGACGTCGATTACCAGTCGGCCGACATCGGTCATGGAGGAGCCGACGTCGACAGCTTGTGCGAGAACAGGCAGTTTGCATGTTGAGTTCAGAGAGTCTATTTTGAGACTGTTAGTTTGCATGTTAAAGGCTAGTCTTAGTCTTGAGTTGCATGTCTAATTATTGTAATTATGATAGTCTAATTATTGTAAGCATGAGATCTATATATGGACTCATGGGCTGTATTGTAAATGTGTGCTAGAAAGCCATTGGGCTTGTAGAGAGAGCTAGAGTGTGTTCCTCCTAGTGCCACAGTACCAAGGTGGATACTGGTTTAGAGAATCAGAAGGGTTCTTCGTGTGTGTATGATCTTGGTCAACATGTGGGCATGACTTTCTATAGGAGATCTACAATGGTGAGTAAGGTCTAGTGATTTGCAGGTAGCAGCAGAGAGCAGGGGATCTACTTGGAGTACGGTTGTGTACTTGGCGAACTGGTAGCGTATTACTGACTGGTTGGAGAGGTGAACATCAATTCTATATTTGGAGTTCATTGTTGTGACCAAGAGAGAGAGGGAAGAAGGTCTTGAGGTGTGGTGAACCTTTGAGGTGGAAGAAGAAGTGGCATCTTCTTTATTGTATATTCTTCTGAGTGATTATTAATACAATTGTGTATTGTCTCTCAATTCTTGTGTTGTTTCATATTTCTAGTTACTTATTGATTCTAGTTAAATTTCGTGTTTGGTTGCTAATACAAGAAGTAATCATATGTGCTCTAATTGGTAGAGCAAGATCCTAACTAAGTAGGGATCAGAGCATGTTTATTGTTCTAGGTTCCCTGACAAGTGGTATCAGAGCTTTTGGTTGGGTTGACTAACAGGTGGTTTCAGATTTGGTAGTGTTTTTTGATTACAGGTCACTCACAGGGGTTTCAGATTGAGTGGGAGTATAGCAATGGCAGAAAAAAGTAAGCTACGAATGGAGAAACTGAATATCACGAATGGTCTGATTGATAGAAAGAAGGAGCAGGTAAAAAGATATTGTTGGTCAGTAGAAGATTAGCGCGTAAAAGCATATGTTGCAGGTGATGTTGCACAGGATGTTCTGGATAAAGTGGAATCTTTGTTTACAAATTCTTTTGCCTCTTTCCATGCAGCCCGAAATAGAGCATCTTTTCATAGGTATGTCTTTGGAGACTTTGGAGAGATTTATTTAGGGGTTTGAGAGCCTTGTCAGATGATTGATGAAGGGGAAGTGAAGCTAAAATTGCAGACGAATGACACATAGTGGTTGAAGGAAGTCATGCAGGTACCAGTCTTGGAGATGAGTCTAATTTCTTCAAGAAATTTGGGTGATGAGAGATGCACTGTAACTCTCACAGCAGATACACTTGAATTAGATGGTGGTAAGAAAGTAGGTATCCTTTATCTATCTACTTATATTGCTGATTCACCTTCTGTTGCAGAGATGTGGCTTCATAGGCTTAGTCACATATGTAGAAGGAGAATGCAGGTTTTGAAGCGAAAGTCAGATGTTTTTGACAAGCTAAAGAACTAGAAAGCCTTAGTGTTCATGGAGGAGATGACGGACAGAGGTTAGGTGTGTGAACTAAATTATTCTGAGCAGAGCAGGGTTGATTTGATCAGGATTTTGATCCATGGAGAGCTCGCGGGTAAAAAGTTATCACTCACAGATGAACACAGGTACAAATGTCGGTAGAATAAAGACTGACGTCGGTCATGAATAAAATGACATCGGTAGGAGGGACACCGGCGTCGTCTAGGGAAATGACGTCGGTAGTCAAGTTCAGTACAGGGAGCCGACATCGGTCGGGAGCAGACTGGGAGATGGCCGAGATCGGTCACTGGTACGGATGGTGGGCGAACAATAAGCTGTCAACAAGTCTCAAATGCTCATGTTGAGGTTAGATAGGGTAAGTGAACCTCATATTCATTGTTCACCTTCTTTATATTGCTTATTGATGGTTGAGAACCAGGAAGATGGAAGAGGCAATGCAGGTAAAATCCAGATACAGTGGGAGCTTGGCATGGATGAGGAGTGTGAGTCCTTAGAGAAGAACCAAACAGGTGTTTGTTGGTAGAGTTGTCAGCTGGAAGTAAGCACTGAGAGACGGAATGGATTCCCATTTTAAAGAAGAGAGTGGATGGACACAAGAGACAAAAGGCCAAGGCATATGGTCTTGAGGAAGCTGCAAGACAGTGGTATAGGTTTGACAGGTGGATGACTAAGCATGGCTTCAGTCCATGTCAGTGTAACTATTGTGGTTTTATCTTACCAGGTAGATGATGGTCGCAACATTATCTTGTTACTGTATGTGGGTGATTTACTAGTAGGTTTGTACATAAAGGTATTTGCTGAGCTACAGGTAAGGTTAGTTCAGAGGTGTGTCATGAAGAATTTGAAGCAATGAAATTCTTTGGCATAAGAGACGTGGAGATTTTATCTCCAGTGGGAGTTGATGTGAAGACGGTGTTGGTGGGGTTCATGATGCAGGTTGCAGAATCAGAAAGCACACCAAGGGCTGGACAGTTCAAGCTTAGCTTGAAACAGGGTTTGAAATCACATGAGGTCTAGTGTAGACCTGAGTTCTTCCCAAGCAGTGGGGGTTGTCAGAAAGTATGGAGCCAATTCAGGGAAGGAGTACTAGAGGGCAGTCCAGTGGGACTAGCAGTAGGGATTCTTGTTATGTAGGGTCAAGTTCTTCACTACATGGATATGTAGGTTCGGATGTGGCAGGTTACTTGAATGACAGGGGTTGCATCACAGGTTGTGTGGTGGTTAGTCTTCAGGATTGATCTTGAAGAGGAATACAAGCCAAAGAATAGTTTAGATAGTGTACAGGTACAGGTACATGTATAGCTATTTATCTCCAAGTGGGAGATTGTTAGGTTGTGGAGCTAAAAGCTTCACCAGGATGCAAACAGGAGAAGTTACGGAGGATGCAGAGTTGTGGGGAGTTACATAATTAGTTGTAGGGAAACCGGCATCAGTCTGATCAACCGACGTCGGTCAGATGGCAGTGAGGAAGCAACCAGTGTCGGTTACCAGTCGATCGACATCGGTCATGGAGGAGCCGACGTCGGCAGCCTGTGCGGGAACAGGCAGTTTGCATGTTGAGTCCGGAGAGTCTATTTTGAGACTGTTAGTTTGCATGTTGAAGGCTAGTCTTAGTCTTGAGTTGCGTGTCTAATTATTGTAATTATGATAGTCTAATTATTGTAAGCATGAGATCTATATATGGACTCATGGGCTGTATTGTAAATGTGTGCTTGAAAGCCATTGGGCTTGTAGAGAGAGCTAGAGTGTGTTCCTCCTAGTGCCATAGTACCAAGGTGGGTACTGGTTTGGAGAATCAAAAGGGTTCTTCGTGTGTGTATGATCTTGGTCAGCATGTGGGCATGACTTTCTATAGGAGATCTACAATGGTGAGTAAGGTCTAGTGATTTGCAGGTAGCAACAGAGAGCAGGGGATCTACTTGGAGTACGATTGTGTACTTGGTGAACTGGCAGCGTATTACTGACTGGTTGGAGAGGTGAACATCAATTCTGTATTTGGAGTTGATTGTTGTGACCAAGAGAGAGAGGGAAGAAGGTCTTGAGGTGTGGCGAACCTTTGAGGTGGAAGAAGAAGTGGCATCTTCTTTATTGTATATTCTTTTGAGTGATTATTAATACAATTGTGTATTGTCTCTCAATTCCTATGTTGTTTCATATTTCTAGTTACTTATTGATTCTGGTTGAATTCCGTGTTTAGTTGCTAATACAAGAAGTAATCATATGTGCTCTAATTGGTAGAGCAAGATCCTAACTAAGTAGGGATCAGAGCATGTTTATTGTTCTAGGTTCCCTGACAACAATGAGATGGTGAATGTGAGCCTTTCAACCACCATAAGGTCTGGGACTAAAAGGTAGATCCCTTATTGGTATTTGTAAAGGTTACAGGACCAAGATGTTATATATAATCAAATTTTAGTATGAACACTTGTCGCCCATTTAATTTAGTAATGCATAAGAATGAAATTACTAGGTTAAAAGAAATAAATGAGTACCTCAGTGTGTACAACACGTTTTGCCTTTACTTGAGCCCTAGTGAAATTTGTTGTTGGTGTATGACATGTAACCAAGAACATGTTCCAGTAAAAATCAGTGCATGTAATTTAAAATTGAATAATTGAAATGTTTGAAAAGTAAAGAGAGCAAGGAAGGAGTACACATTTGTGTTGATGCAACCATGTTGTCCCTTGGTACTTTGTTTTGGTAAAGATGCTTCTTTGGGAAGAATTGGTGATGAAAGAGGTTTAAATCTATCTCTTAGATAATTTTAGAGTAATTATGCCACCAATCTAGTGTCAGGCTAAGTTATGACACAACCATTGAGATCATTGAATCTCAATCACACGACTCAAATGAAAGTACAATAAAGCCAACTTAAGTGGTATAACCAACTCAACCTGTAAAAGGGAGTAGTGTTAAGGCCATCGAGGGTGTTAAATATCAATCACATTAATCAAAAGAGCCAACTACTACAAATATGAAAGGCTCAAAATTGTGTCTCTTGATAAAAATGACGTTTCTTAGTAAAGTGTTTTGAATATGTATTTACAAATTTTGGTGCACTTGCATGGCATATGCACCTTTTGAGTGTCTCAAGCTCAAGTATTTGTCAAAATATAACCTCTGATCTATAATATCTATCATGAATCTAAAAACTTTATACCAAATATGTAAATTTGGTGCCAAATGTATAGGATTATATCCCAAGTGTATCTATGAGTCATGTAAACTATATCAAATTATATCAACTGTGTATATGTGGAGTCATGTCTCTATGGCATGCCCCCACTAATACCACTCCTTTTTTGAGGTATGAGGAATGTAATATGAGTCACCTTACCTTAAAAGTATAAGATAATTGTATTATTTGTGTATGAATCATGTAACATATAGGAGTATCATGTCTCAGTAGATATATCAATGAAGCTCACAGTATGTAATGACAATAAGCCCTAAGATACATGATATAGATCATGGAAACATATATAAAATAATAATACAAGCTCAATATATAATCAAGGACACACACAAGAACACTCGATGTCAAACAAAAATAGATCTAAGAAAATCACAAATAAGGGGTTTGTTCAAATGTCACACACTTAAAGGGGGACATATTCAAATTTCTACACACCAATAAATAACAATCAACAGGATAGGGGCCTACAAGAAATGAACATATTTATATGTTTCACAAGCAAGACAATAACAATTAAGAAGTACACTCAAGGAAGTGACAATGTGAATAAATAAAGTACAAGCAACCAACATGATCATATCATCCTAGTCCCTTCACGTATATGTTAGCAAAAAATGCCATGTAACATATTATATCAATTATATGGTGTAAGATGTAAACATGAGTATAGGCATGTGTAAGCATTAGTATATAAGCTTAACATGGTAATGTGAAAGTGATAATAAAATAATACAACATGTGTTGATCGTGATCAAAGAAGCAAATACCCCTAGCGTAGTATGTCATGTGAAAAGAGGAAAATTCCAACATCTATATGTGCATGTATCATGGGTCTAGTGTATACCTATATCGCATTCAAGTATGCATGAAACATATGTGTGTATATAAAGGAAATCAAATGTTATCTACTAACATAAAGTAAAAACATAGATGTCAAGGAACTAATAAACATGTGTATGTTGAATATTTTTTTGTATTTTTGATATTGATTTTTTTGTATTTTCTTTAGAATATTTGATTTTTTAATATTTTTTTGTATTTATAAAAAATATTATAAGCTATCCAATGGTCTCAAGATGAGGATGAGAATCTGTGAGGAGTAGTAAATGAATAACATTTCCTGAACGAAATGTGCCATATGTCTGCATAACAAAATCAAAAAGTGTAACATGTTCTTTTGGTAAGTTTATGCTTGTTATCTTCATTTTGCCTTTATTTGTATTTGATTTTGCATATTCTGGTGATGGATTTAACCTATATGTACCATGTCTTGTAGGTATGAATATATTATGTGGCAAGTTATCGAGAAGATCAAAACAAAATTTATTGAACTGTTCATTTGAAGATTGATTACCATCTATATGAGCAGTGGTAGTGAAAGGGTCTTTATTTCAAAAAGGGCTTGTAATTGCATCCTTTGTAACCATATATAGAAATTTAGATTTCTCAAGTGTCTCTTTATTTTTGAATTTATTTGTTAAAATTCCTATTTTAAACATTTTATGTTCCCATTACTCTTTTTGTAACATTGCCTTTTGTAATTGTTCCTTTTCATGTTGTTTATTTTGTAATTTTACTTTTTCATTTTTTTTTTTTGTTGTAACATTGCTTGCTCTAGCTTTATCTTTTGAATATGTTCTTGCTTTTATTATGCCTTTTGAATGTTTTCTTGTTATAATTTTTGCATTTTCAAGTGTTTTTGTTTTTAATTATCCTTTGGTACCCATACTTGTTCTTTTTGCACTTGTGCTTTAGGAGATGCACTTAGAATGTGAGCAGGTTGCTTGCTTGATTTATTGGTTATAAGATCATCACTATCACCACTTTGTATTTTATTCTTCAAGGCAAAACAATAATTTGTATGATGCCCATGCATTCTATGATATGCACAATGGTATTTTGATCATCCACGAGAATGTATAGGAGGTAATTTTATCACTTTTTTCAAAGCATTTATCTTAGGATTTAACTTAGACTCTTATTAACATTTTGTTCAATTTTTGAATCACTAGTTAGAAATGAATTTTATTTTAGCTTCTTATTTTGATACAAAACCTTGTTGGGCATAACATTTCTAGATGAAGATGTAAACACATGATAACACTAGCATATTTTGGATTTTGCATGTATGTAATCTGATTTTTCAATGATGTGATTTTGAACTAAAATACTAATGCTATTTTTTGTAACTTTCCTCTCATAATGATGATTTGATCTTGGGTACTTCAAACTGAATATGCACACACACCATCTAAAGGGGATGTGGGAGGTGGAGGGGTTTGAGAAATGATAGGTATAATAGGATGGGCCACCTTACCCCTTGGACTAGTGATAGCATGGACCTGGTTAGAGGGAAAGTAGTTATCACCCTCCTTTGGGTTTGGAAGAGGAAGAGGTTCATGTTTGTCCATTTAAAATGCCCAAAGAGTAAGTTGAAAACATGATAAAAGAGACATATGAATGCTAGGAAACAAACCAACATGATAGGAAAAATTAGAACTGAATAATTACTGCAATCTGAAATCCTATAAGGCTAAAAATCCTATAGCAAGCTAGGAACTGGATAAGAAGACTCAGAGGTTAGGTTCACCAAATGTTTAACCCTTTTTGGATAAGTGTTAGGGCTAAAGGGGTAGAATATCCTAATCAAATAGATGAATAGAACTATTATAGAGCATGCCAATTAAACTTATTTAGATAACATAATATATTGAATATATAAAATTACTAAATATGGAAAGTATAATGCCAATTGATATTTTGATAATTGTAACACAAGGAATGGGATAATGCTTAGCTTATTTGTAGATGTGCAGTCAGATCTAAGTTATGTAGTGGTAGAAGTAGGTACATTGATGCTTAGGACCTAGTCATCATATTCTTGAAATATTATTTTGGGAGGCTTGGACACTTACATCAACTTGTGAACACTTGCATTGATGCTTGTATTTGGGTCTCAATGGTTTTATCCTGTACAAAATATACCTATGTAGTTCTCTCCTATATGTGTGTGTGTACAAGGGTGAAATATACTATATGCAAGGGCATGCAATGATCTAGATTACAACTTAATAAATGTCACTCATACATTTTTTTTTAATGCTTCAAACCTATACCATCATTGCTTGTGACTAATATAGAAATAGGGAAGAATATGGTAGTAGGACTCAGTGATGCAATTGATTGAATGGGCTCAAATAGGTGTTTGCTACATACGTGCTTGTTAATGATGAATGGTCTTTATTTTGTATTTATACCTTGCCTTTTAAAAATATCTCATGGAAGGGTTAGATGAAACAAATAGGTTGACTCATATGTTTTGAAAGATTTACAATTTGGATGACCTTTGAGGTACAAACACTTGATAAGGAAAATGGACACTAGCATTGATGTTAGTGTCCCTATGCAAATACAAGTGTCTAGTAGGATAGAAAATTACTCTTAAGGTATCTAACTAATAGTGAAAGATACATATCATATTTTAAGCTTTTTGTAGTGTATAGGTGATCTTGGCCGTTAGAATGATAGGGTCAGACTATAAGATAAGTAATTAAGCACAATGAGATGGTGAATGCGAGCCTTTTAGTAGACATAAGGTCTATGGCTGAAGGGTAGAGAATTGATTAGTATTTTCCAAGTGTATAAGATTAAGATGCTAAATATAATAAGGTTTTAGTATCTACACATGTTATAAGATCACATCACTACATAATTTGTAATCATTGCATATAAGATCATTCATATCACATGATGTTTGTAAAGAAGAAATTATATCATTTTAAATGTCACGAAGAGTTGTATGTATGGACTAAATATTGCATGACTTTTAAAAAGGAATATGATGCTTGTGTTTATAGAGAAAGAAAGGAATTAGAATCATTCCAACAAGACACTCCCATAAACAAACCCTAAGGCAAAGGAAGATAAGCGAGGTTTTCATAAACTATACGAGTTCACCAATATTTTTTTACCTTAAATTGGATTAATGCGACACCAATATTTTAATTAGATGTAACTAATAAAATATAAATTTAGACTATGAACTAGTATAAATAAGCACAAAATATGATTTAACAACTATGTTTTCAATAAACAAGCACAATGATATGTGCAAGAGGATACAAAGAGACTTAGATTATTTGTCACACTTCCCTAACCTATGTAGGTTTATTTACTAACTAATAACTATGTTTAGTGACTGTAAATTGTTTGTTTCCAAATATGGTGATTATTTTTGGTCTAGGTTAGTATCATCATAAGAGGGACAATAGTGGTAGTCAATTTTGACCCTTGTGGGTCAATTTTTTCCTTGTAGTAAACTAACTTTTGTAAACCTATGTGTGATGTTGGCTTTAAATAGTATCAACAAACTCAAGACAAGAATGTTAATCGATCCTGACCTCATGAAAAACTACCTTTTCACAGCTATTATAAAAAAATTGGTCTGAGACATGAACGACATGAGTAGGGTAAGAATGGGAGATTTTTTTTCCCTCTATAGTTTGATCTTGTATTTTGAAAATGAGGCTCTTAAAATTTCATGAATGTTGTGGATGCTTCAGTAATGCATTTTTACACATTCACAAACACTTTTTTGTATGCACATGCACCTTAAATATCAAACCCTAGTTTCCTGCACAAACACTTGCAATATCAAATAAGGGGAATCAAGCAGTAAGATCAAATTGGACTAACCATGGTCAATCCCCATTGAAATACCAAACATTGCACTACATTTCTAGTTCTTTAAAGAAGATTCAAACTCAAATGTAGGTATCTCATTTACACGTGCATATGAAATGGTAATTATATTTTTAATTGAAGTAACCATCGAAGGTCCCTGAGGGATCAAAATTGGGCTCGTAGGAGTCTACAAGACTGTGAATCCTAAAAATTGGGTACCTTGAGCTATTTCAAAAATACTAACAGTAAGTTGAACATTGTGCCCTGATGAAGAAGTTGCCTCTTTCACCCTGAGTTCTTCAAATAATGTATGTGAAAAATTGAACTCATTATTTATGATATCAAAATTGAGTAGGGAAGATTTGAAGAATTTGATGGCACTTTTTATTTGAGTTGGTGTAAATTGTTCATTTCCAAAACTGGTGATTACTTATAGTCTAGGTTAGTATCATCGCAAGAGGGATAATAGTGGTAGTCAATTTTGACCCATGTGGGTCAATCTTGTCCTTGTAGAAAACTTTTGGAAACCTATGTGATTTTGGCTTCAGACAATATCAACAAACTTAGGACAAGAACATTAGTCGATCCTTACCTTATGAAAAACTACCTTTTGACAACTATTCTAAAAAATTTGGTTTAGGACGAGAATGATAGGAGTAGGATAAGAGTGGGAGAATTTTTTCCCTCTATGTTTCAATCTTGATTTTGATACATGAATTTTTTGGATGCTTTAGTAATGAATTTTTTCACCTTCACAAACACTTTTTTGCATGCACATGCACCTAAATTATCAAACCCTAGTTTCCTGCACAAACACTTGTAATATAAAATAAGGGGAATTGGGCATTAGGATTGAGTTGGACTGACCATGGTCAATCCCCATTGAAATATCAAGCACTACACTACATTTTCAATGCTTTAAAGAGGGTTCAAACTCAAATGTAGTTATCTCATTTATGTGTGCATATGAAATGGTGATACATAGATCTAAATGCTTATTTTCCTAGCTTACCCTTATAAAAAATCATGGAAATCTAATAATAATTCATATATAGCTCTAGTAATTCAGTGCAAATAATGTACAACTTTGTATAGCTCTTGAAATGCGAGAGTGCTTGTCCTAAATGGCTTCTAACAGCTATGTATATACAAAGATCTCTTAGAAGTTGAATTGAAAACATAGTGGCACACATAATAGACCCAAAATACACTAAAGGGGGCTCAAAAACAATGGTTAGAAAGGGGAAATGTGTCGAAATAGAAATAAAAAGATCAAAGGTCAAGATCTTTGGGAAGGGGTCAAGATACAAGGCAAGATATATGATTTTTACTGCATCCTGACCCAAACTCAAAATGACTTCAAAATGATAAAAAGGTTTAAATATCTCTCCTTTTAAATATGTTTTAAGCAAAGAGAATGCGAAAAAATGTTACAAAGTCATAGAAAATTACAAATTAAAAAAGACATGCATCATCAAATATTTAATTCTTAACTAACATATATATAAGCAAAGTGGATAAAAGACATTGTAAAACAAGTTTTATGCCAAATTTGGGTGTCTACAATGGAAATGCATTGTATTTAGCTACCTATTACCAGAATTGAGTGAGAAATCAAAATTTATCCCTTACAGTGGCTCAAAAAATCCATTTCAAATTTGCCCATGCTTTAATGCACACTTGGCTTGCAACTTCATGAACTTTCAACCACTTGTATTAAAAAAAAAAGAATATCTCATTTATTTAAATATTTTTAATTATGTGGGCACATTTATTCATTCCAATGGCTTCCTCTTTTCTCTTTAAAAGGTTTTAATTAAGCATGGGTTTCCTTAAAACTCTTACACAACCTTTTTCTTTGATTAAGAGAAGTTTTTAATGGACATGGGCTCTTTTGATATATCTTTGATTCTTTTCCCATGTTTTTTATTTCAAAATGCATGGGCTTGGATATTTAAATAATGGGAAAAGCCCATTATTTAAATATGATAATTAAATGGAGCCCATTTTATTTTAAAGAAGCCTGAGCCAAATTATTTCTTGTAAGGAAAATATTCTTGGTGAAAAATTCAGTAGGCTTGATAATTTTAACAGTATTTAAGGACTTTCTAACATGTCAAATATCCCATACTTGGTAAAAATAATAATAATGTAACAAATATAGCAAGACCCATTTTGAGTGGCAATATAATCCTTCCAAAATGTTTTTATTTGTGTCCATCAAATATTTGTGGGTATATCCAAAATTATTGAGGAATGTCATAGTGCACATTTTTTCATTTGAACCATTATCTACCATGACAATGTGTATAAGCTATATAAAATAATAATAATGTAACAAATATAGCAAGACCCACTTTGAGTGGCAATATAATCCTTCCAAGATGTTTCTATTTGTGTCCATCAAATCTTTGTGGGTATATCCAAAATTATTGAGGAGTGTCGCAGTGCACAATTTTTCACTTGAACCATTATCTACCATGACAATGTGTATAGGCTACAAATATATATGTGTGTGTGTGTGTGTGTATATATGTATGTGCGTATATATGTACACACACACACACACACACACACACACATACATACATACATACATACATACATACATACATATATATATATATATACATACATACATACATACATATATATATATATATATACATATATATATATATATATATACATGTGTATATACATATATATATATATATATACATGTATATGTATATATATACATGTATATATATACATATATACATGTATATATATACATATATACATGTATATATATATACATGTATATATATACATATATACATGTATATATATATATACATGTATATGTATGTATGTATATGTACATACATACATATACACACACACATATGTATAGAAAATATTTCATCATAATACTTATCATCAACAATCTCATGCTCATCGAATGTAATAATTGGTCTCTTTGTGTGTATAGTCTGAAGTGTGCCACTAATGCCATTTGAAGGATGTTCTTCCTTGGTTCTAGAAGCATAAGAAGCTGGAGGTGGATGTGCATTGTAATTCATACACACATGAGTTGAGAAGTCATCTCTTGTGCAACATAAGCTGGAAAGGGATCATTAAATATCTTTGATTTAACATTCCCATTAGGTTGTGTCTGTGACTCATTTGTAGGTGTATTAAGATTTATGCCATATTCATCCATCAAATCATGTATCTTTTGTCACAAAATGATACATCTATTTGTTGAATGTCATATTACTCGATGATAGTCACAATATCCATTATTATCAAATCCCTTAACTTGAGGCCTACTCATATCAACCTCTTTAGTGGGAGGGACGAATATGGCATTACACTTAAATGACTTATATAATACCTCGTGAGGAGGTTTTGGTAAGCATGTAAATTGCCTCCTTGATGGAGCTAAGTCAAAAGCTGATTAGTAGGCTATGAAACTATGTTAAATGTTTCCTTTGCATTATTATCATTTATTTTTTATTTGAATTTTTTCTTACTTGAAAACTTAGCACTTGAAGTGGTTGGAGAGTTGGATCTATATTTTAATTTTTTCATTGCAATCAATTTGACTTCTCAATTTTTTATTGTGTGACATAGATCATCGAATGATTGGAACCTTTTAAATGAAATAGACTCATGTAGATGAGCAAACAAACTTTACTTAAACATGTCTTGTAATTCCTTACCTTCCATATTATAATTTTTGATATCATTGTCTTAAAGTGGAGCACATAACCACTAAGAGGCTCATTGGACCCTTGCTTGATTTCACAATTTGAGTGTAAGATATATTTCCATTGATGTTGATAGAGAAATGTGCTAAAAATTGGGTAGCCAAAGGGTTGGAGGCATGTGATAATTGGAAAGAAGATTTTAGAACCAACATAAAGTGTAGTTTTTAAGAATTATTATAAATAACTTATTCAATAAATTATAGTTGGACACATAGTCTAAACATGTTGTGTGAAAAGATCAGAGGTGTTATTTTAGATCACCCTTTCCATCATGCAATATAATTTTAGGTGACACAAAACATATTGGTAAAGGATGAGTTGAGATCTCAAGAACTAATGGATTATGCAAAAAGGCATGAGTATAAGTGGATTGGCTTAATCTAAAATAACTATGTTGTAACTATGTAACCTTATTTGGTAGCTTAATAAATGTTTGTACAAGGGTTTGAACATCAGGCATAACAAAGCATGTAGTATCATATGATGTGACATGAGTAGTAACCTTAAAAGGTATGAAAGTATGTTGTGTATGGATAGTCATAGTAATTTAAGGAGAATTGTGGGTTGCCCCTGTCCCATGGGTGGACATCACATGTGTAACCAAAGGTGTACACATGGAAATAGTAGCATGAGTAATTTCAACACCTATGGTATAATCATATGTATAAAAGGTGCACTATTATTAGTGAAGGGATCACATTGTTGATCCTCACATGTGTGACAATCTTAGAAATCTTTGCATGTTTAACTTCTGGTATTTTTTGTAAAACCTTATGTAGATCATTAGGTTGCATACAAATTCATTCTCGAAATGTGGAAAAATCTACAACTTGGACATGGTTTACACCATCAAGGTCATTATGGATGTATGTGATCATTATATTCATTACTAGGTTCACTATATGCAAGATCATCATTAACATAATTTTATATGTCCATGTGTTCATCATTAACATTTGCATCGATACAAAAAAAAAAGAAATTCCATTTCATCAATTTTAGCCATTTTAGGTATGTGTGGTTGATATAAAGAAACATGATTATGTTTAATATTAACACCACTTAACCTAACACTTCTCCTTAGAGGGATAAGAGCACAAACCTTCTTTGATGGCATCAACTATGAGCATAAATTATTGCACTAAATGGGAAAATCAAGGATAAATACAAAAATCTAAAACCCTAAGAAAATAGAAGGAAACCCTAAGGAAACTAAGGTTTTTTATGCTCAATACTATGAATGGGTTCACCAATATGTTTTATCTATTTTAAGATTAATGTGACCATAATAGCATAATATTATCAAAATGTCAAATTACATAAAATAGATCATATATAGACAAATATATCATTTACATACAAATATTAGCGTAACTAGCCAAATATAGTAACTTTTTATTTATGGAAATACTCTAGAGGGATTATGCTCTTAGCTTGTTTATGATGCATGTAGGTCTATGGCAGGAATACAATCATCTTAAATTAACTGAAATGGCCTTGAGAGTGCTTAGATTTGTAAGAGAAGATTTGCATTTGTTGGAACAAGTTTGTGCTTCCCTAAATGCATGCGTAGTGTGAAATCATTTTCTAGACTGCAGAACCATATGTGCTAACTATAACAATTGTGGAAGATGCACCTATATATGTCTAGCTTTTTTATATATTTAGATTTCTATGATTGGGTGCACACAATTCTGTTTACCTTCTATTTACTTTAAAACTCTGGCTCTTTGTGCTACAAGAAAAAGTCATTGTGAAGCGGAACAACATGTGGTAGGGATAGGTTGAGATGACCTTAGACATTTGTTATGACTAAGCACTACCTACATAGACAATACTCTGAAGAGAAGTCAAATCGAATGTAGTTTTCCCACATAGGTGATTGTGTGTAACCTATGTAATGTTAACATTTAATGCAATCATGTGTATAGTTTTCAACGCTTGAAAACCTATGATTTAAATTGATAAATGATATTTTGACTTAGTTAAGGGTTTTCTATATTTAGGGATTTTTGATTTAGGAAGTTTAGGGTAATTCCTCTCAATGTGCAAAGTGATTTCTAGTGCCTTGTTAGATAAGTGCTAGTTAGATAAATGCTTAGGCTTAATATGATTTTATAAATGAATATTTGGGTAATTTCCTCTGAATCAACATATGAGCTAACTATAATTTAAATTTTAGAAACTAGTTGTTAAAAGGCACAAGGATAGGTTCAACTTAAGTGGACAACTCAACAACAACAAACATGTTTAAGAGGTGTAAACCTATCCAAAAAATAAGAACAATTATTTGATGCCAAGAGATACTCTGAAAATGATATAAAGTTGTTTGGGTAGAGACTAAGAAGATATGGTGTAATAACAACAACTTGGAAGGGTGAGGCCCATATAATAGTAAATGGCTATGAAGAATGGCGAATAAAAGTCATGTATTTAAGCACAAGTCAAGTAGGTTAAGTTTTGGTCAAATTACATATTGTTAATTGTCTAATACCAAATATGAGTGTATACACAAACATATAGGAGAGATAAAACAAAATAAAGAGATGAGGACAAGGCCACACAAAGGAGAAAAAATAAATAAAACACAAGGATTGGTGCTAAGAAAACAATTTGAACCAATTATCCATATGTACAAAACCATGCTTAAAACATTACAATAATGAGCCTTGTATTAAAACTAGGTGTCTTTAGTGATTTATTTTAGTGTCTTTGACTTGAATTCACCATATGTTTGTATATGAAAACAACTAGAGATTTATGGGTATTGAGGGTTAGTAGGGTTTAATAACATCATTTAATTAATATTTCCCTAAATTATGGAAACCACTCAATAAAAGATGTCAAAAATTTATAAATTATACAAATAAAAACATCTTTAGAGATATACAAAACCATAGGCATGCACCAAAAGTGCTCCATTATAAATATTATCTTTAGACAATGGTAAATGCTTTAATGATTGTTCGATCTCTCTAAAATAATAGTGAGTGCTCAATATAATGCTAACAATACCATATGTAATATATAGGCATAACTCAATTACAATGCTTGTGTATTTATAGATAATTAAATTCAAATTAGGATCATATTGGTGCACGAACTGACACATACTCATGAAAAGCAAAAAATGTGGGGCAAAAGAGACAAGTGTACTATGAGTAGGCAAAGATGACAATAAATACCCCAAAAACGTCTAGATATTTTGAAAGTTTTCAGAAATGTCGGTACATTTTTGACATAGGGCTTAAAACCTAGAGGAAAGAGAGGAGAAGTCCATGGGGAGAGAGAAAGTTAAAAAGCTAAGTAGGAGAAAGGGGACCATTAAAAGTTGATAAACAAGAGAATAACATCTAATTGGAACAAATAATCGACAAATAAACAAATATTTTAAAATCGCGCTAATCATTGATTAATAAATAAAAGAAACCATTTTTAGGTGTCTACATCTACACACAATCTATCCAAAATTATGATGTCATATAATCCAATGTAACGAAGGAGAGTTAAATGAAAATAATTTGAATAAAAAAGGGATTTTAATCATCTTTAAATCTCATGATTTTACATTGTATCACTTAACAAGAGAGGTACCAATTATTGGATGGGGTTTAACAGTTGTGATAGGACATGTGCATGAAACAATTAATTTTTATGCCGATAGGCATTCTACAATGGTATTCTTGGGGGTGGTGGGTTGTAATGGAGTGAGTGTGTTCACTTTTTATTCCAACCTTAAATTTGATGTCCATTTGATCGTCACTTAAAAAATTATATTTATAAAAAACTGTCACTGACACTAAAAATAATTTATTTGTACCACACAACAATCTCAATTAATTTTTGCAATAATAATTAAATTATATAAAAATATAATAATTATAAATGAAAGCAAACCAACTTCGATTTCTATTTGTGTAAATTAAAAACCCACAACTCTTATTTAATCAATTAGAAAAAAGTAATTTTTTACATTACAAGAAAATCATGCCCTCATACTTCTAGAGAAAAAAACAATGTCCATTCATTTTAGAAAGGAGGATTGATGTTATTCCATTGGGGATTAAAAGATGTCAATACTCCCCTCTTCCCCCCTTTTTTTTCCCGATTATAATTTAAATATTTTCTGCTTCGCTTTGAAAACTGAAGTGTCTGTATATAGGTATTGTGTTTATGTTTAGAAAGTTGTTCAAAATGTGTATATAATATTCTAATCTACATTTGACGGTAATGTTTCACTATTAGAAATATTTATAACTTGTGATGTGTAGCTAATCTACGGTTTTCATTCACATCATTGACTTTTTAACATAAACTAAATCATTGCAATTATTTATTTATTTATTTTAAAATGAATAGTTTAATTTTAATATTATTTCGAAGGCTTCCATTTTTTTTCTTTAGTTTAAACATTCCTATTGTAAGCATTTGTTAGTAAGGGGAGGATGGTAAATTTAATTCATTAAATAAGGCTTCTCACCTTCTAACTTCTTTTTCTATTAATAAAACTTTATGTGAGTGCAAATTTTATAATTTTTAACATTTCATCTAAATTTCATTCCTATTATTCTATATATTTTGTAGAATCTTTAGTGTTATTATTATTTATATTTATATAATATATAAAATGATTTAGATAGAATTTAAATAGACTTTTCGATTTTTGATCTTTTTAAAGGTACTATTCTACAAGGTCATTAACCACTAAATCATTAGTTATTTTTGAATGAAAACATGGCATTAAAAATGTTACTGGACCCTACATGGGTGACAATTCCAAACCCCACTTTTCTACATCATTGAATAAAATAAAATCATAGATAAATTATAAATATTTCGATTAAAATACAAATATATAGGAAATATATTATTATACATATATTAAATAGATCTATGTAAGAGACGTCAAGAGATATCATTTTCAATACACATATTTCATTTATATCACAAATCTAATATAATATAGCTCTTTCATTTATGTCACAAATTTAATATAATATAGTCATCTTGAAAATGTTCTTTTTCTACATATTTTACATAGATTTATTTAAGATATGTATGCTAGTAAAACAAAAAGGGACCAATAGTACCAAAAAGGTTGTACTCCGATTAGTGAGGATGATGATTGTTTATATCTATCCACCAAGATAAAAATCTTTTTTAGGATTGTGCCATAGGTGATTTTGACAACGTGGATGTGCCTTACTCATAGCTACTTAGCCCAAAGAACTCACTAATTTAGATGTATGCTTACTCATCATTGTAATCTACTATATATTTATTTTCAAAATATAGGTCGAGACGCTGACATTTTATGTAATTAAATGATTCCATGTGAATGCTGCAAAAAGACTAATAATTATTGTAGAAACATTACATTGTAGTACAACTTATACCTACTAATAGTTTGTAATATCCAATCACAATATACCATAAAAGATGTCCAATAATTGGTTATCTATTCATCAATTACAATCCCTCTTCTTTTATAATAAATCAATTCAAAATTATATTTTTCCTCTAATTAAATACACCAAATAAAAATAACGATATGCCAAAATCAAATATTATATGATTAAATAAATTGTATGTGTCAATGACACTGGTGCATAATTCTACACACCCATAAAGTTATAAATATTTGTACAAGGGTTTGAACATCAGAGATAGCAAAGCATGTAGTATCCGATGATGTGACATGAGTAGTAACCTTAAAAGGTATGAAAGTATGTTGTGTAGGGATAGTCATAGTAATTTAAGGAGATTTGTGGGTTGCCCCCATACCATGGGTGGACATCACATGTATAACCAAAGGTGTACACATGGGAACGATAAAAGGAGTAATTTTAATACCTATGGGATAATCATACGTATAAAAGGTGCATTATTATTAGTGAATGGATCATATTGTTGATCCTCATATGTGACAACCTTAGCAATCTTTGCATTTTTTACTTCTGGTATTATTTATAAAACCTTATGTAGATCATTGGGTTGCATATGAATTCATTCTCGAAATGTGGAAAAAGCTACAACTTGGTTATGGTTTACACCATCGAGGTCATTAGGATGTATGTGATCATTATATTCATTATTAGGTTCATTGTATGCAAAATCATCATTAACACCATTTTGTACGTCTATGTGTTCATCATTAACATTTACATTGATACAAGAAAAATGAAATTGCATTTCATCAATTTTAGCCATTTTAGGCATATGTGATTGATCTAAAGAAACATGATTATGTTCAATATTAGCACCACTTAACCTAACACTTATCCTTAGAGGGATAATAATGCTTCTTTGATGGCATAGACTATGAGTATAAATTATTGCACTAAATGGGAAAATCAAGGACAAATACAAAAATATGAAACCCTGAGAAAATAGAAGGAAACCAAGGTTTGCTATGCTCAATACTATAAATGGGTTCACGATTATGTTTTATTTATTTTAGGATTAATGTGATCATAATAACATCTAAGGAAACTAGGGTTTGTTATGCTCAATACTATGAATGGGTTCACAAACATGTTTTTATCTATTTTAGGATTAATGTGACCATAATAACATGATATTATAGAAAAGTTAGATTACATAAAATACATCATATACATACAAATATATAATTTACATATAAATATTAGTGTAACTAGCCAAATATAGCAACTTTTTATTTTTGGAAATACACTAGAGGGATTATGCTCTTAGCTTGTTTATGATGCATGTAGGATTGTGATAGGAATACAATCATCTGAAATCAATTGAAATACCTTGAGAGTGCTTAGATTTGTAAGAGGAGTTTTACATTTGTTGGAACAAGTTTGCACTTGCCTAGACACATGCGCAATGTGAAATCATTTTCTAGAGTGCAGAATCATATGTATTAATTGTAATAATTATGGAAGATGCACCTGTATCTGATTGGGTTTTCTATATATTTAAATTCCTATGATTGGGTGCACACAACTCTGTTTACCTTCTCTTTACTTTAAAACCCTAACTATGTAACCTTATTTGGTAGCTTAATAAATATTTGTACAAGGGTTTGAACAACATGCATAGCAAAGCATGTAGGATCATATGATGTGATATGAGTAGTAACCTTAAAATATATGAAAGTATGTTGTGTAGGGATAGTCACAGTAATTTAAGGAGAATTGTGGGTTGCCCCCATATCATGGGTGGACATCACATGTGTAACCAAAGGTGTACACATGGGAATAGTAGAAAGAGTAAATTCAACACCTATGGGATAATCATATGCATAAAAGGTGCATTATTATTACTGAAGGGATCATATTGTTGATCCTCATATGTGACAACCTTAGCAATCTGTAATAGATCCTAGAAGGGTGACAATTCCATCCCCCACTCTTCCATATTATTGAATAATAAAATAAAATCATAAACATTTCAATTAAAATACAATTATATAAGGAACATATTTGTATACATATATTAAATAAATTTATGTAAAAGATGTCAATAGATATCATTTTCAATGCAGTGTTTCATTTATATCACAAATGTAATATACTATAACTCTTTCATTTATGTCACAAATTTAATATAATATAGTCATATTGAAAATGATATCCCCTGTCATCTTTTACATAGATTTATTTAAGATGTGTATGCTAGTAAAATAAAAAGGGACTAATAGTATCAAAAGAGTTGTAGTCCGAGGAGTGAAGATGACGGTTGTTTATATCCATCCACTAGGGTACAAATCCTTTAGGTACTTGACACATAGAGTCAAGTAGTTAAGGCCAAGATCGTACCTTAAGTGATTTTGACAGCGTGGATGCTCCTTACTCGTGTTTGCTTAATCGAAAGAGCTCACTGATTTAAATGTATGCTTACTCATCATTATAATCTACTATATGTTTATTTCTGAAATATGGCGTGATTCCATGTGAAACATCATATTGTATTACAATTTATACATAATAATAATTTGTAATATCTAATCACAACATACCATATAAGATATTCAATAATTGGTTACCTATTCACCAATTATGATCCCTCTTCTTTTATAATAAATTAATTCAAAATTAATTTTCCTTCTAATTAAAAATATACGAAATAAAAATGACGATATAACGAAATCATATATTATATAATTAAATAGATTGTATATATCAGTAAAACCGGTACATAATTCTACACACCGATAAAGTAAGGTGCACCGAGTGATCTGTCTCCTTTTAACGCAACGGGTCAAGAAGCCCCTTTTCCATACAAAGAATAACTCTCCCTTGTTCGCCCCACGAGCATCAATACCTCCCTACGAATATTTCATTACCGTCGACGGAATATTCCTTTCTCAAATAAAAACCCTCACAAACCCTAGCGGAGGCAACGAAACCCTAGCGGAGAAGAATTATCTTCTCAGCGTCCGACGGCCGCTGGTCAAGCAAACAACCCGTTGCTCTTTATTCACGTTTGTTGGTTTTTTTTCCTTTTATTTCAAGCTGCGGAAGCCATTTTTGGGAAGGTCTGCAGCTCGATACGTTAGGCCGCCACTCTATATTACCAGGTAACTCTTATTGCCCTCCTAAGATCTTTATTTTGAGATCGATTTCACTTGTTTCTGTAATCTGTGTAAGGAGATTGATATTTTTAGGGTTTTAGCCTCTTTTTTAATTTAGACTTGTCTGATTTGGTATTTGTAGGGGTCTAGCCTATGTGACCATCTGTGATTTATCTTCAAAAAGACTGCTAATGCCGTCGAAAAGGTTTTGTCTGATTTGGTATTGGTAGGGGTCTAGCCTATGTGACCATCTGTGATTTATCTTCAAAAAGACTGCTAATGCTGTCAAAAAGGTTTTCACCTCTGTTCTAATACAAAATTTCGGTTCTGTTCTAATGCAATTTTCGCCTGTTTTGCTGTCAAAGGGTTGATTTAAGGCTTTAAACAATACTTTCCTGAACAAAACAAATTATACTGACAAAATCTTTCTTTTTACCGGTAAAAGGTTTTTGTTTCATAAATAAATTTCAAAGGAAGCTCTTTGCTTTTAAGCTTGAGCTGGAACCTTCATTTGCAAATTTCTAGACAGCGTCGTGTCGACTTTAAACAAAGAGACGTGTAGGGTCTCAATTTTTTTTAATTTCGGGCAATACTTTTTATGAGTAAGGTTCTTCTGGATTTAATCGCCTAAAACTGTTATTATCCAGACGTTTTAGCTCTCGGTACTGAATCCATCTTCAGAGGAGAGCATTGGCTTCAATCCTTTCTTTTTTGAAGATGGATCTGATAGTGAGATCCGAAATACCTGGAAAATAACAATTTTACTTAGTTAAATCCAGAAGATCCTTATTCATTTTTGTATGTACTCCAAAGAAACTAATCTTAAAACTAAAAATACTCTTTTTTTTAATAGTATAGCCAGGCTAATGGTTTCGGGTCCAATAAAAATTTCACATATTAAAGACTTGAGCATGTCATAGATTTTATACCAAAGATTCTTTAGGATGCCCTGTTAAATAAAACATGCTTTTCCTGATAGATGTACGAACCTCAGATCCTTGAGGGTGTTTGGTTAAATAAAAGATAGTTATTTCTTGATAGATTTACCAAAGTAACTACCTGCGGTGGTTTCAAAAAGGAATACCCTATATAACTTTTATGCTTATGATATCGAAAAGTTCTCACATCTAGGGTCATGTATCCTTTATGGTGTCTGGTTATCTAGAACACCTCTTCTTTGATAGATTTACAGTGTACTAAAATATTTACCTGTGGGATTGCAAAATATAATGCGATACTTGAGTTGATGAGAACTTCTAAGACCCAGACGGAGACTTATTTTGAAAATCTGAGATGTTTTGTTGGTTTTAAACCACAATTAAAGTAAATTGTCTGGTTAGGTAAAGATTTTATATAACACAGTTGTTTACAGATATGTATACCAAAATGTTTACTTATAATATCAAGATAATCCCTGTGGGGGCCCAGAACACCTTCGTCATCCTTCCATTAGACACCATACTTCTGAAAGCCATATCCTGTTTCTCAGCATACAGGAAGAAATGCGGCTTCATGGCTGCAAGCTCCTTGACTGAACCCATCTTTTCCATGTGGTTCTGTCCACAGGGCCAAGTCATAACTAGAGCTAGAATTACGCCACACTCAAACTCAGAGAGCTTGCCTTGTCACAACGATGCTGCGAAACCAAGTAAGTGACAGGCAAGGGGGAAATCAGGGCATAATAAATGAATTCCCATGCCCAGAGAGGAAAGGAAGGAACGACCATATCATTCCCAACACTTGAGAAGGCACTTAATGACACCACATAGACATTTGCCTAGCCACCCTTTGCCAAATCCTGATAATGGTTCATAAAGAAAAATCAAGGGTGTTACTTGGCCAAGTAAAAGAAAAAAGTGGGTAAGAATGAAGGAGGGACGTTAGCCTAGCCACCCCTTGCCAAATCCTGATGATGGTTCATAAAGAAAAGTCAAGGGTGTTACTTGGCCAAGTAACAGAAAAGGGGGTAAGAATGAAGGAGGGACATTAGCCTAGCCACCCCTTGCCAAATCCTGATGATGGTTCATAAAGAAAAATCAAGGGTGTTACTTGGTCAAGTAAAGGAAAAAAGGGGGTAAGAATGAAGGAGGGAGAAAGAAGGGTGATGAGGGTATACCCCATCACATACCCCCTCCTCCCATTCCCACATCATTCAATCCAGTTCAGCAATTAGAGTTATTATCATTGACCAGATCAACCGATTGAGAGATTCCCTGATTAGCCAGAAAATATGCCTCCATAATTGCTTCACGAAAACAGTGAATTGTTTCCTATGACTCGATGGAAGAGAGCAAATGCCATGCTCTTCCCAGAATGTTATTAATCTTCCAAGATTTTGACTTGCAGTTTCTAAGAGCTTGAATCATAACTATTGAGTCATCTTCAATGATTACTTGATCAATTCCACATGGGACAACCAACTTTAAGCCAAGGGCCAAACCCTGAGCAATCTCTAACAATACATCCTGCACCTGACGCCATGGGGTTGCCTTTTGCTGCTCCATCAAGGTTTAAGCTCAAAAAAACTGGGATGAGGAGAAACCCAAGCCAAGTGATACTCCCTATGTTGAGCGAAAACCTGAGCCCTTGGGTTGTTGATAGGGAAATTAATAACTTAATTTTTGAAATTAATAAATTAATTTAATGAACTTTATAATAAAATTAATTTATAAAATTGAAATACAAATACAAAGTAATTCCAAAAGCTTTAGATCTAATCTTAGTAGACTGTGAAAGCATAAAATCTCTAATATAATATCATTTCTTGTTTAATGTTGTAATTTTTATCTATCCTTTTTAATGTCAAAACACTTTGTTTTATAGTGAGGGCCATTCAAGCAGATGGATTAAGTGGTTGATAATGGTAGTTAATGTTCCTTAGTGGATTGTGAAAGCATAAAATCTTAAATAGAATATCATTTCATATTTGATGTTGTAATTTTTATCTATTCTTTTTAATGTCAAAACACTCTTTTCAAGAGGATGGATTAAGTGGTTGATAATGATAGTTAATGTTCCTTAGTGGACTGTGAAAGCATAAAATCTCTAATATAATATCATTTCTTGTTTAATGTTGTAATTTTTATCTATCCTTTTTAATGTCAAAACACTTGGTTTTATAGTGAGGGCTGTTCAAGAGGATGGATTAAGTGTTTGATAATGATAATTAATTTTTCCTAAGTGTTTTCTTGACTCGAGCGTTTTTAATGTCAAAACAGTTTGTTTTCTTGTCTCTAACCTTTTTAATGTCAAAATAATTTGTTTTATAGTGAAGGTCGTTTAAGGGGATGGATTAAATGATTGATAATGATAGTTAATGTTCCCTAATGAAAAATAGTGATACGTGGAACATGGCCTGAAACCTCCACAATAGTAAAGGTCAGCTAAAACAAAATTTGTTTGAATTGTGTTAATTGCATTAAGGAAGGCATCTCACTGTAAATATTTGGAAGAGGTCAGAAATGGCACAGTAATTTTTACATGAATATATTTTAAAGTAAATATAAACTTACACCAGGTATTTTATTTATTAGTTTTATAAAAGTATTAAGTTAAATAAAGAAAGAGGAGCTTGTCTCTAATATTTGAGTGCACATAGCTTGTCACTAAAGGGTGCTGAAATTGTAAGTGTAGTTCATTTAATTATTTAATTGTGCACATATCTCGTCGCTAAAGGGTGCTGAAATTGGAAGTGCAGTTCATTATTTGAGTGTACATAGCTTGTCGCTAAAGGGTGCTGAAATCGAAAGTGTAGTTACTTTAATTATTTAATTGTGCACATAGCTCGTCACTGAAGGGTGCTGAAATTGAAAGTGTAGTTCATGTAATTCTCTAATTGTACTGATAGACGTCCTAAAATGACAGGTGTGGGTGGTGGGGGACTGTACATTGCCCGTGAGATGTTAACAATCAATGATTGAGTTTTAATTTTATGTCCATTAAACTATCAGTAGTTTTAACCCTAAATTTGGCATCCATTTGACTGTCAAAGAGTAGTTTTAAGTTTTAACCTTAAATTTGACGTTCATTTAATCATCACAAGGAAGATTTATCTTCTTGCTAGGAGAAGATGATAAAAAATTTGTAATATCTTGAGATACAGTGGAGTTTGGAGCCCCTTTTTGTTCGTGGAAAGATTTGTCCGAGTGTGATATAGTGGCTTGCCTAGATTGAGGCCATTTGTCACCAATTAATTGGAAATTCATTCAGAAGTTAATATATTAATTGATCAATGTGGTATGTGACAGATCAGGATAGGTGCCTCAAGATTGATATTTCCCGACATATTTCAGATAGATGTATTTAAGATATCTGTACTGGTATCATAAGGTGACCTCAATTTTATATATTATTATGACTTTATGTTCAACGTCCACTGGTTTATATCTGTAGCAGGTTTGGAAACTTTCTAATATCGCATTAAATTGGCGATTGGTTCTCTTAAGCTAGAATAGCTCACATGGGTTAACATTTTGAAACGTTTGTAGATTGTGAGTGGCCATGTTCTGAAACGTTTGGGCATTATCTTATTTGCATCTATTCATAACTGTGAGAGTTGCAGGGCTATCCTGCGAAACCTAATTCTTGAGTAGCGACTTGGCCTCTAAAGAAGCAGATAAAAGCTAGAGAGTTAAGCTTATTTATAATGAGAGCTTTCAATCTTGAAACCAAAATAAAAGTAGATACTTGTATTTACTGATATTTACGAACTTATGAGAGGCTCTGAGGGCCATCATATAGCTCGTAAAGTTGAAGGGTGAGTTGAAGTTGGTCAACTTTGAGTTTTGGCAGTGATTATATGAAATTATAGGTGTCACTTGGTTACCTAAGAAACAGATAAAGTGCAATGATTTTGGCTGAGAGTTGACTTGATATGTTTATTTTGTCAAGTCACAGTCACATCCCATCTTGTTCTCTCTTTTAATTGTCACATAATTTTAAAGCAAAACTATACATTTTTAATGTAAAAAAAGAGATTGCCCCATTTTGTTGCACGAACCAGGTGAATTATATTATTGTTGGGATAATATCATAATTCTCTCTTGAACAATACAGTTTTTTAAATCATTTTGTATAATTTATCTCAATCAGTTTCCATGCCATTATTGGCATGACATGCTCTCCCTCTACATATGTATGAGTGTGTATATCTATAATACCCACACTTACGCACACATATACACATACATACATTTAATACGTCAATAATTCCCTTCAAGATGTTACTTTTTTTTTTTTTTTTTCTTTCTTTCTACCATTATTCTCATACCATTTAATCTTTATAGTATGTAAATAACTTTGCCAGCGTTATAATTAGAGGAAACCACATCAGATGAAATTCAAATTAAATTATGTTTAAAAATCTAAAATAACAAGTATTTGCAAAGTCATTCCAAATACTAAGTAAGAATATGGGTTAAATGTTCTCTGCCAGTGATAGATGTTCATGTTAGTTGTTTACTTGACGTCTTTTTATCTTATATGGCTATTCATATATTTTTCATGAGTTTAATGTTTTTTATATTCACTTGTTTTGCAGATTTGAGGCTTACTAAATATCAAGTTTTCTTCTGGTGAATAAAAGAGTTAGCAAAAATGGTAAGATGTCGTCTAGAAGCCTCTGTTATTAACATTTAATATTTCTAGATAAGTATGTCTTAGTAAATTGATTTATTTTCTAAACAGAATCAAGCATCTTGATTAGTAAGATGGATAAACTATGATTGCAATGGCCACTGCTTTTAAAAAGTTGCTACTTGTGATTCAAGTCGCATTTTTTTTTTTCTGTGACTAGATTACCTAAGGAAAGGTTCCTAACCCAACAAAAAATAGCGTCAAAGCGCCCAGAATAAATTATCCGAAAGCTCTGCCATTCTGTAAATGAAGAGACACAATACGTGTTGAATATATACAAAAACTGCCAACAGAGATCAGCACCAAATCAGGGACAATAGTCCAGATAATCCAAGGGAAGACCAAATCATGCCACCTCAACCTTGAAGAAGGGATCAGACCTTCACCGGGCCACTTAGACCATTTGAATGGGACCCACAAAATCTTTGCTGAAGGGTCACAAAAGCCAGGGGTTGTAATTACCTTCTTGACCATCCACCTGAAGAACAGCCTAACTCATCGCAGACAGAGTGCCTACTTCGGGCAATCAAGACCTCACTACGCACATACCTTTCCTTCCTCAAAAGACTATTAGCTCAAAGCAGTCGAAATTGCCCGACAGAGATATCAACAATCTCACTTGGACACCGGGGAGATATAGACCTCAATTTGTCTTCTTCTTTTCCCACAAAAGCTCACTCTCAGATCACAATTTCTCCTTTTCTACCTATCTAGACAAAGAAGGGGACAACTAGATAAAAAAGAGGACCCCTTCACATTTTTCTTATAAGAAGCAGTATTACGAAAAGGAAGCCTAAAAACTCAAATATAGCTCAATTTCTTGCATGTAGTGTAAAAATGGGAGAGCATACGTTTTAACACCAAAGTTCCATCCGTTAAAAAATTCCCAAAACCAAGAAATTATATATAATTATAGAGTAGTTTTTTATATATCAGGTTTTGAGGTTTTACACCGTAGCATTTGTAGACTGAGAGGAAGTGGCTTAGGAAAATTACACAGGCCCTCGCCACTCAAAATTTTATAGCAGTTTTTAACACGATACAGAGAAAAGACCATCTATTAATCCACCACAATCATATCGGGGCCTTCCTTAGAGCCTGGAGAGCATAGTCACAAGGTTTGGCCGAATCTGCACAAATTCCGGCTGGATTTGGATTTTTTGGCCAACCCGAATAAGTTTGTCTGGGTAGGCCCTGTTTTTTAAAAAAAAAATAAATTTTTGCTTTATTTTTTATTTTTTAGGTTCTCTGCACAAAAAAGGCCTAGAAACCATAAATTTCATATAATATAATCCTTCATACGCGAACTATCATGCCTTCATTAATGCGTGAATGATTATTCTTTAATAGGAAAAGGGGAAGCTCCAGAATGATTATTCTTTAATAGGAAAAGGGGAAGCTCCCAGAAACAAGTGACCTCCCAACACCAAGTCATAATTTCTTAGAGAGGAGGATCAAGGTATTATCACCACTTAGCAGGCAAGACAAATTACTCCTTCGGAGAAAATAAACCCCTAGCATCAGAGACAATAGGTTAAAGTAAATCTAGTGGCCAGTTTGTAGTCCAATAGGCATTTGGGTAGCCACTGAAGGCCAAGAGACCGTCCCCCATGTTGGCTGGCCTTATCAACCACACGATTACCTTATATTTTCACATGGATGAAAGTAATTTCTTCAAACTGTTGGATCAGCAGTGTCACCTTCTCTATAATCATATTTGATTTCCAGGATTTTATTAACCCTTTTTGTGGTCCCTCAATTAAGATATTCGAGTCACCGTCCACCAAAAGCTTCTTCCATCCTTCGGTGAGGGTGACTTCAATTCCCCTAAGCATTGCTACACCTTATGCTTGATTATTAGTTTTCTGTTCTGCATCCATAGAGAAGATTAGCAACGGTTGCCCCTGAATACTCCCTTCTGCAGGCCCAAGATTGTCTTTTGCAGCTCCATCAAAATTCAGTTTTATGGTTCCTAAAGCAGGGGGAAGACACTTGATCGGATTTTGATGAGCACGCCCCAACTTTGGCATTTTACTAGGGGCCATGAGTCGCACCATTTCCTTTTGTGGTCTTCCCGTACTTCATTCAGCTCCATCCCAACTGAGACTAACTCAGAGATGTTGGGTTGAATCAATCCAATACGTTCTGTTTGGGAACACTTGTTCTTGAAAATTTCTCTTGTTCTTGTCTAATTAGATATTCCAAATGATTACGGCTGTGCCAGTTTTCAATATTATTTCAAGCCCTTGAGTTTAGAGCTTTAAGTCCCATAGGACAATTAGCTTTTTAATTGAATTTGGTAAGACAAAACTCAAAGATATGGCTCCCTTATTCTTCACTTTCACCACAAATGCCACACAAAGGTCCATGAAATCCTAAATCCTTTTTCTATAGCCAATCAAATGAAAATGTTGACTTTGGCAACCCCTCGCCTTACGGGCAGGAAAATCCTCCACTCTAGCATAATTAAGATCATAAATGATCCTATACGCCTCTTTAACAGTCAGCACTCCTGTCATCGTACCCTCCCAAACCAACTGATCTTCCTTATCCCTTGAGAGGAAAGGATAATATTTAAGAAGGCAGGCCAATTTCCTGCCTTTCCTACTTTTCTAGAGAGTTCAAGGGGCCAATCTAAGGTCTTTCATGTTCTTTTTCCTGCAAGTTCCACGATATATACTCCCCCGCATTCTTCCTAAAATTCTGACTCTCAAATTCTGCCCCCGCATTCATCTTAAAATTCTGACTCCCAAATTCTGCCAATAAGTTCGGTTCTTCCCGTTGGATGCCCCTTTCCTACTTTTCTAGGGAGTTCAAGGGGCCAATCTAAGGTCTTCTATGTTCTTTTCCCTGCAAGTTCCACGATATATACTCCCCTGCATTCTTCTTAAAATTCTGACTCCCAAATTCTGCCAATAAGTTCGGTTCTTCCCGTTGGATGTCCTTGATCCAGGAGTCTTTCCATAAGTAAACTTTATTATCCTTCTGGGATTGCCCCTGAATACTCCCTTCCTCCTGCAGGCCCAAGATTGCCTTTTGCAGCTCCATCAAAGTTCAGTTTTATGGTCCCTAAAGCAGGGGGAAGCCACTTGATCGGATTTTGATGAGCACACCCCAACTTTGGCATTTAACTAGGGGCCATGAGTCGCACCATTTCCTTTTGTGGTCTTCCCGTACTTCATTCGGCTCCATCCCAACTGAGACTAACTCAGAGATGTCGGGTTCAATCAATCCAATACGTTCTGTTTGGGAACACTTTGTTCTTGAAAATTTTTCTTGTTCCTGTCTAATTAGATATTCCAAATGATTACGGCTGTGCCAGTTTTCAATATTATTTCAAGCCCTTGAGTTTAGAGCATTAAGTCCCATAGGACAACTAGCTTTTTAATTGAATTTGGTAAGACAACTCAAAGAAATGGCTCCCTCATTCTTCACTTTCACCACAAAGACCACACAAAGGGCAATGAAATCGTAAATCCTTTTTCTGCATAGCCAATCAAATGAAAATGTTGATTTTGGCAACCCCTCGCCTTACGGGCAGGAAAATTCTCCACTCTAGCATAATTAAGATCATAAATGATCCTATACGCCTCTTTAACAGTCAACACTCCCCTCATCGTACCCTCCCAAACCAACTGATCTTCCTCATCCCTTGAGAGGAAAGGATAATATTTAAGAAGACAGGCCAATTTCCTGCCTTTCCTACTTTTCTAGAGAGTTCAAGGGGCTAATCTAAGGTCTTCCATGTTCTTTTTCCTGCAAGTTCCACAATATATACTCCCCTGTATTCTTCTTAAAATTCTGACTCCCAAATTCTGCCAATAAGTTCAGTTCTTCCCGTTGGATGTCCCTTTCCTACTTTTCTAGGGAGTTCAAGGGGCCAATCTAAGGTCTTCCATGTTCTTTTCCTTGCAAGTTCCACGATAAATACTCCCCTGCATTCTTCTTAAAATTCTGACTCCCAAATTCTGCCAATAAGTTCGGTTCTTCCCGTTGGATGTCCTTGATCCAGGAGTCTTTCATAAGTAAACTTTATTATCCTTCTGGGATTTCCACTGCAGATTGTGCATGAGAAGATGCCTGCAACATTTAAAAAAATTCCATATGGTCGAGCCCCTAGGTAAGTCTTTTTGAGTGAAAACTCTTTCCCTAATAAGGAAATCTAGATGTGTTGCTTACCATATCTTGCTCCACAGCCTACTACTTTCCTCATACATTCCACAAATTAATTTGCACCCAGGGTCATTTCTTTGCAATCTCTGAACCCCAAATCACCCTCCTTTTTTGGGGCATAGATCGACTTCCAGGCTACCAAGTTGACCTTTTATGTGTCCCCGGTGCCATTTCAAAAGGAAATTCCTCTGTAACCTAGTGATGGCTTTTGCACCTGAATTAGGGATTTTGAAAAGGGATAGAACATTCGTTGGCATAGTCTGGAGGGAGGCTTGTACTAACTGAAGTCTGCCTACAAAGCTTAACCAGTTGCCTTTCCAAAAGGAGATCTTTCTTTGAATTCTGTCCAGAATCGGCTGCTAGTTTGCTTGCCCAACTTTTCCTTCTATCAAAGGCATACCCAAGTAAGAATTGGGAAGATCAATTTCAAAGCCAAGAATCCTCTTAATTTTCCCTTGCAAATCAATTCTGACATTCAGAAAATAAATGTTAGGACTTCTCAGAATTAATCTTCTGACCAGCTGCAACCTCATATTTATTCAAAATACCCTTAATCCTTCAAGCCTTCTCTTTTGTTGGGGATCCCGTGACAAAGGTATAATCTACAAACCAGAGATGAGGAGGGTGCAATCTGTATTTTCCAACATCCTTGCTTATTAGCCTCGCCAATGCTTTTGCTAAGAGTAAAAAAAGAAAGGGGGAAAGAGGATCGATTCCCCGGTCTTAATCCTGTCGAGGTTTGGAAGAAACCAGTGGGGGCATCATTGATAAGAACTGAGAAGGAAGGGGTCGAAATGCAACTGTAGATCAATTTCAGCCATTCTTTTGTACGCCTAAAAGTCTTTAAATACTATTATAAAAAATTCCCAGTTGATTCTGTCGTAAACTTTATTCATATCTGATTTAATGAACATGGCCTGTTTTTTTCTCCAAGAAACCGAATGACCTGCCTCATTAGCAATAATAATTTCATCCAAGATTTGCTTGCCCATCACGAAATCAGTTTGTTCTTCAGAAATCAATACAATCAGGATTTTCCTTAATCTTCTTGCAATAGTTTTAGTTATGACCTTGTAAAATGTATTGCAGAGGGCAATAGGTCTGTAAGAAACGTAGAATTCAGGGTTCTGCTTTTTTGGAATTAAGGCCAAAAAAGTTGTCCCATTCTCTGAGAATGCCTTTTTGCCTTCTACACTCTCTACAGCTTAACAAACATCTTTACCAACAATGCTCCAGAATTTTCGGAAACAACCTACTTGGAAACCGTCAAGTCTAGGAGCCTCGTCCTTTCCCATGGAGGCAACTCTCTGAAGAATTTGCTCTTCCATGAAAGGCTGTAACAACATTTCGTTGTTTTCATCTCCAATCAACTGTGGAATATTTACCAGTAGGTCTTCCTCGACAATCAGATTTGAGGCGTTAGCCTCCATTAGGAGGTATTTGAAGAATTCTGCTCTGAAGTTTTTAATTTCCCGCTCCTTTTTAACCACTTCCCCATTTTTAAAGACCAATTTGTCAATCCTGTTGATATATCTTTGCACTGCAGTGGATCAGTGGGAAAATTTGGCATTGTTGTCACCGTCCTTGAGCCAATTTACCTTGGATTTCTGTTTTCAGAATATTTCTTCCATACCAAGAGCATGCTGCAGTTCTGTCATTACCTTTTTTTTGGAGGAGCACCTTGTCAACCCCTTTATCCACGACCAGTTTCTGTACTTTTTCTGGTCCCCACCTGAGTCACAACCTTTGAATCGTGTTTGAATTCGTGAAGGATAAAATTTGGGAAAAAATGTTGCCAAAAAAATCAACTTTAAAATTCATGATCAAATTTGACTAAAAAATATATATACATCTAATATATTTTAAATCTATATGTAATAAATTTAAAACTATACATCTACATATACATATACATCTATGTTGCCGATACCGATACGGGTACGAGAATCGAATACATGGATCTGGGGATTTTTTTGGGGGCTTGGATACGACCATACAAAAATATATATAAAAAATCAAAAATATTAAAAATATAGTCATATAAACAAAATTAACCACATAAAATGCATAGAAGAAACACAATAAATTAAATAACCACAAAACATACTCATCATTCAATGCCAAATATCATAGGTCGAACCCAAACAACGATATTAATTTTATCTAAGAATTTATTACAATACAGTCTAATACATACTCATAATTCAATGCCAAAAATCATAGGTCGAACCCAAACAACGATATAAATTTTATCTAAGAATTTATTACAATACAGCCTAATATGATTTTTTAAAGTTGATTAAAATTTATATGATGATTCGTGAATGTGACCATATAGTTGCATGGTGGAGATTATTCGATGGTCGAAAAGCAACTATATAAATTTATATCATAATAATCAACGTTAAAAAAGTATATAATTTTTAATTCTTTTATGATACTTTTTAAGTTTTTATTTATGTTATTCCTTCGATAATATACATTTTGGTATAGGCTTAAATACTATACTGGGATGGCCGTAACCCAAGCACAAGGGACTGATGTTTATTCAAGCGTGCTCATTAAAATTGGGTTTCTCGCGAACGATGTTTATTCGTTGATGGTACAGAAGTTTATGCGGAGTTGCGTGCCATGGCAGCTATTTTGTTATCTCTTAATGTGGACGGGCACCGCAGAGGGCAGGAAGCATGTATTCAGACTCAATTAATCAACGTATGCCTGCAGCATGTGCAGGTTTCTTCTTCAGTTGAGGCAATGGCTATGTTTGTGCTGTGTTTGTGTCTTGGAAAGATGTGGGTGGGTTTCTTGGAGTTTTGTGTCAGTTTGATGTGGGTGGGTTTCTTGGAGTTATGTGTCAGTTTTAACCATGATTTTTTAGGGTTCATGACTGTTTTAACCGGGTTTTTAATGGCTTTTTTAAATTGAAAAAATTAAGAAGTGCGTTTTTTCCAAGGGATTTGTCCCAGATTCGGCCAGGGTACATCCGTGGCCCTGCGGATATGCCCGGATATTTCCAAGTACGTATCTGGGCCATATCTGCAGGGCCAGGTTGGTACCCTGACCGAATCTTCTGCGTACCCGTATCCACAGGCGTTCCATATCATATCCACAGGGCTTATATGTAGTATCCGGTAATGTGTGTGTATATATATTTTATATATTATGAACTTATAATTTATACTTAAATTAATATTTTAAAACTTATATTAAGTGCATGTGGTGGGCATCCTCCTATAACTTGTAATTCAATAATATTTTATAATGCATAATTATAAATATATTATATATTTACATTAATGTATTTTATATGCTGGAATTTATTAATGTTTTAATATGTTACAACTATATTAATGTATTTTATATGTTGAATGGTTATGCCGTGAATATCTTAATAATTCTCAAAATATTAATGCCGGATAATAACAGGATAAAACAAAAAAATAATTACTTTGACCCCAAAGTATTTACCAGCAGGCACGATTCAGGCGGCAAGTGTGACCCTCGGTGGCGGACAAGGGCAGTTTCTTGGACTGCATTTAAATCAGCAACAAGTTTTGCAGACGCGGCTTCCTTCAATCGCAGCTTCCTTCGACCTGATACAGTTTCGAACGCAGCTTCCTTCGACCTCATACAGCTTTGAATGAACAATAGAGCGAAAATTATACAGCACCAAATTAAATTAAATTTAAATCACAAATTTAATTATTATTTTTGGCTGCTGCTTGTTCTGTGAATTCCGCACCTTTCCCATTAAAACCACCGAATGCGGTGACACAGGTCCCCGCTGTGGCATAAGAAAAAACCTATCCAATCTTTCCAAAATAGCACAATCTCGTTATCTTCTATTAGTCTTGGTAAAAATTCCTTCCTTGGGTTCCACATCAATCAAAGGATTCTTTGCTGAGAATTCATTGGAATCCAGAGCGCTTCCTCACTGTGGGCTAAGAAAAAATCTATCTAATCTTTCCAAAATAGCACAATCTCCTTGTCTTCTCCTTCTCTTCTATTAATCTTGGTAAAAATTTCTTCCTGGGGTTGCACATCAATCAAAGCATTCTTTGCTGAGAATTCTTTGAAATCCAGAGCACTTAGAGAAAGAATGGAGTTTCCTCATTTTTTTCTCCATAGCATTTAGGATTGCATTGAAGTCTCCTCCAATAATCCATTTCACTCCTAGATGTGCCTTCTTAAGTTTTTTTCAATTATTCAGCAATCCTTTTTATCCTCATCCCCACCAGGCCATATACATTTGACAGAATGAAATCAAGATCCACCTTATACGCTTAAAAAAATGCTCATCTCATGGAGCAACTGAGTAATAACCGTACCCTAAAAGAACCTTCGATTTCAACAAACTGCCATGCCCACAGCATTGCCCGCAACAATCATCTCACAAGACTGCGAAACCCGTCTGAAGATTTTTTCTGGCTTTGTCTTTTCCACTTTAGTTTCTTGCAACAATAAAATATCCGTTCTGCCTTCCTCAATAAGCTACTTAGCCAAGCAGCGTTTGTCAGAGGAATTTAATCTTTGACATTCCAACTTTAGGAGCTTCATGGTTTCTTGGTGGAGGGCCTTCACTGATCAGACAAGCTTGTAAGATCTTTTGATTCCCACACTCCAATGCTGGCCTGCATTTCCCATTGTAATTTTTATCTAGTTCGGTAATTTCGTAAGTTCGTTGTCTTACCTCTAGCCTGTTGGATCCCCATATCTGGCTGAATTGTTATGGTTGTAGAAGTCACTATTTTATTGTACGTTCTGGTAATAGGTCTGCTTACAGCCGCCTGATTGCCCTGAACTTTGTGTTTAACGGGATTTCTCTCAAAGCCACTGCAGATCGGAGCGCCATTTGGCTAGCTTCCTTCTCCAGTTTCCAAATCCTCTAATCCCATATTTTCTTTGTTATTTGGATCTCTCTCCTTGGAGGCAAGCATCCTTTCTTGCCGAGGTGAGCATTTTGATCCTACTGACTGATTATCCCCCTCCTCAAATCCCATCTTGCTTGGTTGTTCCACTAAACCATAATTATCTTGCATGGAACAAGACTTATTCCCAACTTGAGACGCTCCCAACAGTTAATCGTCATAGATGAAACCTACTCTTTCATTATCAGTTGTCTGTTTCCCTTCATTCCTCCCCTTGCTACCATTTATATCCGTCTGCGCTGTTGCTTTTGTAGAAACCTTCATTACTTCATCCACAGGAGTTAACTGTGCTCCTCTGCACAAACTTTCTTTACCATTTTTTGGGGGTAGAGGGGGCGAGAGGTCACAGAGACCTCCTTTAGGGGCTGCCTTTTACAATCCCTAATCTTGTGACCAATTTTCCTGCATTTAAACACTGAAAGGGAAGGCATTCGTGGTCCAAATCCTGCTTCTAAATTCCTAACGAAGAACATAGCCTCACAGCTCAACGAATTGGTTTAGCTAAGGTTATATTGATACAAATTCTGGCATACACTGACAATTCCTTGTCAATGCCGATACACACAAAATCCCCTCTGCTCTCCGCTATCTTTTCCTGAATCTGAGTGTCCTAAAATTCAGCGAGGAGCTTGTACAAACAAATCCAAAGGGGGACGTTGGATGCTAACTCTTCTGCTGGGTTAAACATTGGGGTCCAATGTCGCATATAGAGCCCCACATTTATAAAGAACCAAGGTCTTACAATAAAAATTCTGTCTATTATATTCAGATTGAAAAGTAATTTGAAAATAACCTTTGTTGTCTAGGGCAGTTGACCCTGTTCTGTCCAATCCAACTTTTAAGCTCTTCCCTTCCTGTGTAGAGACCGCCTCTAGAACCACCCTAATTTTTTTGCCCTTTATTAACTGAAATGGGATTTGATGCAATCGCCTTGCCACTTATCCGTTCACACGGTGACAGAATTCTAGTCACACTTGTAACATGGTCAGTCTTGACAATCTTCTCGAGGTAGAGTTACAATGTCAGCCTTCGGTTTAGGGTTCAGATTCCAATCCTGGGACCTGTGGATTATGGATCCACTTTATTATCTTCTACCATTGGCGTAACACTCTCTTACAACCTTATCAAGCAGTACTAAATACCACCATATCCAGGGTATAAGTTTTCACCCCCTATTCTTGGCTTGTCAGAATACTCTTGTCTAAGTTGCTAAGTATATCTCAAGCAGTAACAGGAGGCAATCCTTTCCTGCATTTCCTGGTTTGGCACATCTTATGGTTCCATTCGAGTATCCTTTAAATTGTCAATTCAGCTTACAGTCTAGTTCTGTATCTTAGGCATACTATACAAGAGTTCGGGATATTCAGAGATCCTCAGGTCCCTCCGTACGAGGGAAAACTTAGGCTTACTATACAAGAGTTCAAGGTACTCAGTTGCTTAGGTCCCTCTGTACAAGGGAAACTTCATACCGTTTCTAAGTTCTATCTTATTATAATTACAACTATATGATTGAAAACCCAAAATGCGATGCAATTCTGCTACCCCAGGTTAATAGCAGGGTTGGGGTAATTAATAAATCCCGTGGTGACATCTTACACTACTGTTTCCTTGCATCTTAATATCGATTAACCTCAAGTTCCTGTCTCTAAAAAATCTTAATACTATTTTGCAAGAAACTAGATTTAAGCCTAGGGTTAGAATAATACCACATAGTGCCTATGAGAGATAGCCCTTTACCAGGTTTAGTTTTGATCCTGAGTGTACACCCTATTGGTAGCAAGGTTATATCCTATACTCTGCCAGGAATTCATTGCTTCATTGTGCTATTGCCTCCCACCTTTTTTGTTTGTTACAGGAGCATTATAAGACTGAGTGTGAATTTTGACCCTTATCATTCACACAAACTTAAGCACTCATTAAGCAGGGACCAGATTCCCAATGACACTCAGCTTATTAGCAAAGTTACCTTTATATTGGTATCATTCTATCCATCCAGGGGTTGGTGGTTGACAAACCTTCATAGCCTTCATTAGAGTCAGTTTATTTCACAGATTTAGCATAATCATTGTGAAACTACAGTCATTAAGTTACGTAAGGGCTGTAAGTGCCAATCTATTCATTGACAGATACTCGAAATGCTACTAAGTTACAGAACTATATATAGATATGTATATCCTTCTATCCTAGCAGGACTGTGTAAATGTTGATGTTCAAATTTGTTCTTGTCTCTAGTCCCACTGTACCTGGGTTGACAGATATATGTATATAGCTTTCTATTATCCTAGCAGGACTTTATAAACGTTGATGTTCAAATTTGTTCGTCTCAAGTCCCACTGTACCTGGGTTGACAGGCTTATGCCACATTCAGAAGGTAAACTCACTCCCCATCTAATGATAATAGCCCATTTGATTCCAGCTTGTCAGAGGGTGGAGCATATCACTTGACCAAGACAATGTCAAACAACCGGGATATCAATATATAGCTTTGTTTACAGAGTTCCCCAGCTATTAGTCAATAGGTGTATAGATACATTATAAATAATATTATTAATTCTAACTTCTACATTTTAGTAATATAGCATGTATTGATTATTCAAATCTACAGGTGCAAGTATTAAACTGATATACGAGAATCTTCTTAAGTCAATCCAATACATTATTCAATTTTTTTTTTTTGAATAACTGGAGATCGAGGTTTAGCCCAGTGACCAGAGCTTTTTCAGCTCTATAAGGGCGAGCTTCCCCTACCCAGCCGGCAGTATAAATGCAAGGGTAACCGGTCCCTCGGGCCTGGGGGGTATTGAACCTGGGTGGGGGCTGGCAAATCACTCAGGCCCCACCACTAGGTCCCACTGCCAGATTCACAACTTACTGTCATTTACCATCTACAGTAATGAACACAGTGTTCTTCGTTACTTGCATGAACGCAGTATCACAGGGTCTGCTTAGGATCAGCATCCTTATGACCAATTTACATTTAGATCTAACTTCACCATTCTGCACCTTACCACATTGTTCCATGATGATTCATTATGCCCAACAGGCTTCTTAGAACGGGTGATGCAGATCCCAGTAGCTAAAATCCTAAATCAGTAAAGGCCTTTAATGGTGCCATCAGTAAGACTGAGTACAGGGTTTATAGCCTTTACCAATTGCCATAATTCTAGATTCAAATCATGTAATGGTACATTGTTATTCAGGTGCAGGCCATGTATCTGAAGGTACCTTCTCGAAATAGAAACAATGCAAGCACAAGGCCCAAGAACCTGGTTTAGCCAGGTCATCATCATATATCATTACTTTGGAACAGTACAGGAGTACCGCACTTAGTTCTTCATGCAGCCTAGGCCCAATCACTTTTAAACATTCCATGGTTTGAATGAATGCGAATATCAAGTGCATACATTTATAAGAAATCTGGACAATCTCAGTATAACCCAGAGCTGTAATGCACAACAATTCAGGCAGTTAACCAAACCCAGTTCAAATACTTTAATTTCATTGAAACATAATATATTCTGATTTTCCCATAGTCATGATTCAAGTCACATTTTGGTTTCCGATTGATCTACTTGATTATTTTTGTTGCCTTCGATCACTTAGATTTTCTGTTAACAATTATCCTTAATTTGCAGGTGAAGTTCACGGCTGAAGGACTCCGTAGGATTATGGACTTGAAACATAACATTCGAAATATGTCTGTCATTGCCCATGTCGACCATGGTGAGCTACTTTGTATTTGTCTGTTCAGGTTTAAATATCACATTCAGTACGAAAGCAGGATTTGGATTCCCCATAACATATTCTTTTTGCTGTTTTACAGGAAAGTCCACTCTCACTGATTCTTTGGTGGCAGCAGCTGGTATCATTGCTCAAGAAACTGCCGGAGATGTTAGAATGACTGATACTCGTGCAGATGAAGCTGAGCGTGGTATCACCATAAAGTCGACAGGAATCTCCTTGTATTATGAGATGACGGATGAGTCTCTTAAGAGTTACAAAGGAGAGAGAATGGGAAACGAGTATTTGATAAATCTGATTGATTCTCCAGGCCACGTGGATTTCTCTTCAGAGGTTACAGCAGCTCTGCGTATCACAGATGGTGCATTGGTTGTGGTAGATTGTATCGAAGGAGTTTGTGTTCAGACTGAAACGGTTCTTCGACAGGCTCTAGGAGAAAGGATTAAGCCAGTTCTTACCGTGAACAAGATGGATAGGTGTTTTCTTGAGTTGCAGGTTGACGGAGAGGAAGCTTATCAGACATTTCTACGTGTGATTGAAAATGCAAATGTGATTATGGCTACCTATGAAGATCCTCTTCTTGGTGATTGCCAAGTGTATCCAGAGAAAGGCACTGTTGCTTTCTCAGCGGGTCTGCATGGGTGGGCTTTTACGTTGACAAATTTCGCTAAAATGTATGCTTCAAAGTTTGGAGTAGACGAGTCCAAGATGATGGAGAGGCTGTGGGGTGAGAACTTTTTTGATCCAGCTACCAAAAAGTGGACGTCGAAAAACACGGGATCCTCCACTTGCAAAAGAGGTTTTGTTCAATTTATATATGAACCCATTAAGCAAATTATAAATATTTGTATGAATGATCAAAAAGATAAGTTATGGCCAATGTTGAAGAAACTGGGAGTTGTTATGAAGAGTGAGGAGAAGGATCTGGCGGGGAAGGCCCTAATGAAACGTGTTATGCAAACCTGGCTACCTGCAAGCAGTGCCCTACTTGAGATGATGATTTTCCATCTTCCATCTCCATCTAAAGCACAGAGATATCGTGTAGAGAACTTGTATGAAGGTCCTCTTGATGATGTGTATGCAACTGCGATTAGGAATTGTGACCCCGAAGGACCACTGATGTTGTATGTTTCAAAGATGATTCCTGCCTCTGACAAGGGTCGATTCTTTGCCTTTGGCCGTGTTTTCTCTGGGAAAGTACAAACAGGACAGAAAGTTAGGATCATGGGTCCTAACTACGTGCCTGGTCAGAAGAAGGACTTGTATGTAAAGAGTGTCCAGAGGACTGTGATATGGATGGGAAAAAAACAAGAATCTGTGGAGGATGTGCCCTGTGGAAATACAGTGGCTATGGTTGGGTTAGACCAGTTCATTACTAAGAATGCTACCCTCACAAATGAGAAGGAGGTTGATGCTCATCCGATTAGAGCAATGAAGTTCTCTGTCTCACCTGTTGTACGTGTTGCTGTGCAGTGCAAGGTAGCTTCTGACCTTCCAAAGCTTGTTGAAGGGTTGAAGCGTCTTGCTAAGTCGGATCCTATGGTTGTGTGTACAATCGAGGAATCTGGTGAGCATATTATTGCTGGAGCAGGAGAACTTCACCTTGAGATTTGCTTAAAGGATTTGCAAGATGATTTTATGGGTGGAGCTGAGATTGTCGTGTCTGATCCTGTTGTCTCATTTAGAGAAACTGTGCTGGAGAAGTCAGCCCGTACCGTAATGAGCAAGTCCCCAAATAAACATAACAGGCTTTATTTTGAAGCAAGACCTCTTGAAGAAGGGCTTCCCGAAGCAATTGATGATGGCCGCATTGGCCCAAGGGATGATCCTAAGGCTCGTGCTAAAATCCTTGCTGAGGAGTTTGGATGGGATAAAGATCTGGCTAAGAAGATTTGGTGTTTTGGGCCTGAAACCACTGGCCCCAACATGGTAGTTGATATGTGTAAGGGAGTTCAATACTTGAATGAAATTAAGGATTCAGTGGTTGCAGCATTTCAGTGGGCATCTAAGGAAGGTGCTCTTGCAGAGGAGAACATGCGTGGCATTTGTTTTGAGGTTTGTGATGTTGTTTTACACACTGATGCAATTCATAGAGGGGGTGGTCAGATTATTCCAACAGCCAGAAGGGTTATGTACGCAGCTCAGCTTACTGCCAAACCAAGGCTTCTTGAGCCAGTATATCTTGTGGAGATTCAGGCTCCCGAACAGGCGCTTGGAGGTATTTATGGTGTGCTGAATCAGAAGAGGGGTCATGTATTTGAGGAAATGCAGAGGCCAGGAACTCCACTTTATAACATCAAGGCATATTTGCCAGTGGTCGAGTCGTTTGGATTTTCAGGTACTCTACGAGCTGCAACTTCCGGTCAGGCTTTCCCTCAGTGTGTGTTTGATCACTGGGATATGATGGGCTCAGATCCATTGGAGCATGGTACTCAGGCTGAGAAGCTTGTTTTTGATATCCGCAAGAGGAAGGGTCTGAAGGAGCAGATGACTCCGTTGTCGGAGTTCGAGGATAAGCTTTAAAGCTTTTATGCAGGAACAGACATTTTAACTTATTTCCTCGTCAAAATAATGATTTGGAAAATTAATTTATGAGTAGTATACCCTGCGGTTTGTTTGAATTAATAGTATTATTTATTCCCTTATAAGCAGCAGCCTATGTATTTTATGATGACGTTCTTCGGATCTGCCTGGTAACTTATTTCAAGCTCTAGTGCAGGTTCGCGTTTTTGTTGGAAGCGTTTGAGCCGATAGTATGCCCTCTTCCGCGTTTTTGTTGAAGCGTTTTTATTTCCGTTTTAAGGAAGAGTTTTGCATGATCTTGTGTGCTAAACTTTCTCAAAGGCTTCCTATTATTTTTTTTTATAAATTTTTATTTCCGTTATAAAGAAGAGTTCCACATAATCTTGTGTGCTATTAAGTGTGATGAAAAATAATTCATCTTGATGATGCTTTGAATTATTATCTTTCCTACTAGCTTACCTAAATTTTTTTATTTCCCTTTTAAAAAAGTGTTTTGCATAATCTTGTGTGCAAAACTTTCTTAACAAAACTTTCTCAAGGCCTTCTGCTATTTTTTCTTAAATTTTCTATTCCCCTTTTAAAGGAGAGTTTTACATAAGATCCTACTATTTTTTCTTAAATTTTCTAGAGTTTTGCATAATCTTATGTGCTATTTAGTGTTGATGAAAAGTAATTTATCTTGATGATGCTTTGAATTATTATATTATATGCCAAATTTTGATATTAAATGGCCTTTTTGAAAAAGTTTGGTTTTGGTGCATAATTAATTATTTTTTGGTGATTGCCTATTAGGATCAATTTACTTTGTTATTGAGCCTAATCGAATTAATTAAATTAACACTTGCCACGTGTATTTTTTTAATATATATATATAAATGAGGTTAATATATTTAAATTTGTATCTTGTATATAATTGTGTGTGAAAGAGTAACATATTCAATTATAGCATTTCTGAGCCAAAATAATATCGCTGCCTATGATGCTTTCCAACCGAAGGGTAACCTTCCGTTTTCATTTCATTCCAGCTACCATTTTCTCCGACTCATCCATATCTAGGTAGATAAGCGGCTGGTGTTTTCTACCTTTCTCCTAAACGATAATTTGGATTAAGATAATTTTTTTTCAGCTTCAAGATTAACAAATCTTGAAAAAACATGTCAAAAACCCAAATTGCAAAACGGTGGATATGACCCTGTTTATTAGACAGGGTTTAGTATAAATATATATTTTTAATGCCCAGGGCCCAATGCAAAATAAAATTCTCAACCATCATAAAATGTAATCATACCATCCTCTTTGTTCAGACAAGTCAACAAAAACATGCTTCTTGATAGTTCAATTCCTAACCAAGAGTATGACACGAACAAATATGAACATCAAAGGAAATGAAATTCGACAGAGACATGAATATCCATTTTAGACTCAAAGAGCCCTCCCAAAACAAATGGTTTCAACTGCATTGAGAATTTTTAAAATTAAATTAACAAAAAGAAGGGTAAGAGGGATTCCCTGGCAGAAGGGAGAATGTAGGCTTCTCAAAATGGCGTCCCTGTCTTGCTTCTCCTTAACAAAAGCTCACTATTAACATTTTTTATAACGAGTTCTTTAATTAGAACACGCTGGAAGAAGGCTTATCAAAAATGAAGTGGTCTGTTTTGCATTGAGGAATGGCACAATTTATTTACCCCAATCCTGTCCTTAGAGTTGGCAGAATTTACCACGTAGAGCTGCATAGGGGGACAAATGGCCTACCCAGAAGCGCCTTAAATGAGCCGTTTGATGGCCAAACATTTTATAATTTTCAATTTACTTTTTTAACCAGATGTCAGTCAGTAATGTATGTAGTGCCATGTATAAGCTGATGATTGTTTGAAGGTAAGAAATATATTTATAAATTTAAACCAGATTTTAGTAATGTCAGTAATGTATGTAGTGATTGTTTTTAGGTAAGATATATATATATATAAAATTTTAAATCAGATGTCAGTAATGACAGAAATGTATGTAGTGTCATGTCTAAGCTGATGATTGTTTAAAGGTAAGATACATAAAAATTTTAAAATAATGTTCGGAGGTTGTCATAATAGGGTAGATCACTGCAATCATGTCAAGGAGGAATCAAGTAAATATTGACAGTAATGTATGTAGTGCCATGTATACGTTGATAATTGTTTGAAGGTAAGATATATATAATTTTAAAATAATGCTAGGCAGGTTGCCACGATGGATTAAATCATTACAATCATGTCAAGGAGGAACCAGGTAAGCACCAAAAGTAATGTATGTAATGCCATACATACACTGATGATCGTTTGAAGGTAAGATATATACATATGTAATTTTAAAACAATGCTGTGTAGGTTGCCATGATGGGGTACATCATTGCAATTATGTCGAGGAGAAACCAGGTAAGCATCAAAATAAGTTAAATTAATAATAATAATGGTGAATGGAAGATTGTGGCGCCTTTGTCTTTGGAACAGACCTATGTTTTCTTTTTCAAATTTGGCTTTATGCTCAAGACATTATTAATTAGATTTTTATTGCAATATTTTTTTAATTCTCACCAAATACAATTTAATTTAATTTAGATATTAATGTTAATATGGGTTAAAAATGGTTTATGAAATCGAAGGACATATTACATAAATCCAATACAATAAAAGAGTATAAAAAACATTCTCAAAAAAACAAAATGATAAAAATTAATGAGAAATAACAGTATTATTTAAGACTTTTAGATCTTCAAATTCATAAAAAGTGTATTGCTTTCTAAATCTGTATCAAAAAGTTTGTTTGTGCATGCGATCTTTTGAGATTATTTAAGTCTCTTATTTAGAATTAAGAACTGATATTCTTGAAATTATCTCTATGTAAAAACATCAATTTCACGGTTTTTTGTTGGAATTGTAGTGTTCTGCAAATAAATAAGGTTAAACATTTCTGGGCCTCATACTAAATAAAGCTCCTCAAAGATCTATGAGAATCTTTATAAAAATAATGGTACCTTCCACAAATCTTATAATATATAAGACACTTGAATGCAAAATACTCTTCACTTTCAAATTCAAGAATATATAATCTCACTATATTAAATAAAATTATTTATTTATTTATTTTTTTAATATCCTTCCATACTTAAATGAAATAAAGATCCCCTTTTTGAAGATGTCTCCTTATGGAAGTAAAATTTTTTTAATAAATACTCTTATAAAGCCTCAATGAAAATGACCCCTTAACATTTATATAAGTTATTTTAAAAAATTGAACATTTTTTAAAGGTGGGTGTTTTGGATCTTTCCTTTATAAACATTGTTGTGCATCTTTCATAACATTCTTTACCTTGAATAGACTTATACTCTGCACAGTTGTAGTTTTTCTTGGCCTTAGCTTGTTAGAGGTGGCCATGCATGTCAAAAGGGCTCAAATTTAACAACCAAGTAATTAGATTCCCTTATTCAATAAGCTCATTTTAGCATCTTATCGATGAGCACTAGTCGGTGATACCTTGTTAAGCACCTATTGTTTATTGATCATCAAATTGATCGTGTAATATAAAGGTTCATTAATTTGAAGGGTTTTTAGGTAAGTACGCCATAACCTAATCAACTGGGAAAAGACCCATTTAAACAATTAGTGTGATGAAACTACCACAAAAAGGTCACAATGTGTAGTTGACACAGGGGCTTCTTTGAGTTCGCATTATGTGCATAAAGGCCAACGAATAGCAAGGATCAGGCCATTATTTCTTAGAAGGCCATTGCAAAATAGGGGAAGCATTACACGAAACTTGCGATGCTTTCCTTCTTTGTAGAGCACTTCGTAGCTTGCAAAGCTTTGATTTTTATATCTTTGCGATGCTTAGCACTTGGAGCCTGCAACAAAAAAACAAAATGCTACCTCCATTATAGGAAAGCACAAATACCGTCACACAATATAATTAAATAGGACAAAATAAAGAATAAAATACAATCTACTTAAATACATGAATATGAAAATCCGGAAAAGACATGGAAAAAGTGTAAAACCCAAAGGCTTTAGAGGCAAAAGTAGAGCACAAAGAAAGAAAACACAACATAACTCCCTAAAGATTGACAATAGACACGAACATGAGGAAATGAAATCACTCATAAAAGGCCCTTATTCATGCCAATTCATCCAATGCCATTACTTTCAAAATATGTAATCAATATTTACCTTTAAAGTAATAAACTCAAATAATTAATACCGTGGAGTGGTGACGATAAAATCTTACGATGACAAGATGACCCAGGTCATACTCTTTGACTTTCAAAAATAGTCAAAACAAATGTAGTAAACAAACCAAAAGCCCTAGAAAAAGGCAAAAGAGACCAAATCTCACACTTCTTTTTAGCACTACTTATTAAGTTCTTCAAGTTTGTTTAGGATAGTAATCATAGTCGAGTTGACTCAATTCATGTAATCATAACTGCTCATATAAAATTCCAACTACATGTTATTATTTTATTCTGTTTCATAGTCAAAGCATACAACAATGCTTAAATGTCATAGCTAAGATTGTTGATTGCTATAACCACATTCACAACTTTTTTACTAATATAATATTTTTGGGATAACTATGTTTAAAAAATAGAAACACAGTTATCCCAAAAATATTTTATTGATTTTACTGAATCTGAAAGCATTAAACAACTTTTTTATTGTTGAGTGGAACATTGTTCTTCAAGTCATTGCCCTTCTCTTTGGTGGACATATTGCATTTCTGACACTTGATCTCATTTCTAAGAAGCTCTTTAAGTGTTGAAAACTTCCATATGGTTCTTACTCATCTTTCCCTTCAATATTTCATCATCCTAAGCATCAAATCTCAAATTAACCATTAAAAAAATTTGAAAAATTAAATAATTATTTATATTAATTGTAATATATTCGAAGCTACAAATAAACAAAACTTTCTTCTAAATTGTACATCATGATTATAATTTATCCATCAATCTATGTGTATGTGTGTGTGAGTGAGAGAGAGAAAGATTTGACAATGTTATTATATATATATATATATATATATATATATATATATATATATATATATATATATATATATATATATATATATATATATATATATATATATTTTAACATTGCCAAACATATCACCTAAATTAATTTTAGGGCGACATTTGACAGTGAAAAGACTTTTATTTGTTATTGTTTTAGCCAAATTTGTTAGTGGTGACCAAAGTGGATTTGATATACTCTACTCTAAGTCATTTTATAAATTTGTTGTGAGTTTAGTTATTCATCAAGGAACATTATCTGTAATCCAATTCCATTTTTTTCACACAAATTTTGTCTTACAAATTTATAAAGCAAATTTGAAGTGCATTGAACATAACATTTTTAATCTATATTTTTTAAAGACCATAATTAAAACTAATATTTTTTTTTTGAAGACTAGAATTAGTAGTTGTTATACTTCACACAATGCCCACTCTAAATAGTTCATATTTATTTTAAGGGCATCTGCGTACCTCATGTGTCTCAATATTGTTAAACAATGGTTATAGTTTTTATATTTTAAATTTTCTATCTAAGACAGAGAATTACCTATGCATACTTCTAATTTTGAGATAATCTAATGTCCAGGCGCTAAATTTTATGGATGTATGACCATATTTATTTATTTTTCTTTAGTTTTATCCTGCATGTCACATAAGAAGATGAAGCTCTAATAAGACACGTCTTGCTCATAATTAACAAAATATTAAGAGGAAATTGACCACCATTGAACAATTCCTGTCTCTAGCAATAATATTTGTGGTTGTTTGCCATCAATCTTATTAGTAATATTATAAAAAAAGATCTTATATTCAGGGTTTCTTAAATTTAGTAAATTGAATAATTGATACATGTTGTAGAGCATGGATTATATAGTTGTTTCAAGACAAATGTTAGATTAACAAGACACTTGTTTTTCTCAAACCTACCATCTATAATCAATTTCAACTTACCATCACCGCCTCTAGTGCATACATGTATACTTGATTGCCTTGCTTTTTCTGCTTTAGGTTTGCAATGAGAATGGGGTCATTGCATTAGTAGATGGGGATTTGCCACCTTTATGAATTGATTTGATATTGTAAATTCAGATATGTACTCAAAAAAATTATGAAAAAATGTAATAGAAGACAATTTTCCATTAAATATCTATTTTGGAGGATTGATACCAAGAAAACTATAGGTGGTCTCAAAGTAGCCTGGTAAATTGGACCACATTGTAAACATCTTAGTTAAAAAAAAAAAAAGAAACTATGGAGATAATGGAGAAGAATGACATTTGATGGATGCTTTTTGCATTATGATATTTAAAAATAAATAAATTATGTAGCAGATCTTGCCTTCTCCAACATGGGCATCTCTCATGAAACCACTCACCTTTCCAACGCCTCTTTATGGATTGGCTATGTGCAGGAGAATTCTTTCCACTAGTAGCTATGCCATTTTTTCACAAGAGGCCACCAAAATTATAAAACACTGTCTTCTAAGGGAGGATGTAAATGTTGTAGAGGTTCGTTGTTATTTGTGGCACTCCTCCATTCCTTTCTTCACCATTAAAAATAATCAATGTTTTAAGAAAAAAATATGCACTGGAATTTTTATTTCGATGTATGCTAAGACTTAGAGCTATGAAATAAACTAAGGAAAGTTCATACTCTATATCAAAACATAGACTTTAGATTGAATGAATAAAAGAAAAAACCAATCTACATTCACCTGCCAAACGAAGAATCTCCTTTGTTGAGTAGATTTTCTCATTCAATAGATGGATTGTGGTTGTTCAAGGATTTGTGCAACATGAACCTATAAAGACTGCTTGTTTGATGACAAAGATTTCCCTATATTTTCCCCCAAGCTCATAATCATTCTTCTCCCAAGAGATTTTAAGATGTGAGAATGAAGGATGAAGGGTGGATTTATAGTTTTTTGAATGGGAGAATGGACGGTCGAGATTGATCTTGATTTATTTGGAGATTTTGATTTTGGATGGATGAGATTTGATCAATGGGCCAATCAATTTGATTTCCATTTAATGAGCAAGTTGTGGGATTCAATGAGGGAGTTGAACGATTTAATGAGAGAGTGGGTTGATTTAATGAGTTGGTTGATGTGATTTATGTATATATTTTAATTAATTATGTGTGCATGGAATTAGCTAGGAGTCAATCAACTAATTAATAGCGATTAATTAGATAATTATTTATGGTGTGATTTTAGTGGTATTAGATGGGGTTATGTAATTGATTGATTAATGTGGTGATGTTAGTGTGGGGTTTTTAGTACTAGGTCAAGATAATTGACGATGAAATTAGGGTGGATTAATTAATGTTGGATTGATGACAAGATTAGGGTGGTATAATTAGGGTATCTACATTTTACCCTCTTTAAAAGTGTGTTACGACAAGCAAAGCAATGAATTTTCAAATAACATAGGGAATAAAATGGGTGCAAGGGGATGCCCCTAGTGGCATGGTTGTTAAAGAGTTGCCCCCTCAAGAGGGCATGCAGGGATGAAAGACATAGATGGGCCATCGAAATGAGAAGAGGGATTGAAATGGAAGAATTAGGGCAAAAATGGAGGGGTAGGGGTGAATAAATTGAAGGTGGTGGGTAAAATTGAAGGCATTTTAGAATGAATTTGAATTATGGATAATTAGGTATAATGAATGCTTATGAATGAATGCTTGTGAGTGTTGATGATGTGATGATGAATGTTGCTAATCTTGCATTGAATTTTAAATATTTGAGCAACTTGATATTTACTATAGTATATGGCAAGATGCACCATGATATGGAGAATCATGATGACACTGTTATAATATGCAGTAGAACTAACACAAATGCAACAAATAAGAAAACAAACAAACAATATGAAACTATTAACAAGAACACACAAAAATAGATAATGTTTTGTTCCTTATCAAGTTAAAATTTAATATTTGAGGATTAATGATAATAAATTTCATGTGCCCCAAATCAATGATATATGTGAGGGGATTGGATTGGGAATGATATATCTCGATAAAGTTGCAATGATTTGTTTAACATGAATAATGACAAGACAAATTAATTTTGGGTTTCTTGATTTTCTATTTTTATGGATTTGTGACCAACGATGAGATACAAACAAGGGGAAAACCAATTCTAGCATTGGGGATGGAGGGTTTAGGGGATGGAATGGTTGAGGGATTCATGATGGATCTCCATACATCGTGTAAGAACCATGTGCCATTCTGACTTTGAGCCATAGTGTGTTCTGAAGAAGATTTGGTGTATCAAGATATTTCCAAAAACATGTCTAAAGACTTCTTCCATGTCCTTATCAAGGTCAAAAGTGGAAATAAGGATAGGCATGATGGTGTGGTTACGAGGATGGTTCAAGATATTTAGGGTTGAATGGAGTGGTACTGCCCCCTAGTGTAGGGTACTTGTAGACAAAAAATTTACATACGATGTCGAACACTGGTTTTCATCATGATATTTTCCCAAGGCACCATAAAAATGGTTTTTGACTTTAAATGAATTTTTTGTCTTGCTATTTTTTTTATTTTTTTATGATTTTATGATTTTTTGACAGCATTAAAAATCTTTGATTATGGAAGTGTTTGAGTTTTATGATGTCCATGGGTTTATCAAGATCCTTTCCATCTTACATGGCCAACTTGTATGCTCCTGACCTAAATTTGGCGATGACAACATAGGGACCTAAGTAATTAGGTTCAAACTTGCCTTTCTTTTCATGATCCTAATTGGTTTTTCTTTGATTTTATTTAAGGACAAGGTCACCAATTTAATTTTTTTTGGATTTTATGCACTTGGTGTAAACATAACATGTTTTGATATGCTTTCAAACGATCTAGTGCATTGAGCCATTTTTTGTCAAGAATTTCCAACTCACGAAGCTGTGCCTATATGTATTCATCATCATCAATTAGATCTTGTAGGGAGATGTGCAAAGAGGATAGCTTGATATCAATAGGTAATATGGATTAAGATCCAAAGACAAGGGAATAAGGTGTTGCCCTTGGGGTGTGCGGAGACTAGTGATAAGCCCATAAGACAAGATATAGTTGAAGATGGCAATATTGACCAGTGTTATTGACAATCTTATTGGGGATTTTTATGAGGGTTTTGTTAGATACTTCAACTTGCCCATTACCTTGAGGGTAATAGGGCATGGAACACTTATGTTTGATATAGAATTAGTTACAAAGGGAATTGACTTATTTATTTTTTTAAATAGTTTTTTATTGTTAGTAATGATGGCTGAAGGGATACCATAATATAAAAAAAGGTGATTAACAATAAATTGGATATTTATTTTACAATTACATATTTGAGGGGGATGGATTATACCCTTTGGTAAAGCAATCAGTGGTTATGATGATATATTTGTGACCATAAAAGGAAGGAGGATTTATCTTCCCAATGAGATCGAGGCCCCAAGTAGAGAAAGACCACATAGTTGTGATTGGATCCAATGCTTGAGAAATCACATGGACGAGATTTTGATGCTTCTAATAGGATATACATTTATTAACATACTAATAAACATCCTTTTCTATGGTAGGCCAATAGTATCTCTTTCTAAATAGTTTCTTTGCTAGGACAATGCCATTAGTGTGCACTCCATAGATTATATCATGAACTTCCTTGATTGCTAAGATGGATTCTTTTGAATTTAAACATATTAACAAGGTACCATCATAGCCCCTATGATAGAGGGCACTTCTAAGGAGGGTGAAGTGGGAGGCACATTAGATAAAGAATTTTCTTTGATTACGTGAAATATTGAGAGGGAGGATGTGATAATAGAGGTAAGTGTAAATGAAGTGATGCTAAGGGGAATTGGTGTTAGAGGTATAATCACTGAGAGTGGGGGGTGAATCAGTGAGCTTAGATAATCCAACTTCAATTTCAATCCTTTCAAACTCTTAATCAATTACCACAAGCATTCATGAATCATACACATCATTCATAGTAATGAATAAGAGAGACAATGCAAGATCAAACACATAACACATGACATATGTGAGAAACCCTCTTGAAAGAGAAAACCCACTAGAACCAAAAATTGGACTACTATCCTATAATAACAAGAATTAATTTAGATTAGTTTCAATTTATCAAGGAACTACCATCCCTTATTTAGTAAGACTACAATCGCACAAGGTGATACCACACTTGCCTACCTGAGCTGCCACAACAACTAGACCTTTAACAAGTTTCACCTCGCAAGGAGGCTACAACCTCCTAGATGTTGAGCTGCCACAACAACACCTATGAACACATCTTCTGAACACTGATTTCCTACCAATCTGATGGATAAACAAAGTATATCAACTCTCTTCAACTCTACACTCTCAAATCATCCAAAGCCACCTTTTGGATCACCCTAGACCCCTTTGCTCATATTTAACCTAAAAGCACACTATTTTGACATAAAAAACATGACCCATAGGTCATACACATAGTCCTCTCTACTCTTCTCATCAAATCCTCTACTAGGCACTCTCTCTCTCCTTCAATCCACAACTTTCACATACACATCTCTTACAAGTCTTGCACAAGTCTAAAAAATATTTCATTTGGTTTCATTATTTATAGAGCCTTCATTATTATCAACAACTTGGTCAGCCAATAGGCATGCCTTAACCATTAAGGCATCAATATCATCGAAACACACCTCAATACCATCCAAATAGGTCGACGATAACACTCATGGGTCTTAAGCAGCTACACCTTTCGATAAGGCCCTTGTAGCTCTTATAGGTCTCATGGAGACCTATTCACCTATTTAGCACATCATCAAGCAAAAAAAGATCATAGGATCACTTCCAAATACATAGGTCCACTCCACATGACCGTTTTGTCATTATCAAATGCTTACAGTCATCATTGCACTCTTCTGTGCAAGCTCAAACAACCCAAACATTAGCCATGTTCATAATGACACCATGAACAAACACACAGTCAACTTATTAAGCATTGTTCATACTCAAGATAGATTGATCACACCTCAAAAATACATATAAATGATATTATTGGAGTCTAAAACACTCTCTAATATCTAAGTCATCATGAAACATCAAAACAACATCAACACAAGTTCAATTATCCATCTCGAGTCACTTAAAATTCATGGTCAAAGACATAGTCAACTTTGAAGCTTCATAACTTTAATTGTACACACTTTCAAACCTTCAAATCTATATTTACAGATGCACCATGGAATCCTCTTCAAATTTTCTTTTTATATCACTGTTGAATTCATCCCAGATCAAAATTTATAGACAAAATACAGAGCACTAGTTTTTCCTTTGTTAAATTCAAATATTTGAATTCAAATGGTCACAGTTAAACCTCAAACACCATGCTATCATCTCGTGTCCTCGCTGCTTAGATCAATAATGCACCATCAATATTATTTGAACTTTAACTTATAGTGTGCCACTACTTAAACATTAAACTTGAAACACTTGGCCTCATCTTGTGCAATCTTGCAATCTTGATCACACACGCTTCGTTGATCTCTTCGAGATTGTCCTTGCTTTAATAATGCTAGACAACTGTCACTTTAAAATCTTAAATTTAATACACACCATTGATCTCAATTAATATGAACACCTGATCACCATTGATCCTTGAAAGAATCTTGATCTTTATCTCTTTTCAATGCTAAACATCGAACACTTAGCACCATCTCGCTGCATCCTAACATCTTGGAATAAACATGCTCTGTCAATCTTCTGTACGTAGCTCGGTCTTTATCTATGTTAAACATTGGACACATTGAAATCATATTAATTAATATGCACTATTAGATTAATCTATATGATCTCCCGTGAACCATTAGATCTCCGTATGGTCCTGATCTTTAACATTATGTAAAATAGACTATGGGGACCATTGCTATTTGCCTAGAAGGCCAACTTTGGACCTCAATAACTTGTGTTGCGCTTAGATGCATGATCTAAAATTTGGACCATATGATCTCCTCACATAGGAGAATCCAACCATGTGTCAAACTACTCTTGAAACCTTCACATGTGTGAGATATAACTCCATTAATATGCTCACTTAGATTTCTTCTACCATAGAGCCAACTATGTTAAAAACTATTTTGGAAGGCCAACTTTGCACATGCATATCTCTTGATGCACTTCATTGCATGACCTAAAATTTAACACAAATCAACATGAAATAAAATTGAACAAAAAAATATAATAAAATTCTCATGAAATGTCCACTTGTGTGATATATTCCATCACCAAACTTCTTACTCAGCTCTTTTTTGCCTTATGCAAATTTGGCTAAGTATGGAAAAACACTGTCAAATTTCCCAGGTGCCCAACTTTACACTTAAATATCTTATGTTGTGGTTTTTCACATGACCTAAAATTGAGAGCATATCAACTAGGCACAAATTTTATCATAACCATATGACCAACTTCCACTAACTCATCCACACATGGCAAAGGTGATGTCAACAAACTGCCTACTCAAATTTTCTGCCACTAGACCCAAAATGTCTAGATGAAAACAATGATCAACCAGAGGAAATACACTCATGAACACAAGAAATCAAATAATTTTTGAATTTTGAGAGGACCCTTTGCACATTCTCAAATCACCATACTCATCTCTAAACATCTCTAACCATGCTAAAACTGAAGATCAACCAAGCCTCCTTCAAGCATACTAGGATAAACACATTGCACACTTTATCATTGTCACTTAGACTATCAAGGAACTTCATCTTCTCACCTGGACACCTCCATGACATCACCATGACATCATATATAACTCTCCAACAATATCCCCCTTTATCATTGATGTCAACAATCATCATATATCAAAATACAACTCACCTTCCTTCTCTCTCTTCAAGCACTCCATAATAGGAACTTTCTCCCCCTTTGACACAATGACAAAATAGGCATCAACTAATCTTGAGGACTTTAAAATACCATTAATAAGAAAGGACCACCTTATAAATATGATACAAACTCCCTCTTACCTTGACCCTACCTCTTCTTGTCTTGACAACTTCCTCTTTCTCCATGCCAACACTCTCTTCAATTAAGCACTGCAACCAATGAAGAAAGAACACACAAAAGTACTAAAATATGATGTAACTTACCAAGAAAAATTTGAGAGGGACTCCCCCTAATATTTTTGAGCCATTGCATCACTTGAGCATCTTTAGATCTTCATACACCATGAAGAACCACCATACAGTCTTACTAGCCTCCTCTCTCAAACCACCTCAAGGACCATCAACAAAACTTCATGCCACTCACCAAATAGGAAACATGCACTAAATAACCTAATAACTCTTCTTGAAACATACATACCTTGATATTTTGGAGAAACTAAGCAAAAATCACTCTTCTTCTCATTACGCCTGTCTAGTCTCCTTATAGCCCTATCCGAAACTTGTAGAGCCCATAACTTTCTGTAGACACAACTTCAAGATCTAAAACTTCATATCTGGAACACTCTTCAACTTTTGAAGAATTCTCCACCATAAAAAATATATTACTTGGATCATTAGACCCATCATGACTCATACTTACCACCTTTGGTTTCTATGAGTTAACTTGCTTTCTTTCTTGCACTCTAAGAGCCTGATTGAACTCATTTTGACTTGATGACCTTTGCTTGCATAATATAGAAATGTGATCAATCTTCTCATAGTTGTATCAAATATTACTCCTTGATGGAAACATAGTTTGTCTTACCTTGTTTGGACATAAACTTGCAATGTGTCATATATCATGACAAATTAAACAACCTCCTCTTTTTAAAAAGAGAACTCACATTGTCTAACCTTATGTGGATAATGATTTTCAAAGTGTCCCACATCAAGATAGTTGAATCACTTAACTTTGTTTACACATTTTGACTGATGACCCATGTTGGGGTTTTTTTAGTAATTCTAGATCTGATGTTGAAGTCTAGCCCAACGAGCTAGTGCACTGGCCCTTTCACATGAGGGTTAGATCTCATGTGCTCACTTGAAGCGCACAACTGAAGACCAATTCCCATAGGTTTTGAGGCACAAAACTGATCTCATATTCATATCCTTCTCCATGTAATTTTATATAGGATGATGCACATATAGATTACATTGATCTTTGTTCTTGGGTTGATTAATACTATTATGTAAATTATTGTCATCTTATAACAACATTGGTTACTAGAAATAAAATGGTATAATGCACATTTATGAATTTACACACAATCCACACTATCGTTCTTCATAACATAAGTCTTATCAATCCTGCTATATGTAGTATGCTTAAAATAAAATAGGCATTACAATATCATTCAAAAGGTAAAGATTCATCACAATGTTCTCCCCAAAAAGGATTCATCTATGCAAATAGATTACAATAGGGGTATTTATACTTGTTTTTCCTTGACCAAGTGTCACAATCATTTATGGCCTAAAGAATTGGTACACAAACAGTTAACAAACTCAGAGTCATGGCACTTACAACTAGTTCTTCCTAAAAACCTAGGCCTCAACACCCCCTAGATCTTCTCTCTATGCTATAACTTGGTGTCCATGTGTTTCTTTCCTTGTGGGCTGGTGTAATACTTTCGATTCATAAGATCAGAGTGACCTATCTAAATTATTCTTCCAACTGCTTCCTACTTTCCACATGCTCCCCTAGTCTTCTTCTTCTATTATGAGTCCTATGTTTTTGGGTTCCTCCTGACTTGTTCTCCTCTAACTGGGTCCTCTCATGTTGGTTCTCCTACACCATTGTCCTCTTGTACCCAGTAGGTTCTATGACATGATGCTTTTACACTTATCAGCTACATGCTATGGTTCTCCTACACTATGGTCCTTCTGCGTCGTGCTAGTCTTGCACTAAAATGGGATAATGGTTCTTCTGCACCATGTTGGTCCCATGACAAAAATGGGACAACACTTAGTCAAAATTCAAGGGCCAACATCACCCCACACCTTGCTCTTAGTCTGTCTTAGACTAAGCTACGCTAGCATTCTTTAAAGATTTGGGCCCCTGTTGTTTGAGTTCCTTCTTTATATTATCGCAATGGGATAATGCCTCAAGAACCTTCATAGCTATTCACTCTTTGGCATCCTTTGATGCTTTTATCTACTCAGATTGGGTCAGAATCTTTTTGGTCTTCTTCACTTGTTCATCCAGGTCTATGATGGCATCCTTTTGGACATCTTCGAGTGTAGAGACCTCCTTATCAACCTATCCTTAGAGGGCTACAAAATTAGCATTTAGTCATTGATGATGTTTATTAATGACATCCTCCATCATATCTACACCCCTAAATGCTTTGGCATGCTCGACAGAGACTTTTATTAAAAATGCAACATCAACCAGATGCTACCTCAAGTCCTCTTCAACTTGGAGTTGAGCTTCCAAGACTTTATTTGGGCATGCGAGCTATGCAAAAATACCATCCAAAATGGGAATAAATTTCCCAAATCTCTCGAAAGTTTGATTGCATATGTCAACAACAATGGTAAACTATTCAGTTAATTTTATTCCCTCATCTCTCAGCAAGGGTCACTCCTTGAGTTTCTTGAGCAGTAGTTCCACCAGGGTTTCTAGCTTTCATATGACATCCCTGTCAAGAAGTGTGCCATCTATAATCACTGGATCTTCTTTAATTTTTTTTAAAAAGGGTTAATACCCTTGATTTTGCCTATGTGGCCTCTTGGATCTTTTGTTTCATGGAGGCCAATTCCTCGATGAGTGCTTGATTTTCTACAAGTACTTTATTATACGCACCTACAACCTTGGCATGTTTTTGCTTAGCTGTACATGCATCAAAATCGGACAAAATATTCTAGCACATAATATCCATGTCTATTTTTAAAAATGTAGTGTTTGCTATAAGTGGGGTGAGTTTTGTGGATCAACCTTTATTGATTCTGATAGTTCTAGGGCATCTGGGCCCAAAGTGAGGCTGTCCTATAGGATTTTGAACTCACGCTCCTCATTATACATCTCAAGTAGGAAGGACACTTGCTTCTTGGTTTCAAGAGTCACCTCCTTGGGATGGAAGTGTAGTCAAAGATAGAGTCTTTTATCCTCAACTCTAACCAAAGAATGTTCACATGTAGTGCCCATCATTCTTTCATCATCCTTCCCTTTTGTCTCGACAACTCCTTCCCCTTATTTGGGTTATGCTCAAGCTTGGCCTCCTCATGGCCACCAATATCCATATTACTATCTTCCTCACCATCCACTCCCCATTATACTCTATTTCAACATCAAGTAAGGAATCATCAGATGTGGCCTTCTCCTTCATTAGGGAGGGAGTTCTCTCAAAATCTGAACTCTAGCTATGAATTTGTACCTCATGGATGTCAGGTTGGGGTGCTTGCCTTGGGGGATCCTCATAGGTAGCTCTTGAAATAGTACTTGGGGGAGATGGTGGAGGTAGAGAAGGTGGGGGTGGAGAAGGTGGAGGTGGAGGTAAAGAAGGTGGTGGAGACTAAAGGGGAGTCAACTAAGGAGATGAAGGTTGGGGAATTTAAGAGTGTGGAGCAGTAAAGCACATAAGAGATGGAGAAGTGTAGGGAGGAGATGAACTAGTGTGGGGAGGGTATGGAGATGGTTGAGGTGGTGAGGGTGAAGGATGAGGTGGAGGTGAAGGAGGGATGAGAAGATGGTTTGGAGGACTATGCCTCTGCAATCTATTTTCACTTTTGAGGGGCTTATTTCCCACTTGTACTTGCATCCACATCTGATTGCTTCTTCTTTAATTACGATGTTTGAGGGAGTATTTCCTTAGGGTCTCCACCCTATGGGTTCTGGTAAGAGCTTATCATGTAAAATAACTTGTGAATTTGTTCCCCAACCAAAGTCTTCTTGACTTGGATGTTGGTCAAGTCTGTTTCCATTCTCTCGACATAGGCCTTCTTTCCTAGATACACATATAGCTTTTGAAGAGTGTGAATCTTTGGGTCTATCTTCTTAGCCTAAAAAATGATGGGCTATGCATCATATATCCAATTTATGGAGTCTATGAAGTACCACGTAGAGTATGCATAAGGCAGCTTGAGCTATGCTGAAATCTCTCCAAATGGATTCATATAGATCTGCATGAGGGAGAAGTGCTACTTTACAACAAACTATGCATGTTCTGCAACCAAGGGGGGCAATTCCTTTGGGATGCACCACTCATTCTTTAATTTTTCCTTCATTCCATCAAACCAATACTTCATATTGATCTTACAATATGGAGAGATGTGTCCAGGGCAAGTGAATGCCTTGTAGTGCTCCATGGGGGACATGTGTGTGGGAGGGTATAGCCACTTCAATGTTCCTAAATTGTAATCTAGTAATATGATCTTGTTTAAGACTAGTATGAGGAGGATTACCCCCTAGGGAAACCTATACTTTAGCATTCAATGGGATCTTTCCTCATCTTCAATAATCTTGTGAATAAAGTATAGGGACCAATTGTACTTTAGTCCCTATGAGACTTGGTGGGCAATGTAGAAGTACACCATGTCCACCTCTTTCCATCGATCGATTCCTTTGATCTTGGTTGAGATGATCCATGCCATAACTTAGAGTGTGGGATCTTGTAGGTTCTTGATGTTCATGGCATGCCCCTACTTTTGATATATCAATGTCATGGTGGTCTTTTGTATCTCCTTAGTATCGACCAAGTCATCAATGATGCTTAACCCCAAACATTGTATCCCCATGACTTTACTAATACTTTCAGGGGTGATCTTCTTATTACACCCAGTGAAGTAGATATAGTCCTCATGGATGCATAAAAGGAGGAATTGTATCACCTCCATGGGCTTACCAAAATAGGGCAAGTTAAAGAGCTAGAATAGTCCTGTAGCATCCAACTGGTTGAAGATTGTTAGGTCGAAGACCACTTAGTTCCTTGTGTTGGTGGTTTGACATGGTAGTCATTCTAGAGCTCAACCTCATTCCTAGGCTGGTAGTGATTGTAATTAAACACTATACAAGTTGAGACCTTATAGACCCAGTTCTTCATGCGTAAGATTGAGTCTGGGTACTAAAACTCTTCTATTAATAGAGATGGGGTTGGGGATGTTTGGGCCTTTTGTGTTTCAAATGTTTGCACCTACTTTCCTTTCCACACCATTATTTCCTTCTCTTCTTCCACATGCTATCCATCTTCTCTTTCCATTCTCTGGTCTTTTTCTTCCAGGTGCTGCACTTGTTCTTCTAAATTCTATTCCCTAATGGGGACCTAGTCTCCTCTACTCACCTCTTCCTCTTTCAGTATCATTGGCGATTTATCAAGTCTTTTAGAATTTTTCTTAGGATACATTACCCTTCAAGGATCTCAAAGGTTAATACACGACCGTCCCACATTCCTAAAAAAATACATGGTTATAGGCTATTTCTTTGGCTTCTGAGCTTAAACACTTTTTAATAGTGGACCTGCAACTTGAAACTTTCAAAATTAAAGCTTTTCCACTCAAACCTGACTTTGAATCTCCCTTCTCAACCTAGGTAATGACCTGCATGGTTTACTAATGATTTGAAAACTCATTTCTTGGCTCTAGATGTGATTAACTTCGATCTAGTTTTTGCTTGATCTCAGTCTGGTGAATGTAAGTTAAACGCAAAATAAAGTGTGAAATACATTTAACTTGTCTATTTATAGGCTCTAAGGGGGGTTTACTTTCATTAATGCCCTTATATCACCCATCATTTCATAGCATTTAATGGATATTTTATAACAAATATCATGTATATATCCTTTCCTTTTTCAATCAATGCCTTAACGGTATTGTCCCATCATACCATTGACACATTTCTTACCATAACTAACCTCATCGCATTTAAGGCATGTCCTATCTTGTGATTTTATTTGAAGCGAATGATGTTGGGATATTGATGGAAAGTGTTATAATTTATGTCTAAGATGAATTATCAATGACAAATTAGTCTATCAGGTTAGAGGATGAGTGAGAAAGTCAAACATGTCTTCATGTGCTTTAGAGGGTGCTCAAATGGTGCATTGTGAGCCCGAGAGGAAAGTTATTACGTTCATGAGCTCATGTATACTTTGCATGGGGAGTGGATACTTTTGGATATGTTGAGGAAGGTTTATAGTAAGGTTTTCCAAGCATTATTTCATGGATTAAGGCTCTATTATTTATGAACAATTGCTAAGAAGGTAGCAGGTTTTTAAGTGCAAAAAGGCTAGTCTTGGACCTGATATGAAATATATTTATTGTAGATGATAAATAATGTGGTGCATTTATAGGATGATGATTTTTGGTTGTAAAGGAATCCTATAATATTATAAGTATGTGTTTGGTTAGACTTGACTATTTGTGGGTCCCACAGAAAAGTGTTTCTCAATAGTGTTTTTGATATTATGAGAGATTTCTGAAAGTAACCAGGGAAAAAAATGGGAGTGAGATGAATTTAATGAATTTAATAAAAAATTAATTAAATTTTTTGGGAATATTCATTTATCTATGTCAAATATCTAGGCCCTCAAAGTTGCCTAGTCGATATGAAGGAAAGGGTGCCATGAGTGAGAAAAACCAATCAAAGTGAGAAGTGGAATTAGAAGGCCTAATCAGTGATTAGGGATGAATATGATGTATTTATAATGTGTTATGGTTAATATAATATGTATTACATGATTTATATCAGAATGTGCATGAGTGGACTTCATGTGGTGCTTCATTGTGTTCATCTAGGCATATGTGGTCTTGTGACAGATTTGTGTTGAGTAGATAGATTGATTACATCAAAATTTGTGCATATAAATGATTCAAAGGAATACGGTTATATGGGCGTGTTAAAAATTATATATAGTTTCTATGGTCCAATTTTAAATTATTGAGGATGTGCGAGTCAAAAGTTATGACATTTAAAAATTAGCAAATTTTGTTGGTTCCATACTTAGCCAAATTTTCAATATCTAGTGAACAATAGACCAGTATGCAGTGTTATTGATATATATTTTGATAGATGAAGAATTTTAGGATGAAGTAAAAAAAAAGTGGTATATGAATATGATAGGGTTACATAAAATTTAATTTAAATTCTTTAATGCTTGTACATCTTCAGATATGGTTGACCAAAGTTGACTATTGTTGACTGTGTTTTTTCTAAATAAACCAAAGTGTAAAGAAGTGATTGTAGAAGACACTGTATTGATCAAATATTATTAGTATAAAAAGGAAAGATGAATTATAATACATATATATCACTATAAAAGTTATTTGGGGTCTTTAAATTCAATAAAAGTGAAGTTATTTCAGATCAAAGTTGACTGTTGTTATTACAAATCTGAGTGGGTTTTTTGAAAAAGTGTTTATGAGCCTTAGGTGGATGAATTAAGGTGAATTATTGATTGGATGATGTTACTGAGGTAATAATATTTAAATAAATATGTGGATTGTACATTTAATGTCTATATTTAGTTAGTTTGAGTCTTTTTGGTGAAGACAATGTTTTTGGGCTAGTTAAGCCTAATAGGTCTTTAAGACCTAATGGAGGTTCCTAAGGTGAGTGAATGTTTTATAAGTGTGTAGTGATGGATGTCATAACTTGAGGGTGTAATAAGGGTCATATGGAATGAATAAATTTTCTTGGAAGTGATCTTGTGTTTCTACTTGTCTCGTTGTAGTGTTGGAAAAATGAATAGGTCTTCATGAGACCTAAAAGGGCCACTTAGGCCTAATAGAAAGGTATGGTTACTTAAGGGTGAGCTATCAAATGTTTTGGATGACCTATGGAGGTGATGTTGATATTTTTAAAATTGGGTTATAATACTTAAAGGTTTAATAAATGTCTCTTGGCTGACCAAGAAGATGGGGATCTTGTAGAGTCTTCAAAAGAACAAATTCAAAGGTGAAGGTTAGACTATGTGTGGGGTTTGAGCCCTTTGAAGCATGACCAACCTAATGGATGAATAAGGAATGTATTATTAATGTTTCTAATGATATTTTGAGTTGATACATGTTTGGAAAATATATATTAGCTGACCATGAAAGTGAATGGTATATATACAAGATAATTTATGCCTTTTGGGTGTGGAATCAAGCTACACAAGCAAGTATGTGCATTGATATTTGAAGACCTTGTGCGAAGGTTGTTGTGGGTATTGGTGAAAAATGTTTATATAATATTGATTAGAGAAAAATTTCATTAGAAGCTACATATTTTTATGATTTTATTGATTATTTTTATTAGATTTATGAGTGCATATTTGAATATGAGTGAAAGATTTATGAAGGGGTTATTTGCTTGTGTTGAAGAGATAACTTGGTGTTGGTGACTTGTGTGGAGTTTCAAACTTGGACAAGAGTTTTATTTTAGGGTTTATCTATCAAATTTAGAGGCAATCATATTCCAATAATTATTCATTTGATAGCTGTTGTGTTGGTGCTCAACATCTTAGGCAAGTTGGTGCTTGTCATCTTTAGGGGTTGATGCTCCTTGTGAAGTGGGTGCTTCACTAAAGTATCATGTTTGTGATCATATTATAGGACAATTAGTCCATGTGTTTTTAGGATTGAGAGTGTGTTTTATTCTTTGTGAGGGCTTCTCACATAATTCATGTGTTATGTGCTTTAATCTTACATTGTCTCTTTGTTCATTGGATTGAATGGTCTACATGCTTCATGATTGCTTATGGTTGAATGGTTAAGAGTTTGATTAATTGGAATTAAATTAAATTAAATTTAATAATTGATTCACCCCCCCTCTCAGTGATTATGCTTCCAAAATTTGGTATCAGAGCAGGTTATTTTGGAGAAGGCTTAACAACTTGAAAGTGCGGTAAGAAGCACAAAATGGCTAAATAGATAAAAAGAGAGAAACAAGATTTGAACGCTATGGTCAAAGCTATTGAGAATAAGGTATGTGATTTGAATATTAAGGTAGCTAATGAAGTAAAATAATAAAACATGGTAATTCAAGATCTTAAGGATAAGCTAGGAGTTGTAAGTACAAATCAAAGGTTAATACAAGAAGAGTGCAATATGTATAAGTCTAAGTTAGAAGAATGTGAAGCCATGGTGATTGAAGAATATGAGGTTTTGGTTCATAATTTTAGAAATCAGATAGAGGCTGAAAATTCAAGTTTGAGGACAAAGGAGGATGATTGTGATCAATTGAAAATTGAACTAGATTCCTTAAAAGTTGAGCATGAGAAGCTAATGGTCAAAATGAGCAAGGTTGAGCAAGAAAAAGTCTTAATCAAGATGGGTAAGCTTGAAGGACAAAAGAAATAAAAAATATTCAAAGAAGAAGGTAACTTGGATGTATAAAAGAGGAAATAAGTTAGACAACCAAATGCTTCAAGGTATGCTATTTTCTTTCATGGTCATTGTTATGTGTGTCATCTTTTTGGTCACATGGCAAGGGATTGCAAGAGGAGAAGTAACTTATCAAAAGGAGATAATCACCATCATCAAGCAAGAGTTATGAATGATATTTTTTGTTTTAGATGTCATATAGTTGGTCACATTGAAAAATATTATAAAAATAGGTTGAATGAGTTCTCAAGGCATCATAAGGTGTATGGAGCTTCTAGTGTGTGAATAAAAGTTCATACATGGATATTGAGACCTAAGGATATTAAGAGAGATAAAATTGAGACCAAGGTTGTTTTGATTGATGAGAATATCAGTCAAGATAATATGTTTTTTTTGGTTGAAGAGGTGTCAAGTAAGAAGGAGAATCATGTTTGGGAAGAGTTCATGTTAACCGGTTTCATAGAAGAGAAGATGGATGAGCCAATCAAGCTTATGAGGAAACTTGAGAAAGAAAATCAATCTAGTGAGAGTATGGAGATTTGGGAATATCCTAAGTTTTGGGTATTTTAGTTTATTTTAATTTTAGGTGTCTATATTAGGATTCATAGAGGCATTACTCATGCTTTTGAAGCATCTTGGTTTGGTATTGTAAGGTTGAGAAGTAAAGACTAGTTTTTGGATCAAGGTATGTTCTTTATTTTGAGATGCATATCTTTAAGTATGGATTATTTCATTTGATTTAAAGCTTGTAAAATATGAATATCAGATATCCAAAACTATGAGAATTTATTTTAATGCCTATAGTTTTTTTGGAAGAAGTTTTATCTTTGAGAATCCTTGGTTTGCATAAAGGGTCCTAGTGAAAGAAGAATTGACATGATGTATCTTGGGTTGAGCTATGAGTTGGGTCATCATTATTGGTGATCAGGTTTAGATGATGTTTTAAAAGTATTATATCAGGTTATGATATGATTTTGGCATCCCCTTGGTGCAAAGGTATGAATCTATCAAAGTTGTGTATCTTGGTTTGTAAAGTTTCTCTTTGAAGTGAACTAGGAGTGGTGTATCTTTTCTTTTGCAAGAGTGAGATTACTGAAGGGTTAAATATGTGAAGGTAATTTAAATTTGAATAATAAATAAGATATTAATGAAATTATATTTCATCCATAAGGTGGTATAATAAGGCATTTTGTTCTTGTTTTGTGCATAATTGGCAATTTTGGGTTTGTGAGAATATTAGAAAGTTGAGCAAAGTAGAGGTGATCTTTGAGCATGCTTGGTGGAAGTGTGAAAGAGTATAAATGTGTAAGGAATTAGATCATGATTTTATAAATATTTATTTTATGTTGTGACAGTGTTTTTTAAGGTTTTTTTTGTTTAAGACAAGCAAAAGATAATAGAATGTCAAATATGTTTATTTTGAGGCAAGCTTATTGCTTTGAGCATGTTCCTTTTTGTCAAAATTAGTTGTGGTTGTTTGATACATATAATAAGGTTTTTAGACCACTATTGGAGTTATTTTGGGTCCAAAAATATTATCATTTGATTTAGTTTTATCATGAATAATTGTTGGGTAGTTATGGTGAGCCTATGTGTGCATGAAGGTGGCTCCATTCAATGTATGTTCTTGTAAGAGTGTTGCTTGCATATGTTCGAAATATTTTGTATTTGATCAGGTGGAGTATGGATTTAGGGTGAGATAAAATAGGTATATTGAGTTATATCTAAATTTTGGGAATGTTTCCTATATGCTAAGAATTAATGAGCAATTCAGATAGAGGTATGTTCTTTAATTTGTTGAAATATAAGGTATGCATAGAGTGAGGGGGAGCATATATGAAATGTTTCTCTTAAAAGAGCAGGTATGTTTGAGTATAGGTTTAGATCATAGATAACCATTTTTTTATGGGGATATTTTTAAGCTCTATGATCAGTGTTTTCAAGTCCTCAAGATCAATTGGTACCCACTTTGATATTGTGGCAAAGGGGTAGAAGGTTTTTGGTGTGTTGCCATCAATGACAAAGGGGGAGATTGTTGGGATATTGATGTTAAGTGTTGTAATTTATGTATAAGAGGAGTTATTAATTAAAAATTGGTCTATAAGGTCAGAGGATGAGTGATAAAGTCAAACATGTCTTCATGTTCTTTAGAGGGTGCTCGAATGGTGCATTGTGAGCCCGAGAGGAAAGTTCTTATGTTCATCAGCTCATGTAGACTTTACATGGAGAGATGGTAATTTTGGAGATGTTGAGGAAGGTTTATAATAATTTTTTTAAAGCATTATTTCATGGATTAAAGCTCTATTATTTATGAAAAATTTCTAAGAAGGTAAGCATGTTTTTATGTGCAAAAAGGCTAGTCTTGGACCCGATATGAAATATATTTATTCTAGATGCTCAAGAAGGTAGTGTATGGATAGGATTATGATTTGATTTTTTATATGAATCATATAATATTCTAAGGATGTGTTTGGTTAGACTTGACTATTTGTGGGTCTCACAAAAAAGTGCTTCTTAACAGTATTTTTGATATTCTGAGAGATTTATGAAGGTAACCAGGGGAAAAAATGGATGTGACATGAATTTAATGAATTGAATAAAAAATTAATTAAAATTTTTATAAATATTCATTTCTATGTGTCAAAGATATAGGCCCTCAAAGTTGTGTAGTCAATATGAAGGAAAGGGTGCCATGAGTGAGAAAAACCAGTTAGAGTGAGAAGTGGAATTGGAAGGCCTAATCAGTGAGGAGGGATGAATTTTAGGTATTGATAATGTGTTATTAGTAATATAATATGTATTACATGATTTATATTATAATTTTCATGAGTGGAATTCATATGGTGCTTCATTGTGTTCATCTAGGCATATGTGGTCTTGTGACAGATTTGTGTTGAGTAGGCAGATTGATTACATCAGAATTTGTGCATATGGATGAGTAAGAGGAATATGGTTATATCATGTGTTAAAAATTATACATAGTTTTTATGGTATAAGTTTAAATTATTTATGATGAATGAGTTAAAATTTATGACAGTGAAAAATTGGCAGATTTTGTTGGTTCCATACTTAGCCAAATTTTCAATATCTAGTGAACAAAGGACCAGTGTGCAGTGTTCTTGATGTATATTTTGATGGAGGTATAATTTAAGGATGAAGTAAGAAAAAAAGTGGTATAATAATATTATGGGGTTATATAAAAGTAAATCTAAGTCTTGAATGTTCGTACATATTCAGATATGGTTGACCAAAGTTGACTATTATTGACTGTATTTTTTCTGAATAAACCAGAGTGCAAAGAAGTGATTGTAGAAGACAATGTATTGATCAGATATTGTTGGTATAAAAAGAAAATATGAATTATAATACATATACATAACTGAAAAGGTGATTTTGGGTCTTTAAAATTAGTACAAGTGAAGTTATTTTAGATCAAAGTTGACTATTGTTGACTGTATTTATTGCAGATCTGAGTGGGTTTTTTGAAGAAGTGTTTATGAGCCTTAGGTGGATGAATTAAGGTGAATTAATTATTAGATGATGTTAATGAGGTATTAATATTTCCATCCATATATTTATTGTACATGTAAAGTCTATATTCAGTTAGTTTGAGATTTTTTGGTGAAGATAATGTTTTTAGGCTAGTTAAGCCTAATAGGTCTTTAAGACCTAATGGAGGTTCCTAATGTAAGAGAATGTTTAAAAAGTGTGTAGTGATGGATATTATAAATTGAGGGTGTATTAAGGGTCATATGGCATGGATAAATGTTCTTATAAGTGATCTTGTGTTTCTACTTGGCTCATTGTAGTGTTGAAAAAATGAATAGGTCTTCATGAGACCTAAAAGGGCCACTTAGGCCTAATAGAAAGGTATGGTTACTTAAGGATGAGATATCAAAAAATTTGGAAGACATATGGAGGTTATTTTTATATTTTTATAATTGGGTTATAATCCTTAAAGGGTTAATAAATGTCTCTTGGTTGACCAAGAAGATGATGATCTTGTAGATTCTTCAAAAGAACAAATTCAAAGGTGAAGGTTAGACTATGTGTGGGGTTTGAGCCCTTTGACGCATGACCGACATAATGGATGAATATGGAATGTATGATTAATGTATCTAATGATGATTTGAGTTTATACATGTTTGGAAAATATATATTGGCTGACCATGAAAGTGAATGGTATATATACAAGATGATTTATGCCTTTTGGGTGTGAGAATCAAGCTGGACAAGCAAGTGTGTGTGTTGATATTTGAAGACCTTGTGAGAAGGTTGTTTGGGGTATTGGTAACCAATGTTTATATCAGAGTGATCATAAGAAAATTTCATTGGAATCAACATATTCTTTTTATTCTATTGTTAAATTTTATTAGATTTATGAGTGCATATTTGAATATGAGCAAAAGATTTGTGAAGGGGTTATTTGCTTATGTTGAAGAGATAGCTTAGTGTTGGTGACTTGTGTGGAGTTTCACACTTGGAAAAGAGTGTTATTTTAGGGTTTATATATCATATTTAAAAGCAATTATATTTTAATAATTATTCATTTGATAGGTGTTGTGTTGGTGCTCAACATCTTAGGCATGTTGGTGCTTGTCATCTCTAGGAGTTGGTGCTCCTTGTGAAGTGGGTGATTCACTAAAGTCTCATGTTTGTGATCATATTATAGGACAATTAGTCCATGTGTTTTAAATCTTGAGAGTGGGTTTTATTCCTCATGAGGGTTTCCCACATAATTCATGTGTTATGTGCTTTGATCTTACATTGTCTCTTTATTAATTAGATTAAATGGTATATATACTTCATGATTGCTTATGGTTGAATGGTTAAGAGTTTGATTGATTGGAATTAAAGTTGATTTAATTGCATCACTGATTCACCCCCATCTTAGTGATTGATCTTCATATTGTGCCTAGTGAAGTAGATATAGTCCTCATGGATGCATAAAAGGAGGAATTATATCACCTCTATGGGCTTACCAAAATAAGGCAAGTTAAAGAGCTAGATCAGTCCTATAACATATAACTGGTTAAATATTGTTAGGTCATAGTCCACTTGGTTCCTTGTTTTGGTGGTTTTGACTTGGTAGTTGTTCTATAGCTTGACCTCATTTCTAGGCTGGCAGTGATTATAATCAAACACTATACAAGTTGAGACCTTAGAGACCCAGTTATTCATGCATAAGAATGAGTCTGGGTACTGCAACTCTTTAATTAAAAGAGATGGGGGTGGGGATGCTTGGGCCTTTTTTGATTCAAAAATTTTCACCTACTTTCCTTTCTATACCATTCTTTCCTTCTCTTCTTCCGCATGTTGTCCCTCTTCTCTTTCCATGCTTTGGGCTTATTCTTCTAGGTGCTGCACTTGTTCCTCTAAAGTCTATTCCCTAATGGGGAACCAGTCTCCTCCACTCACCTCTTCCTCTTCCAGTATCATTGGCAATTTATCAATTCTTTTGGACTTTTTCTTAGGCTGCATTACCCTTTGAGGAGCTCAAATGTTAATGCATGGCCGCCCCACATTCCCAAATAAATACATGGTTGCAGGCTATTTCTTTGGCTTCTGAGCTTTAACCCTCTTTAATGGTGGACCTAAAACTTGAAACTTTCAAAATTAAATATTTTCCACTCAAACCTGAATTTGAATCTCCCTTCCCAACCTTGGTGATGACTTGCGTGGTTTACTAATGATTTGAAAACTCCTTTCTTGGCTCTGGATGTGATTAACTTGGATCTAGTTTTTGCTTGATCTCAGCTCTGGCGAATGTAAGTTAAATGCAAAATAAAGTGTGAATTGTGTTTAACATGTTTATTTTAGGCTCTAAGTGGGGGTTTAATTTCATTAATGCCCCTCTATCACCCATCATTTCTATGTGGTGGAAGACAACTATTGTATTTTAAATTTCTAACTTATGGTGAGAACCTTACCCCTTAGTGCCTTTAATGACTCATGTGCCCTTAGTACCTTGCGTGCCATTAAGACTTGTGCACCCACATAACTTATGTTCCCATATATGTCACATACCCAAGTAACTTATGCATATTTTATTTTTACCTTTTTATGCATTGCTTCTTACCTCACACTAAAACATGTCCTCCACGAACAAAATTAAAAACTTAGAAAATAAAATTACAGAAAGGGAAAATGGCACGCAACAAAGGAAACACTTTTATTGAAAGAATTAAATCCTAAAATAAATGACATAATCTTATTGATTACAATACTTTAATTATTTTGAAGTGAGATACGATTGAAACCAACTTCTGTTATAGTGCCTTGGGATGAACTGACCATCCATCCTTTGTAACTGACATACCCTAGTAGGTTGAATGCTATGTATTATCAATGGACCATCCCAATGGATGCAAATATTTCCAGGGTGGCACACAAACTTAGATTCATACAACAAGACCTTCATTCCTAGAGAAAAAACTTTGTTCATTATATGATGATCATGCCATGCTTTTTGCTTGTGTTTCTCTACATCTTGGCTCTAATGAGCAAGGAACTGGGTCTCATCTAGTTTCATTAATGTGTCTAAACATGATTTCAGAGACACCTCTTCATCTACTTTTCCTATGGATGTGATACAAAGGGATGGCACCAAGAACTCTATTGGTATCACTACTTCTATGCCATACACGAAGTTGAATGGCATGCTCTTATTTAGGTGCTTGTAGGTGGTTCAATAAGCCCATAGTACTACAAATACCCTATCATCCTAATCAGTGCAACCAATAGTGTAGATTTTAGTTAAGGTGGTACTTAGGATCTTCTTGAAATCTTTGATAGTTCCATTGTCTTATGGGTGATATGGTGTTGTTTCATGGCACACGATCATGAACTTGGACAACAAGATGCAAATTTTTTCATTTAAAAAGTGGGTACCATAATCACTAGTGAAACTCAGAGGACATCTAAACTAGGTTATGATGTTCTCCCAGATGAACCTCATAATAGTAAAAATAGTATAATCTTTTGTTAGTATAGCTTTAGCCTAATGCATAAGGTAGTCAATTACTACAATAATGTACTAAAAACTTATTCATCATCTTGCAAGAGTGATGGGACCAAAAAAGTCAATAGCCCATTTTTCAAAAGGTTCCTAAAAAGGGATTGGTTATAAAGGCAAAACATCTCTTTGGTTAGGTTTGCCTACATGCTATAAAATGTCACATTGCCTAACATATGCCTTAACATCTTGGAATAGAATCGGCCACCGTATTCCTATTAGTAGAACCTTTCATGCAGTAAATTCTCTAGCATAGTGTCCTCTAGCAATACCCTCATGAACTTATTGAAGTACCTCAAGGTGGTCATGTTGCATTATGCAATGTCAAAGGACTTTGCCATGGTCTATTTTGTAAAGATCACCTGCTATGAGTTGGAAGGGTGAGGCAAGAACAACAAGTTACTTTTTTTCCTGTGAGGTGAGATATTCAGTCATGCAGCCAATGGTAAAGAATCCTAAAATGTATTCCAACTCTTTAGGTACTTGTGTAACATGGAAAATCTATACATCAAGAAGATCATCTTCTATGGCACGTGGTGGTTCTCTATTTTCAATATAGGATAGGTGGTGAAGTCCACAGTTGGCCTTTCCAAGTTTCATCATATCTAAACACTAGAATTATTGAAACAATACAATCCAATGACAAATCTGTCCATGTAGTATGGGTTTATTGATAAGGCACTTCAAAGCTTCACAATCTGTATAAAAAATAAAAGGAGTGGCTAAAAAGTAATACCTAAACTTTGTAAAGCGTAGACCATAGAAAAAGTTTCTCAATCCATATTGGTATAGTTTATTTTAGCTAGTGTTAGATTCCTATTGGCAAAGTAAATTGGGTGATCTAAGTGACCTTTACTTGGTTTTGCAAGAATCGCACCAATGACCATGCCAAATACATCAACATGGACATGAAATGGATTTATCTAATTGGCTATAGAATAGGAGAAATGACCAAATTTTCCTTGAGTGTTTCAAAGGATTCCTTACAAGAGTAAGTCCATATGAACTACTCATTCTATTTTAAAATTTCTTCTAGGGGCATGGAAATCTTGGCATAACTATGAATGAACTTTATATAATGGCCCATGTGGCCGATGAAGGTATGGACCTCACATTGAGTCTTGAATGCTAGAAGGTGAAGAATAACAAATAATTTCATTAGGTCTACCAGGAATCCTTCCTTACAAATAATATGCCCTAGGAGCACACCAAAAATCATCACAAATAAACACTTTTTCAAATTTAGGGAGATTTGTAACACTCGACAAACGTATGAAATTAGCACAATGGTCCTTGACCAAACCATGTACCATCCAATCATCCAAATAGACTTGGAGGAACTTGTGGATGAAGTTCTTAAAGGATTCAACTGCTATTCATGAAAACATTGTTGGGGAATTTTTCAACCTGAAGGGCATATCAATATAGGTAAATGATCCCCATTCTATGGTAAAGGTTGTTTTAGGTTGGTCTTCCTCAGCTATTTGGACCTAATGGTACCCTGATAATCCATATGTAAAGGAGTACACTTCACAACCAATAGCACCTTCAAGGATTTCCTTCATGAATGGCATTAGAAAGGGATCTATCACACATAATGCATTGAGCACCTGGTAGTCCACATAGATACGGATGCATCCATCCTTTTTGATTCAAATTACCATGGGACTGACCCATTTGGATTTGGAAATGGGAGTGATGACTCTAACATAGAGCATACTATCAATTTCTTCTTTAATGCATGCTCATATATTAGGATTCATCATATATGGTCATTTTTTCACTGGTCAAGCATTGTTGACTAGCTTGATGTGCATCTTCCCTAAGGATGGGTGGACTCCCTTCATTTCACTATAGTTCCTTGGAAAAACATCTTGATATTCTTTTAGAAACTCAAAGATTTTTGTAATATTTGTGTCAGTCCAATAATTTCCTATTATGGCCATCTTTGGCTCTTGTTCTATGCCAATGTTACGTTGAATAGTATGAATAGGCCCATGATAGGGATTGTCCATTTTAGCACTTGTGTATTGAATAGGCTGTGTACCGATTTTCATATAAACATCTAAATGGTTGGTTTGGGGGTTGAGTGAAGTAGATACTTCACCTTTGTCTACTTGGAAGACAAAATTTTGCTTTCCCAGGTGAATCTCTTTACATCAATCTTCATTAGGGACTGGTGTAGGCATAGGAACTCAATGTGTTAAAGGCTCATTAAAAAAGTGTAAAGGTTCCTCAGGGTCCTAATGGATATGCCTCAAGTGGTCTTCTATGGGACTTGGGTCTCTGAGAACTACTTCATGCATATCCTGGAAAGTGAGGTACAAGTCCATCCTTGGTGATGGATAGGAGAGTGGTGAGGTCATACTCTCCTCTAGTAACAACTAGAACCTAGTTCCCATGTGTCACTCTTCATGAATATACCAGACCCATGCCCATGTGTTTAAAGTTTCATAGAATGCATGCACCCATAGATACTCTTTTAAGTACATTTCCTCATTTCTCTATATTATCTCATAAGCTTCAATATGAGGTTCAGGTGCTTGCATGCCACTATAACTAATTATTCCCCTGACCTTATTATCATAATGGAATCTATGATGTAGAGAAGAACATACTTGATCCCAATATAAAAGGTGCTTTTTATAGGTATGCCACCAACTTGTGGTGGTGCCATAGAAAAGGTGATCTAATGACCTCATCTGGTCATTCTTGGTGTCATAGAATTCTTTGAGATGCTGGACAAAGTCACGTACCTCTATTTATCCATAGAATAATGGGGCTTCATAAAATATTTCCATTGGTGGTCCTAGTAGTGGCCCTCTTATTGCTAATCCAATAAGGCAAACAAACTTGTGATGTTTAGGAAGCTGGCATGAGAAGTTATCTCAATAGTTGATGGTGATACACATTGTCACCATCATAATCCCCATGAGCCTAATAGTTATAAGCATTTCTTGTATTATTAGAAATGGACTAGTTATCGATCCATCAAAGAACACTATCGAGGGTATGATCATGTTGTTCATCACTTCTGGTAGTGACATTGTATATGTGGTTGATGTCTTCATCAACATTGATGGGCTCTATATAAGGGGGTACTTGTGCTTGATCTAGTGAGATTATGACTCATTAATCAATGTTATAAAAACTAATGTAGAACTTTTTAAATCTTAGATCTACATTATTCTCATAACACCAAGGTCTTCCCAGTAGATCTGGGTAATCATCAACTTTAGCTAACTTTTGAACCTCAAAATCTACTTTAAATGGTACTCTAAGTATGTCAACTATGGTGTTCTTGAGGACCCCAATAGGGTGTGTATGAGTCTTATTTTCTATGAATAAGAGATGAGGTGAAGGCTGTAGCACTGGACTAGACATTTTGCACTAAGCATCCTTGGTGAGGACATTTACTTTCATGATGATATCCACTAAGATGTCTTAGATTACCCATCTATTGATGGCAAGATTAATTGATATTTCTTTATCTTTTGAGGGAGTAGAGGAACTAAGAGTGTCTTGTTACTGAGCATGATTTAAAAAATGGTTTTCACTTTGCCTAATGAGGTGAGGGTGGAATCCATTTGGTAGTCGAGCTTGAATTTTAAGCCAAGCCCTAAGCTGAAGGATAATATCCTCATCTAGAATATACTTGCATTATTCCTGAAATTCATCCCATGCCACTAGTCAAAGTTTAGCTTCTCTTTACATAGTAGCACACTGCATAATGTCTTATCTCTGAGGAACTGAATTTCTCCCTAGAGTTCATGTATGAAAACCATAATATCTTGGAGGACATATTTTTACTACTGAACATCAGGGTACTTCCTAGCTTATGGTTCTTCCCATTGTACCTTCTTGATCAGATTAGTTGTCGATTGGGTCTATCCCCCAATATGAGTGATAATATTTACATATTGAACTTTAGGGATAGTTGGGAATGCACACTATTGTGGTTTATTAATTTGAATCATACCAGTGCTCTTTTTATTGTACTCCTTGGTGATAGCCACATATAGATCATGACACTCTTCTAGTTGGTGGTCCATTTTACAAGAAGTGCATGTTGGGTAATTTGGGCAATCCCATGGATAGTGGTCTAGTGACCCACATTTGTAACAAGTTTTGGGTGGGAAATTCCCACCTCCTCATCCTCACCCTCTCCCATATCCATGGTAGCCACCATGGTCTTAAGTATTTGCTATTGAGGTTTGGCGCGTACCACATGCTTAAGCTTTATGGATGTCACTGATCAAATGACATTTATTAGTATCATAAGTGGAGGCATCACAAATATTATAATAATCAGACACCTTAGTATGTGTAGCTCGCTATTAAAGAGGATAAGATCAGACATCATATTATTTATGGTAGATTTCACATGTTTATTTAAGCATCGTACATATGCTCTTACATGGGTATTTGCTCTTTATTTTTCCTTCAGTTACATAATTGGTACACCAGACACCACTACATGTCTCATGCACATTATTTGTTGTCAACTTCTCAAGTTGTGATGCCATTGAGGCTATCTGGACCTCTATAAAGGTACTAATCCTAGTATTAATGCTTTCAACTACTTCAACATAGAGAGTAGTTTCTAAAGCCTCATGTAGGCTAGTAAAGATCCATTATGACAAGGTTTTCTAGAAGGGTAGTAGCAGTCCTCCCATAAATCATTGTGCATGCTGGGAAATTCTAATTTCAAATGAAAATCTAGATAGAAATGTTTTAAACCTTGCATCATATTTATGCACACGTTTTTTAAGTCCTTGCTTTATGTCCTTCAACACTGCTATACTTTACTATTCAAATTTAAGAATGTTAAACTCCTAAAGGAAGGCTATCTTAAGCTAATCAAAGTTGACCACCACTTGTTAAGGGTCAAAATTTTGGTACCACTTGTGCAATGCTCTAAAAATGTAGTGGAGAATTATGTGGTCTTATATTCAAAATATGTGATGCCTCATGCCCTCCAAATTAATTTACATTTGTGAACATGCTTAGCTGCATTATCCACCCCTTGTTATTCAGGTAAGTGCAATGTCATCTTGTGGTAGACTATAGTTGGTTGAGGTGTTTGAATGGGTGGGTACTGGGAACCTTTAACTCCAATCCCTTGAGGAGGGCATCCACTTCCTCCTATGCCACTGCCTAGCCCTCCTCTAGCACCTCCAAAAGTAGTGCTTGTGGTATGGGGCATGGTATCCAATTGGTTAACCAAATTTGGGCCTGTATTATGTCCTTGAAGACTTGGTCCACTAGGCATCCCATGTTGTGCCATATATTTCTTTTGAAGAGGGAAAGATAGTGTTGAATCTAAATGAGCATCAAATGGCTTAGTTTCAGTATCCCTTACGATTTTAGCTTTTGAATCCACACTATTTGTATCCTAATTTTGAATGTGTACTCCATATGACTCAAAGGCATGAACACACACAATGTTGGGAGAACCAAGTTAGTTCAAACTTGGTTTCTCAACTCCTATCATCCAATTTATTTCTCATTTGTAGGATAGAAGTGGCATAGAATGTGGCTCAAAATTGATGAGATCCTCATGTGTTTTCACTTCCTTATGGCTCCTAACATCACTCCTTGAGTTCTCCTGGTCTCTTCCCACACTGCTAAATCCCATGATTCTTTGTCAAGATTCATCATACTTCCATTTTTATAGTGCATATTGGTTGGCTACCATTTTGAATCCACAATATTATATCAACCCCTCCTCTCCCCTTCTATATGTGCAGCTCATGCACAAGAGGATTTAGCCCTTCATTGGTATAGTTTCTAGTCGAAGGTCAATAAATAACTTCTTAATTTCAAAGGCAAAAATCATTAGATAACGACCCTACAGTTCTTAAAGGAATTAAAACTTGTCTTCTTCAGGGCATGAATAGGTGGTCACAATGTACTCTAGAATATAGTTCTTCCAAATTCATTTCCACCAAAATTTGACTATTCACATCCACTATACTCCAAGTCGTGCTAAAATCCTTTGCCGTTCTAGAATCTAAGACCACCTCCTTCCAAGATTCCTTGATCGTCATTGAGCATATGCTATTAACCAAGCATGTAAATAAATTGGGACCTTTGAAACAAAAATTTCATACAAGGGACTATAGAGATTTTGATCCACCCACTATTGTATAGAAATTCCTGGCTCAAAATACAAAATTATCTTCAACACTGGTAACCCATTCTTCTATATTTTTTAGTGTAATACACTCAAACATCTTCCCATGATTGTGCTTCAAGTAATTTGGGTTTTGACAATAGAACTAAAATGTTTGGGTTATTTTAGTAGTTCTAGCTCTGGCGCTAAAGTCTAGCCCAATGAGCTAATGCATTGGCCCTTTCACATGAAGGTTAGGTCTTGTGTACACCCAAGCACACAAGAGAAGACCGATTCCCATAGGTTTTGAGGACAAAACTAATCTCATATTCATATCCTTTTCTATGTAATTTTAAATAGGGATGATGCACAAATATATTATTATGATCTTTATTCTTGGGTTGATTAATACTATTACGTAGATTATTGTCATATTATAATAGCATTGGTTACTATAAGATAAATGGTATAACACACATATATGACTTTACACATAGTCCACACTTTCATTCTTCATACTATCATTCTTCATAACACAAGTCTTATCAATCTTGCTATATGTATTATGCTTAAAATAAAAGGGGTGTTAAAATATCATTCAAAAGGTAAAGATTCATCACAATGTTCTCTCCAAAAAGGATTCATCTTTGCAAATAGAATACAATGGGGGTATTTATATTTGTTTTTCTCTGACCAAGTGTCACAATCATTTATGGTTTGAAGAATTGGTGCACTAACTGTTAACAAACTAATAGTTATAGCACTTATAACTAGTTCTTTCTAAAACCTAGACCTCAACGCCCCCTAGATTCTTGCTCTATGCTATAACTTGGTGGCCATGTGTTCCTTTCCTTATGGGATGGTGTAAAACTTCTAATTTATAAGCTTAGAGTGACCCATTTGAATCATTATTCCAACTACTTCCTACTTTCCACACACTCCCCTAGTCTTCTGCTTCTGTTCTGAGTCCTATGTTCTTGGGTTTCTCATGACTTGTTCTCCTCTAACTAGGTCCTCTCACACTAGTTCTCCCATGCCATTGTCCTCTTATGCCCAACAGGTTCCATGCCTTGATGTTTCTACACCTGTCAGCTACATGCCATGGTTATCCCATGCCATGGTCCTTTCATGTTGTGCTGGTCTTATGCCAAAATGGAATAATGGTCCTTCCATACCATGTTGGTCTTGTGCCAAAAATAGGACAACATTTATTCAAAACTTAGGGGCCAATAACCCCCATCATATTTCTATGTAAACTCATTTCTAATAGGTCTCTTACATTCTCTAACATTATGCCCAAATTGATTACATGTGAAATAATAACCATTGAAACTTGCATACCTCATGCTATTTGGCTATCTAATCTGATTTGTCTTCAGTTTGCCAACACCTTCATTCATTGTCTGATGGTTTGTCTTCAAAGTCAGATTGTTCTTGTTCACATTAGTCTTCATCTTGTCTTGATTTGCATTCTCTGGTTCTTCTTTGTATCTAAGACTATTTTTATCACTTGCATGCTTTTGAACATTCAAAATATTATCTACATCACTTGAGCTCTTTTCAAATCTCATAAATGACTCCACCTTACTAGATGTTTTCCCTAACTTAGATTTCAATGACTCATTTTCAATTACATACCTTGAACATTCATCTTCTTTAACTTTCAGGCTTATAAACAAGATTTCCAATTGACAACTGAGATGCTTGACCATATCTTCATGTTCCTTGGTGTCTTCATTCATTCTTGATTCATACAAACTAAATTGCTCCTCATAGTCCTTGATTTATGATTTTATCTTGTTGTTAATCTTCTTTTCAATCTTCAATTTTTTAAGGGCATTCATCAATGTAGTCTTATAGTCCACCTCATCTTCATCATCATCTAAATTATTCCAAGTAGACTTTTTTTGATGTGATAAACTTCCTTCCTCAACCATGAAGAGGGCTTCATCTTCAAAAAGACCATCATCTTCATGATCACACTCTGAGTCACTATCTTCACTCTCATCTAATGAGCTATAGTTTTTATTGGTGTAGATACTTATTTTTCTTGAAAAACTTATTCTTGTAGTCATACTTTATGAAACCTTTCTTCCTGTATGTCTTATTGTCTTCATCTTGGTCTTCATCATGCTCTTCATCATCATGCTTATGAGGGCACTTTCTAGCAAAATGTCCTATCTCTTCATAATTGAAGCATTTGAAGGGTAGTTTACCCTTATACTTGCCTGAACCTATTTTCATTTTCCTTGTAAACAAAGCAATCAATTCATCCTCATCTATATCAAAATTTCATCTTCCTTAGGTTTCTTACCTTGGAGCTTATTCTTAGGCTTTATCTCTATCTTGAATGCTACTTCCTCATTCAGTGGTATATCATCATTCTTCCTCATCTCATAGGCAATAAGGATGCCATGCAATTCATCCAACTTTAGCTGAGTAAGATCATGACTTTCTTTTACAATAGATACTTTAGGATCAAACTTGAGAGAGAGGGACCTTAATAATTTTTAAACTACATTAGCTTATTCAAGGTTATCTCCAATACCTCTAATGATGTTTGTAATCTCATCAACTCTTTGTAGAAAAGATGCCACAAAATCTTCTTCCTTCATCTCGAGACTTTCAAATTACCTTTTGTGATTCTGCAACTTAGCAAGTTTGACCTTTAAATATCCTTCATAAATGATCTATATTTTGTCCTATATCTCTTTACTAGATTTACAATGGATTACCTTAGTGAAATTAGTCTCTATAAGACCACAAATGATGGCATTCATTGCCTTATAATTATTCTCAAACAACTTCTTATCTGCAACACTAGGTGGAGGAGTAGTAGGAACAACATAACCATCCAAAACAGATTGCCATACATCAAACCCTAGAGACATATTGTATGTCCTCATACTTTCACTCCAAAAATAAAAATTGGATCCATTGAACATCAATGATTTCTTAGTAGAGAAAACTCCTTGATGACTACCCATATTATACCTTGGATCACCTTCAGGCTGTCAAGCCTTTACTAAATGACCTATTCTAATACCAATTGTTAGAGGTAAAATCACTGAGGGGGAGGGGTGAATCAGTGAGCCTAGATAATCCAAATTAAATTTCAATCTTTTCAAACTCTTAATCAATTACCACAAGCATTCATGAAGCATACACATCATTCATAGTAATGAACAAGAGAGACAATGCAAGATCAAGCACATAACACTTGACATATGTGGGAAACCCTCTTGGGAGAGAAAACCCACTGAAAAATAAAATTCAAATACTATCCTATAATAAAAATAACCAATTTAGACCAAATATAACTAATCAATGAACTATCATCCCTTATTTAGTGAGACTATAATCCCACAAGGTGCTACCACACCTGTCTACCACAATTTTCACCTTACAAAGAGGGAATAACCCCTATATGTTGAGATGCCACAACAATAAATATGAAAAAAACATCTCCTAAACATTTATTTTTGACCAATCTGATGGAGAAACAAAGTATATCAGCTCTCTTCAACTCTGCAATCTCAAAGCATCCAAAGCCACCTTTTGGATCACCCTAAAACTCTTCGCTCATCCTTAACTTACAAGAGCAATATTATAACATTAGAAACATGACCCATAGGTCATAAACATAGTATAAAATCTTCTCTTCTCATCAACTCATCTACCAGACACACTCTCTCTCCTTCAATCCATAACTTTCACATACACATCTCTTACAAATCTCACACAAGTCTAAAAACCATTTCATTTAGTTTCACTATTTATAGAGCCTTCATTATTATCAACACCTTGGTCAGCCAATAGGCATGAATTAAACCTTGAGGCATCAATTTCATCGAGACATAGCTCAATACCATCCACATAGGTCAGCCATATCACTCATGGGTCACTCTTAAGTAGCTACACCTTTCAATAAGGCCCTTGTAGCTCCTATAGGTCTCATGGAGACCTATTCACCCATTTAGCACATCATCGAGTAAAACAAGATCATAGGGCCACTTATAAATTCATAAGTCCAATCCACATGACCCCCTTTTCATTCTCAAATGCTTATAATCATCATTTCACTCGTCTATGCAAGATCAAACAACCCAAACATTAGTCTTATTCATAAGGGCACCATAAACGAACACATAATAAAATTATTAAGCATTGTTCATACTCAATATATATTTATCACACCTCCAAAATCCATACAAATTATACTTATGGATTATAAAACACTCTCTAATAGCTAAGTCATCATGAAACATCGAAACAACATCAACACAAGCTCAATTATCATTCTCAAGTCACTTACAATTCATGGTCAAACATATAGTCAACTTTGAAGATTCATAAATTTGACTTTACACACTTTCAGGCCTTCAAATCTATATTTGTAGATGCATTATGGAGTACTCTTCAACTTTGATTTTTATTTCACCTTCAAATTTATCCTAGATCAAAAGTTATGGATAAAATACAAAGCACTAGTTTTTCTTGTGTTAAATTTAGATATTTGAATTTAAATAGTCACAGTTAAACCTCGAACACCATGCTATCATCTCATGTCCTCACTATTTAGATCAATCATGCACCATCAATATTATTTTAAATTTAACTCATAGTGTGCTACTACCCAAATGTTAAACTTCAAACACTTGGCCTCATCTCATGTAATCTTGTAATCTTGATCACACATGCTCCGTCGATCTCTTCGAGATTGTCCTTGCTTTAATAATGTTAAACACCTGTCACTTTGACCTCTTGACTTTAATACACACCATTTATCTCGATTAATAAAAACACTCACTCACCATTGATCCTTGGAAGAATCTTGATCTTTATCTTTTCTCAATGTTAAACACTGAACACTTGGCACCATCTCAATGCATCTTCACATATTGGAATAAACATGCTCTGTCAATATTTTGTACATAGCTCAGTCTTTATCTGTGTTAAAAATTAGACACCTTGAAATCATATCACTCAATATGAACCATTAGATCAATTTGTATTATCTCCCATGAACCATTATATCTCCATTTGGTCTTGATCTTTACCATCATGTAAAATAAACTAAGTATGGGGACCATTGCTATCAGCCTGGAAGGCTAACTTTGGACCTTAATAACCTATGATGGGCTTAGATGCACGATCTAAAACTTGGACCATATGATCTCCTCACATAGGAAAATCTAAACATGTGTTAAAATGATCTTAAAACCTTCACACATGTGAGATATAACTCCATTAATCTGCTCACTCAAATTTCTTCTACTATAGAGCCAACTATGTCAAGAACTATCTTGGAAGGCCAACTTTGCACATGCATATATTTTGATGTGCTTCATCACATGAATTTAAATTTAGAAAAAATCAACTAGGAATAAAATTTAACAAACTCATATAATCAAATTCTCCTAAAATGTCCACACGTGTGAGATATGCCATCACCAAATTGCTTACTCGGATCTTTCTTACCTTATGCAAATTTGGCTAAGTATGGGAAAACACTGTCAAATTGCTTGGGTCCCCAACTTTGCACTTGCATATCTTATGTTTCACTTTGTTCCATGACCTAAAATTGAATGCATAGTAACTAGGCATAAATGTTATCACAACCATATGACCAACTCCCCTTGACTCATCCACACGTGGTAAAGGTGATGTCAACAAACTACCTACTCATATTTTTTACCACTAGACCTAAAATGTCTAGATGAAAACAATGATCAACTAGATGAAATACGCTTATGCACACAAACACTCAAATCATTCTTAACTTTTGATAGGACCCCTTACACATGCTCAAATCACCATACTCATCCCTAAACATCTATAACCATGCCAAAACTAAAGATCAACTAAGCCTCCTTCAAGCATACTAGGACAAACACATTGCACACTTTGTCATTATCACTTAGACTATCAAGGAACTTCATCCACTCACCTGGATACCTCCATGACATCACCATGAAATCATTGATAACTCTTAAATAATTGGGACCAAAAAAGACACTTGTTAATATTGTTAGGAGGGTGACAAAAGTTTATTGTTATTTGGGACAAAGAGTACCTACAAGTTTATTGATTTTAGGATCGTCCTCTATTCCAATGTTGACATCTATAATTTCCTCAACAAATGATTTAGATCCATCCTATAGTCATGCCAAAAAAGGGGAAGGTTGATTTCCTCATCTATTAGTTCCTTAAAAAGGTTTTCAGTGATAGACTCATCTTTATTTAAATCATTTTTATTTTCTTTGTTTGATAACACCTATAAGAGGTTTTCACAAGGGACTTTGATATATATATATATATATATTAATTTCATTTTTGGATTTATTTTGACTTAGTAACTATTCTTTCTCCCCAAAAGATGCCGACTTCTTTAGGTTGATATCAAAACCATTTTTATGACCCCCTAATGGGATGCCATCTTGAAATCCCATGAATTCTACGATAGCTTCATTGTTTTGGAAAAAATCAATTGTCAAGTGATCTTGTTGGTCCTAGTCAATAAATTTAGGGTATTAAAGGTCAAGGTTAATGGTGAGGACAATAATGTCATTGAAGATATTGGTGGAAAAATTATTTTTGTAAAGGCTATGAGAGGAACCTACTTCAATGTCAAAATAAGCTTCCTTAGAGGTCGTGGAAGTGTCACTGACATCCTCATAATGATCACCAAGGGTTTTTTAACCAATGCAATGGGATTATTGATTTGCATGCATCTATATGGGTTCTTAGATTATTTATTCATGAAAGCCTAGTCCTTTTATTTTTTAGTTCATGATTTGAAATTTTTTGTTTGATATACAACACTTATTTCTTTGGAAACAAGAGGCTAAGCTAAAAAATATAATCAAGAGTCATTGGAGATTTTAATATTTTCATCTAAAAGAAGGCATGATTTGACAAAGGCTATTATACTAAATTAATAAAATATCACTTCTATCTTATTATTCATGTCAGGTTTGCCACAAATTATAGGATAAATAAAGAGCTTACCCACATGGTTTTTTTTTGGATTTCATATTCTCTGCAACCTTTGTCAAGGATCTTGAAATGAGATTTAGAAGGCAGGGTTTTGGATGTAGACATGAGGTCATTTGGATGTATGTATGATGAAGGTTTTTTTAGTTTTGGTGTTATGGATCCACCCATTTCAAAATCATTTTCAGTGATGGGATAGTAATTGGTTTTATGGTATCACTTTTCCAACATTTTGTAATATTGGAAAGGTTGAGAATCACCAGGAATAGTCACATCCATGCCTGAATGCAAAAAATGATGCATTGATAGAATATGGATGGGATGAATTGTATGGCATAAATCCATGGTCGATTGAAAAGGATGTTTTAATGGATGTCAAGATTAATGATGTGGAACAAGGTTTACTATGTGACAACCCCAACTATGATAGGAAGATATATGATCCCTACTAATTCCATTTCAACATTATCATACACTTTGATGGTGATGGTTTTTTATTCCAATGCTACTTCAGAGTAACCTAAATGTTTGATTAAGATTAAAGTGTAGATGTTTAAGCCCAATCCATTATCTACAAGTAAAATTTTCACTTTATGGTTGGTGATGTAGGGATCGATGTATAAAGGGAGATTATGGGATGGGCCAACATGAGGTATGTCATGTTGGATGACGATGAGTTGATGGATCTAAGATAGATGTCCAATGAGTGGTTAGAATTGGGATGGGTTAATGTTGTTGGGGACTCTTGAATCATGAAGGATTTTTTACAAGATGTCTTAATGAATTATATATGTTTTGAGAAGATCCATGATAAATATATGGGCACGAGTTTTCTCAAGCTATTCGATAAGGTTTTATTTTCCTTAAGAGGTAGGTAGATAAGGCATTTGGATTTTTTTTTATTTCACCTAGTTGTGATAGCATAATGTAGGGTTTTAAATTTTATAGTTGTAACATAGTTATCTGTGTGTTCAATGTGACCAACAACTACATCATAGGAATATGTGGATTTTATATAATGGATGTTATTAGTTTGGGTATTTTGACCTTGATTTTGTTGTAGAGAATATTGATCATGTTTTGAAAAGGGGTCATTATATATCCATAATTTTTGATTCTTAGTTGTGGATTCACTTCCTTCAAGTTCAATATGTCCATTATCAATCAAATTTTGACATAATTATTAAGCTTCATGTATCTAAAATGAATGCCCTTTGATTTTATGAAACTCACAATACTCATGCTTTTTGTATGTGGGTTTTGGTTTGATTTCATCAAAGGGTTTGGTTTGTGTAGAAAAAATCATATTTATAGCAACCAAATTATAAAAGACAACTTCAAATGATTCCCCTAGAGGTGTATACTATCTTATTTTGATTTCCTACTTGGGTTGGCCCCTAGGAATGGTAATGATGGAAGTTTTTTGGATGACCTGAATATGTTTTGAATTAGTAATTCTTTCACCAATACACTTATTTTTACTAAATAATTTAGGTTTTTTTTATCATATTTGATTTTGGTGATCCTTGTTGAAAATTTTCACAAATCTTTTAGCTTCAAGTTCTTTCTTTATATTTATTCATTTTTTGATGATTTTGTCAAAGGCAATAGCACAATAAACTTGTAAATGAAATTCCATTTCTTATTTAAGTTTGGTAACAAAAATGTTACCAACTATTTTTTAGGGATTGACCAAGGGAATATGCTGGCTAAACTTCTTCATATTATAGGAATGAAGAGAAGCTTTCTCCATTCCTTTGTTTGACATTACATAAATCCATCATTGTTAGTTTATGTTCAAAATTTTAGGAGAAGTGTTTTAAAAATATTTCAAAAAGATATTTAAAGGTTGTGATGGATTCCTTAGGAAGATGTAAAAAACATTCCATGGCTTGGCCTCCTAGACTTTGGGGGAATAGATTGATCAAATAATTGTCATTATATTGATTTTTTTTGCACAACATGAAGAATTATTTGACATGCTCTCTAGGATCACCCTTTCCCTTGTACTATTCAATCTTGCCGGGGGGGGGGGGGTTAAAAGTAAAGAGGGAAGGGTATTCAAAACATTTCTATGTCAAAGGCATAGGGGCACGACTCCTCAAATTTGCACTTCATTTTTATGATTTTGGGTTCCATCTTGTAGTCCTTGGAGAAAATCCTTCATAGCTTTCCATTCTTAGGAAAATGATGTGCCCTTGAGTTGCGATGATGGGCGTAGGAGAATGTTAGGTTTTGGAAACCCAAGGGTCTGATTGGTATTTGATTGTTGATGGTTTTATGAGGGTATTGATATTTAAGGGATAATATGTATGTTAATACTTTGAGCTATGAAAAAAACTAAATTAAAACATAAATCTTAGATTGAGCGAATAAAAGAGAAAACCATTTTACCTTCATCTACCAAGCAAACAATATCCTTAGTTGAGTGGATTTACTAATGCAATAGATGGATTGTGGTTACTCAAATATTTATGAAAGATTTGAGCAACATGCACATATGAAGACTAATTTCTTGATGACAAATATTTCTTCAAAATTTCCCCAAGCTCATGATCATTCTTACCCAACATATTTCAAGATGTGAGAATGAATGATGAAAGGTGAATTTATAGTTTTTTGGATGGGAGAATGGACTGTCTATATTAATCTTGATTTATTTGGAGATTTTTATTTTGGATGGATGAGATTTGATCAATGGGTCAATCGAATTGATTTCAATTTAAAGAGAAAGTTGTGGGATTCAATGAGGAAGTTGGAGGATTTAATGAGAGAGTGGGTTCATTTAATGAGTTGGTTGATGTGATTATTTATTTTTATTTATTATGTGGGCATGGAATTAGTTAGTATTCAATTCACTATTCAATAGTGATTAATTAGCCAATTATTTATGGGGTGATGTTACTGGTATTAGATGAGGTTATTGTGTAATTGATTGAATAATGTGATGATGTTAGTGTAGGTTTTGTATTACTAGGATATATTTATTGATGATGTAATTAGTGTGGATTAGTTAACATTGGATTGGTGATAAGATTAAGGTGGCATAATTAGGGTGTTCATGATTTTTAATGAAAATAATATGGGAATTCCACATACTTCCCTAAGCTTGACAAGATTCAATAACATTTCCATGTTTGGAAATATTTGTGCCAAATATGAAATTAAAATTAAAATCAATGCTTTTATTACATGTAATATGTCTATGCCAATTCCACGTGCTACATAAAGATGAAAAATAAATGCAAGAGATCGAGTTATTTCATGAGGGGGTGCATGACAATGGAATGGCTCCAACATAATTAATTGTATTATAACTCAATCATATATTGTTTTATGTTTTTCTAAAATCTCTTATATTTCATCTTTATTTCTTATTCTACTTTTTAGGGATTATTATAAAGGCTACTATTTTTAAATACACTAGGATATTAGAATATTTTCATTTTGCTACGTGTTTATTTTCTCCTTTTATTTCTTATTTCAATATTCATAGATTATTGTAAAGGTAACCATTTTTTAATATACAAGGAGGTTAGGGTATTTTTATTTCCATTCACCTTTATTTATTACTTTACTTTTTAGAGATTATAGTAAAGAATATAATTCTTTAATAAATGAAGAGGTCAGAGTATTTTTCCTTTTCCATTTTCTATTCTAAATTTTGTGAGTGGAACTTGTTGTATCTTGTAAATTTTATCATTTTAGTTTTAACTTCATATTTATTTGTTAATAATGATTTTGGTAGCATAATTGTTATTTAGTATTCCATTAAGAATGGAAAAATACTAATTACAATGGGGTATTGACAAAATATATATTTAAAACATTTTTCAAATTTTTTAACATGTTAAACATTTGATTTAGAGGGTGGTTATAAATTGTATTTTAAAGTAGGAATTTATTATGTATTACATGTGTAAATCATCTATATATAACATTTTAAATTAGTAATTTGTTATGTATTATAAGTGTGAAATCACCTCTATCAAAAGTATAATGTTTTATGATACTAGGCTCTTCATATTCCAACTCTATTTTTTAGAAGTTCAACTTATTTCATTTTTGTCTTTTAAATTAAATCTTCACAATTCCATAGTTAAAAAGAACATATATACAATTTTGATTTTCAAAATTGAGAGGTTTGATATCAAAATAATGGAAAAACAAACAAATCATTTGTAATGGAATGAATAATTCAATTGGATATTTACAATTATTGGTCTTTATTTAAATAAATTCCATATCTCCATGATGATTTGTTACATTCTCCCAAAAAAAACAAAAAAAACAAAGAATGTAAAAACCCTTCCCTTTTCTCCTCAAATTTTTGAACAACCCTCTTCCAAATAAAACCACTTAGGCCTTCTCACAACTCCTTTCTCCATCCAATCCAAGTCAAAATTTTAAAACCAATATCTTAAACAAATATTATAAGATTTATCAAGAATTAATTATTTTTCTATGACATCGTGTAAAAAGGGTCATTACTAAGCCAAAGTCTCTATTTAAAAAGAAAATAATTATCTTAAGTTAGACACCCCAATAGTATCTATTTTGTGATCAAAGTAATGAAACAAAAATTGTGGTCTTTAAAATAAAAATATCCAATAAATACACTCATGGGTACTTTCTTTGGACCAAATAATAAGAGATTGGGTCAATAAAAGTTGAGGATTCACAATATTGATTGAAATACTAATGATATCAAGAGGATACTTTGTGTTTGTTTTCTCTCAAAAATAAGAAAAAATATAAATATTCTTAGGGCTACTATGGTTTTATAAAGAAATAATGATTCTTCATAAAGTAACATGCTTCGAAATTCAACTTAATTGACAATCTCCCCATAATAGTCCCAATGTAGGTTTTTCTCCTATTGCTTCTGAGTTATTAATGGAAATAAAAACTTCTATAAAATATTGGAAATGTCATTGCATTTGATTTCATAAGAAACTTTAGTGTTCTCAACTATGTAATGACATGTGTCAATATGGATCTTGACAAACCACTGCCTAATCATTTGATCCTTGACATATTGGAGAAAGCCAATGATTATGAGAACATAATATTACATTGTTTAATTTATTCAAAACATGGGCACATAACATGTGTATGCCCCTCCTAATATACACATGAAAAAATAAAGGAAGTGAGTCAACCTAACTTGCATAAACCCACATGCCAATCCAATATCAAAATCGATAAAAGAATACACAATTTTTTTTTGAAACTTAGAAGAAAAAAATTCTAACAAATATAAGCCATAAGTATGGAAATGTTTCATGTACAAGAAAAATCACTTTACATCCTTGGAAGAGAGAATAATCAAGGATATGTAGTACGTCCCAAAGTTCTAAGACAACAAGCTCATGTAAAAACTACCAAAATTAGTAATTGCTACCTAAGAAACAACCAACTAAAATAAATCTCACATTTTTTTTCCTTATAAAAAGTTAGCACTTTTTCCTAAATTATATATATAACAAAAATAACGATAATGATATGGTGATATGTTTAATGAAGATTTAATTTAGAAAAATATAATGGTTTGGTAGCCAAAAAATTTTAAAAATGCTAAGAAAAAGGAAATGATTATTTAATAAAGTTATAGAGGAGAACACAACCTTTCTTGATACCATACCCAAAATAGAGGTGATGATTAAGGATATTTTTAATTCCAAAACTCTTTGAATATAAATGATATTACGACACCTTGGTTCAGCAATCACAATGGGAAGTTTAGATAGTTTTAATACAAAGACAACCTATAGAAAAGGTTGAATCCTTCTATGTTAGTGCTATCTAAAACTTTGTTGGGATGAAAAAGATGAGGAAAAATATAATACATGCAAAAATAAAAGATGGTGCATCAAAATATATTATTTAATTCTCATTCAAAGGAATGAAAATAAATAATAAATGATCAACTCAATTCAATGTTTTAACTATCACAACTAAATGCAAAATGTAAGAAATATAATACTATAAATAGATTTAATCATTTACATGTAAATATAGAGTAGGGGTTGTGAAATTACCATAATTTTTTTAGTAAGTATTTCAACTATACATATGTGCCCATAACTTCGATATAAACTAACATTAAATTAGAAAGCAAAATGTTATGACTAAAACTTCACAATGAAAGATTTTAAAGAATATTGGAAAATTTATAAAGTTAAAAAATATTTAAAATAGAGAGATTATTTATTTACAATCTAAAAAACTAAAAGAAAGAAAAATACATAACATATGTCCAAATTTAAATTATATAGAGACACAAAGATACAAACGGACACATACCAAATCCTAATAACACTTTTGATTTGATCATCTTTCTCCTTTGATCAATGAATAATATTCATGTCTTCATCCCAATGATGATTCAATAAAATATCTCCATCCTTATCTAAAATAATATTCTTTTGAAAACATTTTTTCTATAAAATATATTTCTTATTGATTCCAAAAGATGAATGAAATAAAGATGAAACTTTACATTTTATTATTTTCATAGAAAAAATATACTTATTATTTTATTTTTAACAGGCCTAACCACTTTTAATTTTTTTAATTCATACAAGAAATATGCTTTTATTTATGAGGCATTTTACTTAATTGTTCATTTAAAAATTAAAAAAAATAGATCTTTTAGAAAAAATTATTTTTCTCAAATAACTAAAATTTTATAAATATATAGAAATAAAATTAATTTATATAAAAATAATTAAAATAACATAATTTAAGTTTATATATTTTTAAATTACAAAAATAAATAAATAAATAGACAATAAAATATAATTTAATAAATAATCCATCCTCTATTATTTCAATCTAATTTCTCTATTAGAAAATGGAGGAATATAACCATAGATGTAGAAAATTGAATATGGAATTTTTGTCTTAGACTTTAAAAAACAATGGGTGGCCTTGAAATTTGACATGACCTTCATAAAAAGTTTGCTAAAATATGCCCTACGTTTCATCATTTGGAAATTTTGAAAATAACTATATTCTTACATTTTTGATAATAATAAATATATAATGGACCAAAACGAGAATAAAAAATAGAGCAAGAAGAAAAATTCTAATCATCTTAAACAAACAAAAAACAAAAAGGACCTTAAAATTGGTTTTTATGAGTGAATATAAAGGCAGACAATAGAATATTCATTATCATATAATTATCCTTGCAAGTCAAGCCAAAGACCCCAGGGAACTATAAATTAAAATTTGATTAGAGTATTCATCACAACTCAAGGAATGTATGTATGGGGTAGTATTATTTTAGTTATTTTGGATTGATGTGAAATAAATAGTATAAAATTAAGGATAATTAATATTGTGTAAAATATATAAATACTATTTTAATTTGAATTGATAAATAGAAAGATTGATACTACATTTAGAAAGATAGGCACTTAGCTTGTCTTTATATTTTGTTACTCTTAATAATATTCATTAAAATTTAAAATATTTTATAAATGGTTTGTCACTGTTAAGTTTATGAAATTATAGCTCAAAACCTATCTAGATAATACTAGTAACAATAAGACCCTTAAAACTTTTGGTATTATCTTACCTCTATCGAAAATGTCTCTATAAATTTTAAGAGTTTGTGATGCCTCAGATTGCTATGCTTACACTTGCAAATGCTGCTTGTGCATGTACTTTCCTTTGGTCATGTGCATTGACCTATGTTTTCCTTATCCTTCCTTTTAAACCCTAATCTCATTTTCTGGCATGTTAGGTTGGATAATCCCAAAAAATATTTGATGAGTGACTACGCATTTCCTATATTACAATACTTTGAATATGGATCAAAATTTGCATAGTTATCTCACTTAAGTGTGTGTGTAACATTGTGATAAATCTAGAATGTAATGTACTATTTGGATTTTGACATTTAACACTATGAAACTTTGAATTGTGTGTGTATTAAAAATTAGCTCTAGGGATACTCCTTTGAGGGGTTTCCAAACGTGTATACATTTTTAAAAATATCTCAAGAGAGTGATAATTTATTTCTTAGTGTGATTGCCAAGTACTGATTAAGTTACCAAGTGAGTCTAACCTTAGGATTGATTTTGTATTTATAACCAACTCTTTGATATTCACAACTATGATTGACCCATGAAATGTGTCTAGACCAACCTCATGGTCACTTCCCAATTTGAAAATAGAGCCATTAAATGTTATTAGATGTTTCCAACAAAAAATAGACACCTATAGTAACCAAAACTATCCAAAAATTTTCAGTACTGCCTTGGGAGTGGAAATTAGTGATTTGGAATATGGTGAAGGTTTATTTAGGATTATGGAATGTTATTGCATAAAATAGGTGAAATTGAATAAGTATATATGGTGTATAAGGTTGGAAAAGACAACACATGGGTAGCGTATGAAAGTTGATTTTTCTAAAGTTTATAATACTAGATTTAGGTGTCTCTAGGTGCCCCCCATTTAATCTAGTATTGAATATTTGTTTCTATTCATTTTTGCTTTTTACATTTAGAAGAAATAAGAAACTGAAGTTGAATGGTCAAGGGTTTGTACGTACCCAGATTAAGTTGCGCACCGTTATCCAGACGATGTAGGAGCTCCTCTATGGCTGTGGAGGACGACACCTGTAGATAAGAAAGAAACTCAAACAAAGAGATTGTTAGAGATAGATATGGTGGACTGCTAAGCGATATGCTCAGTCCCAGAAGTGCAAAGACTTCCTTGAGGGATGATAGTCCACTTATTGATAAAAAGATTGATGCTAGAAAAGAAATGGTGAAAGACTAAACAAAAGAAATATAGATAATGCATACCTGTATTTTGCTGTCAGTCTGTCATAGTTGCCAACGTCGGTTAGTCTATCGGTGTCGGTTGGTCAGTTGTCGACATCGATTAGGCTGCCGACATCGGTAGGGGCAACGATCCTTGGACAGGTCTCAGGTTTGTGTCCGTGGTCGACAGAGGGAGTCTGGGAGTTAAAAGGGTCTGTGTAGGGTTGCAGGGAGACAAATAAGGTCCGCAAAGGGATAAAGGTAGATGATAGGTTGTCAAAAAGGGTCAAGATAAAAGGAAGGCTTTATAGCCTCTCCAGGGAGAAAGCCGGGTCTGGTTGAAGGTTAGGTCTGGTCTGGTGGTATTTAGAGATAGCAAACTAACTAATTACTCTAAATTATTGAAATGAAAATGCGAAATAAATACTTAGCTCTGGTGAGATGAAGAACCAAGATGTCGAACAGTTGTGCCTGTTATGGCTGACGTCCAGGTCCCTGTGCAATGCTTCAGTCCAATCTGGAGCGACTAGTGTAGAGTCTTTGTGGCTAAGGGAGCGTTAGTTGAAGTCTGATGTCTGTTGATGTCTTAGAGTCTGAGAGGAAGAGAGAGAGAGCCAGATCTGAGTGAGAGAGAAGTCGATTCCAGAGTCCTAGAGTGATTCCAGCATCCAAGAGCCAAGATTCGAGTGAGAGAGAAGTTGATTCCAGAGTCCTAGAGCGATTCCAACATCCAAGAGCCAAGATTCATCTCAGAGTTTTTGGGGGGCCGTAACTCAACATTAGACATTGGTTTATGTAACCGACGTTGGCTATCCCACCGGCGTTGGCCGATAGTTGATCGACGTTGGTGGCTAAAGAATGAGTAAACGGGCTAAGAAGCCCGTTCTTCATTCGCCAAGTACACTTGTTGGTTGGGGAATGGTCAAAGGTCAGGCTAAATACGCACAAGAGTTAGTTAGGAGGTTAGGGAGGAGTAAGAATAGGTCTTAGGTGAGTCATGGGGTGAGAAAAGGTCTAAGGGCGAGGTGTCCAAGGTGAGGTGTCCACGGTGAGGTGTCAAGGGTGATGTCATTAATTTAAAATAAGTAATGTATTTTAAATTAATAAGATGTCTAAGGGTTAAGAAGAGGACCAAGGGAGAGTCGACACATTTTAGGTGTCTACAATATTATACATTAAAGGGATAAAATAATAAATTAAGTACTTATGATAACCACACTTGGTATTGGAAAGTATGTACCAAATTTCTCATTTGCTCCATAGATAACCTCCAAATAAATATGTATGGATCAATGCTCTCTCAAGATAATAAATATGAAATAATATAGATCATTCAACACATGAAAATTAAAAGTTAAGGAATTAATACACCTAAGGGTATGTGAACCAAGCTACCACTTGTTGAACTTGTTTGGAGAATCCCACAAGGTGATTATGTCCAAAGGAGATGCAATCATTTAAATCACGTGTTGAGGAGTGTTAATGCATCAACCACCATTGAAAAAATGAGTGCTCTAAGTTGAGAAACATAAAAACTTAAACCACACTACTTCAAATATCATAATAATTTTTTTGGAACCCCGAAACCAAGTTTATATGTAAAGGATCAACTGTTATAGATGGAATATAGACACAAAGCACTTATGTAGTACCATTTTTCCCCACTGATACACAATATAATTTTTTTTTTCACAAACAAATTTTTTCCCTAAATATAATCCATATGTACATCAAAGTGATATAGAATGCCAACATCTGTTTGTCATCAAGTCATAGAGTGCCATCTCAATCTCCTCAATTTGACCCATAATCTATCTCATAATGTCCCAATTGTTCCTCAAAATCTTGTAAAAATCCACACATATATATTTCATATGTATCAATCTATCCCATTTGAATCATATTTTTGATGCAAAATATGAATGATTTGTCTCTCTACTTGAGACAATGCTGGTTAGAAGGTACAAATTGATCTATTGGCTGATTTATAGGTGTGTAGTCAGAATGAGTTTGTGTGTAGGCACCCAGATTTCATAATAAATTCTACAAGGCAACACCATATCCATTCAACATTGATTATTGTTCAATAGTGAAATATTCTTGATATGTCAATGACAAGGATGCAAGTGTGGATGGAGTTGTACAAATATGCATAGTAGTCAAAGGATCTAATGTTTTTAAATAATTTTCAATAAAAATTGCTTTTGTTTGTAGGAATGTGTCTTTCAACCTCGTACATAACTAATGGAAATGATTGTATAATAAGATCATGAGCTCATTTCATTCTCTACGAGCGGTAGTAAATTGATAATACAATGCATTAAGATCAGTGGGCACACTAATGGCTAAGAAATATGATTTCAAATGCATCCCACGAGGTGGTACATCCATCTAATAAGTTAAGGTACTAACCGTAAGCAACCTCATACAAAGAATAAGGAAACAAATGATATGCAAATCTTCATGGATTTGAGTTCAGGTAATGGAATATTTAAATGCCTAAATGTGCTCTTCACCCATACGAATCCCACCATGCATGTATTTTGAGAAAAAAAATATCAAGATTCTCAGGCAAGTCATGAGCAGACCCTGAAACGCTCACAGAGCGACCACCTACACCAATATAAGCAATGAACATAGGTGGGTTTACACTTTATATTTTCCAATTTTAACACCTGGAATGTTTCATTTTGGGCATAGCCTCTATAATTTCAAATTTTAAGATTTTTGGTTTAAAATCCATTCAGGGCCTCCTTCTACCACTAGTCTATTGATTGGTTGTTTGGAACACCAACTTATGAGGGACGGGAACCATCTAGCCTCTCCTAAAAAATATTTTATAATCTATCAAAGGTCTACGTCTACCAAGTCTTGTCAGACTAGGTAACTTAGTTAGTCAATGCAAACTATTTGAATACAAAGGGTCTTTGTTGGTTCTGAAATCTAATCAAGTTTAGAATTTAACTATGAGAGGAATGTAACTTTTGGTGGATTTTTTCATGTGGGTTTTAATCATGCTTTAAAAAAATAATAAAACATGCAAAAAATTGTTGTAAATGAAATTCAACATTTTGAGATTTAAATGACAGGAAAGTAGCTAATTTCTAGCATTTGTTCATTACATATATTCAACAATGCAAAAAAGTAATAAACAATATTTGTAATTGAGATAAACATGTAGATTTAGATTTCAATCATATTTATTCAAACCCTAGATTAAAATATTTATAAAAAATGCAAAATAAAAGGGATAAAAGAAAGAAAAAGCCTATTGCAATGAAGATGAATATGAAATGGTGATTGGATAAATCCCACAAAATCAATCCTCAGCTTACCCCGTATAAATGTAGCCATAACTAATTGACAATGCAAGAGTTTGAAGGGAAGTTAATCGAGAGAGAAAGAGAACATAACCATCATATTACATGCACAAGAAATGAACAAAAGTCTCCACAACTTTCAATTAATCAAGATATTCATTTTGAATAACAATGTTTGGATCCACAATAATTATCCAATTACGATATTCACCAACATAACAATAAGGCTTAGCATAAAAGAGATTGAAACTACCCTAAAAAATAATAAAATGCATAAAAAGATGTCTGGACCACATTGTCTCCTTGGATGCACAATGATCCAGTGCTTTGAATGGCCTTGGCCTAGAAACTTACAAAAATTTAGGTCATTGGAGGGAAATAATTTCCCTCCAAAACCCAATTGTACTCTAATTTAAAACTTGAGTTGTAATTTTCCAAGCTCCTTGCACTTTAACTCCATTCACACCTTCAAAGTAGATAAAACAAGTTAATTTTTAGATAAAAATACATTCAAGTCATTTAAATTCACTTTATCAAGAAAAACATGGAACTATTTAACCCTAATTTTATATGGGGGACATAGGGTTAAGATATATAGAATATTTTAATCATAAAGATGATAAACTAGTCTATAACATGCTAATTATTTACAAACTTAGATAAATGAATATCATGAATTATAAAATTGAGATATGCTAAATATAGTAATTAATAAATTTAAAAAATATTTTATTGATTTCAATAAATGAAATAAATTGGTACTTAGTTGGGTTATTGTGTGCAAGCAAATATGAGTTGAAAATAAGCATAAGTGTGTAAGATCAAGATTCTAGATTAGTTATCAAATTCTATAAATATTATTTTTGTAGCTACAGACACTACCATCAGATTTAGACACTACCGTCGAAACTAGTGTTAGATTATGATATAGGTGTCTAGTATAAAATAATGACTAGATCAGGATGCAACCAATTTCACCATTTTTAGTTTTATAACACCTTTCTAATGATTCTTTGAAAAATTTTGTACAACTTGTCAATCTTTGCTAATTGATCAAACCCTAGAGCTTCACATGGGTTAGTGGCATCATGGTGCCGAGTTAACCTCAATGACCTTTATGTCATTGAGCACTACCTACATAGTTAATATTCCAAGGAGGGATTCATATTTATGTAATTATCCTCTAGGTGTGGGAATGTGTGTGAACAATGGTGTAATATGATATATGTAGATGCATGCAATGATCTAGCTTATAACTTGGCAAATATTGCTCATGGGATGTTCTTTGAATGCTTTAGACCTGTTGGATGATTATTTTATGGTGAATAAAGAAATAGGGAATATTTACTTAGTTGTGTGCTTGATTGAATGAGCCTTGGTAGATATTTTCTTGATAATTAATAGGTTTATGTTTGATATTGTTTGATGTCTAATGATAAGGATTAGACTTGTATTTATATGTCATTAGGGTTAATTAAAAAAAATAGGCTAACCCATAGGTTTCATTTATTTTGAAAATTGGATGCATTTTGGTGACTAAACACTATATAAGGATCTAAACACTACCATCGATGGTAGTTTTCCTTTGTGGCCAATAGTTCGTAGGGATTTAGAAAAAAGTACAAGTTTATAATTGACATTGAAGGATGTTTATTAGGTTTTAATCATTCTGTACAATACAAATACTTTGGGTCATTAGAATGATAAGGGTCAGACTATAATATAATAATTTAGGTATAGTGAAATGGTGAATGCAAGACTTTCGGTAGTGGGAAGGTCAATAACTTAAAGGTAGATCCTAGATTGATATTTTACAAGTATATAAGACAAAGATGCTATAATATTCAATTTTAGTATCTATATTTACCCTCTTTTAATCTAGTAATACATAAAAATAAAATTACTAGTTAAAGGAAAAAAATGCATACCTAGGTATGTATGACACAATTTGTCTTTGTGTGATCCCACTTTGAGTGCTTTTTTAGTGATTGACATGTAACCAAGAACATGTTACATCATAAGTCAGTGTATATAATCTGAAATTGAAATAAATTGAAGTCCTAAAAAGTAAATAGAGTAATGGAAGGAACACACCTATGCGTCGATGTAACCCTGATGCCTCTTGGCAATTTGATTTGTAAAGGAACTTATTTATGAAATGATGGAGCTGATATAGGTTCCAATCTGAACCTTGTAAGTGCATACATGTGGATTAGAGGACAATCATGCCCCTAATATTGGTGTGAAATATATTTAATCTGATGAGTGTGAGTGATTTAATCAACTCACACTATATATCTAGCAAGGTTTGAAGATTTAATCAAATCCAACCTATAAATATGGTGAATTTAGATGATTTAATTAAATCTAACTTATAAATTTGGTGAGTTTGAGTGATTTAATCAACTCAACCTATAAAATTTGAACCAACTACTATAGTAGATTGGCTAGATAACATTTCATCCTAGGTATGATAATAATCCATATTGGGTAATAGTGATTTATAATTTGGAAATTGATTGATTTTAAAAAATTTAGGTGCACTAGCATGGCATATGCACCTCATATGTAGCAAGCTAAATTATTTGTCAACATGTAACCTATGCTTTGAAACTGTGTATGGTAACAATACCATCAAATTTAAAAAAAATTGTCCCAAACTTGTATAATATTAGTGCTAAGTATACAATGCTACCCCAAATATATATCTGAGTCATAAAACTATGAAATCTAGAGAATCTAAAAATTGTGTAAGTGTAGAGGACATGTATCTATGGCATGCTCCCAATGATATTCTCCCACTTTTGAGGTGAGGGGATGTAAACTAGTAGTCACCTTACCTTAAAAGGATAATATTTTTGTATAAATAGGGTATGGATCATGTAGTATATAGGAGAAATATATCTAAGTAAATAAAGCATTGAAGCATGTAGTATGTGATCACATCAAATCCTAAGATGCATGATGTAGATCATGGTAATGTCTAGAAGGTAACAATACAAGTTCAATAAATAATCAAGCACACACATAAGAGCACTCAATGCAAAGCAAAGAAAATGGTCCAAGTGTTGTGTGTGAAGTCACTATTCATGAACACTATTCATTATTACTATTCATGATGATGTGGTATGCAGGTGATATGACATGTAAATAATGTGTCATGTAAGTGATGTGAAAGGTATGTGATGTGGCATAAGCCAATGAAGGGTCTCAAGTGTGATTGGGTTGATGTGAAAGAAGTGGGGCATAGTTGTCCACTAAGTCACATGGGTTTTGTCTTGTGGAATGAATATAAGATTAGGTGTAGGGAGACATAGCTGGTGGCTTGATAATTCACATGTGTGGAAAATGTCAAAGGGTAAATGTAACACCTTTTAGACTTGTGTGTGCACATGGAAGAAGAAGATAAGAAGATCATTGTTGGTGATCGACCTCATATGTGAAGTAGGCACAATATTTGAAATCACATGGGGTGGCTTGGATCTTTTCTAAAGTAGTGGATCTACTTTGTTGACCTTTTGCACACAAAGACAAATAAATTTTGCTGATCACTATTCACCCACTAGAGTGGGGTACATTTCTAATCCAAGGCACATGGGTTGCCTTTGGCTTTTGAACATGGTTGCACGTGGGAATTTTTTGTCTCTTGTGTGCACATGGGAATGTGGGGGACACAAGTTACTATTGATCCCAAGTGGAATGTGGCACCATATTTTCCCTCTCTTTTCTCTCATTGTAAATGCTATATAAGCATGCATTCTCCTTTGTATTTGTCAATCCATTGTAATCCTTTGATGGATTCACCTTGAGGATCCATGCAAGCTTAGGATTTCATGTTTGGAGGTTGAATCCATGGTCTGACCTTGTATGCTTTGGTTTTAAGCATGTTATGCTTTGTATATAAGCATGGTAATATTTTGGGTTGAAGCCTGATGCTTATTAGCTCGGCTCATGTTTGGAGATGGCAGTTGATGCTTGAAGCTCACCTTAGATGCTATGGTTGTTAACATTATGAAGGAGTTTATTTTTGAATGTTGGAGGTTAGAGCCTAGAGGATTATATGTTTAAAACTTCCCTTAGATCCTTTGGTTTAAGCATCATGATGGAGTTGCATGTTGCAATTTGGAGGTCAGACCTTGGAAGGCTTGGTTGTAAGCTTGGCTCACTTGAGTGCTTAGTTTGTTAGCAATATAAAGGAGTTACTAGAAGAACTATTATAAGAGAGTTTTGTTGATGAAATATGAAGTTTGGAAGCTACCATTACCTCATGATTTTTCCATTACTAGTTTTTCAAGGGTTTCAACATATATCTTGTGTAATGTGATCTCTCCTGCATGTTGTGTTTTATTATAGCTTGTTTTTAATTCTGTTGTCATTTAACTTACACATGTTTTATCCATGTATCCTAACAAGTGATATCATAGCTAGGATTTAAATTTTATCACCTGATCTATGGATCCCTTTTGGTCCTATCAAGTGGTATCATAGCCATGGTAGCTTTGAAAAAATCTCATGTGAGTAGTTTTTGTTGTAAGGTTGTTTTGTGCAAGTGGGAGCTACTAGAGGAGAGACCAAGATGTAAACAAAAAAAGGTTTTTATGGCAAGTATTTATCTCTTTGGGAAATGTAGATGGAGAATGGAGGAGAAGTTGAACAAGCTTTATCAGATAGATCAACACCAACACAATGTTTCTGATGAAAAAGTAATTATATAACTTGAGGAGTAAGCTAGTCTCCATTCGTGTATATGGAGGGCGATGACAAGGCATGTACCTTGTTATTTTTTATGGATAGTGAAGGGATATAAGTTATGGGATCCTACTACCAATTTTTTTTATATGAGATGGTGAAAAACCCATGGAAAAGAGGAGGTACGAAAAAATTTAAAATTATACTTGTTGAAGTAGTTTAGGATGGATGGAGAAGAATAAGTGAGACCTAAGGTTATGTGGAAGGATAAGGCCGGTGTTTAATGATATAAATTAGAGTTATATTGAGTGAAGTACATGTAGTGATTATAGTGTAGCTAAAGGGAGTAGCCAGGTGGGATACGATATCGCTGATGTGAGTAGCCATGTAGACTGATGCATGGAGTAAATCTACATATGAGTTGATTTGACATGTAGTAGAGTAGGATGTAGCTTGACTATGGGCTCAAAAAATTGATAGGTGTAATGATGCACTGAGTGAAATGATGATTTATTAAGAACTATTGATAGGTGCCATATTGAGCATGGTGGGTAGTAGTTTTCTATGTGTAGAAGTTAGGTTTTGAATTTTGTGGGTTTTTCTCTCATGTTATTAACTACTATCAAGAATGTTGTTTGTACTTGTTAATGTTCAGGGTTAGATCAAATGGATCTAAAAGCATCATTCGTACATGATGATTTTATAATGAGATGGACTAGCCAAAGGGATATGTGGATGAGGTAAGGAGTTTTTGGTTTGAGGTTTGAAGATTGTATGTGCTAAAGTAGACATGTAGATGAAGTACAGTGGTACCCTCATGGAGAGCTAAGGTTTTAGTAGATGTTTCTATTATGGGTTGATGACATGTTGATTTTAGGCCCAAACATGATGGAGATCAATGTTTTGATGGCTCAGGTGACTAGGATGAGATGAAGGTGGTAGGATCAAACCAAAGATGAAGATATACATAGATGGGAAAGCAAGGAACATCTTGTCATTGAGAAGATTCTGTAGTAGTGTAGTTTGTAGAATGGAAAATCAGTCAGTACTCCACTTACTACATATTTTGAGTTATCTTCTAAAGTGTCTTAGGATAGAGGGGGAGAAGATGTGGATGTCTAATATTTATCATAAGAATTAATCCTCATGTATACCATGGTGTGCACTAGACTGAATACTTCTAAGTAGTCAGAGTAGTGAGAAGTTCATGGCAGAATCCTAGAATGGAGGATTGGTCTATGGTGAAAGATTTAAAAGGCACTTTAGGTGAAGTGGGAGTCACTTTAGATGCTGAAAATCTTCTATAGAGGAGTAGATGTTGAAAAATTTGGCTAGGTCAAATAAGTTTTAGTAGTGAAACAAAAATTCTATTGAGCTTATTGTATGGGCAACAGTGGGCATGGATGGAATCTAGATGGAAGAATATGTAGGTGTGGTAAATCCTATGTATATTGAATTTGAGTGGGAGATTGTTTGGTGTGAATTCACTATTCACAAACACTATTCATATTTATTATTCACTATCACTATTCATGGTGGTGTGGAATGAAAATGATGTGACATGTAGGTGATGTAGTATGCAAGTGATGCAACATGTAGATGATATGGTAGGTATGTGATGTGGCATAAGCCCATGGAAGGTCTCAAGGGTGATCAGGTTGATGTGAAAGGAGTGAGGCATAGTTCTCTACTAAGTTACATGGGTTTTGTCTTGTGGCATGAGTGCAAGGTCAGGTGTGGGGTGCCAATGTTGGTGGATTCATGATTCACATGTGTGGATAAAGTCAAAAGGTTATTTCAACAACTTTTGGACTTGTGTGTGCACATATAAGAAGAAAGAAAGATTAATATTGGTGATTGGCCTCACATGTGAAGTAGGGATAAATATTTGGAGTCACATGCAGTGGATTGGATCTTGTCTAAAGTACTGGATCTACTTTGTTGACCTTTTTCACATGAAGATAAATAAATTTTTCTAACAACTATTCACCCACTAGAATGGGGTGCATTTCTCCTCCAAGGCACATGGGTTGCCTTTGGATTTTACACATGGTTGCATGTGGGGATATGTCGTGTCTTGTGTTCACATGGGAATATGGGGGACACAAGTTATTGTTGATCCCAAGTGGAGTGTGGCACCATATTATCCCTCTCTCTTATCTAATTGTAAATGCTATATAAGCATGCATTCTCCTTTGTATTTATCAATCCACTGTAATCCTTTGATGGATTCCCCTTGAGGATACATACAAGCTTGGGATTTCATGTTTGGAGGTTGAATCCATGAGATCACCTTGTATGCATTATTTTTAAGCATGATATGCTTTGTATGTAAGCATGGTAATTGCTTGTGTTGAATCCTAGATTCTTGTTAGCTTGACTCATGTTTGGAGATGGAGGTTGATGCTTGGAGGTCACCTTGGATGCTATGGTTGTTATCATTATGAATGACTTGCTTGTTTTATCTTGGAGGCTATATCCTAGAGGTTTATATGTCTGGAACTTACCTTATATGCTTTGGTTTAAGCATCATGATGGAATTGCATGTTGTAGCTTGGAGGTTAGAGCTTGAAAGGCTTGGTTGTAAGCTTGGCTCACCTGAGTGCTTGGTTTGTTAGCACTGGAAAGGATTTTCTAGAGGAAATATTGTAAGAGAGTTTTTTTGATGCAATATGAAGTCTAGAATCTTCCATTGCCTTGTGGTTTTTCCCTTGCTAGTTTTACAAGGGTTTCCACATATATCTTGTGTAATGTGTTCTCTCCTGCATGTTGTGTTTTATTGTAGCTTGTTTTTAATTCTATTATTATTTAGTTTGCACATGTTTTAGCCATGGATCTTAACACCAAGGATACCTCATACAAGGTTCATGTTAAAATTCCACACAATCGAAATGACATGACTTAGTCAAATGTCCACATACAATGTAAATTAACATTTTCAAATGTCCAAATAATATACAATGGCATGGGGGTTGAAAACAAGGAACACATTCAAATGTTTCATAATAAATACAATGCAATATAATAGTAATAAAGGCAATAAACTCAAATAAGGGCTAAAATGAATGCATGCATTATAAACAACCAAAATGAACATAACATACTAATCCCTACAAATATGTGTTATAAAAAAATGTTAAGTACATAGCATATCAAGTACATTGTGAAAGATATGATCATGGATATAGATATTTGTAATAATTAGTATAAAATATCAAACATGATAATGTAAAATGATCAAAAGGATGTGGAACTTGTGTAAATCTTGATCAAATAATCAAATGCCTCCAACATACTCATGACATGAGTAAGGGAATCCAACATTTGCATGTGTATATATTAGGGTTCTAGTCTATGCCTGAATCACACTCAAGATATGCATGAAACATATATGTGTATACAAAGGAATGATATGTTATCTACTAACATAGAGCAAACAACATATGTATAAGAAATAATACAACTAGGAACATGTGAATATTTATGTATTTTCTTGGTTATTTAAATGTTTTTGGATTTTTAGGAATATTTGATTTTTTGTAATTTTTAAACTTTTTCTTATGTATAAAATTTATGCAAGTGCATAATGTTCATTGAGTTTTTGAGAGGTTTGCCTTCATTTGTATCTAGATGATACTCACCTTTTCCTAATTTGCTATAATAGTGAATGGGCCCAACCAATTTGGTTTGATCTTGTTCTTTTTTTCTGTTTTTGCATTTGTATTATTTTGATTTTATTTTAATACCATTTCACCCATATCAAATTCACATGGTTAAATATTTTATATATATTATTATTTGATGCGATATTGATAGACACTTAAATGCTCAATAGCTTGTGTGAATTTTTCACTTAGTTATTCAAATTGGTGTAAGTGTTTCTCTCTATATTATATCTTTAATAATATCTTTGAGAGAAACACATAAGGAAGGTATCTTAAGTTTAGTTGGTAGAACTACCTCGGTACCATAGACCAAAGAATAAGGTGTTGATTGTGTAGTTGTATACATGCTAGTGTGATATACCCATAAGGTGTACACCATTTGTTGATGTCAATCTATATTTTTTTATTCAACTATTTTTCCAAATATCTTGATAATGGTTTTATTTGTCTCTTATTCCTAACCATTACCTTGTGGGTAGGAAGGTGTAAAAAAGGTATATTTTTTAGAGGTACAATCAATGAAAGGTAGGGGAATCAGTGAGCCCTGATATTCCAATTTCAATTCCAATTCCTTCAATATCTTAATCATTGAACACATACATTCATGAGGCATACACATCATCCATAGCAATGAACAAGAAAGATAATGCAAGACCAAACACATAACACTTGACATACATGGGAAACTCTCTTGGGTAATAAAACCCACTAGAACCTATGATTGGAATATTGTCCTATAAAACAAGAACCAATTTAGAACAACAAGCTACTGATCTAGAAACTACCATTCCTAATTTTAATGAAATTGCAATCCCACAAGGAACTACTACACTTGTCTAGCTGAGTACCCACAACAACTAGACTTTTAGTAAGTTTCACCTTGTAAGGAGGAAATAAAACCCTTAGATGTTGAGAACCCATAAAAACACTTATGAACACATCCACATTTGCACTGATGTCTTAAACACCTGATGATGGATCTCTAATTATCACTCTTCACCTTCACTCATACTCAAACAACAAGAGCACTATTCTGCCAATAGAATTATGACCAACATGTCCTCAAATTAATCTTCTCATCAACTCATACACAAGGCACTCTAACCCTCCTTCTCTTCCCAATTTATACACACAAGCCTCACTCAACTCTCTCCCAAGTCTCTCTCAAATAGCCTCTTGAACATACTCACCCATTCTACCTCTTCTAGGCTTATTAAGTCTAATGACCTATGTGATTACCTTCATCACCTTGCTCAGACAAGCATTTTTGATCCTCTTTGCTCTCTTTTGGTCCTCACTGACCTATACATTCTCTTTCAAAGCTTATCTCCTTTGAATGGATCCACACTCACACTCCCTCATTCAAGTCTTACAAGTCTAGAAAACATCACATTTGGTTTCACTATATATAGAGCAATCTTGATAATCACTACCTTGGTTGGCCATTAGGCATGCCTTAGCCATTAAGGCATATTTCACATGAAGACATGACTCAAAACACTCTTCATATGTCAGCCATGAAATCTATGGGTCACCCTTAAGCAACCACACCTTTTAATAAGGCCCTTGTAGCTCTTATAGGTATTATGGAGACCTATTAACCAATTTATCACCCCATCGAGCAAAAAAATAACACATGACCAATTTTAAATACATGGATCCACTCTTTATGTCCCCTTCGACATCCTCAAATGATTACAGTCAACTTATCTCACATCTATATATGCTCAAACAACTCAAACATATACCTTATACATAGGAACACCATTTATGAACCTAAAGTCAACTTCTTAAGCATTGTTCATACTCAAGATAGATTGATCACATCTCTAAAATACACATAGAACATATTCATGGAGTCTACAACACTCTTTAATATCTAAGTCACCATGAGACATCAAAACTGCATTAATACAAGCTTGAATATACAATTTAGGTCACTTGCAAAATAAGCATGAACACATAATCAAATTATAGGATCAATATCTTTAACTATACTCACTTCCAGATCTTCAAATCCATATTTCCAAATGTTCCTTAGAGTCCTCTACCACTTTTATTTTTATTACATGAGTAAATTCATCCTGGATCGAAAGTTATGGCCCAAAAACCAAATACTAGTTTTTCCTTTACAAATTCAAATACAAACGGTCATAGTTAACCTTCTAACAAAATTCTTGCATCTCATGTCCTCTTAGCTCAGATCAAATACACACTATTGAACTATTCCTATTTTTAACATAGGTTCCAATGCTTAGACATTGAACCTTAGTTATGTTGACATCATCTCGTGCAATATTATAATGTTGACTCAATGTGCTCCGTTGATCTCTATGAATCATTCAGGTCTTTAGCGATCAATGATCACTATTTGATTAATCTATATGAACACCCACTTAATATTAGATCCTTATCCTATACCTTTGCTTAGTCATTAAACATCTTACACCTTTCCTCATCTTGCTACTTATTGACTTCTTAGATAAATGTGCACTATTAATCTTTATTGAGCATTAACTCTTTCAAAAATGACTATGGGTACCCTTTCAATATACTTGAGTAGCCATTTTTTCACCTCAATAACTTTTTATGTGCTTACTCACATGATCTCAAACTTGAACTAGATCATATCCTCACATAAGATAATCGAACCATGTGACACACTGCTTCTGGAACTCTCACACATGCAAGATATAATGCCATTAAAATGCCTTCTCAAAATATTATCGTAGATATAACTATGTTAAAACCTGTTTGAGAGGTCAACTTTGAGCATGCATATCTTTTGCCATGCTTCAGTGCATGATCTCAAATTTAGCATAAAATATCTATACTCAAAATTGAACAAACCCATATGATAATTTTATCTTGACACCTTCACACGTGCAAGATATAACACCATAAAAATGCTCACTCAACTCTTCTTGCCACATTGAAAAATTGGCTAAATATGGAAAAACACAGTTAAACTTCTTGGGAGCCCAACTTTCATTAAGCATATCTTTTGACACTCTTCATCGCATGATATAAATTTTAGCATAAATACACTAGGTCCAAAACTAAACAAACCCATATGATCACCTTATCCTAAAAACCCCACATGTGCGAGATATTCCATCATCAAATTGATTACTCGGCTCTTTCTGGACACATTGTAAATTTGGCTATGAGAAAATAATGAATTTTGATTGAGAAGCCAACTTTGCACCCTCATATCTTTGACCATGCTTAGATGCATGAATTGAGATATGGTGCATAAAAACTATGGACTACTATGATCACAATAATATGACCAACTACCCTTGACTCATTCACACATGGTAATGGTGACATCATCAAATTGCCTACTCAAATTTTCTACCACTAGACTCAAAGTGTCTAGATACAAACTATGGACAACTAAATGAATTACAATTATGAACACAAGTACTCAGAGTATAGAAAACATATTAGGTACCTCCTTTCACATACTCAATACTCCATTATCATCCTTGAACATCTCTAACCATGTCAATACTGAAGATCAACCAAACATACTTCAAGCATACTAGGACAAACATATTGCACACTTTGTCATTGTTACTTAGGATATCAAATAAATTCATCCACTCACTAGGACACATCCATGATATCAACATGACATCATTAAAAACTCTCCAAAAATCTCCCCCTTTGTCATTAATGTCAACACCCACTATATATAACAATATACATCTCACCTTCTCTCTCTTCAAGCACTCCCATAACAAGAACTTTATCCCCCTTTGACACAATGGAAAAGTGGGCATCAACTGATCTTGAGTACCTAAAAATACTATTAAATAGTAAATGACCATCTTATAAAGATGATACAAACTCCCCCTTACCTTGAGCCTACTTCAACTTGTCTTGACAGCATCCTCTTCTTCCATGCCAACACTCTCTTCAATCAAGCACTGCAAAAAATGAATAAATAACACAAAACTACTAAAATATGATGGAACTAACCAAAAAACATCTGAGAGGGACTTCCACTAATAACTCTAAGCAATTTTATCTTCTGAGCATCTTCAAATGTCCACACACCATGAAGAATCACCATACATGCTTACTAGCCTTCTCTCTCAAGCTACCATAAGGATCACCAAAAAAACTTCATGTCACTCACCAAATAGGAAACATGTACTAAACCCACTTGAGAACTCACCTTGAGACACACATACCTTTCTATTTTGGAGAAACTTAGAAAAAGGCACTCTTCTTCAAACTAAGCATGTTTAACCTCCTTATAGCCCTACCTAAAACTTGAAAAATCCACATCTTTCAATAGACGCATATTCAGTACCTAATTTTTTTTATATGTATAACTCTTATATGACCCCTCAATAAAACCAATTTACATCACTAGGCTCATCCTCTACAACATACTTCATAAACCTACTAGCTAATTAGCTCTCCATATTGACAAAAACTTGAAGAGTTTAAGAACCACAAACCTTCAATTCTTTGTGAAACTTGATTTGACCACCCATTTGGCCCATTAAACATATTAGAAACCCATATACCTCAGTTCATCAGGTAGACCACTTTTTTAACATAGCCTAAAACCCTAGAATCTCAAAATAAACAAGGTCAACAAACCTTCTTCTGGATAACACACACTTCTAAAACTTATTGCACACCTAGAAAAACTCATCACACACTTCTAGACCAAGATTTGATCCTTCAGACCTTTGAGAGCCATGACTTCCTATAATCCATTTTAGGCCTACTTGCCCTTAAGCCAAAAGTGAGAAAATCAAGAGTACTCAAAAATCTTCAATTTGGCTTCAACATACCATTAAACCACAAAACACCTAGATCACATCACAAAGAAGTGCACAAACCTTTCTGAGTACCAAACACTTCTTGGTAATCCATCAATCTCATTAAGCCACCTAGAACCACCCATTCTGATCCTGAACTATAGCTCCTTCACAAACCTCCAGAGCAAACACATGAACTCGTTTCTCCCCCTTAACTAAAGACCTATAATTGGCATTATCATCTTGAGCACATAAACTTGCTTCTCCACACCTTAGGACCTGACCAATTACAAAGCTCCCCCTAACTTCATGCTTCATCAAGAACATGACATATTCAATAAGTCTTCAAATACTTTATACTAGAACATCCAAACCATGATAAAAAAACTAACTCATTATCAAGATAGGACCAATGAGATTCTTCACAAACTTATTTTCTCCAATAGATAGATATATAAGAAGAATGCTCAAACATACCTTATTTTTATACCTTATTATCAAAGCAATATCTGACAGCCACCAAGCTTCCTCTGAGTGACAAGTCTCTCCTTGAAGCCTATATAGAGACACCCCTTTGACATAGAGAGACTAAAAGTCCCAAAGATCTAGAGACTCCCATATCTCCATATCTTTCTCTGACTTACAATCCTATTTGACTTTAATTAAATCCTTGACTTCATTCTTTCCTATAGATTTGTCAATAAAAGTTATCAATAAAAACTCTTGACTCTCCTTTATTTTTTATTCTTTTTCCACCTTGGCAAATAATCCATCAATACTATTGGACTCAATAGGGTTAGTCATCTTAGTCTTTACCTCCTCATGTCTCCATACCATAGTTTGACTCTTCTCATCTACTATAGCCAACTTACCAACTAGACCTTTCAATTTAGATTGATCTGCAACATAGCCTTCTAGAGCAAATTTCTTATCAACCTTATGACTAGAAGAATTTCTAATATTACCTTTGATTTCCATACTTGAGCTTGTCCTTTCTCAAACCTTATAGGAGATCTATATCCTTTGACATACCTTGAAGACCTCTTAACATTGTTTGGATAGAATCAAGCAATATGTCCACTCTTATGACAACTAAAATAAATAACATCATTCGTGCTTTTTGACAAATTTGAACTGTGTTCAATCTTTGGCCAAAAACTCCTATCATAGCTCCATGAATGTCCAAACTTGACTAACTTAATTTTATAGTCCTTATCTCTATGACCATACTTATTACATGAAATAAACTAACATACCTTCTTTCATTGCTCTTAACCTGATCTGACTTCTTTTGATCTTCTTCAATATTACTTATCTTGACAAAAAATTGCTCATGCTCATCCATCAATGAACCTAGCTTCGTTTATAATAGAATGCTCTCATCTTCTTTAGCTCTTATACTTGAAATTTCAGCCATTAACTAACCTCTAAGAACTTGGATAGTCTCCTTATTAATCTTAGCTTCTTTAGCCATGTCATCCTTTATTCTACATGCTTACTCCATCAAACTTTCCTCAAGATAACTGACTTGTGCTTCAATATCTTTGATCAAATTTCTCATCTTATGATTCTTCTTCTTCTGCTCTTTTCATTCACCAAGTGCACTTATGAGCTCAACTTCTAGATCAACTTCTTCTTCCTTGATGTCATCTTCTCTACTATTATGGCAAGTTTTTTTTATCAAATATGATGTCCTTTTCTTTTGAACGCAAACTTATCTTGACATCTACTAGCTAAACCTTGAGATCATTGATAACATTCTCATCCTCTTTGGAATATTTCTTTAAAGTATATATCTATTATTCATGTGCCTTGATCAGAACCTTCCACTATTAATTTTATTTCTTTAATTGCTTAGCCATCTTTGTACCTACTTAGGATCACCTTCAAGTTGTTAGGCTTCCTCCAAAGGACCCACTCTAATACCAATTATTAGAGGTATAATCATTGAGAGGGGGGGTGAATCAGTGAGCCTAGATATTCCATTTTCAATTCCAATTCCTTCAAGATCTTAATCATTCAAGACATACATTCATGAGTCATACACATCATCCATAGTAATGAACAAGCAAGATAATGCAATATCAAACACATAACATAAAACATACATGGGAAACCCTCTTGGAAAATAAAATCCATTGGAACCTACAATTAGACTACTATCCTATAAAACAAGAACCAATATAGACTAGCAAGCTACTGATTAAGGAACTACCATTCCTTATTTTAGTGAGACTGCAATCCCACAATAAGTTATTACACCTGTCTAGCTGAGCACCCACAACAACTAGACTTTTAATAAGTTTCACCATTCAAGGAGGAAACAACCCCATTAAATGTTGAGCACCCATAACAACACCCATGAACACATCTACCTTTGCATTGATATCTTCAATACCTAATGATGGACCTTTGATTATCACTCTTCACTTTCAATCATACTCAAACAATAAGATCACTATTTTGATAATAAAATAATGACCAATAGACCATATAAAAAATCCTCAAACAAATATACTCATCAACTCATCCATAGGGTACTCTACCCTACCTTCAATTCTCAATTCATACACACAAGCCTCTCTAAACTCTCTCCCAAGTCTCTCTCAAACAACCTCTTGAGCATACTCACCCATTATACCTCTTCTAGGTTTAGTAAGTCCAATGACCTATGTGATCACCTTCATCACCTTTATTAGATAAGCATTTTTGATCCTATTCAATCTCTAATGGTCCTCACTAACATGTACCTTCTCTTTTAAAGGTTATCTCCTTTGGTTTGCTCCACACTTGCACTCCCTCATTCAAGTCTTACAAGTCTAGAAACCATCACATTTAGTTTCACTATATATAGATAAATATTTATAATCACTACGTTGGTCGGCCATTAGGCATGCCTTAACACCCCCTCTTTATAGGTTTGTCATAGCATCTATGGGTCACCTTTAAGTAGCTACACCTTTTAGTAAGGGCCTTGCATCTCTATTCACCCATTTAACACCCCCTCAAGCAAAATAAGAACACATAACCACTTTAAAATACATGGATCCACTCCTTATGTCCCTTTCAACATCTTCAAATGATCACAATCAACTTATCTCACCTTTGTGTATGCTCAAACAACTCAATCATAGACCTTATACATAGGAACACCATTTTTGAACATATAGTCAACTTCTTAAGCATTGTTCATACTCAAGATAGATTGATCACATCTATAAAATACACACCGTCATGGCCTCATGGCTAGTCGAGATGAATGAGAGGGCCTTTTCAAGTGACAAGTTATTGGGTTGGATATGCATATCCATCTCCACTTCCCATATATATAGTTGATCAGATACTAGTGGAAGAGTAGAACAGTGGTATATTAGCACTAGAGAGAGCATCCTCATGGGTTTTACAACACTCCCAAATAGCCAATTCACCATGAGGCATCAAAACTACATTAATACAAGCTCAAATATCCTTCTCAAGTTACTTATAGAATAATATGAACACATAATAAACTTCTAGGCATAATATCTTTGACTATACTCACTTCTAATTCTTAAAATCCATATTTCTAGATATGCCTTGGAGTCCTCTACCACTTTGATTTTTATTGCATGAGGAAATGTGTCCTAGATCAAAAGTTATGGCCCAAAAACCATACACTAGTTTTTCCTTTGCAAATTAAAATATTCAAATACAAATGATCATAGTTAAACTTTGAACAAAATGCTCACATCTCATGTCATATTAGCTTAGATCAAATATGCATCATCGATCTCTTTTGATCTTTAACACATAAGTGCCAATGCTTAGACATTAAACCTCAATCACATTGATCTCATCTCGTGCAATCTTGAAATCTTGACTCAACACACTTTGTTGATCGTTATGGATCAGTTAGGTCTTTAGCGATCAATGCTCACCATTTGATCAATCTATACGAACACCCACTTGCCATTGGATCCTTATTTTGTACCTTTGCTTAGTCATTAAACATCATGTACCTATCCTCATCTCACCATTTCCTATCTTATTGGAGAAACATGTACCATCTATCTTTCTTGAGCTTTAACTCTTTCAAAAATGACTATTGGAACCCTTTAAATATGTTTGAGTAGCCATTTTTGCACCTCAATAACTTTTTCTATGCATACTCACATGATCTCAAACTTGGCCCAGATGATCTCCTCACATAGGACATTCCAAACATGTGACACTCTACTCCTAAAACTCTTATACATGTGAGATATATGCCATTAAAATTCCTTCTCAAAATCTTCTGTCACAAAGCCAACTATGTCAAAACCTATCTGAAAGGCAAACTTTGAGCATGCATAACTTTTGTTGCACTTTAGCGCATGCTCTCAAATTTAGTGAAAAATATCTATGCTCAAAACTAAATAAACTCATATGATCAGTTTATATTGACACCTTCACACATGCAAGATATAACACCATAAAAATTCTTAATCAACTCTTCTTGCCACATTGCAAATTTGGCTAAGTATGGAAGAACACAGTCAAAATGCTTGGGAGCCCAACTTTGTATAAGCATATATTTTGATGTGCTTCATCACATGATATAAATTTTAGCATAAATAAACTAGGTCCAAAAATAAACAAACCCATATGATCACCTTCTCCTAAAACATCCACATGTGTGATATATTCCATCATTAAACTGCTTACTCGGTGCTTTCTGGCCACATTACAAATTTGGCTAAGTATGGAAAAATAATGCATTCTGACTGAGAATCCAAATTTGCACCATCATATATTTGATAAAATTTTGATTCATGACTTGAGATCTCACACATAACAACTAGAGACTATTGTGATCACAACCATATGACCAGCTCCCCTTGACTCATCCACATGTGGCAATGGTGATGTCATCGAATTACCTACTCAGATTATTTTGCCATTGGACTCAAAGTGTCTAGATGAAAACTATGGATAATCAGATGAATTCCACTTATGTACATAAGCACTCAAATCATAAAAAACATCTTAGGGACCTCTTTTCACATACTTAATACTCCATACTCATCCTTGAACATCTCTAGCCATGTCAAAATTGAAGATCAACCAAGCATACTAGGACAAGGACATTGCCAACTTTGTCATTGTTACTTAAGATATCAAATCACTTCATCCAATCACCAAGACAAATTCATGACATCACCATGACATCACTGACAACTCTCCAACATAAATGTATACCAAAGTGGGATATGATATGTTATTGTAGAGATGTTATAATGCTTTGTTTTTAAATGAGGGCCCATTGTTAGTAATTTTAGATAAAGGTATACCAAAGTGGGATATGATATTGGTAATTAATAATTTCACATGCCATCCCCTAAGGTAAAATCAAGTGGAATGGCTTCCACCCATTTGTTAAAATATTTAGTAGTTGTGATGATAAATTTATGGCCCCTACTAAAACTGAATTGTTTTTTCAATCAGATCAATAGCCAAAGGTAAAAATGCTAAGGTGAGATAATCATTTGTAACTCATGAGATGGAACATGGTTTAAATTTATATAATTTTGTCATTTTACATATAATTTAACATGCTTAGTACATTCATGTTCCATTGTATGCCAATAATAACCTTGGTGTAGTAATTTTTGAGACATGGCCTTGTTGCTAAAGTGTCCTCCATGCTTGCTATTATGTATTTCTAATAATGTAGCTCATGTTTCATCTTTGTTTAGGTATAAAAGTAATTTTCCATAGAAACCTCTTTTAAATAAGGCATTTACAATGATAACATAATGAAGTGCTTCTCATTGTACTTTTCATTTTTCATTGCGAATAAAATGATCTGGTATGAAAGCCCGATATAGGAAATTATAAATATCTCTATACCATTATGTATTAGTATAACTACGTGTAACCACAAGAACATGTGAAGCATCTATCTTACTAGGTGTGATAGAAGGTTTCCATGATTAATGTACGATAAAGTTTATACAATCATCATTGATATCAAAAGGCATTAAGGATGTTGCACTAGCCATTGCATCTACATGAAAATTATTTTTGTGTGGAATTTTGTCAATAAATAATGTTTGAAAGTTTCTTTCAACTTGTTTATCATTTATTTATATCGAAGGAGGTTCTCTTATTTAGTTTGGTAGATGTTTGTAACTTGACTTACAACTAATTGAGAGTCACCAAAAACTTGAATATCCTTGATATGATGTTTTTGTGCTATGGATAATCTGATAATCAATGCTTCATATTCAACTATATTATTGGTACCAAAAAATGTTAATCTGCAAGAAAATGGCATGTAATCCCCATATGGAGTACAAAATATGATACCTAAATTGACACCATTCTGACATACGGATCCATCAAAGAACTATTAAAAAACACATTTAATGAGAGAAACAATAATCTAGAGGCTCAATTAAATAAGCCTATAACAACTCCTACAAACAAGGAGGAAGGTAAAACAATAAAGAAATGGGAATCAAAGAATAGGCTTAACCCATATAACAAATATAATAGTTTATTTTTAATAGTAACAAACTATAACAACTATGAGAACAATATGCAATTATTATAATACCCTCTCGTAATGAATAAATGACATGTTTTAGTCATTATTACAATAATAAGATTAAGTCCACACATGAACTTAGACAAAATTTAGTTCTACTGCCACTGCAACAACATATCCAAATGTCCCTATTGTCATCTATCCATCTTATTAAAGTATATGGGTAATGAGCCATTGCAATTTCCAAGTGCAGTAGGAAATGGTGTTGAACACTTAGTTCATTAGATTTTGTTATTCCTTGAATTGTTGCCATGTATTGAATATGTAATGTTTGACCTTATTGTTAGAGTGATCAAATCTAACAAAAAGTTTATATTATTCATCAAGACTAAACAACATAGTATATCTCCTAAGATATATTTCTATTTCGAGTTGTTGAAAACCCAACACTGACTAATTTCCATTGTTGAATAGTTTTTGGACATTTATTATTCATAATACTCTTGTGATTTTTGTGTATTCCCCTTTTGATTTCACCAAAACTTCATGGAAAACTTCCATTTTGGTTTGAATTTGGTCTTTGAATTTGTGCTTGGTTTTAATACCTGTGAAATAGTAGTAAGAGCAAAATTTACCTGCTCTTCACCTTACACATTTTATTTTCTTGACCTTGTAGATTTCCCTTCCAAAAAGTAGGAAAATTCATATTTCCTTACATCTTTCATCATGGTAGGGTACCACTTAGGTCTCTTGTGTTGTTCTTATTGACTTGATTATGAAGAGTGAGAAACACTCTTATCACCACTAAAACTTGACACTTCTGGTTTTTTCATTTTTGAACCCTTGTTAAATGTAGTACCAGAACTTGTTCCAAAAACATCATCATTACGTAACAATACATTACTATTAGTAGATTGACTATTATCAAAAAATAATTTTACTTTCTCATCTACACCAACATCTTTACTAACCACAATTATGTACGTAGAGACATATAGTAATATATATGCATATTTTTGCTCACAATCCAACAAACATGAATACTTTTCCCAATATAGAAGAAGTAGATCCAAAAACCCAAAAATGACTTACATATGATGCTTTTCCAAATAATGCTTCTTCTGGTGTTAAATTCTACAAAACTTGTGTAGGAATTATATTGAGAGTGGATAATGTTATATTCATAGATTTTGCCCAGTACTAATATGGTACATTCTAGCTATCCACCAAATATCATGCCATCTCCATGATTGGTTTATTCTAAATTGTCATAATTTCATTCTGCTATATATAATATTGTTTATGTATACCTTTCTTATAGAATTCCATGAATCTATCAGAGACAAAATCATCCCCATTAACTAATCTAAGACATTTTACATGTTTCCCTCCCTATTTCTCTACCATAGATTTCTAAGTGATAAAGTTAGAGAAACATTTTGATTTTCTATGCAGAAAATAAACACACATTTTCATAGAAAAGTCATCTATAAGTAATAAGTAATACAAAGCTATATATATTTAAGATGTCCGCATTGGACTATGTAAACACACATATGCCAAATCCAATGCATTCTTATCTCTCTATTTCTTACCAAATGTCAAATGAATGCAAAAATTGCTTAACTATTTGACATCTTGAACATACATTCTAACTCTTTTAAATAGAAAACATTCCATTCACCATGTTAGTATGACTTAATGTATGCAAATTCTTATTATCAGGGTGATCATACCTCTTATGCCATAGTTCATTAGTGATTTTAATTAGTGTTAGTGAATGCTATTTTATTGTTTAAATTTGGGATTAATCAACTTATACAATCCCTTATTACCAATACTGACAACAATGTCTTTCTTTGCATGAATATTATTAACCATTCATCTATTTCCTTTAAACTCCACACAAAGGTTAGGATTCATAGTTATTTAAATCATGGAAAGAATATTTTTGTTCATGTTAAGAACAAACCAAATATTCTGAAAAGTGTAAGTAACATAATTCAATAAAATATGAATATATCCATATCCTTTCACATAGTGAACCCAACCATCACCTAAAGAAACTGATTCAATGCAACCATCATCTTTTACAAAGTTTACATAGCATTTTTTGTGGCATGTGTAGTGTATTGATGCGATTGATTTAAAATATTACATTCTAGACTTTGATGACTGATTTTGTACTACCATAAATGCAAACTCACCATTTAAATTTGTTCATCTTCTTTAGCCACATTTGTAGATTATGAATTTTTTCTATTATTTTCCAAATCACATTTTCACTTACGATAATATTTATTCACATGACTAGGTTTATTACTATAAAAAGAATTCTATTTATATTTAGAACTACTACATTATTATTAGAGGATTATTTTGAATAACTACTAACATTTCATTATTTACCCTTGCCCTTTGACTGTGCCATGAACACACTTTCTATAGAATCTAATGTTGAAGTAACTAAATATTTTTATTGTCTTTCCTTCTGCATGAGAAGTGTTGACAACTGATCAAAATATAGGGTCTGTGTCTCTATGATCACATGCAATGAATCCATAAAGGAATCATATGATAATTAAAAAATTTGCATGATAAGAGAAATTAAGTTTTACTCATCCACATGATTTTCCACTAATTTTAACCGATCACATATATCCTTCAACTGTAATAAAAACTTAGAAATAGACCCACCTTCCTACATCTTAGTGAAAAATAACAAATTATTTTGATACAATATCTTGTCAGTTTCGAAATCTTGATGTTTTATTCTAAGATGTTTCCACAATTCTATTGCAATCTTTGCATTTCTAACTTTTGGTATGAAATTATTAGCTACAAAAAGTTTCAATAGTATCAAAGCTTCTCAATGATGTTTATCATAGTCATCATGTTGAGCATTTGGTCTAGTCTCTTTACCAAGTACAATTTGATCAATATTTTTATACTCATAGATTATAAGTATTTTATGACTCCAAAAACTAAAGTTTTTTCTTGTCATTTTTTGTGAGACTGGAAATAAGAGGTGTTGTAGACTAGCCATTTTGACCTAATTTTTAAATAAAACAATTAAATAAGAAAAACTATATTAGATTTTACAAAATTTCTTTTTTCAAATTGATTCTTTTATAAAACTAGACAATAGTACTAGTTTTCAACAAAAACTCTTTATTGTTTATGAGAAATTAAATTAATCGTCTTCCATAAAACTCTAAAAAGATTAAAAAAATTAAATCTTGAGTTCTACACACTCTTTTTCAAAAATTATTTTTGTATATAGACACAAACTATAATATGGAAAATGTGGAAAATTTAAAGATTTAAAACCTTACAATTCTCTGGCTACAGAATTAACTATACCATTTTTTGGGTAAATGGAAATCACTAAAGAAAAAATAAAAAAATAAATTATGAATAAAATTTTAAAGTAATTATTTTTGACCTAAATTTACATGAGTTTTTATAAACTTTGGTTTAAATAAAAATAAATTAAATCAACAAATGAATCAATACTTGTGTAATAACAAAAATATGGTGCACTTCTGTATATGGCACTTTTGCATACAACACATTTAATTCTTGCTCTAACAAATACAAAGAAGATCGTAAACATGTGGAAAATTAATATCACGTAAAAAAGTGTTGTACAATGTTTCCATTCATATAAAAAGACTAAAAATAATATATGGCACCTAGATTCACTGAAGTCTCCTATTTCCCAATGCCTCTCTCCTTCCTATGCCATACTTTTGTTGTTTTCTTCATGTAAACTCAGATCATATTAGAACTATAACACCATTACACTTGTTTCACAATAGGTAAAGATAAAAAATGACCTCTTGAGATCAAAATTAACCCACTGAGATAAAAAAATGCCCTACAAATGTTTCATTCTTGATTAGAACATCCTCCTTAAACTAAAAACACCTTAGAACATGTCAGAGAACAACAAAAGTAAAATTATTTCAGCATGCACATTTTACCACATCATCTAAAAATAATTTTATCTCATTCAAAATCTTCACAAGGTGAATATATATACTATGCTTCCTTCCTGACAAGATCACCCTCACAGGGTTTTCTCTAGGCTCTTCCAACCACGAGCTCTAAATACCATATTAGAAAACATGTTCAATGAGAGAAGTAATAATCTAAACTTATCATTATTGGAGAGGCTCAAATAAATAAGCCTTTAACAACTAATGCAAACAAGGAGAAAGGTAAAATAATAAAGAAATGGGAAACAAAGAATAGGCTTAACCTGTTTAACAAATATAATAGTTTATTTTTAATATATTAACAAATTATAACAACTATTAGAATAATATGTAATAATATATAATTATTCTAATAAAAATATTGTCCATGGATCATGAGATATATTGTATGTTACTAATTCATCATGGAAGGCCTCAAGAATTGGAAAAGGATCATGTATTGGGGCTACTAATTTTTGAGATATAAACTTGAGATCAAATTCAGTAAGTTGCATTACCCATTTTTATATTTAGCTCATTAGGAGGGTTTTATTCATAAAAAACTTTGGTGGATCTTCTTTGATTATCACATGGACCTCGTTATTAAGGAGATAATGTCGTAATTTTTTTTTAGCAAATACTAATCCTAAGCATACCGTTTATATTGTAATATATTTTCATTCATAATCAATCAATTAACATCTTATGTAATAAACTGCTTATTCCCAATGATTATCATCATATTGTGTTAGTAGGGCCCCTAAGGCCTCATTGGTCATAGAAATATAAAGGAGTAATGGCCTATCTGGAATGGGAGGCATAAGTACTAGTGAATTTGATAAATATTCCTTAATATTATCAAATCTTTATTGAGAAACATCATCCCATATAAATTTTTATTTTTTTAATCAAATGCATGAAAAGTATTATTGTCTACTAATTGAGCAATGAAATGTTGTATTACTTGAATTCTGCGTTGTAAGCATCTCAATTGTTTTATATTGGTTGGTGGTGGCATTTCAACAATAGATTTGAATTTTTTAGGATCTACCTTAATGCCTCACTAAGAAATGATATACCCTAAAAAATTTATGGAGGATACCTCAAAAACACATTTTTTTGGATTTAACCACACATTAAATTTGCATAATTATTAAAAAAAAATTGTAAATTCATAGTTAGATCTTATCAGTGTTTATATTTTGCTACTAAATCATGTACATAATCTTTGATAGTTTTATGAATTAAATCATGTAAAATATGTTTCATTCCCCTTTGATATGTTGATCCTATGTTTTTGAGTTTGAAAGGCATGACAATATAACAAAAGGTGCCCCATGGGGTGGTAAATGTTATCTTTTTTTGATCTATGGGGTTGATTTTTATTTGGTTATATCCCAAAAAACCATCCATGAATGAGAATGTCTCATAGAAAATTTTAGAATTGGCAATCATATCAATGTTAGGTAGTGGAAATTCATCCTTTGGATAAGCTTTATATAGATCATGATAGTCGGTACAACATCAAATATCACCATTAGGTTTTGTAATAGGTACAATGTCAAAAACCTAATCAGAATGTGCAATATATTGAATAAAACTATCATCTAAAATCCTTTGGATTTCATCTTTTACTATCAAGGTGACTTTGGGATGCATTTTGTGAATATTTTTATTGACAGGCTTTACATTTGGGTACAAAATATGTTATGCATAGCCACCGATAGATCAATGCTTGACATATCTAAATAAGCCCAAGAAAATAGTTCTAGGTAATCATGCAAGACTTGTCAATAACTATTACCTTGATCTTATTGTATCATGACATCAAGTAACACTGTTAGGGGATATCTATCTATGCCATAGTTATATTGGAATGTTTTTTCTAAATGGAGCGATAGGAATTGTGTGAGGTTAATTTGTTGGATATGGGTATCATAATTCTCACCATAGTATGATTGAACATAGGTGGCATGTGGAAAATTATTCTTATGATAGAATTAAGGGAAATCCTCATGTAACCTCAAGTATTCGAGAAATGACACATCATTAGAGAACTGATCCAATATCCAAATTTATGGTGAGGCATATTCATCAATTAAATGTGGATTTACTAATTGTAATTTAGAAGAAAAAGTAGCTATATGTAAACATTCAGATGTTGATCATACAAAATAAGGGTTACTTAAGTATTAGGTTTATTATTTTTAGTGGATTTTTCTAAAAATCCCAACCCTTCTAAAGAGATATTATTTGAAGAGCCAATAGGTTGGGTTATACATTGTTTATTTTTGCCTAATAATTTGCCTTTGTATCCATATTTTAGAAAATATTGAGAGGCAAAATTAGGATTACTAGATTATGGTGTAGATATATGTGGTTGTTGGATCATTACACAATGTTTGAAGGGATCAATATCTAGAAGACATATGTAAATAAATCCCTGGTGGTTAAATTTTGAGCATGTGTGAAAATTGGTAAGACAACATACATCTCACCTATCCAAGAGCATCCCAAGAGTATATTTTAATTTAAATCATTTGGCATTACTTGACACAAGATTGGTAATGTATGGGGTCCATAGTAATATTCAACATTATTTTCCCTAATAATTTACAAGAAATATTATCAAAGCTCTTGATACTCATGCTTGATGATGCTAAATAAGTTGCCTCAATACCTAGTAAGGAAAGAAAGGATGTGTTACAAATGTTGAGTCCTGAACCATTGTGAACAATAAATTTTTAACCATTTTATTAAAAACACATTCTTGAATTTGTAGTAGTTGACAATAATTTATAATATGTTGGGGAGGTAGATCTTATTTTTTAAGGAGATATTATGTTTAGTTTATTTTATATAATTTAGCACAGAAGCCACATATGGTGGCTCCATATTCATGGTAAAAGGGTCATGCGTAATGCATCCAAAAGAATATCTTTATAGTGAGAGGAGCTATGTAATAGATATAAAAGGTAAATTTTACATACAACACTATTAGAATTGTTAATGTTGTATGAATGGAGTGGTAGTTTCATGCATTCCCTTTAGTGCCTAGTGGTAATAGGTATAAGCTCACTAGAGAGATTAAAACAAGAAGGGCTATGTAAGGATATACTCATATAATATTGATCATCCCATTTTTTAATGTTTTTTTAATTTTTAACAATGTAAACAAGCTAACAAGAAATTACCATAATGACATATTGGAAAATAAAGTACTCAATAGATGCATCCATATTTAACATGACTGTATGAAAATAAGTTTTGATTTTCAAATTTTAAAAACTTTAAAATCAAAAATTAGAATTCAAGAAAACTTTAAATTAGGAAACCTTAGGTCAACTAGGGTTTTGAGACCAAAGGTCAGGTTCACCAAATTTTTTACCCTAATTTGATATGGGGGACATAGGGTCAAGATATATATAAGAGTTTAAGCACAATGATGATAAACTAGTCTATAACAGGCTAATTATTTACAAACTTAGATAAATGAATATCATGAATTATAAAATTAAGATATGTTAAATATAGTAATTACCAAATTTAAAAGATATTTTATTGATTGAAATAAATGAAATAAATTGGTACTATCTATATTACTATGCATAAGCATATCTAAGTTGAAAATAGGTAGAAGTGTGCAAGATTGGGATTCTAGATTAGTCATTATAATTTATAAATATTACTTTTGTAGTTGTAGACATTACTATCAAAGTTGGACACTACCATTTATGTTAGTGTCAAAATATGATGCATGCATCCAATATGGAATAATGGTTGGCTCAAGATGTGATCAACTTTATAATTTTTTTATTTTTATTCACCTTTATGATGATGTTTTTAGATTTTATGTATAGGTTGTTGTTCTTTTCTAATTGATTAACCCCTAGCTCTTAACCATTCTTCACCCTTGGAATGATTTTTTCCAAAAAAAGGGTTAGTGGGTTCATGATATCAAGCTGATGTAAAATACCCCTCTATCACTGAGTGCTACCTACATATACAATATTCTAAGGAGGATCTAATACTTATGTAGTTATCTTCTAGGTGTGGGAGTGTGTGTGAACAATGGTGTAATATGCTATATATAGATGCATGCAATGATATAGCTTATAACTTGGAAAATATTACTCATGGGATAATCTTTTAATGCTTCAAACCTATTGGATGAATACTCTTATGAATGATAAATAAATAAGGATGAATAGGGAAGATTTACGTAGTTGTGAGCTTGATTGAATTAGCCTTGGTAGATGCTTACTTGGAAATTGATAGGTCTGCGCTTGATATTGATTGATGTCTAAAGACAAGGCTTAAAATTTTATTTGTACATCACTAGGGTTATTTAAAACAAATAGGTCTACGTATAGGTTTCATTTATTTTTTAAATTGAATGACTTTTGGGAACTAGACATTGGACAAGGATCTAGACACTACTGTTGATAGTAGTGTCCCCTTGTGGTCGATATTGTCTAAGGAGTTAGAAAACAAGTAAAATTATGTAACTGATAGTGAAGGATGTTTATCAAGTTTTAAATATTTTGTAAATTTTAGATTGTCTAGGTCATCATAATGATAAGGGTCAGACTATAAGATACATAATTTGGCATAATGAGATGGTGAATGCGCCTTTCAACAATAGGAAGGTCTAGAATTGAAGGGTGGAGCCTATATTGATATTGACCAAGTATATAAGACTAACATGGTATAATATTTAATTTTAGTGTCTACAAGAACTTGTTTAGGATAAATAAGATAGATCTTGATTGGCACAACTTCAAAAAAAATTATACCATGATGTTTATGGCATAACTATTTTTCTAATGCTATAAACAGATCACAAATTGGAGTAATAATTAAAATTTATGCCCAAAATACTAAAAAGTTATTGAAAGGCTATCAAGATCTGACCCTTACAATTCAAGTGTTAGATTATACCACCTACAATGTAGGTGTTAGACTTTACCACCTATAATGTAGGTCTCAGACTTTGCCACCTACAATTTAGGTCTTAGACTCTACCCCTAATAATGTATGTCTCAAAATTTATCACTTATAATGTAGGTATAGGACTCATACCCATAAAAATCACCTTGAGGACTCCAACACCTAAAAATTATCTCTAGGACTTGACACCTACAAAACATCTCTAGGACTCTTATACTTGTAAAGTAGTTGTAGGACTCCTAAAAGCCCAAAAATAGGTTCAAATTATATTTTTGAACCAATTTTTATGCATGAAAATTTATCGTATGGAATTCATCTCCATGATGGAGGGGGTTTGGGGACCTAGTTGAAAATGCAAATCAAGATGACCCTCGAGAGCATATCAAGAGAGCTGATTGAATAAAATTTTCATGATTCTGGTTTCACTCTAAGTATTTTATATGATTTTTTCTCACACATACATGGTTTATCAAATGGAATTGGTTGTAGGACCTAGTTTGACATGTAAACTAAAGTTTCCTAACAATACAACTTGACAGTGTTGAGATCAGCTTGTTGTGAACACAAACAACCATAAATCAAAAACCCAAAAAATGGGTTCCATAAGTTTCGATGAATTAGGGAATCTTGTGCAATTATCCACTTAGTCTCCAAATAATATTTTATCCTTCAACATTCATGCTTGGCCATGGTCTCAAATTTAGAATATAATAGGATAGATATGATGTCATGTAAAATGTTTTTGTGGATTCTAGATTTGTTAGTTGTTCATAGAGATTATCACTATTATTCTTCTCCAAATCAATGAATTATTTTACCACATATATTATGTTGATATACATACACATCCACTCATGTAATGCATTAGTAATGAAAATACCCATGACCATATTCAACAATGTTATGGAATCTAATAATTCCTCTTAAAAGTCTAAATTATGCATGGTTTTTGGTAGTTTTGAATGTCCTTTTTTCTTCTTCTTTAACAAGATTTGGTTGATCATGTTTGAAATTTTTTCATTGTTTTGAACCCAAAAAAATTGTGCAATATCTCTATTTATTTCAAATATCTCATCATGAGGTGTCATGCCAAATTTCACATTGATTGAATGAACATCTACCTTGGCCAATAACACATCATATGCTAATTTGATTTATCTCTTTTCTAGATCATATCATTTCACACATGCAAGTACTAGATATACACAATGAATAGACATAATAAATGTAGCAACATGTGAAATCCCACTATCAAAGATATTTTTTTTTATTGTTGGTATTTTACCTTCTTCTATTCTCTTCCAAAATTACTTAGTATATATGTGACTAATATTTATATAGGTGGTATTTTATATTTTAGTTCCCAAGGTGGAAATGGGATCATAACTCATATACATGAATTTTATTTTTACAAGTGTGTTTAAAAAAGTGTGGTTTTATAAAGCAGCCTTATATTTATAAAGGAAAAATCAAAGGGTAGGGACACTGATGTGTGTATGAATTATAGGCCACAATGGTCATAAAATTTTCAAATATTTATCTTGGGGTCTTTGTAGGTGTTTTTTAAAACAAATTATAAATCCTCAGTGCTCACAACTAATTTAAAAGATAAAACATAGTAGATATCTCAAATCGACATAAATATTTATGGGATTGTTTATAATAAACCCTTGGAATGAAGGTGCTTAGGAGGGAATGGGGAAATGTAATATAGTTGTGGTTATGGATGTAAATTAATTAATGCCTTAGACCATGCATCCCTTAGAATGCTCAATAGAATAACTGAAATAAAATTCAACAATAGCAATTTAGATCTTTATTTTATTTCAACAAAAGGAAATACAACATGCACATTGATACAATTACATCATGATCTCACACTGAGATTAGTTAAAACGTATATCCATAGATATTATCTCTTATAACTCATAGCATTTAAAAAATAGCTCTTTGTTCTAATCTCTATCCAATCTCCAACTAAAAGTATCCCTTAGCATAGGTGTAGGGGCATGTTTATATAGACTCAAGACTCACATACTTGCATTAATTAGTTTAACCCTACTAACAACATTAACTCACTTTAGTGAGTCCCAAACCTTAAATTTCACAAATATTAATTTTTTTTCCAAGGAACAATAACATGTTAGAACTCAACATTGCCCCAAAATAGGTCACATACATTATTAAATGAATCCTTATCCACTTTCATGAATTTTTAGAATTAAATTCCAATCAATCATAAACTACTCTATACACATAAAAAAATTCACAACATCACAAATCTTTAAAACATGCAAACCTTTGTACCATGACTCTTTGTCTACTCAAGGATGATAAAAAAATTACCATTTTTCTTCAAACAAACTAAAACTCAATGCACAACTTGTAAAATGAATAATAAATTACCACAATAATTCTCTCCTAATCTTTTGTATCTATGATGAAGAATAATATCAAACAAATATTAAGCTTCAAGAAGTATCATAGACTGATAGAAACATACATAACATCTCTAGACAACTATGCGGTAATACAATATTCTTACAACAACTCACTCTAGGTCTCTCAGACTCATTTAGACAGTGATTGTATATAACTATGAAACAAAATATACATGGATCATTACTGATACATGTGTGCTCGTAGGCAACACAAAACTACACTAAACAAGGTACTAACAAATTATAACATAAAATAACACAAAGATGATCAACACAATAAATAATACTTGCACAAAATCAAAACAAAACCTAAGTGCAGTAAAAAATATTGCACAACACAACACATAGACAAATAACTAAATTGATATATTTTTGGTTGATGTAAGATTTCTCGTGAACCTAGATGCTCTTGCATCAAAATGAAGGAAACACTTGTGAGAGATGGATGAAATTGCAAAACATTCTCATTATAAAAAAACTAGAAGACACAAAAAAATACTAGAAAGATGATGAAAATATAGGAAATTAAATGAAAATGATCAAAGTATATGAGAGTAACTTTTTAGGGATGAAAAATGCTTCAATTAGGGCAAATACAAAAGCGAAGGTAGAGCTTGATGTTGCCCAATGTTGTAGCATAATAAGTTGGCAGTTTTGATGCAAATGATAACCTCCAAATGTCTATTAATATCATTTTAAATTCATTTCAGAGCTAAAAATAATGCCTCTAGAGCTAATTAGGTGTTTTTAAGGCTAAAATAACCAATTAAAACTTTATTAATAACTTTCTATTACAAAATAGTTATGTTTATTGCATCACTAGTCTTTATACATGCTAAAAAATGTGCCATATTTTGAAATATATCAACTATCACAAATACTAAATCATTTTCTTTATGCATTCTAAGCAAAGTTAAAAAAAATCCATACTTATATTATACCATGGTTTCTTTAGAATAGGAAATGGTTGATATAACATTGCATTCTGACTTCTCCCTGTAACTAGTTGGCAAACTCTACATTCTTGAAGAAATTTACGTACATCCATGATCATTATTAGCCAAAAATGATTTTATACTACTTGCGCTAATGTTTTTCATAACCAAAATGACCTATCAATCCTCCATTCTTTTTTTCCTTGATCAAATTCTCCCTCATTGAACCTTTCGGTATAAACAATTTCCTTCCTTTGAATAACAAATTATTGAATAAAATAATCTAATCATGGTGTTCTATTTATCTCACTAGTTATTTACTTGACTTACATGCTTAAAAATATTCATCTTCTTCATATTCCTCTTTCATAAGATCAACACCTCAAATGTACTTTTTGAAAAACTTGCTAGTCCATGAAAAATATATACCTCAAATGTAGTCTATAGTGATAGCCAATCTAGTATAGCTCATACCTTTTATGAATCCATATTCAAAACTTATTGAGAAATCACAAATCCCAAGTATACCAGTTTTTCTGCATGAAACTCTATTTCTTCAAATTTACAAGATTTTTTTCCTCTCCTAACCTTTCTAATAGTTTGTGCATAATTCACAATGCTATTTTTTTGTTCTACTAAAAATTGATATGTCATCAAGATATACAATGAGAAACTTCCACAAAAATGGTTTAAGAACTTTAGTCATCAATATCATCAATGTACTCAGTGCATTAATTAATCCAAATGGTATAACTAATCACTCATATAATCTTTCTTGTGTTTTAAATGTTTTCTTCCATTCATCACCCTCTCCTATGCAAAGCTAATGATATGTACTCTTCAAATCAATTTTTGTGAAGTATTTTGATCCACTCAATCAATCCATTAAATCATCCATGCATGGTAATGTGAATATATAATTTATAGTAATATTTTTAATGGATTTAGAATCAATGAAAATTCTCCATTATCCTTTCTTCTTAGGTTCTATTGCGATTGGTACTTCACATGGACAAAACTTTTTGTGATTAGTCGCTTATTCAATAACTCTTGAACTTGTCTCTGTACCTTTGCATTCTATTTTGGAGATAATCTATGTGTTGATTTTTTTAGTAAACTTGAACCAAATATTAAATCCATCCAATGAATTATGATTCTCGTTAGTGGTAATCCATCTATAAAATCATTAAACACAATCTCCTAAAATTCACTTAGTATCTCCTTTACCTCTCGTGGTAGTGTTTTTTCTTCAGCAACTTCTTGTGCTAGTTTTTAAATCAATGCATAACATTCACTCCGCTTCACTTCTTTCATAATTTTTTCCCCTAAAAGCATCAAAAATTTTGGACTTTGTTTTAATTATTCACACTTATTATTCAAAGGATTCAATGTATGTCTTACTCCATCATTCCACAATTTATATGTATTACTAGACCATCATGTTTTTCCCTATGGTTAAACTGTCGAGGCCTTCCAAGAAAAACATGGAAAACATCCATAGGCATTATGTTACATAAAACCACATCTTTATAAGTAGCGATTTGAAATCTTACTAGACATTTTTTATTCACCAAAACTTGATGTCCTTTCAACAACTAATAAACCTTATACAAGTTTAGATGTAAAAAATTCTTCAACTTATGTTTATCTATCATCTCTTTTGAAAAGATATTATTAGTGCTTCCACTATCAAAAATCAATTTTTTAACACTTACCTCCATATTTTCAAATGGTTTTGAACAAATTATTTCTCTATGTAGGTTTTTTTTCCTATTTTTTAGGCATCAAAAATACCCTCTTCATCATGAAAGCTTCTCCAATATTTGCTTCATATATGTTATAAATAAATGTAACACTTTCTTCATATACTTGTGTGTTATGAGAACTTGCATTAGTTCTTATGTTGCCTTCAATATGCACATGATGACATTCAAATTCTTGATGGATAATCTCACTAAATTTAAACATGTTCCATTGAATCCACAACCTTTACCTCATCCATATGTATAAGATCCTCTTCCTCTAAAATTACCTCTACATACTTGTGTCATTGTACATGTTGTATTTACTTATCTTTGCCTCTTGTGTTTGTGCATAACAACCTATAATAGTTCCACATCCTTTTTCTAATCTTCCTCTTCCTCTTGATGTTTCTCATTAATTTTGTAACAATTTTTTATTTACCTTCAATTCACACTAAGGATTCTTCAACAAATTATAATCTAATCATACCAAACTCATATTGAATTTTCACTCGTAATCCATTCACATATATTAATATCTTATCAACATCATATTACACATGACCCACTCTAATAGTAATTCTATAATATTCCCCAATGAATTATTTGGCAGTCATCTATTTTTGTCTCAAGTTTTATAACTTCTTGAACAAACTCATATTTTAATCCATAGGAATGAATTTATTTTTCAACTTTGCAACAAATATATTCCATGTCTTAATATTTTCTTTATCTTTGTGTACTCTCTCAATTTTGACATGTTTCTATCATAAATATGCATGACCTTTCAAAAAAATTCCAACAAACTTAACTCACTTGGTATCTTCCATACTTTCATACTCAAATTATTCCTCTAACTCAATGATCCATTCAGTGAACTCTTTAGGAATCAAACTTATAGAATAACTTTTAGCGTCTAGATTTTGTCTACTTTTCATTCTCACATCTTTTAAGAATATATTTTCAAGTTCATCAACCTCTTCTTTGGCATTTTGATCTTCAGGTGATTCCTCCAAAATATTTCTATCAATTTCATCATATAATATGTCAACTCCATAATGATGTGTGGTTTCCATATCTTCTATTGTATTTTGAATTTATCTTATCACTTATGCTAGATTTGCTACTCTATGTGCTCTAACCACTCAGGTTTTTCTACCACCTAATCCTCATTTATGTGTCATTTCCTTAGAAATCAAAGATACAAATACTAAATGATGATCTTGAATCAATCACACCTTGCACCTTCTCCCCAATGATCTCACTAGAATATGATTATAACTACTTTCCACCCACACTCGTAAATGTGGAAAGTAATAATCAATAAAATGAACTTCAACCTTGGTCTAATATCAAATGATATAATAGAAATTTGGGATCTCAATTAATAAATGCCTTAGACCATGCATCCCTCAGAATACTCAGCATAATAAGTGCAATAAAATTAAACAATAATAATTCAGATCTTTATTTGATTTAAACAAAAGTAAATAAAATAGGCATAATGATAGAATTACATCACAATCTCACAATGAGATTCATTACAACATATATCTATAGATCTTAACTATGTTAAATCACATTATTTTCAAAATAAATTTCAAACCCAATCTGTTAGGGTGTAGAGCTAAAAGCTTCAACTGTTTGCAGACACAAGAAGAGGATGCTGAAGAACCAGAGGAACCGACGTCGGCAGTATAACCGACGTCGGTCACAGACAGTAGAGAAGGAAATCAGTGATGGCAGGAGGTCGGCCGACGTCGGCAGCACGAAGCAAGTAGGGACCGACGTCGGTCGCTTGTGTATTTCCAGAACTACTGTTGACGAACAGTCAGTTAAGTGAAGCGAGTGTTTGCATGTCAAATAACTAATTATAGTCACGAGCTGCGTGTCTAATTATTGTAGTTAGATTTATATTTTTGTAAGCATGGGATCCTATTTAAAGACCCATAAGGCATGTATTGTAATGATCAAGAAGGAAAGTAAAAAGCATTAAAGCAAGCAACGTCAAGGAGATCTACAGCTGTAAGGTCAAGGAGATCAGCTGAAGCATTCAAGGAGGGATAGCAACTCAGGTTGTAGAGTTGGTTTTGTGTTGAGTAAGAGAGAGAGGGAAGAAGGTCTTGAGGTGTGGCAAGCCTTTGAGGTGGAGGAAGAAGTGGCATCTTCCTTATTGTATTTTCTTCTAGTAATATCTAATACAAGAGTGTGTATTGTCTCTCAAATTCTTTGTTGTCTCAAGTTTCTAGTTACTTTATCATTCTGGTATAATTTTGTGTTTAATTGCTAATAAGAAAGTAATCAATTGTGCTTCCATTGGATAAGGGGTCACCTAACAGTTGGTATCAGAGCATATTGATTGTTGTAGGTTCTTCTGACAAGTGGTATCAGAGCTACGGTTTGCAAGAAGCAGGTTATTGTTTTTTAATTACAGGTCATTCACAGGGTTTTTTGATTGAGTGGGAGTTCAGCAATGGTAGAAGAAAGTAAGCTACGAATGAAGAAGTTTAACGACAAGAATTATCAACATTGGAGGATGCAAATTGAGGACTATCTGTATCAGAAGGATTTATACTTACCGTTGGGTGGGGTTGCATGCAAGCCCACAAATATGAAGGATGAAGAATGGAGTGTTCTTGATTGGAAGGCTCTCGGTTCCATAAGGTTGAGCCTTGCATCATCTGTGATTTCCAGCTTATCACAGCACAAGACAACGAAAGAGTTGATAAAGTCCTTGGCAAATTTATATGAAAAGCCCTCGGCTTCTAATAAGGTATATCTTATGAAGCAGCTTTTTACTTTGCAAATGCAGGAAGGTGGATCGGTACACACTCATCTCAGTGATTTCCATGGTTTGGTAAACCAATTAGCTTCAGTCAATATTGTTTTTGATGATGAGGTAAAGGCTCTCTTGATTTTATGTTCTTTGCCTGAAAGTTGGGACGGTTTGGTTATGGCAGTAAGTAATTCTGCATTTGCTTCTAAAATCTTAAAAGTTGATGATGTTGTGAGTGTGATCTTGAATGAAGAAATACGTAGGAGAAGCACAGGTGAATCATCAGGGAATGCTCTAAGTACAGAAAGTAGGGGAAGGCAAAGGGAGAAGATTGAGCAAGGGAAATCAAGGTCGGGAAGGAGATCCGAGTCCAAAGGTATTACCTACTAGTTTTGTGGAAAAAAAGGACATACAAAGAAGGAGTGTTGGTTGAGAGATAAAGAGAATCAACATGCAGGTATTGAAGAAGCAAAGGATGCAAATATTGTGGTACAGGATGCTCTCATACTTTCTTTGGATAGTCAGGTAGGATCATGGATTTTAGATTCTGGTTCATCTTTTCATGCATCCCCAAACAGAGATTTGTTTCATGAGTATGAACAGGGAGACTTTGGAGTGCTCTATTTAGGGGATGGTATGCCTTGTCAGATAGTTGGCAAAGGGAAAGTGCAGCTAAGATTGCAGATTGACAACACATGGGTGTTGAAGGAGGTTATACATGTTCTAATTCTGAAGCAGAGTTTAATTTCTGTAGGAAGGTTAGGAGATGAGGGATGCATAATAACCCTCACAGCAGACTCTTGGAAGGTTACCAAGGGAGCACTTGTTATAGCAAGAGGTAAGAAAGTAGGTACTCTTTATCTACCTACTTGTATTACTGATTCTACTTCTGGTGTAGATTTAAAGATGTGGTCTAATAGGCTTGTCACGTGAATAAGAAGGGAATGGACGTTCTTGATTCAAAAGGTATGTGTTCAAATTCAGAAAGCACAAATATAGTTCATTGTAGGAAAAGGAAATTTGATGCTTTTGATAGGAACAAAGAAGCCTTGGTGTTCTTGGAGGAGATGAAGGTTAGAGATCAGTCATAGGGGCTGAATAAATCTGAGCATGGCAGCATGGACAGAGGTTTGATCCAAGAAGAGCTCACAGATGAAAATTTCATCACTTACAGGAACACACAGACGTCGATGTCAGTCACATGGGACCGACGTCAGTCAGCCAGATACTGACATCGATCATGTGCAGACTAGCAGGGTCGGTAGGTTGGGCAAGAGAAGTCTGACGTTGGTCATAAGGACCGATGTCGGCAGGGGGGACACCGGCGTCAGCCAGGGAAATGACATCGGCAGTCAGGGTCAGTGCAGGGAACCGACATCGGTCGAGAGCAGACTGGGAGATGGCTGAGATCGGTCACTGGAATGGATGATGGGTGGATAGCTAGCTATCAAGGAGTCTCAAACACCCATATGGAGGTCAGAAATGGTAAGTGAACCTCATATTCATTGTTCACCTTCTTTATATTGCTTACTGATAGTCAAGAACTAGGAAGATGGAAGAAGCAATGTAGGTAGAATCCAAAAACAATGGGAGCTTGGCATGGATGAGGAGTGTCAGTCCTTGGAGAAGAACCAAACAGGTATTTGTTGGTAGAGTTGTCAGCTAGAAGAAAGCACTAGATAGAGGGATGGATTCCCGTTTTAGAGAAGAGAGTGGATGGACACGTGAGATAGAAGGCTATGGTATATAGTCTTGTTTAGGTTGCAAGCAATGGAGGTTTGACCGTTGTATTTTATCTTTACCAGGTTGGATAATATTAGCTACATTATCCTGTTATTGTATTGTGTTACTTGTTGCAGGGTTTCATATACAGGGAGTTTTCTAAGCTAAGGGTAGAGTTGGTTCAGAAGTATGTCATGAAGAATTTGGGAGCAGCAAAATTCTTGTGGCATAAGTGACAGGTATAGCATCACAGGTTTGTGTGGTGGTTGCTCTTCAATAGTGACTTTGAAGAGGGATACAGAGCCTAAGGAACAAAATAGTTGGTGCATAGGTACAGGTACAGTAGCAGTTGTTTATCTCCAAGTGGGAGATTGTTAGGGTGTGGAGCTAAAAGCTTCAACTGTTTGCAGACACAAGAAGAGGATGCTGAAGAACCAGAGGAACCGGCGTTGGCAGTATAACCGACATCGGTCACAGATAGTGGAGAAGGAAACTGGCGACGGTAGGAGGTCGGCTGACGTCGGCAGCACCAGGCAAGTAGGGACCGACGTCGGTCGCCTGTGTATTTCCAAAACTGTTGTTGACGAATAGTCAGTTAAGTGAAGCGATTGTTTGCATGTTAAATGACTAATTATAGTCACGAGCTGCGTGTCTAATTATTGTAGTTAGATTTATATTTTTGTAAGCATGGGATCCTATTTAAAGACCCATAAGGCATGTATTGTAATGATCAAGAAGGAAAGTAAAAATCATTGAAGCAAGCAAGGTCAAGGAGATCCATAGGTGTAAGGTCAAGGAGATCAGCTGAAGCATTCAATGAGGGATATCAACTCAGGTTGTAGAGTTGGTTTTGTGTTGAGCAAGAGAGAGAGGGAAGAAGGTCTTGAGGTGTGGCAAGCCTTTGAGGTGGAGGAAGAAGTGGCATCTTCCTTATTGTATTTTCTTCTAGTAATATCTAATACAAGAGTGTGTATTGTCTCTCAAATTCTTTGTTGTCTCAAGTTTCTAGTTACTTTATCATTCTGGTATAATTCCGTGTTTAATTGATAATAAGAAAGTAATCAATTGTGATTCCATTGGATAAGGGGTCACCTAACAGTTGGTATCAGAGCATATTGATTGTTGTAGGTTCTCCTGACACAATCTCTAACCAAATTCCAATTGAATGTGTCCCTTATCATAGGCATAGAGGCATGCTTATATATACACAAGACCTGCTTACTTACATTAAGTTATTTTACCCTACTAAAAACATTAACTCACTTTAGTGAGTCTCAAACCTTAAATGTCAAAAATATTAGATGTCTTCACATTTCCAAGGAACAAAAACATGTTATAACTCAATGTGTACCCAAAATAGGTCACATACATTATTAAATGAATCATTATCTTCTTCAATGACTTTAAAATTAAATACCAAGCAATCATTAGTGGCTCTAAATACATAGAAAGTCACACAACATCATAGGTATTTAAAATCAACAAACCTCGGTACCATGACTCTTATGTCTTCTCAAGGATGATAAATAACATTAATTTTGTTTCTTCAAATGATCTAAAACTCAATGCACAATTTTTTCAATGAATAACAAATGACCCTGAGAATTTTCTCATACTCTTTTGGATCTGTGGTGAAGAATCATCTCAAACAAATACTCCACTTCAAGAAGTGTCACATACTGACATAAACATACATAACATTTATACACAGCTATGCAGTAACATAATATACTTACAATATCTCACATTAGGTCTCTCAGGCTCATTTAGATAGTAATTGGATATAATTTTAAAACAAAAGACACATGGATCATTACTTACATAGGTGTGTTCACAAACAACACAAAACTACACTAAACAAGGAGCTCACAAAGGATAACACAAAACAACACAAATATGATAAACACAAAAAATAATACTTGCGCAAACTCAAAAAAAAACATAAGTGTGGTGAGAAACCTTACATAACACAACACTTAAATAAATTCTTAAACTAACATATTTTTGGTTGATGTAAGTTGCTCATGGACCTAGATGCTCCTACATCAAAACAAAGGAAACACTTAAAATAGATGGATAACAATACAAAACATGCTCATTATAAACCCTATATAAATACTAGACACAACAAAGCACTATAAAGATGATGAAAATGTAGGAAAAAAATGAGAAGGATCAAAGTAGATCAATCTAACTTTTTAGGTATTAAAAATGCTTCAATTAGGTCAACTATGAGAGAGTAGGAAGAGCTTGATGTCACCCAATGTTGTAGCATAATAAATTTGAATTTTTGGTGCAAATGGGAACCTCCAAATGTCTATAAACATCATTTTTAAATTATATTATAGGCTAAAAATAATTCCTTCAAACCTAATTTGGTGTTTTGGAGGGCAAAAAAAACCAATTAAAACTGTATTAAGAACTTCTTCTTACCTAATTGGGCATGTTGAGACTATTTGTAACTTGTGGCATTAATGACACCTTCCTCATGTTCCTTATAGACCCAAAATCACTAATAAAATATAATTGAATTAGATTTTGAAAAATTCAAAGGACCCAATTGAGACTATCGGGGACATATGGACTCGAAAAACCTAAGGAACTAACATGTTTAGACCTACTAAAAAAATCAAAACTTTGAGGAACTTAAGAAAATTTTAAACCTCATTGGAAAAATCATACTTTTTATGAAATTGAGGAACTTTATACCCCATTGGGTATATTGGAGGTATCAGGAACTTGAGAAACTTTATATAAAGTTCCCAAGTACATAAAAGTTACTATAGACCCAATTTGGTCTTGGGAATTCAAAAGATATATAATTTTTATAGTTTAATTTTGTCCTTAGGACTTGTTCTACACATTGGTGGAAAAAATTCCAATTTTTATGGAGTTTATTGTTTTTAGAAACAACTAGCTCCATCTAGGGACTTGGACTATAAGGACAATATAGAAATTCATAGTTTCATGGTTTTAGAGAGTAGTATATTGTCCAATGGGCCATGGATTTTAATAAAAATTTCAAGGTGACACTACAAGAAAAAAATAAAGGTATGAAATACAAATATAAATACACAACAAAAGAAAGGAAAGACAATGCAAAAATGAAAACAAAATCCTAACTCGCCTATGTACAAGAATGAGAATCCTACTTTCACTAAAAATAGTGCTTCATATATTTCCCATTGTAGGGAAATGGAATATGTGTACCATATTTATAAGCTAAGTAGTATGTATTATCTCTATATAAATGTATGATCTTGAATGGGTATATCCATAAGGAGTCAAAATTTTCATGACTTATTTTTCACTCCCTTATTTTATCCCACAATAAAACTAGATCTCTGATTTAGAAATTTATTTGCATGGATTTCTTATCAAAAATATTCTTAACCTTCATTTTATGCTCAGAAATTATATCAATGACTAAAATCCTATCTTCCTCCAATTTATTCGGATACATGATCCTTTTAAAGAGTGAACTCTTAAATTTTAAATTTTCCACTGCTCTGGATAATTATAGTGGAGGTAATTTTAAGGAAATGGGTATTTCTACTTCTATCCTATATACAAATTGGAATGGATACATCCCAACATATATTTGTGATTATCCCATAATGCATCATATAAATTTGTATGCGAGTTCCTTTTATTTTCATCTACCAACTTATGAATGATGGTAACAATGTTTTTGTTACTTGATCTTGCCTAACCAATCCCTTTTAGGTAATAATATGAGGAATATGATAATGATATTCTATACCCATAACAAAAATTGTTAATCTCAAAAGAATAAAAAATTAATCATTATCAATTATAACCTTTTGTTGTACTCCATATATTATTAAGATTTTGTCTTTGATGAAGTTTCATACCACTATAGAAGTGGTTTGCTTTATAAGGACAACTTCTACCCATTTTGTAAAGTACTATGTAGCTATGATAACAAGTGTATGTCCTGCACTTAAATGTTGATTCAAGGTACCAATAATTTATAATATTCATTAGTATAATGGCTCTTAGATCACCATTGGTATTAGTGGAAGGGATGAAAGCTTTGGTTAGCCTTTGAATAATTGACATGCTTCACATTTCATGATCCATTATTGCGAATCCATAAACAATTTGGGCCAATAATAATGTGCCCTTATAAACTTATGACCAGTAATGGGAGCTAAGAAGTGGTCACCACATGTTTGACTATGGAATATTTCAATAATTTTCTTGTGTTTTTCTTTAACTACACATCATAAGAAAAATAAATCAATACCCTTATCGAAGAGAGTTTTATCCTAGATCACATACTTTGTTGCTTTCAATTTTACTTCTCTTTTTTTGTTGGCATTAAAGTGTTGGTGAAATTCACCTTAAGTTATAAAATAAGTGATATTTGAAAACCATTGATCAATTGAGCCAACAAACACTACCAAAGAAAAATAGTTGGTTCTTGCACTCTTCACTTCTTCTAGTGTAACTTCCTTACGATCATTATCTTCTTCTACAATGATAAACATAGTCCCCTTCCTCGAACCATTTTTTAAGGCTTAATTTTGAGATCGTATCTTGTAATTTTTCAATCTAGTTTCCTTTCTTAGATTTTTTTTTTCTCGCGATAAATTTAATAGTTGTATTGAGTACCATCACATATTATGAGAATTTAAGATATAACACCTAAATTGTTTCCTATTTTTTACTACTATAAAATTATGTTTCTAAATGGGACAATATTTTATTTCATGATTTTTTAATCTAAAAATCATGAAGTCAATAGGTGATTTTATTCCTTCATCATTATTTTGAAATTGGATCACTGAAAGAGTGTGCTCAAATGAGTAGTTGTAGACAATGAAATCATTTTTAAAGTTTGGGCATACAAGAGTTGGCGCCCAAGCAATGACATTCTTTATTTCTTCAAAATTATTGTTACCTTCTTTATTTCATTTAAATGTAGTCTTATCTTTCATCTTGTTGCCAATTTGTCTTTTCAACTCCATGAATTTATGCACAAATATTCTTAATAAATTTACCTTTCTAAAGATACATTGAACACTAGGTGTTTTTGTCAAAAGATACACTTTTTTAATAGCTTTGATTCTTTTTAGATAAATATTTATGCCATATTTAGATAATAGGTGACCAAGTAATTCTCCATTGGCTACCCCAAAAATAGGCTTTTTGGGATTCAATGAAATATTGTGGGCATTACATATCTCAAATACCTTTTCTAGATGCTCATAATGATCTTCATGCCTTTTTGATAAAATATTCATCATCTAGATAGAATACTATTTTTTAATTCTTAAATTTGTGAAAATCTAAATCTATCACCCTCTAAAAAGTTTCCCTATAATAATGAAACCAAAAGGTATTATATTATATGAAAATGTGCCCCATGGAGTTGTAAATGTTGTCTTGTGATATAATTATTTATAAATTTTGATATGATAATATCTTAAAAATCCATCAAGCACAAACAAAAATTCAAAACCTATAACTACTTGCAATATTTGGTCAATGATGGGTAAAGGATAGTTGTCTTTCAATGAGGCTTGGCTCAAATTTTAGAAGTCAATACAAATCAATTTTTCACCACTCTTTTTATTATCAGGAACAATATTTGAAACCCAAGTACAATGATGGAGTGGAAAGATTGTATGTGCATTAAACATTTTTTGAACTTTAACAAGGATAGTCCCAACAATCTTGGGATGATAATGCCTCTACTTTTGTCAATATGTGTTGACTACATGTTTTAAAGGAATATTATGCTTCATCTCTTTTGGTCTAAAGGAATTAAGATCAGAATAACACTAGAAAATATATCTTTATACAACTTAAATAAATTAATGAAATGGTGTCTTTCTTATTTTAAATATAATTTTCTAATATTAGAATACATAGTTCTTTTGGAGTGCCAATGTTTAGTTTTTGATATTTTAGAGATCCAACTGGTTCCTCTTTAGTATTCTTATTAATATATTTGTTATGTTTGTCAAACAAATATTCCAAAGATACTAAGCCTCTCAAAATAATATCCCCTTTGATCTATATTATTTTTTCATCTCTTTCTTTATTTTTAGCTTCATATCCTCTCTTGACTTTAGCTATAGAAACATCTTCAAAAAAATTATTATTTACTTAGAAATGTGATTCTCTATAAGTATAAATAGTACCTTCAAAGTATATATTTTGTAAATTGTCAAAATTTTCAATAAAAACAATTATCTATTCAGCATTATTAACCACCTTCCAATGCCCAAAATTATTAGGTACAATAGGCTTGTACACAAACTCAATAGTGTATTTTGTTTTATCAATATCTAGGTGAGGAAGCAATAAGGAATAAGACACAACCATTCCATAAACTTTCATGTTATCTTCTCTAGGGAACTGCCACTATATAAAATGCTTCAAACATTTCAATATAATGCCATACCCTATTATGGTAATGTTTTAAATGATCATTTTTAACTTGGTACTTATCCCTCACCTACTTCACAATTAGCTCAGCAACACCTCAAGCTTTCAAATTCTTTATTCCTATTTTTTATACAACCTATAGACCTAGAATCAAAGATTCATATTCTATGATGTTATTTATACATTAAAATTTTAATTTATAAGAAAAATAAAATAATTAATTAATTGGTGAGATAAGAACAACTCTTGTGCTTACATTTGATGAATAACAACTAACATCAAACTCAATAATCCACATGTCATTAGAATTAATTTCAATCATTTTTGGGATATCTAAATCATCTTCTAACATCAAAAAATAATTACCTATTCCTACATCCTCATACAAGATATCAACATGTGGGTATTTTAATTTTACACAATGAAGTTTATTTTTAGCTCAGGTTCTAGTTTCTATTTAACTCCCTTCACTAGAATCATGGCATGGGATAAATCAATTTGAAATTATCTACCTCTCTCTACAAAAATTCCTTTAGAATAATAACCCATAAGTTGTAAGAATGTCTAACTAGAATATTCATCTTGATTCTTTTATGTTGAAAGGTTGCTAATGTTACATGAGCATCTTTGATTTGTCCAACTAGGGGTACTTGTTTTATGTCCATTGAGTAAGAATGACTGAAAGTTTTGGTACACATGAGGTTGAGTGCATGAAAAACATTAGAAATATCACATTATCATAACTCTAGTATCAATAATAAAATTAATTCATTTGTAGTCTTTGAGAAAAAATGAAAATATATAAGATTTTAAGTTTACCTAACTTCAAGTTGGGAGCAATGATGAAATTTTAATAATTTTAATTGGTAGGTGTTGTGAAAATTCTTTGGACACAAATCTAGAGTTATTAGGATTTTCACCTTTAGCAAACCTAGCTAGCCTATCCAATTGGTCAAGGTTGGATCTTAAATACTTTTCCTGAGAAATTTAGATGTTGGATTTACTCACATGGTCAATAATATAAAAATTAGGTAGACAAGCAAAGGATTATGTTTATAAGTTTGCACTTGATTGAGGTATATTTACATCATTTTTAAATGATACATTAGTCTTCTGATATATAACATAAGGGATTTAGGATGAGTTACATACCTTTGATTTAAGTTTTTATCTCTTGTTTGATTAGGAAATGGGGAGCTTCAGAGTATAATAAATTTTGCAGGTGGAATTTTTGGAATTTATTTTTTTAACCCTTTTCTTTATTTCTAAACTTTTCAACTTCCTAATTTTTATTGACCTCTTCCCTCTAATTTTCTTATTTGGAAAAAACAAAAATTATTGACTATTCATGTCACTTATTACATCATCATCATCATCATCATCATCATATGCATATTCTAGGTACCCATTATTGGAGTCACCATCATATTCTTCCATTTTAAATTCTTAAAAACCTAATTTTTTATTTTAGATTCATCTTTCCTTTTCCTCATACTCATATACCTCTTCCATTTCAAGTACCACATTCATAGAAGCATTTATAGCTAGAGGAGATAAAATAGAATTATTTTTTTGTGGTGATTAGAACTGAGGGTAGTTACAATTATGTGGTATAAAATTCCTTTTTTGAATATTCTGATATGGCAGAGCTAATACCTTTTGTGGTAGTTTCTTCTTCAGAGAAATGTTGTCATTAGATTTTTTTTTGAATCAGTTGATTAGTTAAATTTTTATTTAATGCTTGGCCTTTTGTTTTTTTAGTAAAAATTAAAATTTATATCCATAATTAGGTAATATTTGACTTCATTGGCTAGTATTTGAGTTTGTTTCAAATCAACTACTCATTTTTTTCTTAATAAAAAACCTACTTCAGGAAACTAAGCATTTATGAAGATACATTTTTTATTCTCAACCATGGGTTTAGTTGTGATATATATTTTATTTAGTTTCTTTTTGAATTTTTCAATGAACTCTCTCATGTGCTCATGAAATTATTTATTCACCTACATAATTTTATTAATAAGTGAGTGTGCATATTCTATTGGTTTGAAAATTCTTTCAAAATTTATTTTCATTGCATCCCAACCATTGATAGAAGCAGTAGTAAAATGGTAAAACAATTATATAGCACCTTCTTATAGGGGTTTTATAAATAATATTATTGCTACATCTTCATTGTACACCTAAAAAACTATATACAGTAGAAAATGTAGAAATATGCTCATCTAAATGTTGTTTCCTAACAATGATCAAATTTGGGAAATTTTTCCTAGTTACTTTAGGTAAATCATACAACTATCCAAAAGAGCGAGTAGACGTATGGCCAGTCCCCAAGTTACCATACCCATGGTGATAAAATTATAACTTGAGTCAAGATAGTTATAGAAAGGACCAAAGTTCTACCAGTTATAGTTCCAACTATATGTTTTGTTTTTGTGGGCTAGTTGAAGTACTGTCATTTTTTTTCCTTATTGGTTTCTTTCTTTTCAAAAATTTTTACACTAAATTTAAAACCAAATTTCAAATAATGGATCTACATTGCCTTCTTTTTTACGTGCCCTAGTGATTTTTTTCAGCTAGTGTGAAATAAAATTATTACCTTTGAGGAGGAAGTTGGACATGTCTTTAAAAAACTCTAACCATGAATTCTCTTGGTTGTCTTCTATCAACTAAGGTTGAAACACTTTTTACAATATCAGATCGGTCTTCCTCTTTGATCAATATAACTATATCTCTTTGAAATTGAATCAAGGTAGTTTTATTATCCCGTACAAAAGCTCAAAGGTTAGAATAAATATATTCTTGTGTAGCACAGACCCATTAAAGATTTTTATGATACTCAGGGACTTAAATATTAGAGATGTTCATGTGAAAAAAGTGTAGTTTTTTTGGGTTGCATGAAAAATAAGAAAAATGTGCCTCATAGTGGGCATAAAAAACTATTAGATGAATATTTTGTATAAGGTAAAAAATAAAGGAATTTGGTCAACATTACAAGGGATGAGAAGTCCCTCCTAAATTATTAGTGAGGCTCCCTTTGTTGAAAATGGGAAAGAATAAAAGGGAAAATATTTATATTGTTTACACTCAAAATTGATTTTCAATGGGGTTTTAGAGAGAAAATTTTAGTGAGAGAAAAGAAAGGAAGTGTGTAAGGAGAAACGAATTATTATGGAGAGAAGAATAAGAAATATATGTTTGAAGACAAACAAACTTAGATTATGCATTGCATATAAGAAAAGGTAGAAAAAGATAATTATTAGTTCAACATTGTGTGAGTTTTTATTAAGAAATCCAAATATCAAAATATATTAAACAATAGAATACCACATACTAATATAATGGTAATAATAAGACACATAGTTATCCAAAATTTCCTTTAAATTATCTTTACAAATTAAGTACAAAGCCTTCACTTCTGAATTATTTCTCTTCAACATTTTTTCATTGTCAAAAATAGTTACAATAGTCAATGTCACTCTCATTTATATAAAATGATGGATTAACTACCCAATAACTATATTTTCTTGTAAATATCCTATTTTAAATTCTAATTTATCACCTTGTTCACATTAAAGGAGAAAATATTACACTTTAAGTCATAATAACATTACAAAAATTTCAACAAAGAAATAAAATAAGAAAGAGAATATAGAAGACCTAGTTAGAGAGGGAAGGTTGGCTTGGCAGATAATATTTTTGGTAAGTTGAAGTGGATGCATTTTTATCTTGATTTTGGGCTAATTTCAACATGTAAATCTTGAACATTTGTACTACTAGAACAATTCCTTCTCTTTGATGAACAAGGGTATGATCCAATCTAACCAACCAACTCTTCCTTGTAATGGTCATTTCATCAATCCCTTCGAATATATTTTAAAGACCTTTATTTACGTCATTAAGAACATAATGAATATCACCTAATTTATTCATGGCTTCCATATTGAAATTATTTGTTCCAAATAGTTCTTTTAACATCTTTTTCAATTGTTCTTTTAATTCAACATATGTGTGAGTTTTTGACTCATCTTATTTCAATAGTTCACAATAAATAACCTAAATGTTTGTGTGAATTTATGATTTCATAACTTCAAAAAAATTACTTTTTACGAGAAAATATTGTAGTTCATCATGCAAAGCATTTATTTTCTATTCTATACAATAATACCACCAACAAGAATTAATTTCTTTAGATTTATTAATAATACATTTAGATATTAACATATTTTCATCTACATGATCCATATCCTATAGATCTTAGATTAGACCATTCCAAATTCCATCTTGATTGTTTAGATTTGAGATGTTAATTTTTCATGTTTAATGATCAATAATTCATAGGCTTTTATATTCTCATCAATGAATTTCAATCCATAAATGACCAATTTATCGATTCAAGTCTCCATTACTCAGTCATGACTTATATATTTACAAATATTCATGATGGATTCCTTATCAATTTCCTTAATTACAGATGATTTTGAAATTATTTATGAGGAAACTTCACTCATACTTAAAATTTATTTGTGTAGAGAGGATTACAAAGCAAGTTAGTCAAACATTAGTCCATAAATCATAAAAAATGCATAAATAACTAACTAACTAATATTATATATTCCTATGGGAATTAAAAAGGATAGAAAGAAACAAATGAAAGAAAAAAACATCATATTACCTTCCCAAATGGATTCACCATACCCTTGTGGCTCAAAAGCATGTTCTCCCTTAATCAAGCATCCTTGTCTTTGTCAACAAAGGTGGAAAACTCCTCCAATGACTCAAGAACACTCCATAAAACCTAGGATCATGATTCTAAATCACTAAACTAGCCTATCAATGAAGCTTGTAACTAATTTTAATGGTCTTTTGAAAAGGATTGTGGATACAATTTTTCATAATAATTTTGCATAAATCAAGCTTAAAATTCATGTCCATGGCCTCTCTATTTATAGATTTTTGAGATTGATCAGGATCAAACATGACCGTCCATCTCAAGATTGAGATGTGTGGCCATGGATAATCCTAATATTTGGAATTAAACTCATAAATATCCTCAAGATAAATAAACATTAAAGAGGCATGGGAGGCATTAACTAGGCATGGGTGACCCATAATCCTGATATTTTATGCACTTATGGATTGATGGATGCCACCCCATAGATGATGTCACTAGGTGATGAAAATATTCAAAATAAATTTCCAATAATGAGATATTCAAAAATATCTATGGAATTATTACTTAAGCTCTTAACTTGGATTAATTATCTTAAGTAAGTTTAATCAAGTTTAGTGCAATTCTTTGGAAATTGGTGCACAATTAATCAAAATGATCAAAAAGTCATATTACTAGGTCATAATTTGATTGAAGAGGAATTATAAAGTGATTTTAGATGTGTTAGATTTATATTCCCATTTAGGATGTCGCCAACACCAAATAACAAAGGTATGTGATGTGTGCCAATGAATTAGAAAAAAAGAGTGATCCAGAGCACTAAATTGCAAAATGGTCATTTTGACTCAAAATGATCTGATCAAAATTGGCTAGCCCATAAAATGCATTGCCCTATTTAGAGATACTTTGACCTAAACTGGCACTTGTAAGTGACAATTTTAAACCATTTAGAGTGTTTTATGGATTTTGACCTAAAATGTGCATTTGAGTGCAATTTGAGTAAGATTGACAATTTCAACACAAATGGTGTTAAGAATTGGATATCTACAATTTGATGTATGTAAAAAGATTACATACCTATTATTATAGTTTCTCCTTTTTTTTTTAATTCCTCTATTATTTTAACCAATATTACAGTAAATTATTTGAAATAGTGGATATCACCTTGATGAGTTGATTCTCTAATCGATATTTTGCTCAGATGTAGTCAACTATGGCTATTTTACCTTATTTTTATTAACCATATTTTGATAAATTTCCATAATTTTTTATCCATAAGGATTAATTACTAACCTCAAAGTGGTTTTGGATTTTTTATTCTTTTGAGGGATTTATAGGAGGTTAACAACTACATCAAAATCAAGACTTGCAACTTAGTTATAGTTTTCCTTTTACCTACTATCTGTTATACCCATGTAAATGAAGTACCACTTGAGGAGGTAGTAATTTATGTGTTAGGAAAAACTAGGAAATCTAATTAAATTACATGACGTTGAGGGAGATCAAGGGGATCTTATAGAGCATATGTTGATTGATGAATTACAACTGAATTAGTAGGATAATGAGGAGGTGATGAATTAGGTGGTAACAGAGGTGTAACAAGAGCTGGAGATGGAACATTGGGTGGATATGGAGGCACAACATGAGATGGTGATGTAAAATGAGGTGGTGATGGAATGTGAGGTGGTGATGGAACTTGAGGTGTGGGAGAAGGTAAATTAACATGTGTAGGATAAAAAACAAGAGATACTTGTGATAACCATTCATTTGAAGCAAAAAATTGCTGAGTTGTGTTATCAATTAGAACAAAACAATCAATATTTTACAAAGAATGAGATTTTGTTTAGATGAAGAATCACCTCCACAAGTCTGATCAAGAATATTTTTATTATTGGTATCTTCTCCATCACCTCTGCCACATTTTTTGGGCTATCTTTTGGAATATTGAGTTAAAATTTTCCTACTAGATGAGATATTTTTAGACATTGATGATGTCAATTTATAGCCTTAATAAGATCCTACACTCTTTGAGATTCCTCTAGCAGTATATTTTACAAAATTCTTGTCAAACCAGATTTTGATATCATCAAAACAAATTGATTACTTTTATTTGAGAATGTTATTTATTTTATTGGCTACTAAATTAATGGAAAAGGCACAAAATGCACTTTTAAAATGAATAATGGGTCAACCATATCGATTTCATCATCAATTATACCTTTGGATACCTATTATATTTTTAATGCAATCATTTGATTGAGAGTCATTATTAAATAAACCATTTTCCTCACTTCAAATTCATCTTCATAATCCTCCCAGTAATTTTCAATAATCGACACATGCAGATAGCCATCACTGAGCCAAATATTATATCTCATAAAATTCTTGCTATCAAAATTAAATATTTTGGTATGAGTTTTCATTGGAAAATCAAGCACTTATTTCTTAATGTTTGATAAATCACAAGATGACTTAAAAATAGACTAACCTTGTCCAATAGGGAATGAGATACCACCCATGTGACTTTCATTGCATTTTTATGAACTTTATTTAACTTCCTATAAAGGTCAATGAGTATCATTTTATGGCTTATTTTTGGTTATTTTCTATGATGTTTTCCTTAAGGCACTGAAGTGTCTAGTCCCAACAAACTTATGCACTATATTTTCATGCAAGACTAAGCTCTTGTGCCCTCACCTAAAACATGCAGCAAGAAATTAATTCTCATGGGTTATTTTGAGAAGTAACACACTTTACATATACTCAATTTTATTCATATATCTAATTAGTGATTACACATAAAAGGAAATGCATGATTGCGTACATTGTCTCATCAATGCAAATAAGCAAGTACATGAAGATAACTACCATGAGGTTCAAAGTGTTGATTACACAAGCTCATACAATGCATATTTATATATATCATATTCAATTATAAGCCACATATTACTCAATGCAAACCCATTATTATTCAATGTTTTAACTATCAATCAAATGAAGTATAACACTAGAATTGATAGTAACTTCTATAATTCTACTATTACCATAAGGATTCATTACATATCTACATAGGGATATTTATAATTGTTTTTCCCCAACCAAGTAGTTGAATTATTAATGACAATTAGGTGATTGGTCAATGATATCCATTAGGCTAAGAGTCATGGTAGTCATTTACTTATTTTCTCTTAAGGACCTAGGCCTTCAGACCCCCTATATTCTTGTTCGGTGTTAGATCCTTGCTACCAAATGTCCTTTGTTTAGGCCAGTGTGAAACTCATGTGATGATTAAAGTATACTTTATCCTTGAGAATCACTCCTAAACCATTTCTTACTTCCCTCATGCTCCCCAAGTCTTTCATTATAATACCGAGTCCTATGCTCTTGGGTTTTCAATTAGTTATCTTTCATCTTTGACTAAGTCTTCTCACACTATTATCTTTCATGTTATTTTCCTCTTACACTATGTTGGTTATGTGTCATGCTCCTCTTGTGTTGTGTTATTTTCTCACCATGGTATTCATGTGCCATTCTCCTCTCACTTTGTCTTGTATCCATGTCAAAATCCAAAATACTTAGTCAAAATTTGGGGTCTAACACTTGCATACATTGGTAGTTGATATGGGTTACTTTCAAATCCTTCAACCCTAAGATATGTGAATCTAGAAAATTGAATAATAAAACTTCCTTATTTCTTGACTAAAGTGGATAATTAATTTGAAATCCATGTGGCATTATTTCCTTACAAATTCTTAACTACCAACATAGTAAATGAATCATTTAATCTTTCAAAATGTCTCTTCTCTTATTCATGAATGCATTGAGGAACCCTATCATATACTAGTCTCCCAAGAATGTTTTGTCCTTCAACATTCAAACCCACCCACAGTCTCAGATATGCAATATAATAAACTAGATATGATGTCATGTATAATGTTTTTATGGATTTTATATATGTCAGATGTTAATAAATAATATCACTAATAGTCTTCCCACAATCAATGAAATATTTTCTTGCATAGATGATTTGGATATACATACACATCCACTCATGGAATACATTAGTGATGGAATTACCCATGACCCTATTTAGAAATGTTATGATGTCCAATAAATCCTTTTGGAAGTTTGATCTATATAGGGTTTTTACTACTTTAGAAGTTCCTCTTTTCTTCTTCATCAACCATGATTGGTTGATCATGTTAATAATATATCATTATTCTAAACCTAAAATTCTAGTAAAATATCTCTATTCATTTAACTATCTCATCATGATGTTCCATTCCAAAATTTAAATTGATTGAATGGATATATAGTTTAGACTATAACACATCATTTGTTGATATGATTTATCTTTTTTCTAGATCATACCATTTTGCACATGCGAGTGCTAAATTTTCACATCCAATAGATATAAGAAATGTAGTAACATGCATAAGCCCACTATCAAATATACATCGTATGATTATTTTATTTATATTTCTTACATTCTCTCCCATAATTATTCAATATCTATAACATCAATCTTGTTATTAGTGATCCCTGAGATGTTTGTTCTCAAGGTGAAAATGGACTCATAGCCAATGTAATTGAATTCAATTTTTATGTGTGTTTAAACAAAGTTAGTTTGAGAAAGTAGCATTATATTTTTCAGGAAAAATGATAGGGCAAGAAACACTGATGTGGGTAGTAATTATGGGCTATACTAGTTAGTAAAATATCAAATATCATTACTAAGTTAATTGCATTACTTTTTAAGAATTTTTCGAAACTCCTTGGTGTTCACAGCACCTCCAAAACCTAAAACATATTAAGTCTATTAAAGAACAAAAAAAATGTTGGGAAGGATTATAAAAAACTATGGTAACAATAGTTCTTAGGATGGTATGGGTGAATGAAGAAAACAACTTTGAGAGATGGATAAAACTGCAACCAGGGTAATTATAAACCCTATGGAAATCTAAGACATAATAAATTATGGGAAATCTGATGAAATGTAGGAAATGAAATGAGAAGGATCAAAATATAGTAGAATCATTTTTTAGGTATGGAAAATTCTTCAATCGGGTCAATTGTGAGAAATCAATAAGATCTTGACATCACCCAATGTTGCAAAATAATAAATTATAATTTTGGGTGTAAATGAGAACCTCCAAATGTCTACAAATAACATTTTGAAATTAATTTTAAGACTAAAAATAACACCTCCAAAGCTAATTAGATGTTTCAAAGGCTAGAAGAACTAATTAAAACTTTATTAAGAACTTTCCCTTTGCTAATTTTACATGTTGAGACTATTTGGAACTTTTGGCACCAAAGACACCTTCCTCATATTCCTTCCACAATAAAAAGCATTGATAAAATACAATTGAATTAGACTTTGACACATTCACAAGACCCTATCGATATTATTGGGGGCATCAAGAACCTAGAGAACCTGATAAATTGACATTTATAGACCTATTGAAAAAAATAAAATCTTTGAAGAACTTAAGGATATTTTAGACTATGTCTGACAGATAGGACTTTTTTAGTAACTTGAGGAAATTTAGACCCCATCAGGAATATCAGATATATTAAGAACTTGAGGAACTTTAGAGAAATTTCCCAAGGTACGTAAAAGTTCCTATAGGCCCAATTTGGTCTTAGGACTTAAAAAATATTCTAAGTGCTTATAGTGAAGTTTCATCCTTGGGACTTGGTCTACGCATTGGTGCATAAATTTGTAATTTTTGGGGAATTGTATTTGTTTGCAACAATAAAACCATAATATCCCTATGTACATAATATGACATTTAAAAAATGGGTTATTATGTTTTGTTTTATAGACCCAAAAATTCCCTTCTAAGTGATTGAGCACTACCTGTGTTCTAAAACTCTGAATATGGATCAAACCACATGTAGTTATCCCACCTTGTTTTTTGTGTGCACCATTATGATCAATATATAATGTAATGTAATGTTTGGATTTGGACACTTATCATCATGCTACTTTGACATATGTTTTATTCAAACTTAAAACTAGTATTACACTTTGAGGGAAATTTAAATAGGTATTCCTTTTTTATAATGTCTTAAGAGAGTAATGAAGGATTTCTCAATCTTTCAATTGATCTCAATGTAATAGCCAAATGAGTGTAACCTTAGGATTGATTTTTATTTATAGATGACACTTTGATATTTCCCACTATGACTAACCCATAAATGTTTTTAGGATGACCTAATGGAGACTTTCCAATCTAAAAAATAACCATTAAGTGTTCATTGACACTACTGGTAGAGAGGAAGACACCTATAGTAAAATCACATTTGTCCAATTGTTGTCAAAACTATTCTAGGAGTGAAAATTATGTTGGAAATATGACTGTCATTGATGTTAAAAGGGACATTATGAGCATGTCATTAATGTTCAGGACTTAATATGGTTATTAGAGGATATGTAAAGGATCCTTTCAGAGATCAAGAATGATGAGAATGTTTGTGTGCATGAATGCAATTCATCTAGTTCTTCATATTTATCATCTAGACAGTTTGGGTCTATAGAAGAAAAGATGAGAAGGCATTTTGTTGACATCACCATTTTCATGTGTGAATGAGTATGGGGATCTGGTCACATGGTTATGATCACATTAGTCCCTAGTTTTTATGCACCATATTTGAAGACATGCAATGAAGTGTAATTGAAGATATGCGCATACAAAGTTGGCTACTCAGATAAAAATCAATAAGATCCAACATAGCCAAATTTGCAAAAGGGTTCAACAAAGACAAGTAAGCAAGTAATGAGGTCAACATTTGCACATATGGATGTACCAAGATAAAATGATCAAATGGGTTTATTATTGTTTGTGCCTAGTTTATATGCACTGAATCCCATATCATGTGATGAATCACAACAAAATATATGCCTGAGCAAATTAGGGCTCCTAGCCATTTTGATAGTGTTTTCCAACACTTAGTCAAATTTGTAGAGTGCAATAAATAGATAAATAGGCATTTTCATGATGTCATATCTTGCACGTATTAAGGCTTCAAGATAAAATGGATATATGGATGGAATCCCCAATGTAAGATGATCATATGTGCTAATTTTTAGGTCATGCAACTAAGTGAAACAAGAGTTATGAAAGTAGAAAGATAGCCTTCTAGGCATACTAAAATGGTCCCCATACTTGGTCAAATCTACACAAATTCTTATAAAGTTGTCATGTTTTTGAAAAGATCATTTATGGACATTTGCAAAAGAAATAGATAGAAGATCTATTATGTGTTTTTCATGAGCATTCTAGACATATGGTTCGTAGGTTCAAATGAGAAGGAATGAGCTCAAAATTGAATTATCTTTGCTCTCAAAAAAATAGGGTTTCTCAGTTAAACCCTAAGGGTTTAAGTCATGGAATGAATAGGATTTTCTATTTTGATGTTGACTGGATATAGCCTAGACCCATTAGCTTGAGTTATAACTTAAGCCTTTATCATCATTGTAATACTGACCCCTTCAACCTAGCAATTACCACTTCAAAGGACTTAATATTTCCTAAGTATTAGACTTTATATTATGTTTGATCTTGATCAAAGTCTACCACTTCATCCTATGTAGATGATCCAATGAAGTAAAGTAAAGTCAAATTATCAAAGGATCCTCTAAGTAAATGCTCTAGTGATAAGTGTCACATTCATAGGGCTAATCAGACAGATGCCCAATGAACGTAAGCTAAGTAGAGATAAAGATCAAGCTTATCAAAAGATATGGTAGTGAGTGGATGATCATGCAAAGGAGATCCAATGGAGTGAATTGACTCAAATGAAATAAAGTTTAATGACACAGTGGTAGGTTAATGACCAAGCAAGTATAATAAGATTGATAGAGTGTAAGTGATCCAAAGATGCAGGAAGCAATGAGATGAGATAAAGATATCGATGTTTAACATCTAGATAAATCTAAATTTTGGAAGTATACAAATATCAAATGGATAGTGTGATCCTGTCAAAGATCAATCATATGGACACATTTAAAATTTGGGATATTTAAATGAAGACCATCAGATAATGGTGCCAAACATAATATCAATGATCGATATTTAAAGATAAGTTTAGTCTAATGGTCAAATGAAAGAACATTCAGGAACATGTGAGTAAGCTATGAATCACAACATAGACAATGAGATTAATTGATCAAATCTATGTAAATGTGCATGTGCATCAAAACTAGAGTCCAGCAAATGTTATAGATAGTAATGAGACCAAGAATCACAATGGTGATACATGAATTCGAGACACAAGAAACTTACAGTTCAAGTCATAATGAACTAAGTCCATAACAGAGTATGAAGTCTTATAGTTTGAGTATGAACATAAAGAATAAGTGGAACCCTAGATTAATTATTTTTATATATAAAACATCTGGGTTATAATTAAAATTTGTTGAAGCTATAAAATTATGTCAAACATAAAATATAAAGACATAGAGGAGCGGAGTGAGAAGGAGATGAAGTGTGTCAAATAGAGACATATCTAAACACAAAGATAGAGGGGTAAAGAGAAGAAAGGCACAAAGATATTATGTGAAAAACATGAATAATTGCATATTATACCTATAATAAAGAAAATATATATGGATTCATTTATGAATATGTTTTGTAAATTGGAGTTGTAGCTCTATAGTTGATCTAATTGGTTGATGCCATCAAATAAGCTGAGTTGGTGCTCAAATTAGGGATTGGGTGATTTCTTAGAGTTGGTGCTCTTGAATCAAGGGATTGGTGTTTCCTTAGGGTTGGTGCCTTTTAATATGTAACCAGTGAGGTTTTGAACTATGATGCTAGATTAGAATAGTATATTCTAGCAGCTATTCTCATTGTGGTTTTCCCTTTGGGTTTTCCATGTATAAATATGGTGTCATGAGTATTTGTGTGTGTGTGTGATCTCTACATATTTGATTTGATATGTGTATATCTTTTAATCTATTTTAAAATTGCTTAAATGATTAATTTTAATTGATATATTGATTCACCACCCCTCTTGGTATCTAGTTGTGTTCCAATAATTGGTATCATAACCTTAGTTCCTAAGAAAAATCTTAATCAATTCAGGTATATCTTTGGAATGGTGAACATAAATGGCTAGTCAAGAAAGATCTTCATCCAACAAAGCACCTCTTTTTCATGAATCTAACTATGCATTTTGGAGCATAAGGATGGAAGCTTATTTATCCTCATTAGGGTTTGATGTATGGATGTATGTGGTAAATGGATATACAGCCCCTGCTACAACTCCTACTAATCAGGGTACCAAGAAGGAATATGAGAGCCATGTTAAGGCAAATAATGCTATTCTTTATGGATTTTTAATCTCGGAGTTTCTCAAACTGATGCATTGTCAAAATGCACAAGATATCTAGAATAAACTAAAGAGCATCTATGAAAGAGATGACAAGGTAAATTAGGGCATGATACAAACTTATAAATGCAAGTTAGAGAGCCTTAATATGAATGAAGAGGATAAGATTGCATACTACCTCCTTAGGGTAGATGAAATAGTCAATGCAATCAAAGGCCTTGGAGAAGAAATGAAATAATCAATCATTGTCAAAACGGTCTTAAGATATTTGCCATCAAGATATGAATTTAAAATTTATGCAATAGAGGAAGCAAGAAATATAGATAAGCTCATTGTTGATGAGTTGCATCGAACCTTCACTACCTATGAAATAAGAATGGGAGAAACAAAAACCTTAAAGAGAGAAGTTGCATTCAAAGTATCTAAACTAGTAAAGTCAGAAGCACCTATATTTGAATCTGAGAAGACTGATCAAGAATAAGCCAACTTTATGAGAAGATTGAAGAGAGGATCTAGAAAGTATAGATGTATGTTACCCTTTAAATGCTTTAATTGTGGTAAAGTAGGACATTTTGTTGCTAAATTCCCTCATAATAAAAATGATAACTTTGAGAAAGCAGAGAGTAGAAATAATTTAAAACCCAATTATCCCAAGAAGAATAACTTCTTTAAAAACAAGAAATGTCTATACACAAAAGAATGCAGTGAGTCAATGGATGACAATGATATTTCTAATGATCATCATGACTGTTCTTTTGTCGCTAAGGAAAAGGAAGTCCTATTCATGACAATAGAATTAGATTCTATGGATCAAGAAGATGTTGAAGACTCAGATGAATAAGGAGAAGGAGAAGTGTATCTAGAGTGTGATCTCATATATGCTTTAGAGTAAATTGACAATCTAAGAAAAGAGATCTCAAAATAGAAGAAGCTTTGACAAAAAGAAATTGATAAAAAGTCCAAAAGTCTTGAGAAATTTGATCAAATGGAAACTAGCCTAAAGACACAAGTTGAAGAGGCTAAAATAATATAATCAAAATTAAACTAAAATCTAAATCTGATAAGTGCATGAAGTTAGAAGTAGAGATAATAGCATTAAGAAAAGAACTTGAAAAGGCCAAAAGTCAACTAGACAAAAGTCTAAAGTTGATAGGAGGATCAGACATTTTCAATGAATTGATCAACTCTCAAAAACCTTGAAAAGAGAGATCAGGCCTTGGTTATTAAAAGTGAAAATTGATGCAGAGCATATACCAAGAAAACATTCTTAACCTTGTTTCTCACTCACACTATGCTTGTTTCTTAATCCACTATCTTTACAAAGGCTCTTAATTTATACCAATAAGGATATCAAGATTCACTATTTCAATTTTAATTTTCTAGGATTTTTTTAGGTTTATCAAGGGATTTTTATCCTTCTATTTTTTCTTATCAACTCTCCAATACCTTTCAAGTCTCTATTCAACTCTCTTCACAACCCTGCCTATTTTATCTCAGTCTTTCTAGCCCTATTTATGGACTTTATTTGATTTGTATAGATTGTTCCTACATCAATTATAAATATAACACTTGATTCTAATACCCTTTATTTTTTTATTTCTATCCCCAAAGTTACAATCCCAAACTCACTCTTTAAGTCCCTTTTCCAATCTTAAATTGCTCATTTTTCCTCTTAATTAGGTCTCTTAGGACTCTCTTCACAAACAGTCTCTCTTTTCCATACACAAAGGTACATTCTTACAAAAAAAAAACTTATAATCTCTTATCTCAAATCCAAACACATATTTTCACCAAGTTATATGAATTTTGGATGGTTACAATGGCTTAGATCCTCTTCTAAACCCTCGTTTAGGGTTCTTACCATCTTGAGACAACTTGAGACCATAAAAAACTCATTTATGAACATGTTTTTGAGTTTCAAGACTTAAAAATAATTGTATTAAGTCTCTTTTACCATTTTCCATGTCATCAAATCCTTGGACACTAATATTTAATCCACTATCTCAACTTTCTATGCCTATAAGTACTTGGTTGGGCAAGGAAATAACATGTTTTAATCAAATAGATCAAATAAAAGACTTCTAAAAAAATAAAATAAATTCAAATAACATTTTAAAACATTATATGACACCTACAATTCAATTCATGGATCTTTTAATCCCTCATAACAATGTCTAACAAAGGAAACATGAGTTTCTTACCATATTTGCCAACACCATATGAGTTATGCTTTATACCTTAATGCATGGAGTTTATAATCTCATTCCACACATTGATCCATGTTTTAAAATGTCTATCCACACCTTTCAATTCTTAATCCTTGAACACATAGTCATAAGCAAAGTAATTCATCAGAAATCAAGGTCTGAGACTACCACCTCTAAACAAGGTTTTCCTTTTCTTATATCTGAAAGTAAATATACATTATAAAAATATTATGATATCCTTAAATCACATTATAAAACACTTACCATAGGCAATCCTTTATATAAAATCACATACAATGTAAACAATAATCTTAAACAACCAATAGGGGTCTGCATTCATTTTTATTTCAAAATAGGGGTTTGTTTTGTCTTCTCCTGATAGGGAACTTGTATTCTTGGATTGCTTCCAACTCTCTCTCTTAAATAACATAAGTATTATCCTAAAACAACATTTATAAACAATCTCAACCTCATTTTTTCATTAATCAAACACATTTGCAGTCAACAACAATGTCAAAAGACCTCAATAGGGTTTGTTTATCTTTCTAATAGCAGAGTTCACAAAAACTACACCATAGATTTATTCCATATATTTTTAATACATTTACACCCTCTATAATTGAATGGAATCAAAAACCAACCTCACATAACTGACTCCTATATGTATAAATATGAGGCATAACTGATTCTTGCCCCTTTGCCTATGTGGAGATCTCTTTCAAATACATTACATTTACTTGAATTCCACATGGTATAATGTGTCTTGAACCAAGCTAATAAAAACAAAGAACTTTTTAAGGTCCTATTACAATTTTTATACACTTAGACTCACTTATACATCTTGCCATTTTTATATGTTACACAAAAGTCCCTAGATAAGACTTTGTCAAATTTGAATTTTCAAATGGTGCTTTTGGCGAGAAATTCCAATATTCAAATTTTATGCACCTTACAACCATATAAACTACACAAATGGAATTTCTAATATCTATATCACCTATAAGACCAATATAAGAAAAAAATTAAACCTTTTTGGGATCTTCAATGGATGCCCCTGCATCATAGTACCAAGCTGAGAAACCTTTGCCCCAGGTATTAAGTCATCCACTTGGTATATGTTGCTACCTAAATGCATTGAACCTTCCTCATTAAAGGTGTTTTCCTTCACTTGCCTCTCATGGAGGTGTACTTTCTCTTGGGCCCCACATTTATGCCTTCTTTACTTCATCTTCATACCTGCACATGAAACAATAATGTTAATCAAAACATATCTTCTACCTTCTTCTTCTTACCATGCACATGTATACCAATCTTTCTTTTCTTCAAACTGATCCATCTTCTCCTTATCTACATCTTAAACCACTTCTGCAAGTATGAACTCTTCCTCCTTCACCAATTCTCCTTGTACTACCCATTCCTTCTCATGCACCGCTTTTTCTTGTTCTTTACATGCCTCATACTTATGTAATGTCATACTTTGCTACTATATGTCATCTTCTTGACCACCCTCAATCTCCTGCATATCCATGGGATACATATTATTTTTCCATCTCTCATCTTCTTGGCTTATCACTCCTTAATAGTCATCTTGTTCATGGGTTTGTTACATATTACCCATATCTTTGACATTCTCTTCATCTACCATGTTTCCTTTAGTTACCTCAACCACTTTATGTTGTATATCCATCTTTGTTTTATTTTCCTCATGTTCCTTACCTACACCTTCATCATTAAACAACATATTAGAAACTAAACTTAGATCCTCCATGACTCTTCCTTAATTTTCTTGCGTGTTCATTTCATCCTCCTTTTTCACTTGCTTGGTGTCATATCCAAACCATCTCCTTTCCATCTTAGCTACAATGTCAAACACTAGCCTATTGTCTTCTCTCTTACATGCTTTACTTTCCTTCATTTGATAACTATTTGCTACCACCTTGCATTCTTCACTCCTCACTTTATTTTCTTCCTTTGGTACCTTGACCAATTCTAAACCTTCCATAGTTTTACTCCAACACTGCATCATCATCATGATTCTTCATCCTTTCTATCTTCTTCACCTTTCAATGGGATAAGTGTATATGTCTATCCATGTTACTTAATAGTGTATGCATTTGTTTTAACATCATGGATGGCATGCTTATCAAACTACCATGATCTCCCTAGCAATAAATGACATACATCTATAGGCAAAATATCACATAACACTTGATCTTTATACCTTCCTATCTGAAACTCAACACAACTTTATTCACTTACCAGAATCTGATGACCCTTTTGAACCCATGAAAATATATATGGTTCTAGATGTGGCATCCTTTTCAATCTCAACTTCTGCACCATCTCCAGTGAAATAATATTTTTAGTGCTACCACCATCAATTACTAAATTACATACCTTACCATGGGCCTTACATCTACTTTTGAACAAGCTTCTCCTTTGGATTGGCTCCTTGATTTATTTCTATTGTAATAAAATCCTCCTCATGAGTAATGACTCATTCCTCTCTTGTCTTTTATCCTCATTCTCCTCGCTTACTCTTTGTTTTTGCATACTACTACTCACATTCCTTAGACACTCTACTATTGCGTGTCCTTCTCTTTGGCAATTCCAACATTTCCCCTAAAATTTATGTCTTGGTCTTTGTCTCATTAGACCTTTATTTTTTCTCATTCTTCCATCTACCAATGGTCTAATCTTCCTTGCATGGTGCTTCCCCATGCCATCTTCCTAAAATATTATTGCATTTTCATGTGGTATCTCTTGTACCACCTCTTCATTTCCTCTCTCTTCCATTCTTGCTTTTAAAGATTCACCTTGCTGCCTATCATCTCCTTCTTTTTATTCTCTCTCCCTGAGAACATCCTCTATAGCCTTCATTCTCATCACCAATGAAGTAACATCCAGGTCATCTATTCTACTATCTACTTGACCAAATCATCTTCATTCTTGATAGATCTAACCATGGAGAACTACCTTTGATCACCTATCTTGCAATGTACTTTTGAAATACATTTTTAATCCTTTAAATAATCCACAAAATCTTTCCCTAATCTTTGATACCAAAATGATGTAGAGCATATACCAATAAAACATTCTTAACCTTATTTCTCACTCACACTATGTATGTTTCTTAATGCACTATCTTTACAAAGGCTCTTAATTCATACCAAATAAGGATATAAAGAATCATTATTTCACTTGTAATTTTATACACTTTTTTCAAGCTTATCATGGGCTTATTAACCCTCTCATTCCGCTTATCAACTCTGTAATACCTTTGAAGTTTCTATTCAACTCTCTTCACAACCTTGCTTGCTTTATCTCGATCCTTCTAGCCCTATTATGGACTGTATTTGATGTGTATGGATTGTACCTCAAAAAATGACACTCTAATATAATACCCTTTAATTTTTTTCTTTCTATCCCAAATTTACAATCCCAAACTCACTCTTTAAGTTACTTTCCCAATCTTAAATTGCTCATTGTTCTCTTAATTAGGTCTCCTAGGACTCTCTTCACAAACAGTCTCTCTTTTCCATACACAAAGGTACATTCTCATAAAACAAACCTTACAATCTATTCTCTCACATCCAAACACATCTTTCCACCAAGTTATATGAATTTTGGATGGTTACAATGACTTAGATCCTCCAAACCCTAGTTTAGGGTTCTTACCATTCTAAGACGACCTACGAGCATCAAAAACTCAATTGTGAGCATGTTATTGAGTTTCAAGGATTAAAAATAATTTTATTAAGTTTTTTTTACCATTTTCCATGTCACCCAATCTATGGACACGAAGATTTAATTCACTGTCTCAACTTTCTACGTGAATAAGTACTTGATTAAGCAAGAAAATAACATTCTATAGGTCTGTCTCTAGGTTTAACCCTCAGAACATGTTTTGATCAAATAAAATAATTATAAAATAATATAATAGATTAAAATAACATGTCAAAAAATTATATGACACCTAAAATTCAATTCTTGGATCTTTTCTATTCAATAAAATAACTTATAGTCCCTCATAACAATGTCTAACACAGGAAATAGGGCTTTCTTGCCATATTTGTCAGCACCATATGAGTTATACTTTATACATTGATGAATTGAGTTTATAATATCATTCCACATACTAATCCACATTTAAAAAAAATTATCTATGCCTTTTAAAGCTTAATCCTTGAACACAGTCATAAGTAAAGCACTTCATCAGAAATCAAGGTTTGAGACTGCCACCTCTAAACAGGGTTCTCCTTTTATTATATATAAACGTAAATATACACTATAAAAATATTACTATATCCTTAATTCACATTATAAAAACTTACCACAAGCAATCCTTTATCTAAAATCACATACAGTGTAAACAATAATCTTAAACAACCAACAGGGGTCTGCATTCATTTTTATTTCAAAATAGGGGTTTGTTTTCTCTTCTCCTAATAAGGAACTAGTATTCTTGGATTCCATCCAAATCTCTCTATTCAATCACATAATTATTATCCTAAAACCATGTTTAGGAATAATATCAACCTCATTCTTTCATTAATCAAACACATTTGCAGTCAGCAATGGTGTCAAAAGACCTCAATAGGGTGTGTTTATCTTTCTAACAGCAGAGATCACAAAAACTACACCATATCTTTATTCCAAATATTTTTCAATACATTTTTACCCTCTAGAATTGAATGGAATCAACAACCAACCTCACATAATTGACTTCTATATGTTTAAAGGGGAGGCATAATTCATTCTTGCCCCTTTACCTATGTGGAGATCTCTTTCAAATACATTGCATTGACTTGAATTCCACATGGTATAACATGTCTTGAACCAAGATAATAAAAACCATGAACTTTTGAAGTACCTCTTATAATTATTAGACACTTAGACTCACTTATACATCTTTTCATTTTCATATGTTGCATAAAAATCCCTGGATAAGACTTTGGCAAATTCAAATTTTCAAATGGTGCTTTTTGGTGAGAAATGCCAATATTCAAATTTTATACACCTTACAACCATATAAACTACACAAATGGAATTCCTAAGACCTCTATCACCTATAATACCAATCTAAAATAAAAATGAAACCTTTTTGGGATCCTCAAGGGATGGCCTTGCATCAAAAATGCTCCACAACAAGTACATCTGCTAACCTAAATGACAACTTCAAAGCAGAAGAAACAAAAAAAGAGAAAGCTTGGAAGGACATAAAGACAAACACAAGTAATACTAAGGTGAATAAATATAATTAGAAAAGATTCATGAAGATAAGAAGAAGACAAAGGTAGCTGATGCATATGGATACACAATAGTGAGAGACTTGAAGAAGCTAGAGTTTAGAAGAGCTCCTCATCTTGCACAAAGGAAAGCTATGACCAGGTATTCCTCATCATTTTATGGTTATTGTTATAGCTTTAATCAATTTTGGTCATAGGTCTATTGATTGTAGATTTGTACCTAAATGAAAACAAATTTTGTAAGTAAAAACTCATTTTCTCCTTTGTTAGATACAAATGGTCACATAGCTAAACAATGTAGAAATAGATTTTTAAGATCAAAATTATACAATGTAAATAAAGGTATTCCTCTCAGTGTGAAAAAAGGTTCATAATTTTCTAAAAATAATCCAAAAAAGAAACCTAAGGATGTGTGGAGAGTGAAAAATCAATCCATGATTGCTCAAAGTGCACTCCATGCCAAGGAGCAGAATTTATGGGTGATTGATAGTGGTTCCTCAAATCATATGACTGGTGATAAGATCAAATTCATAAAATTTAGAAAATATAAGGAAGGATATATCATCTTGGGAGATAACACAGTAGTAAATATCAAAGGTAAAAGAACCCTGAACATAGATGGTAAACTGCCTACACATTATGTCCTTTATGTTGAAGAATTGAAGCATAATCCATTAAGTGTCAGCCAAATATGTGATAATGGATATAAGGTCACATTTGATGTAGAAGTTTAAAAGTTAAATAGATTTGTAAGAATAGTTGTAGAAGTTAAAAGGACTAAAATCAATATCTATAATCTTTTTGAAGTGAATGGTAATAGCTACCTAATTGGAAAGACTGATGAGATTTGTTATGGCATAAAAGAATGGGTCATGTTAACTTTGATAACCTAATCAAATTAATCTCAAGTGTGTAAGACACATGCCTAAGATAACCAAACTTGCAGACACTACATGCAAAGAATCTCAACTAGGTAAGCATACAAGGGTCAAATTTTAAACAAAGAAGTATGCAACTATAAAGCCTTTACAGTTAGTTCATACTGATCTTTGTGGTCCTACTAAGACAAGAGTATGTAAATGAGAAAAATACTTCAAATTATTTGTATATGATTACTAAAGAATGATATGGGTAACCTTTTTGAAGGACAAGTCTCAGACATTTGAAAGATTCAAAATATTTAGAGAAATGGTAGAGAATGAGATTAGACAAAAGATCAAATGCTTAAGATCTGATAAAGGTGGAGAATTCACCTCAAATGAATTCATAGAGTATTTTGAGAAGCATGGGATCAAATTTCATTAGTCTATAGTAAGGACTCCATAGCAGAATGGAGTAGTTGAGAGAAAGAACAAGACAATCAAAGAGATGGCCAAAATAATGCTAAAAGAGGTCAAGTTACCTAATGGATACTGTAGAGAAGCAATCCAAACAAAAGTATACATCTTGGATAGAGTTCAGGTAAGGGTAAATAGTGAAAATTTTCCCTATGAGTTATGGTATGGAAAGCCTACATTTATTAAGTACTTCAAAGTGTTTGGAAGCAAATGCTACATCAGAAGAAAGGAGGAAAAATTGGTAAGATTTGAATCAAGATGTGATGAAGGAATATTTATTGGTTATTCCACTCAATGCAAATCCTATACATGCTACAATAAAATTTTGCACAAGATTGTTGAGAGCATTAATGTCAAGGTTAAAGAAGGATTGAAACATGTTGAACATAACAAGGAAATCAATGTTACAATAAAAGGTTGCAAAAGATTGTTGAGAGCATCAATGTCAAGGTTGAAGAAGGATTGAAACATGTTGAACCTGATAAGGAAATCAATATTGAAGAATCATATCTTGAAGAATAAGTAGATAATGAAGAGGTTGAGGAAATGAATGAAAAGGCACCTCCAAGATTCATTCAAAATGATTATCCTAAAGAGTAGATAATCAACAATAAGAATGAAGGAGTTCAGATAAGGAGAAAAGATATAATGAACAAGGAGCAAGTAAGTTTTGCTCTAATATCTAAAATTGAACCTAAGAGCTATGTTGAATCTAGCAAGGATGAGAATTGGCTAAAATCCATGGAAGAAGAACTAAGCTAAACTGAAAACAATAAATCTTGGTGATTAGTCCCAAGACCTTCTAATAAAAATGTGATACGTATAAAATGGGTCTATAAAAACAAGATCAATGAAGATGGAGTTGTTATAAGAAATAAATCAAGATTGGTGTGTAAAGGATATGTACAAGTTGAAGGCATAAATTTTGAGGAAACATTTTCTCCAATTGCTAGATTGGAAGTTATAAGAATGTTTCTTGCATTCTCTATTTTAAAAAAATTTAAAGTCTATCAAATGGATGTTAAGTCAGCTTTCTTAAATGGGAACCTAGAAGAGGAAGTATACATAGATAAACCTAAAGGTTTTTAGTTATCAGAATAAGAAGATTATGTATGTAGACTAAAGAAAGTCATGTATGGTCTAAAATAGGCACCTAAAGCATGGTATTCAAGATTAGACCAGTACTTGAAACAATAAGGTTTCAATAAAAGATGTACAAACATCAATTTGTACTTCAAATTAGAATGTGATCATATGTTGATTGTTGTTGTTTATGTATATGACATCATCTTTGGTGGTATAAATAATAAAATGTGCAAATAATTTGATACACAAATGCAAAGTGAGTTTGAGATGTCTATAATAGTAAAACTCTCTTTCTTCTTTGGCCTACAAATAGCACAAACTGATGAAGGGATATTCATATCCCAGACCAAGTGTGCAAAGGAAATGCTTAAGAAGTTTGGAATGGAAGATAGTAAACCAGTTAGTACTCCCATGATAACTGGATGCAAATTGAGCAAAGAGGATGAGTCAAATTAGACTATGTATAGATCAATGATAGGTATCTTGTTATACCTAACTACATCAAGACTAGATATCATGCAAGTAGTGTGCATGGTTGCAAGATTTCAAGCTGCTCCCAAAGAATCACATGTCAATGTAGTAAAAAGGAGTTTTAGATACATCAAGAGAACAATTGACTATGGCCTATGGTACCCTATAAGTGAATATTTCACTTTGATAGCATATATAGATGTTGATTGGGTAGGAAGTGTTGATGATAGAAAAATCACTAGTGGTGGTCCATTTTTCCTTAGAAATAGACTTGTTTCATGGCTAAGAAAAAAACAAGATTCAGTCACTCTTTTTACAATAGAAGCAAAGTATGTAGCAACAGTGGCATGTTGCACTCAATTTTTATGGATGAAGCAAATTCTAAAAGATATCAAGGTAGAGTATAAGTCACCTATCTCTATTCTTTATGATAATTCAATTGCTATCAATATATCAAAGAATCTAGTGATGCATTCTAGAACCAAGCACATTCAATCAAGTATCACTTCTTAAAAGAGAGGGTTGCAGATCAAGAGGTCATAATAAAATATGTTCCAACTAAGGATCAAATTATAAACATATTTACCAAACCTCTTCCAGAGAAACAATTTGAGTATCTAAGATAGAAGTTAGGAGTGGTGGCTCCTACATCACATCACTAGATTCTAGTGATAGAGCATGAGTCTAGGGGGAGTCTCATAAAAGCTTTATTAATTCTTGGAAGAAGATATAAAAGGCAACTTAGGTATGCATAATTTTGAAAATTTCTAATGAGTTGAAGGATGCAAATTCTTAGACAAACTCATTTACCTGATAAAGGGGGAGAAATATTTGGACAAATAGTTAGAAAGAGTCCCTTTGCCATTGATGTTGAAGGGGAATAAAAATTGCAAATGCTCTCTATGGGAGAAGAGTAAAATGAACTCTGCATAAATTTGGAGAGAAAGTACAAATGTCAAATAAGAAGTAGAGAAAGTGTACAAGTTGAGTATCAGTAAAATATGCCATTTCCTAAGGGGAAGCAAGTATGGTATGAACAACTTCAGTTCATACTCACTAGAAGCTAATGCAATCAATGCCAGAGAAAGAGCAAAGTATTAGAATATTAGAGCATTTAGTTTGCCATCAATGACAAAGGGGGATATTTTTATGAATATGATTGTCATTGATGTCCAAATGGATATTGTGAACATGTCATTAATGTTTAGGACTGAATATGGGGTTAGAGGATATGCAAAGGATCCTTTTAGAGATAAAGAATGATTGGAATGCTTGTGTACATGAATCAAATTCATTTGGGTCTTCATATTGATCATCTAGACATTTTGGGTCTATAAAAGAAAATATGAGAAGGCATTTTGCTGACATCACCATATTCATGTGTGAATGAGTATGGAGGAGATGGTCACATGGTTTTGATCACATTAGTCCCTATTTGTTATGAACCAAATTTTAAGATATGTCATGAAGTGTAGTTGAAGTTATGGGCATGCAAAGTTGGCTGCTCAGACAAAAATCACTAAATTCTAACATAGCAAAATTTGCAAAAGGGTTCAACAGAGCCAAGTAAGCATATTGATGAGGTTAACATTCACACATATGGAGGTATCAAGACAAAATGATCAAATGGGTATGTTTATTTTTGTGCCTAGTTTATATGCACTAAATCCTAGCTCATGCAATGAAGCATGACAAAAGATATGATCAAGAAAAATAGGGCTCCCAGCCATTTTGGTTGTGTTTTCCAACATAGTCAAATTTGTAGTGCAAGAAATAGATGAACATGCATTTTCATGATGTTATATATTGCATGTATAAAGGCTTTAGTATCAAATGTATATATAGATGGAGTCCCCTATGTAAGAGGATCATATGCACTAATTTGTAGGTCATGAAAATAAGTGCAACAAGATTTATATAGGTGCAAAGATAGCCTTCCATACATATTGAAATGGTCCCCATACTTAGTCAAATTTGCACAAAGTCTTGTAAAGTTGTCATGCTTTTACAAAGATCATTTATGGACATTTGTAAAGGACATAGAATATTTTTTATGGTTTTTTCATGAGCATTCTAAACGTATAGTTCACAGGTTCAAATGAGAAGGAATGAGCTCAGAATTGAATTATCTTTGTTCTTAGACAAAATAGGGTTTCTCAGTTAAACCTTAAGGGTTTAAGTCATGGCATCAATAGGCTTTTCTATTTTGATGTTAAATAGATATAGCTAGACCTGGTAGTTTAATTTATAACTTAAACCTTTGTCATTGTTTTAAAGTTGGCCCCTTCGACCTGGCAACTTTTGGTTTAAAGGACTTAATATTTCCTAAGTCTTAGACTTTATATTATGTCTGAGATTGATCAATGGCTATCACTTCATCGTACACAGATGATTCAATAAAGTGAAGCAAATTCAAATTATAGAAGGCTCCTCCAAGTAAATACACTAGAGACAAGTGTCACATTCATGGAGCTTGTCAGATAAAGACCCAATGAGCGTAAGCTAAATAGAGATAAATATCAAGCTTGTTATAAGATATGATGATCAATGAATGATTGTGAAAAGGAGATCCAGTGAAGATAATAGACTCAAATTTAATAAAGTGCTCAAGGTTTAATGACACAGTAGTGAGTTAAACATCGAGCAAGTCTGAGAAGATTGATAGAGCAAAAGTGATCCAAAGATGTAGGAAGCAGAGAGATGAGATAAAGTGATCAACATTTAATGTCTAGACAAATATATCAATCATATAGACACATTTTAAATTTGATCTATTTAAATGAATACCATCAAATCATGGCACCAAATGCAAGATCAATTATCAATATTTAAAGATAAGTCTAGTATAACGTCAGATGTAGGAACATGTGAGTAAGCCATGAATCATGACACAAATAATGAGATTAATCAATCTAACCAATTAAATATATGTAAATGTGCATGTACATCAAAATTAGAGTCCAATAAATGTTATAGATAGTAATGAGACCAAGAATCATGATGGTGATGCATGAATTTGAGATGTGGGAAACTTACTGTTCAAGTCACAATGAACTAAGTCCAAAAGAGAGTGTGATATGTTACATTTCAAGTGTGAACACACAAATAAATAGAACCCTATATTTTTATTTTTTTATTTATTTATTTATTTTTTTTATTTTTTTTTTTTTTTGTGTGTGTGTGTGTGTGTGTGTGTGTGTGTGTGTGTGTGTGTGTGTGTGTGTGTGTGTGTGTGTGTGTGTGTGTGTGTGTGTGTGTGTGTGTGTGTGTGTGTGTGTGTGTGTGTGTGACATCTAGGTTATAGGTATAATTTGTTAAAGCTATAAAATTGTGTCAAATAGAAAATATAGAGACACAAAGGAGCAGAGTGAGGATGATATGAAGTGTGTTGAATAGAGACATATCTAGACATAAAGACAGAGGGGTAAAAATAATAAAGTCACAAAGATGTTATGTGCATAACATGAATAGTTGCATATTAGACCTATAACAGAGAATAGAGATCTAGATTCATTTATGAATCTATTTTGTAAATTGGATTTGTAGCTCCATAGTTGATATGATTGGTTGGTGCCATCAGACAAGCTAAGTTGGTGCTCAGATTAGGGAGTGGGTGATTCTTTAGATTTGGTGCTCTTGAATCAAGGGATTGGTGTCTCCTTAGCTTTGGATCCCTTCAATGTGTAACCATTGAAGATTTGAACTATGAGGCTAGATTAGAATAGTATATTCTAGCAGTTATTCTCACTGAGGTTTTTTCCTTTAAGTTTTTCACATATAAATATGGTATTATGAGTATTTATGTGTGTATGATATTTGCATATTTAATTTGATCTACATATACCTTTTAATCTATTTTAAAAGTACTTAAATGACTAGTTTTATTTGATATATTGATTCACCCCCTCTCAGTATCTAGTTTTGTTCCAACAAATTAGTGATATAAGATATGGAGACAAACTATTTAATATTCTTGAATTTTTTTTCACATACTATGTTGATCCTAAATGTGTGTGTCTAGTATATTTTATTGGTCAACACAATAAGTGCATAGATGGATATGGGAAAGTGTACACAAGATTAAAATGTGTATGTAAAGTCTAAATATGTCAAAGTGTGTAAAAATTGATGTTTATAAAGTGTTTGATACAAAATTTAGATGTTTATAATGATCCATCTTATTTTTTGGATCGTTCTCTTTTTATGGATGTAATGAGGGTAAATGTTATAAACCCTCCTCTTTTATGTAAATTTATCTCATTATGTCCATTTCCTCCAATTTTAATTTATCCTTCATCGATTGATGTATTTTCAACACTTATGTATAATGCCACTAAGATATCTTCACCATGTTTCAACACATATTTGGAACAAACTGAACTAGTTCTAGATATATTTTAGTTTCTTCCCTCCTATCCAATCGTATAATGAGAATAATTACAACATACAATTTCTTAATCTACCTCTTCTTAAGGGAAGAAAAAAAATCAATGTAAGTGGGCCTTATTAGACATCAAGGATGAGACCATCTTCATTGACCTACTTCAAATTTTGGATTACAGTCCACCAATTTTTAGTGTTTGGAATAAAGGAAGTCTTTCAAAGGGGATAGTTTTTAATTCCTCCTTTATTTATTCCATAATTCCCTAGTTAATCATAATGGGGGATGTTGTTGTAGAGGTCATTTTAAGACCCATAAACTTTAGACATAGCCATAGTCCATTTTCCTAATTTTATTTTTCATGCATATGAAAATAATATTGTAAGTGAATAATTCATATAATTTCCACAACTCGAATTAGACTAGAGCTAGTCTTAGTTATCACCCTAGTTATCTTTTTTCATGCATGCTTTATTTTTACATGCATGTTTTCTAGTTGGTTTCTTCTAAGTTTAACTATGAATTATTATTTTATCTCATCTAATCACTCATTGTTAGAAATAGAGGATATCAATGCACATTTTATCGATGATTGATTAATGAGGAATATAGTAATTTTGCATCTTTGTATGTGTATTTTTATAAGAATCCATACTATTATATTATTGAAGTACTTATATGTGAGATTATTTTATGTATTCATTGATCATGTTTTTTTAATTTGTTTGATCATCCATTTCAATATTGTTAAAAAAATTACAGTGGACATATGTTGGAAGATTAATTTTAGACTTAGGGACTAGATTAAGCTAATCATGTTTTCATTGAAATCATGATGTGGGCTTGGTTTCTCTAAGGTCACCTAATTTTGAAATGGGAATGGTATATTTTCATGGCTTAAATATATTCAATAGAATTTGTCACATATTTGACAGTAAGTGAAGTTAGACAAGATATTATTAATTATATTTTTATGTAACTAATGGTGATGAAGATGAACCCCCTAAAATTGATGAAGATTAAAAAACATTTACTAAGCAATATTATCCTTTCTCTAATGATGTCACTTTTTTGATTTGATACTATTTGATTCACTCAAGTTGTGTTTCCACCCCACATTGATATTTTTATTTATTTATATGTTAATCTATTGTGAGTATCTAAGGATTTATTCCCCTTTTGATTTTAAAATTGGTATTAAACACTTTGTCAACATCAACTTTGCCACACTTTGATAGACATGGATATAGCATAAACATGTGACTCCTGTGCACACTTTCTCCTATCTATCTACCCACCTTTTATCTTGGCCTTATCTACCAAATATACTTATTCGAGATCATCCTAGTCTATTTAATAACATTTTATAATCCTAAATGAACCTTCACCATATTATAAATCAGTTCACTCCCAAGCTATTTTAGACAAAATTCAAAAAAATGTTAACTTCTACTGGAAACATTTAAGATAATTTAACAACTATATTTTCAAATTTCAAAGTCTTCATTAGGTCAACCTAAACATGTTCATGGGTTGGTCATAGTGGGAAATATAAAAAATCTACCTTTAAAAACAAAATCAATTTTGAGGCTAGACTCACTTGGTAACTTGGTCACTACTTGTCAATCATATTGAGAAATAAATAAATTCTCTCTTGAGAAAATGCATATAAATCTGAAAACCCCTCAAAGAATCAACCTTGAAGCCAATTTTGAATACAAATGCAGGTCAATTTTTTTTGGTGCCAAGTGTCAAAATCTAAATATTTTATTGCATTATATATTTATCACAATGTTGTATGCAAACACATAAGTGGGATAATTATGTGTAATTTAAGCCCTCATTGGAGTATTAGAACGTAGGCAACACTAAATCACTTATTAGGGAGTGGTTGGGGATATCCAACCCATCATACTGACCCTTTTTCAAGGGTCATCTATTGAATGTGTAGATGTTAAAATATGGTCTTCAATACTTGACAATAGCAAGTTTGACACACATTTATTATGCATGACTTGAGCACTCAAACAAGGTCTTAATTATCCATCCTATCACACTTGAATGTTATCTTATGTTTCAACACTTATATTATCTTTTTATATCTTATTGAATCCTCACTATCTATTTTAAACTTAAAAAATATATTTCACAAACATCTCCACACTTTCATATCAATCCACTTGTACACAAGTTAGTTTGGTTAATTATGATCATTATCACCACTCAATAATGACCTTAGCTAGTCAGATCCAACTTATTCCCAATAATGACTATTTTATAAAATCAAGTGCATCCTTATGGTCACACCATAATCCAATGTATCAATGGCATGAGTAATTATTCAATTAGATCAATATATAAACAAATCAAGGTCTCATTCAAAGGGGACTTGGAATTTATCTGATATGCATCTATACATCATTGTAAAATAATAAAATATATCTTATTCTTCCTAATTTGCACATCTATCACTGGGATCATTCATAATCCAAGTCTAAATCACTCAAAATCTAAGTCAAATCAAGCATTATCAAGTAACAAAGCTAATTATTAGTTGCATACACATAGCAAAGAAGCATAATCACACTAGGTGAGATAGCTACATTTGGATTAATTTCCCTCCTTGGAGTATTGATATGTAGGCAGTGAAAAATCTTAGATGGTGTTGATTGAGGTTAGCTCGACACATTACATTTCCCCCATTTTTATAGGTTTCTAGCTTTCGCAAGCACATCTATGTTTTCAAGGTAAAGGAGGTTGATTTACGGATTGAAAAACCAAGTAAGGACCTAACGATCTCATTAGTGACTATGTGGTTCACTATAAGACTATGCTTTAAAAAATGATAAATCTTATGGCTAACAAGAAAATGCAAGACATATTCAAAGCACAACCTATTTGTGCCTATCCATGAGTCTATTATTTTCAAACACTTCCAATATTTTGATGACATGTGCCACACAGTTAAAGACCATGAAGATACGATTATTACCATAAATAAGTTAAAGTATGGGAATAAAACTCCCACATATTTTAGTTCCAAGTATCAAAGCAATCCACCTTTTAAATATAAGGATAACAATACTAATAATGAGTTTGAAACAATGGTCGATGAAGTTTAATAACATATTAATAAACTTATCCTATTGGATCCTCAAATGAGGTATAGATACTCAAATTTGGTATAAGTCTTATTTTTATAATTATTTTCATGTGATTTTACATATATATATTCTTAGTTATAGATAGGAAACATAGTGGCACATTCATCTTGGTCATGTGTCCTCTTATTTACTTTTATTTGACTACATAGTCTTCTATTTGGATTTTATTAATCTTTATTGACTCTATCACATGGATCCATGGTCCTTTTATGTTAGTTCTAAATTTTGCATGAATTTAGGATATCTCTTTTGGGGCATTACCAAATTTGTCTCCCTCTACCATAAATGTCCTAGTGTATCTTATAGGTCTATTTTGGGGGATGCCATCTTTGAGGTGTTTTATATTATTCTGAGTCCTTTTTGGTTGGATTATGTATACTAATAGTTTCCAAATTTAAATTTTATAACCTTGTATAAATACAAATCCCTTAGGATCAATTTTAGGGATAAACACTCGTTGATTCAAAAAATATACAAAGATCATACAGATAATTAATTTATTATTATTATAAAATTTTAAGTTTTTTAAAGGACAAGGTCTAATTTCATGCTTGTACCAAAGGAGGGACTAGGAAAATTTTCACTTAGACTTTCATTCATATGTTTTTTCACACACACATAATAGTGGGAGAACTACACATAATTTGAGACCTCTTCAATGTATTCGTAATGTAAGCAAAGCTCATTTATTCATTGGGGAGTGGTTGAGATTGGTCCAACCCAACCTTTCTAACACCTTTTTCAGGTTACCTTGATCTTAAGAGTGAAAACTATGGTTTTGGAAAAAATACAAGGAAAAAATTATCATTCACAGAAGGCTAAAGGTGATTGAATGCATTGACATCATCTATAGACACAATGCGTGAATCTAAATAGCCATAGACTAGCATAATCATCCTAGGAAGTTCTAGTACACAATGGAGTTTTTTCATTGATCAAAACATTTATACATTATCAAAGTTGTTATGATAAAACTTAACATTTTTTTTCCTAATCTGAGCCAACACAGAGCTATTGTTGTGCATATTTTATGATTGTGTCATAATTTAACCCAAAACCAGGCATTAAATTAGCTAAATGCCTCTTATCCTTATCTAATTGATCATTTTTTATAAATAGTAAATGAAATAAATGAACCATAGTATTTAGATATTGTGTGATAATTGATAAATTTTGTGCAATTTGAATATTCATAATTTTATACTTGTTTAGATCACTTAATCATAAACAAGGTAAAACATAATGGTGGACATCATCTTTGTTCTTGAGTACATAAAACCATATGTTCCCTTAGGGTTTCATCCTTATTCCTTAGGGTTTTTTATTTTTGTCTTAAATTTTTATTTTAAATATGATTTATAATATCCCCTTTATTTAAATTTTTTCTCATTTTAGGAGTAGGATTTGCACTAATAGGGTTTCATAATTTCTCTATGAATATACATCCTAAAAACACTAGTAGTCCTCATCCTATGGATTCCTTATTGTATCCTAGTGGTGTGATTTTTAGTTATATTAATGAATGGACAAATGTAGATTTATATGACCATGTTTATGTACTAAATGATTATGCTTATATTGATGAAAAGCATTCTTGTGTGACTGAAGAAAAAGAATATGATGACTATTATCATGATGATGTGGCAGATTGGTATGATAGTGTTGTATCTATGTACAATTATAGTGAGATAGAAAAGTAATACAATAATATCATAATTTAAAAAATAATTTTCCTTCTCTTTATTTACATTCTTCCAGTGATCATATAGTAGAACCAAAAGAAAGTAATGATGAATTAAATTATACACTTCTTGATGCTACTAACCTTCCACTTAAGAAATAGTATACAATAATGTAATGGATTGATGATATAAATGTTTATTCTCATGATATTATACTTTATAATGATGTTTCTAATTACAATGATACTTATAGTGACATAGAACGTGATGCTACTCATATTCAACTAAAAAATGATGTTATTCTCTTTAGAACTAAAAAATCATGTCATTCATTCTCTACAAATTAAATCAGATGATATTCCTTCTCCTCTAGAAATGAAATCTGATGATATTCCTTCTCCTCCAGAATATAAATTTGATTATTGTTTTAAATTAAGTAATGAGGTTTCTAAGGAATGTGAGAATTTTTCTAAGGAAATGAAAAAAATGTTTAGTCTACATGCTGAAATAAAGCCTATGAATTAGCCTTTTCAATTCACAACCATACATACTAGCCATAAAGTGTCCATGAAATGGGTGAACTTAAAAAAAAAACTAGCTACTTTATCTCTATAGTCTAAACCATATAATGCAAGTTTGATAATAAATTTCATCCAAGGGAAACTAATAATGTGAAGAGTATTCAATCATCCTTATATAAAAGGTTTATCTATGCCTACATTTACTTTATTTTATGGGCATGGATATTTTCATGCCCACATTACACATTTTATGTCCTCTTTTGGTGAGCATTCATGTGATAGGAAAGTACTATTAAAATCCTTTCACTGAAGTTTAAAAGGATGAACCTTAGATTGGTTCTATAATTTTCCTAATGGTCTATAGATTTCTTTGCAAAATTAGAAGAGAATTCCCTATCTTATTTTAATAAGAGAAAAGCCCTAAGATTAACATTGGAACATCTTTAAATCCTTGGACAAGGTCATGTTGAACATATAGAATATTACATTTTAAGGTTGAAAAATGCAATCCATTGCTTAACATATCAACCAACTAATTTGGAAAAATAATTCTTCAAAAAATGTATTTCATCTCCACTTAGGGAAAATGTACTCTAAAATGGTTATCCTTCTTTTAAGAAGCTCTACTTTGATGTTTATAGTTATGAGGATGATCTTCTACATGCATGCACTTGTACTTTTAATGTTACTAATCCCCAACATTAGTCACCACCTAAAAATCAAGTTACACATAAGTCAATGGATACAAGTAAGTAAATTCATAAATAAGAAGTTACAAATTAGGTCATATATAATAAAGAAGTTCCAAAGAAGGTTATTCATAAGGCATCAACTCGTATGATTCCAAATCCTTCAAATAGGAATCAACCAATCAAATATGATAGTTCCACGAATAGACCATAGGCTATTTTACAATACTAGATATTAATATGATCATACTACCTACTAATTATCATCACCCTACAATTCAATTAATGCAAGTGGGGGCAAGATTTTTTCAAATATCATCGTATTAATGGACATAGAGATAAAAACTATTATGCATTGTATATTAATTTTGAATAACATGTGGACAAAAGGGGTTATTAAATTAAAAAATATATTAGTTCCATGACAATATTTCCCTTTGCATTTGTTTTTAATACACATTTCCTAAAATCCAGTGTAGCCCAAGAAATTTCTATAAAGGAGCCAATGGTCAATTTAACTTCTCTAAAAGGTAGAAATAAAATAAAATTATCTTCTAATTCAAAATAAACAAACATAGATCTTTCCCAAGATGTTATGAAGGAACCAATGGTCATTTAATCTTTGATAAATGGTGAACCTAGAAAATGCATTATTTTATATTACAAGGCATAACACAATGCATGTACAATTAGGTTTCTTATGGAAATGTGATATGATGAGTGAGATTTATAGCATATTAGCACTTATGATAATGCCATAGGGCACATTATTATACCATTTACTCTTGGACCTAAGATAGTGGATACATTATTATTTACAAAATCTACCATTATATAAAGTATTATAATATTTAGTAAATCATGGTTGCAACAATGAAGGAAAACTTGGATAAGATTAATATGTCTATCATTAAATTTCCAAGGTAGTTGTTTACATATTTGATAGATAAAACTAACATGAATGATATCACTGCTAAGAATATAATTACATCTCATAGTATGCAATATGGGTACCAAATAAAAATCAACAATGTATAGATCAAGGAATTGAACAAGGGATAGTTCATTGAAAGAGCAAGAAAAGAAACAATCATAAGATATCATCACTAGGCACATACCATTATCAACATCATCTCAATCAGGTCTAACACAAGTATAAAATACAATTTCAAGTTCTCCTAATATTTTAATATCAAAATTATAGAGTCGAGATTCAATTGTGGATTGATTTCATGTAACATTATTATATCTAAGTGGTTGGCTAATTGATTTCTTCATCTTCACTACGTCTAATTTTTATCGTGTTATTGGTTAGTTTAATTATACATGTGCATTACACTTCAATGTTATACCAATGGTGTATTCTTACATACACATTATCATTTACAATATTAAATGATAAATCAAAGACATAAATAATAAAAATAACATGATATATAATCTTACAAATTTAATCACTAAGTACACATTGAACATAAGTAACAATATCGTGCATACATACATGTGTGTGTGTGTGTGTGTGTGTGTGTGTGTGTGTGTGTGTGTGTGTGGGTGGTGTGTGTAATCATTTAAAATATCAATTATGACACTCAATAATAGGGATAGGATCTCCAATCCTTCAGCATCATTTTTATCATCTTTATGTTTATAACTTCTAGATGAAAGAGGCAACACTATCATCTCGATGAGATAGAAACCTATACCTAATATGTCTCTCCCAATCCTCTAACACATATATTTTATTCTGAAGTCTAGTATGCTCAAATTGAAGGCACACATACTCTAAAAATATTTTTTGACCCAAATATGTGCCACAAATTGGTGGGGGCATCTTTTACCTTGCTAGTTGATCCATGGCCAATGACATCAACAAATTTAATCATTGAAATTACTACACAATAAAAAATGGGCTCATGAACACTTTTAATATCCTCCATCCCCACCCATGTATCTATCATTTGCACTAGAAGGTTAACTTTAGCTACCTCAATAATAATAGGGAACAATAAGGGCCACCAATTTTGTACCCACCACTAGGTGTACTCAATATAGATATTAAAAGTAACAGTGTTATTGAAAGGATTGCACTGCAATTGGTGAGGATGATGGTTACTTAAATCCATCCACCAAGTTATAAATACTTATAGATACCTAACACACAGAGTCAATTGGTTAAGGCCATTATCATGTCCTAGGTGATTTTGACAATGTGGATTTTCTTAACCAAAGGATCTCATTGATTTTGATGTATACTTACTCAGTATTATAAATTTGTTATATGTTTATTTCCAAAATAATATGGATAGATAATTCCATATAATACCTTCAGATATATAATCAAAAATATATATATCGATGCCAACTCAATGACACTCGACGACCTTTATCTCCCACCCACCTATTAGCCTTGTGTGTATATGTCCAAATATATAGTGTTAGGGGAACACTTTATAAGATATGAAACCACATGGTGACACACTCATACTAAAATCACCAAAAAACCTATCATGGAACCAACATCTCATTCAAATACATTGTAACTATACAAAATCCTCTAACCACCCTAAAAATATTAGTTATGGTCTCCATACAATGGAATCATCTACCAACCATTCAATAAATATCCAATAATCAATGGTTCTCAGACCAGCATGACCACTTCCAACCCACCTATATGCATATATCTAGGTATGTGCCTTCTCTATGTATAGATACCCAATATCTATGTCACACCTATGTGTTCATATTCCCATATATGTAAGAGGGTGGAAAATCTTAGGCCTCCACTATAGTCCTCCCTCCTAAACCGATAAAAATATATATACAAATGTACCAACATGATTCCCCAACATGAATACATAATTTGGTGAGTCTCTATAGCATATACAATGTTTTGTATTAGATGGGAGATATCCACATCCCCCCCATCCATTGCTATGAAGGAAACAAGCAACACAAGAATTTTAGTAGATGTCAAACATATGATAACATAAAATATAATAGTAAAATGGTATAATCATATCATGTATATTATATCATTTGAACATGTTTTTGTCATGTGTGTGTGTGTGTGTGTGTGTGTGTGTGTGTGTGTGTGTGTGTGTGTGTGTGTGTGTGTGTGTGTGTGTGTGTGTGTGTGTGTGTGTGTGTGTGTGTGTGCTCACCCCTTAGAGGCTTGACCCCTATGAACAACAACAAATGTGCACATAATAGGTAGTCTCAAAATATTCCATACATCGTTTAAAGTCATAATCATCTCCCATATAGGAGCTATAAGGTACAACTATATACATTCCACCTCTCACCTAATGTAGTTGTGAGGTACATATCATATATCATAATACCTATTCAGTTGACATGGCCTAATCCTACCATGTCAACTATTTGTTACTCTACATTCCATGAATCCAAGCCTTGTATAGTCTTCATATAGAATCCATGCCTAAAATACCTCACACATGTCACTCTAAAAATACACAAAATATAAGATTAGATCCAAGATAGATCAATGCATAAATCCACTACATTGATCAAAAGTACACAAATAACACATTTATATTATTTTCAGACTCGTGGTAAAGATTAGATCCTTGTGGTAGACATCCCTAGCATACACACAAATAGATCTGGAAAATTATGGGACACATCTAGCACATCCCAAACACCTTCGGTAGAATTCAAAAATTATCTAAATATGTATTAAAATAGATTAATTTCCAAATACAAAAAAATCAAAATGCTAAAAATAACTCAAAAAATCAATGTTTTTCAAGCATGCTAGTACTAATGGTTCTTTAGCATGTAAATAACTCTACAACTACTCAAATCAGGTTGGAAGAACATCTCATTGTAGTGATATTTTAGCACTTAGAGCTGAAAATAATTGTCAACTAGAGTTCAAATGAATTATAAAAGCAAAAAAAAACAACCTATTTATATTTCATGAACTTCGTCCTATAAATTTACAAAAAATACACTCTCTTATTAATCTAATGCAATATTGTATATATGATATCTCAATACCCATATATTTATTTCACCTCCCATCGATTGCATTGGAGCACATGTGAGATGTTTTTTGGCATGGTAATACTCTTGTGGTCATTTGGTAATATACTATGAGATGAAAATTCTACATGTTTTCTCTTGCCTTAAATCCTACAAGCTAGGGGAAAACTAATATACACAATACAAAATAACATACATTTGATATGTAAATGCTATCATAACCATTGGGCTTAATCACCATTCACATAAAGGTTACCAATATATACATCAAATTAAAATAAATTAATGAACTTATGAAACTTAATAATTGGAAATGAACATTCAACACTTAATTACATGGACATATCTATGAAACAATGACCACACAATTATCATGTACCTATGTCACATTATTATATCTCCTTGAACTATATGATCAGCTTACCAAGGTCCTTTGATACAATGGATTCACCAACTTTATCCCTCATTATAAAAGGGGGCATATGTTGGGTTTCTTCATAGATTCAAATTTATTCATATTCAAATTGGTTCATATTGTTTATATGGGTTCAAATTTTTAGATTAATTTAGATTCAAATGGTTAGATTGATTCAAATTATTCATATGGGTTTAAATTTCAAATTATTTTAGATTCATATTGGTTCATATTTCCATATTGATTCATAATTTTAGATTGGTTCATATTTTTAGAATGGTTTAGATTTTTATCTTGGTTCATATTTCAACATTCATTCAAATTTATAGACTATCACATATGTGGAGCATGTGTGGGGATATATAAGTTAGAAGTACATCATATAGACTGTAGCTATCAAATTGAAATAGATTAAAATTTTATATTTAGTTTGATTATTAAATTGGATATAGTGACACACAAAGGTATAGCATTCTATATCATATTAGTACACTTGGATCATAATTTTACGTATGAACATTGTTCATGAAAACACATTTTATAGATTTTTTATTTTTGTATTGGTACTAAAGGTAATTTTCTAAATCTAAAATTCATCTACAGTGATTGACTTAGACTATTCAGACTCACATATGATCCCCCCTTGCATATGAGCCTAGTCTGGGGATTCGCCTATACATATGAACCTAATGTGGGGTTCTAGATCTATAGGAAATGTTTGAAACCTTATTTAATTATATACACAAGAAGACAACAATAATAATGGCACCTTATCCACATCAATTAGGTCATTTGGGACCGATGGCATCTCCACTCCTCAAAGCATGAGCAGCAACGGATTGCCTATCCACATGTGTATATGTTCTTTGATTAACTTTGATTTTCATTATTCTAATAATGATGTGTCTAATTGCATACATATTTTATCATAGGTACACATGAAATTTATTAATTATTGGGGAAACAAGAAGTCTAATTTAAAAAATCTCCAACATAGGTTTGCATTCTCTTTATCCCTTTAAAATTGTATTTGCCTTTGTACTTTGTATACACTGGTAATTTTTATCTTTATCATTCACTGATGATTTCTCTTACAGGGTAGTGTTGGTTCTTCAAATCTCTCTAAGTGCATGCCTTAAAGGTTGAATCGAGAATAGGGTGGGATCACTTCTTAGAACTTTGTGAGAGATGTCCTTATTCTATTTAGTCATACCAATATTTCCTCTTTGCCTGGTCTTCATTTAATCTCTTTCCTATTTCTCCTCATGTCTATTTCTAATCGATTATGAAGTTACTTTATATTCTTACTACATCAACCTATCCAATTCATTATGTTTTCTACCTCTTAATCCATTTACTTCATTAGTTTGGCCGACACACTACTATTTCTTATTCTTATACATCTACTTGGATAATATAGTTGGCTTTAATATTGTGACTTTTGGCTTTATATTCATATATATAAGGGACATATTTTTCATTCTCTCTCTATCACATACAACACTCATATGTTCTTATATTTCTCATATTTTTACCATTTAGTATTAAAAGGAGGAATTAGAGGATAAAGGTTTATTTTCTGGAGGCCATTGTTTTTCCTAGAGGTTATTGGATCTCAATAGGATAAGTATAACTGAGGAGGTACACATGGTCTTTGTAATCCCCAACTAAGGATACATAGGTCTTCAAATTTCCATTTTATCCTATTGCATAACATCATTTCTAAAGTATCACTTGAACTTGGGGCGGTGGGGGGGGGGGGGGGGAAGGCGGGTTGTTTTGGGTGATGCACTAAAGGGTCTCATAAAGATAAGCATTTATATTCATATACTCTTTCATTTATTTCCCTAGTTGTTATGATTTTCTTTATTTATTATCATTGTAGCTTGTATGTAGTTATTTTCCTTGCCTTTTTCTCAGCTTTACATAGAATAATTTGGTGTATTCCAAGGTGATTTATAATTATTTATTTAGGTTTCATAGACCATGTTTTGGTTAACCATTACACCACTTAGTTTTTATTAGTTTAGTTTCCCAATTTTGGATCTTGGTCACTCTTTTTTTTTAGTTCCTTGCATGTGGTTTCTTATTTGTATCCTTGATGACCCTTTCACCATCATTGTTTCATCTCGATTTTGATATATGTCTTGGACTTAATTATATCTTATAGCCCATATCTTAGGCATAGGCTTTGGAATTTTATACCTTTAGTATTGAGTGTGGATTACAATCTATTAGACATATAACCACATCTAGGTCATGTCATGCTTCTTCAAGTATGCAAGCTCTAATTTGATATCATTTTTCATCCCATACTATTGAGAGTAAGAGGATTATTATAGTGATCATTATAGGCCACATACATTATGGTGAATCTGATGTGAATCATATCCCATTGTTGGTGGATTTTATTCATGTTTCCATTTTGCTTCTTAGTGTTTTCATATCTTACTTATTAGTGTTTTCATATCTTACTTCTTAGAGCTTTATCATCATGATGTTGCCTCTTATGGTTTTCTAACAATCATTAACCCATTCTAGTTTTATTTGGGTTGATCTTTCATTCCTTCCATGTCCAATGTTGATGATAAGGCTTCATGATGTCATTTTTCCCAATCTTGACCTAGGTATATCAAGTGTAACACGTTTTGAATCAACCTAACTCAATATTTAGGATACCCTAATCATATTATCAAAATAATGACAATAACATTATTTATACCCCAAATGAAAATGTGGGTTGTAGCCTTATTAACCCCTCTATTATGGAAACTAAAATGACCACCAACTCTCTTCCTCCTAGCACCAATGTTGGAGATCCCCCTAGTAGCTCTCCTCATACCGACAATTTTAGGAACCTCCATCTAGATAGTTATCGAGTCCTTGTACAAATGGTTTAACAAATGGCCTTTATTTAAGCTTCCAACAATAGTTAGTTACTCCAAATAAAAAATTGCATTTTTCAAAAGTTTAATAAATCCCCTACATTTATCTTAAATAAACCAAGTTAACATTGTATCCCTCTTCCTCTTAGACATGCCAATGAAAACATTCTTCCCAAATGTCCAACCTATAATAAGATGCTTCAAAATATTTTAAAATAGCCTATAGCTCCTTTCATTTTTGGTAGTGGATATTGGAAACATTTCTCCAACCATCACATATGATGGTATTAGTGATCTTACTATGCATCTTAGAGACTTTGATAATCTTTATAAGGAGTGGATTCAAATGAGCACTTATACAACTACCAATCTTCTATCCAAAACCTTAGTTGGAGGCACACTAGAATAGTACGATCCACTTTTAACTCATTCAATTTCTAAACTAGTGTATCTAATCAATGTTTTAGTTAAGGAATTTCAATATAACTAATTTCCCAAAAATAGCCTTATCAAATTTATCAACGCTAAACAATCTGCAAATAATCCACCCATGATTTCATCAAGTGATGGAAATCTTTGGTGGATAAATCAGACTATACCATGAGAAAAATTCTTTCAAACTCTTTCTTGTTGCACTAAAGGCTTCTCTTAAATACAAAGTTAGGATATTTTCCCCCAAAACTTTAGAAGAGGCCTTTGACCTAGCCAAGTGATTAGACTTCCTTATGAACCAATTTGAACCCATTAAAAATGTTATTAGGTAATATTTCCAACCATCAATTAATATCATCAACACTAATACATCTCAAAGCAAGCCTCCCCAAAAACCTAAAGTGGAAACTTCCAACCTAATCAATCAAAACCCTACCTATCCTCCCTTGATTTTGTAATAACGAAGATATTACAACCTTATAGACCTTTTATCCATAATTATTCACCTCTACCATCGCATAACCTAGATAATTTTTGTTGGTTCCATGTTAATGTTAGAATTTTTCATGAGACATGTTGTGCACTCTACAAACTTGATTTCGAGACTCTCCTTGGTAAAAGATTAAACTATAATTTTATCACCCAAGAGTGTTATAAAGAATACCAAAATGCCTCCAAAAAAATAATCTAACAAAAATCACCATTCCACTCAACCTCATTCAAGTAATCAATATAAACATCACAACCAAAATAAAAATTTCAAAAATAAACCTCTCTTAGTGTCTAATTCCAACAATCAACATGCCAAAGAGATGGTATGTGTTATTTATGTGGATGATGACCACTATTACACCAACTCCAAATATGTGAATATGGTAAAGTCAACTTATCATTGAAAGCTTGCTCACAAGGATCTAGTCACCAACCCTAAGAATCCATCCCAAGATGAAGTACTTCTTTAGGAGACTAGCACTACTTCTTCCAATGCACCTAATGATGATTCTACTCCACCACTTGAGTCTCAAACTAATGCTTAAAATCCTCCCTTTACCTTAGCTTTTAAGTTTGATCTCTTAAACAAAACTAAGCCTCACTATGATCCTTCTCAATGGAATTTTGTCGATAAGATCAATTCCTTTGATGGAAAAAATGAGGTGTTCACCATATCCTCAGAAGTTTCTCATGTATAAATTATAAGCCATAAAATAATCACATCAACCACTAACCCTGAACCATCTACCCAACCTTTCAAAGGTACCACACCTACGAAAGTGCATGTTATTGATATTATCCCTCATTTTCAATCATATAAGAAGCTTTTCATTGAGTTTCTAGAAGATGATATGATTAATGAAAAGATCCTTTTTCGAAATGACAATGCACCCCTTTTTATTTGGATCATGATTAATAATATCATAATCCAAAAAAAAGTATTAGATGAAGGGTTTATCATTAATGTCATTGCCCTTTCATTAGTCCAACAATTCATATTTTCCAAGGTTGATTTAAAGCACACTAGATTGACTTGTCATGGATTCAAAAAGATAAATTAAAATTCACTTGATTGTATTTGATTCCCCATTACAATTGGACCCAAAATCATGTTAAACAAGCTTATGGTCCTTGACCTTCCACTACCTTACAATCTTCTCCTAGGTTATCCTTGGACCCATTGCATATGTGGTATCATCTCTTCCAGTAGACAATGCATATAATTCAATCAAGATGGGAAGCATTAAAAACATGAAGTAAATCCCAACCCATGGGATCTCAAACTACCTAACCCCAAATCTTAGCAATGCATTCCTACCATTCAACATATTAATAGTGTTTCAGTTCCTAAGTTGATTGGCATACATCCTAACATGCAAATCACCCTTGTCAATTCAGACGATGATGAATGCAATAAAATATAAAATATTTGTAACACTAGTCACTTACCATCTCATATAGTAGAATGAATTCCTCCTTCTCTACTACCATGAGATAATATTCTTCATGTACTTTATGATGATATTGAGACCCCACCTCCTTGTAATTCACATGAAATTTCCTATAAAGAAGATGAATTTGAGTGTAATTACATAGGGTGGCCAAAATTTTCCAAGATCCCTTAACCATATCACCAATATCTTTTATTAAACTTAGTGCACCCACTAAGTATTCCTTCAATGACAAACAACTTACCCATGCATGCAATATCTTTCCTTCATACAATGCAGACTATATCATTTCCTAAACTCAATCTCTAAATTTAGATGTCTTTCATTATCAAAATACTCTTACTAGGAATGTTTTTTCAATAAATATATGCATGTCATTAATCATTCTCTCCAATTTCATTCCACCAACAGTGAGTATGAGGATGAGCATGAAGGCTATGTATCTCTTGTTAATCCACTTGTTAAATATTCTTGTTGGATTCTTCAACAAATTCTATTTTCTCCTTAAAATCTCAATAAAAAACCATTTCTAACATTATTTTTACCATTCATTTATTTCTAACTATATCATCTAGGATTATGTAGATTAAAACTATACATATTTGGATAATTGTATTAGTCGAGTCAATATAGTCTAGGTGTGTAGATCATAATCTAACTACATCATCCATTTTCCTAATAGTGTTGATACAATTGAACAACCATCTCTTGGAAAGTCCAAATATACATGCCACCATTATAACAATGTTGATGTAGTTCAAAATTCCATGTCTAAGCATTCTAACTGCATCAACTAGACTATGCCAATATTATATTATAGCAAACACATGATTCATCCAACTACATTGGCCCTCGACCTAGTAGTTTCAATACCATCTTACACCCCTCATCTAACTACACCACCAAATATCTCTCTATCACAACCAATGGCATAGGCCAACCTGATGTCATTTAGTCTAGTTCAAACCTATCAGACTGAATCACACAACCTAATGTAGTTCAGCCCAGCATAGTCTGATAAAAGTATATTAGTTAGGCATAGAGTATTCAATTGTTATGCCTCCACCTCAATACAATAAATAATTGGCATGCCTCCACCTCAATAAAATACTAACATTTATATTTCCATACAAATATTGGGGTAATCCATATATTTGTTTCCCAATTAACTTATCGCACTTACTTGATAAACTCTCTTCTCAAGAAAGTTATTTCCCTTGAAGGGACCAAAATTACTTTAACAAGATGAATAAATCCATTATTTCACCTCCAATTATTTGACCACATTCTAAAATCCACACTCTCATCTTGTTCACATCTTTGACCCCCATATCTTTTGGAGAAAAACTTTCTCAACAATATGAGGCTAGAAAGGAATATGCCATTTATTATGTTGGTCATGCATTAGTAGTTTACAAGACCCATTTCACTAAGATCAAGAATGAATGTCTTGATATCTACTTTTCTATCAATAATATTTGGTATTACGTGCTCTACATGACCACTTATGGCATAGTCCATTTGGACCCTCTTTTCTTCTTATCTCTAAGGCTTTCTTGCCTAGATATCAAATCGGAAAATGGATGAGCCTCATCATAGAATTTGATCTTAGGATTATCACTCAAAAATTATTTAATGGTCAAGTGATTACTGATCAACATGCCATCTCACCTCTACCATCCCAGAAACCCATTCATAACACTCTTACAGATGAATATGTCCTCTTGATCTAAAGAATCAATCAATCCTTCTCACTTAGGAACTACTTCAAAAGATTCAAAGTTGACCTCAAAGCTCAAGCCCTTGAAAAACTTGAAATTAAATTCTCTACACCAAAAACATTGAATAATACCATTCTCTAATAATTAATCAAAGTTATAGTTGAATTTCATGAGGATACTAAGACACTCCATTTTCATGGAACCAACTACCTTCAGGGAGTCAGGATAGGATGTGTCCTCTATAACTCTTTTAACGTGATTATCCATCTTTATTTTTTACTTAAATTTGACATCACTAATAACATAGTTGAATCTTGATCTCTCATTCTTGGGATGAAAGTAGCCATTGAGCTTGAAATTTCTTATCTTCACACTTTAGGTGATTCATAACTTATATATCACCAAGTTAATGGCATTTATAAATCCAAAAAAACCTCATAACTTATTAGGCACATGTTTCCACTCTTGATAAATATATTCAATATTTCACTATTGAGGAAATCTCATGAGAGAAAAATATTATTTCCAACTCTCTCACTTCTCCAACTTCCCTCTTTCATCTTCATTAGGTAATACATGATACATAGTTCCTCATCCATATGAGAAAATATATGTGTACAATATCACCCAAGGATGTTCTCTTATTTTTGACATTGAGTTTGTCACCACTCAATAAATCCCATGGTATAAAGATAGAATTCAATTCATTGAACATCAAACTTATCCTCCCAAAGTTGATTCTCGTGAAAATACTCAACTCCAAAAGTAATCATTTAAATTTTTCCTTAACAATAACATCTTTTTGTATCTTAATGTCAAAGGCACCATATTTTGATGTGTTAAGAATAATTTCCTCCCCTTCTTAATCAAGCACATGGGAGAATTTTTGGTGGTCATTGTAGTGGATTCACCATATCCAACAAATGCTTGCATATGGGTTACTACTGGTCTACCCTTTAAAAATCTACAATCACATTTTATAATAGGTATAACCCTTTCTATATCTATGATGATATTATTCACTCTAAATCGATTGAGCTTCCAAATATCTAATATCCCTAGATTTTCTCAATGTGGGGATTAGATCTCATTGGCAATGTTTTCCTAATCATAAGATGCCCACACATTTATCATTATTGCCACTGATTACTTTACCAAGTGGGTCGAATCCATGCCCCTTTTTAATGTTATAGGTATCATAATTTCCAAGTTCATCCTTAACCAAATCATCTCTTATTTTTATATTCCTCACACCATAATATCTGACAATGGTGGGAATTTCAAAAATAAGGACATTAATCATATTTTTTTATCATAAATCACTTTCCCATTGAATAATTATGCATAAATATCCACACTATATCACCCTCAATGTAATGGTCAAGTTGAAACAACCAAAACTATCCTTAGAAAGATATTTCAAAATCCTATTCAATAATCTCATCTTGACTGGAATTTCAATCTCTATCTTACACATAGGGCCTACTACACTAGAATTTATACTGCCACTAGGTAAACTCAATACTCTATAGTCTACAACTCTGAATCCATCCTCCTACTAAAACTAGAGTTACCTTGATTACAAATATCTCTTATGGTATTATCTATGATGAAGATATCCAAACCCACCTTCATGCTTTATAATTACTTGAAAAATGATGCAATAATGCTCTCCAACATAACTATCACTATAAAACCCACATTGCTAAGAAACATAACAAAAATAGCAAACCTCACACATTTGATGTCAAATACTTTATATTGAAACTAGACAACACCTGTGACAAAGAGGGAAAACAAACCAAAATCGGTGGGGTCCCTACCTCATCAAGGACATCCTGAGAGATAGTATGTATCATTTAGAAACTAATGAAGGATATGTCTTTAAAAAACCAACAAATGTTTAGTTTTTGAACATATTTTTCTTGACTTATGTTCTTCTTATTTTAATTGTCATCATGTTTTTCACTTCCTCACACATAGTTTATTTATTGTACATATTTAAATTCAATTTTTTTCTAACACTTTATTTTAGGTTTTTTCTTTAACCTCTTATGTTATAACTTATCTTTGTTTTGTCTACACCTTTGGGTTTCTCATTCCATACCTTAGTACCTATTCCTAGTCCTTTGGTATTTTTATTACCCCTAATTTTTTGCAGCCTATTTACATTTTCTTGGACCTTTGGGTTTCTCATTCCTTACCTTAGTACATATTCCTAGTCCTTTGGTATTTTTATTACCCCTATTTTTTTGCAGCCTATTTACATTTTCTTGGACCTTTGGCTTTCTTTTCCAGTTTGTGAGTTGTATGTTAAGATATTGGGGAATAAAACCATACCCTCCTCACAAATAATTGTCCTTATTACCCCTTACTTTTGTTTTCATCCATTATTTCCTTTATGGTTATTTGGTAACACCTATTGGTTTTGTTCGACCTTTGTTTCCTTTGAGATTCCTTGGACCCTTTTTTAACATTATTACACCTTTTTGAGTTTTGATCTATATGTATGGTTCATAGCTTTATTATATTTTTCACTTCATATTTTCATTCTATTGGCATCTTTTGTCCCTTATTTTTGGCTTTTTTAGTTGCATTGTAGACCTTTAGGAGTAAAAACAAGCCTTCCTCAAAAACACTCATTTTGTTTATAGCCTACCTCCACTCCCAACTATAGCTAGGTCTTTTATTAGTAAGCTAAGGCAATGGTAGAGAGTGGTGTTTTATCACATAAAGTCATATATATTATTTTATGGCATTACTATTATATTTTTCTTACATGTCATTCATCCAGTTTACCTTCTCTTGTGATGAAGTCTGACAGTTGTCTATCATTGTATCATCTTGCTTAATATATTTTTGTGATTGTGTAAAACTAATCATTATTTGCTCATATCCATATTTCCCTTTATTTTCCATATATCCTTTAGGATCACCAAGGTTTTATTCAATATTTAACTATCTTCTAAGGTACAAGTGTAAGAGCGACTAAGCATCATGGTATTTAGGTTTTGTTATTTAATGGTTATGTGTAGGCTATCTTGTGTTAGTCATATATAGCACACATTATTAGTCTTTAAAATCCATCAGTAGGAGGAGAATATAAAAAACCCAAAATATTCAAAATCCATAAATAATAAAATCAAAAAGCAATATTTTAAATTTTGGTCACACCAAAAGACATGATCTCTTTAGCAAAATCCTTATCCTAGTAGAATTTCAAAGTCTAAAGTTAGCCTCATGATAGACTCAATTTCCATTTGGGTGTGGTAGGCTATTAGAGTAAGGTATGAGGTCTCATTTATATCACTAGTGCTAATATACTTTATCATGTTAGTATTTAATCCTCTTAGTAGACTGACAAACCTGTAGTGGCCCATGAAGAGTGGGGAACACATTTTTGGAAAGCAAGGTCCTTTGTATTTCATGTGTATAACCTTCATGGGATGATAGTTATACTTCAGTTTTTAGCTCAAGATTATGCTTTCTATTTAGGTTTATGTACATTCTTGATGAAAGATCTTAGTCTCACCAACATGATTACAGTGTCTTGTTTCAAGTAAAGACAATGTTTTCATATTCATGATGCTCTACTTTTCCCTCTTTTAATCTTTGATATTGATAGATGGATTTGCTACTAAATCTCCCCCATCTCTTGTACTTCCCATTATTCATTTTCTACAGATATATTAGCATTTTGATAGCATGTCCATTATATAAAATAAGTTGTATCTTTGATTTTTTATGATATTCTCTCTTGGTCATTGCCTTAAATTTATATAATTTATCTTATTTATTTGTGAGACGTTGAGTTTTATATTCATCCTTTTACGGGTTTTGTGGTCCCATTTATATGTTTTGTTTTTCCTTTTGGTTCTTCGGTATTTTATTAGCCTTATTTGATTTTGTATTTTCCTCTTTCCTTGAATTTTTTGGTTCTATAGTAGCCTTATGATACTCGATTTGCCAACTTTCCCTTGTGATTGTCTTTATTTCTTGAATATTGTGGTGTTAACTTAGCCTTATAAATCTCAACTTGCCAAATTTACCAAGATTTTCCTAATGTTATTAAGATATTTTTCATCTATTTCCATTTAACTACTATATTGTGTATGCACACATGTATTTTATTCCATCTTTATCCTTATGCCATTACACATTGGTGTGCCACATCACAACTATAGTATTTAAATGCATCAATGATATGGAAAGGTAAGTCAAGGTATGTAGATCTTACTTTTAGTTATTCGCTTATCACCATTTATTTCATCACTTTAATACCTACCTAAGTGATACTATGTACCTTTCCAAAATCACCATCTCATATTACACTATTGTGACATGTGATGAGCTTTAGGTGGCACATATACACTGATGTTTTTCATATTTATCATTCACTAATAATTTATCTTGCATGGGCTTCATCGGTGCATTAAATCTCCCTAAGTGCATATCTTAAAGGGTGAACCAAGAATGGACTAGGATTGGATTATGACACTTTTTTATAGAAGTCCTTATTATATTTAATCATACCCATCTTTCCTCTTGGCCTAGCCTCCATTCAATATCTTTCTTTTTCCTCTTCCTTTCTCTATTTTATCATTTATGCAGTTCCCTTATATTTCCTATTGCATTAGCCTAGTTAATGCACTAAGTTTTCTACTCTTCATCCTTGTACTACATCATAATGGTTGATGCAAATATAAGCTTATGAATTAGCCCAGTTGATGTAGTATTGTTTCTTATTCTATGGCATCAACTTGGATAATACCATTCGCTTGGGGGTTTACAGTGACTTTTGGGTTTAGAGCCATAAATATAGGGGATCATATTTTTCATTATCTCACACACACAACAATCACCTACTCTACTCTTGCTCACATTTTTCTTCTTTATTAGTAAAAAGATAAATTATAGGATAAAGGTTTTTTCTTTGGAGTTTGTAGTCTTTCCTAAAGGTCTTTGGAGCTCAATAGGACAAGACAAATCAAAGAGGTACCCCTCGTATTTGGTGTCCCAAACTAAGGATACTTAGGTCTTCAGCTTTCCATTTGAGGCCACTACATATCACATTTATTTCAATGTGCCTCTTGAGCCAAGGGGGATATTGATGTGCAATGGTCACATAAAGGCAATAATTTCCATCCCTATACTTTTTATTTTATTTACTTGGTATTTAGAATCTAATTTGATTATTTTTATTATAGATTGAATGTTATTCTTATCCTTGCCTTTATATTACCTTTACAACAAATAATCTAGTGTATGTGAGGGTGTTTTAGGCTTGTTTCTTTATGTTAAATATAATACATTGTAAATTACCATTATATCACTTAATTATTATTAGTTTAGCTCCCCATTTTTAGATCTATATTTTCATTTTGTATTAGTTATTTATGTGTAGTTTCCTATTTGCATCCTTGATAACCCTTTCATCATCATTGCTTCATTTCTAATTTGGTAGTTATATTAGACCTCATTAGACTCCATAGCCCATATCTTAGTAATAGGATTTGTGATCTAATAATTTGACTCAAGAGAGGATGGTTAGTATAGTGTTAGTTTCAAAATAAAAATAAAATGAAAGAAACACACTAACTAGCATAACATCTCTAGGCCTAGACACTAGGGAGAGCTTAGTTAAAAAACATGAATAAAACATAAATCTAAAATGCAAAATAAATTATTTTTTACCTTCATTGGATGCTCCAAAATGCTTGTTTTAGTGGCTTGCTCGGTTTGTGCTCATGAAATCCTCATCAATGAAAGTTTGGCTACCTCCATCTCTCCTTGGCACCTTTGGCTTATGGCTTGACTTGGCTTGGAATTAATTTAGCATGGTAACATTAATTGATTGAAGCTTTTTAATAAATTATGAATTATAACTTTGCATAATCATGTCTTAAAATTCATGTGGTTAGGCTTCCTATTTATATATTTTTGAGAATGTCTAGAATCAACCTGAACCATCCATCATGAGATTGAGATGTGTGGTTGAGGATTAATTTAATTTTTAGAATTAAGTTTATAATTATCCTCATCATGACATTGGAATAATGGAAAATTAAGAGGCATGGAGGGCACCATGGAAAGCATTTATGAGGCATGGAGGGCTTTGATGAGGCATGGGAGGCATGAATCCTGATATTTATAGCATTTATGACCTAGAGATGTCTTCTTAAGAAATGAGGTCACCTAATGATGCAGATATTCAACATTCATTTATAAAAATAAGTATTCAACAAGTTTCCATAGAATTATTAATTAGAATGTAACTTGTATTAATTATCTTTAAGCATGATTAAGCACTTTGTGTACAAATTACTCAAATCGATCAGAATGCTTTGTTATTGGTCCAAAATTCAACTAGATTAGAATCAAAAGGTGATGTTAGATACGTTAGATTCATATTCCAATTTAGAATGTTACCAACAATAAATAAAAAATTCATATGTCTCATGCAATATATTTTATAGGAAAGAGAAATCCAGAGCACTTAGGTGCAAAATTGGCATTTTGACTCAGAATGATCTGATCAAAATTAGCTAGCCCATAAATTGCATTGCCCCATTTAGAGATACCCTAGCCAAAATTGGTATTTAAATATGTCAATTTCAAATATTTTAATGTGTTTTAATGTTTTTAGGCCAAATTATGTATTTTAAGTGGAAATTAGCCAAAATCTTGGTTGGAGGTTATCGATAGCCAGATTTAGGTGTCTACAGTTTGCCCCTATTTGGAAAGGTGTTGCAAGCCATAGGAAAATCAATGTCTTATCAAATAATGAGAGATGTAATGTATGCCAAAAATAAGATGATGGTTGAAGAAAAAAGATCCAAATGATTTTGGAAAGCCTATGATGATGCCCCCTCGAGGGAGTGGTCATCACATTTGTTGATAGATGGTCCCTCGAAAAGAAACAAGAAGAAAGGTGGAATTAATCCATGGTTGAGATTAATCCAAATAAGAAAATACTTGCATGCATTGATGTAAAAAGGATGTTGATTTGCCCAAAGGTGATTATAATTTAAGTATAAAAGTCAAAATTATGATTTGCCCATAGGTAGTTATAATCATTAAGCAGACTTGGATTGGCTAAAATTGATGGTGCCCCAGTTAGGGATGATTATCAAGCATAACTCAAGGATATAACTTGGAATATAGATTAAAGATGAGAAAGTGAAAAGTGATGAAAGAGATGGATAGAGGAATAAGATTGATCATTAGAAATGATTTAGTTGTACTTGTTAACGAGGATATGCTCATCCTAATTAGCAATGATACAACTAGAATGGTCAAATGAGTTATATTGATCAAGGTGGGTGGGAGTATTTGCCAAGGTGACAAGGAGAAAATTATGTGGCTCTATTGATTGTAAACCTTCTTAAAGTTGATTTTTGCTATAGTATATGATGGTAGGCATCATGGTAGAACACCATGAAGACTTGGCTAAAAAATTTATAAAGACTAACTCCCAATCCAATAAACACTTGAAAATAATGCACCAATGATAAAAACCATGATAACAATATTAATGGATGAATATGGATGGACTCGAAAATAATGTTCTTGAGAAATCACTCAATGAACACATATAGACTAAGTCAAGGCAATAGTTTTGAAATCAAACAAACAGGCAAGCAAATAACAAATAAATAAAGAAATAAATAACCTAAAATAAACAAATAAATAGAAATCTTGAAAACAAAACAAAAAAAGCATCCTAACAATGAACATGCCCCAGTAAGGCAGATTGAGGATAACTGGCTAGGCTTAGATAGGATTAAAAAAATGGATTTTTAAAATATTTGAATGTTTTTAGAATTTTAAGGTATCTTAACTTATTAGAGAATGACAAGATACCTGCTCATAAAATAGCGATAGCATTTGGCTTAGGTTGCTCACAAAATAGTGAGAGCTTATAGAAAGGGGGACTGAGGTGACATCAACATGAATTGAGCATGACCCACATAATCTTAAAAAGACCTCAAGTCATAGTAATTCCATCCATAGAAAATGCAAGGAAAAACCAACTAGGTCCAAACAAGTTCTCAAATCCAACAAATGACCAGTCAAATGAAAATAGTAATGGTAAGGTGATGAGGCAATGCATGATAAACAAGTGTTGCCCCTAGTTTTCTCATAGGTGGTTATAACTAGGATATAACAACATAGGTCAATGATACTAATTTACCCATAGGTGGTTATAATTAGTAGCAAGACTAATGAAACACTGATTTGCCCATAGATAGTTATAATCAAGCTCACATAAACAAACTTGGATATAAGATGAAAGATATATTTTCAGATCAACTGTCACACTAATTTCATAGACTATCATTGTAAACATGGATTGGATTAATTATTGAAACGTGATCAAAATATCCTCACACAAGGCATGGGAAGAACCAAAGTAACCAAGATCAAAATAGGATTGGATAGGATGAATAAAAAAATAGGCTTTAGTCTAGATAGGAATGGAATGATAGGATGTATAAAATGGTAAGAGGGTTTGCCCCTAAGTGATGGGGTGAATGGTCAGAATCTACAATAATGGAAAATGGATATGTAACAATGGAAATGGCATGGCAATGTGAAATGGTATGATACATGTTTTTGGCTTGGATGTGGTAAATAACATATTATTCTTTTTTTTTGTTGAGATAGATATGCACATCCTAATCAATAAATGATACATATAGAATACTCGATCATGTTAATTGCTAGTCCACACCTCATCTGAATAGTTGCTCTATCAATAATTGCCTACAAATTTGGTTGTCAAGAATGATTTTTTGATCTTTGTTGGTCATTGATTCTAATTCCTTCAAGCATCGAGATAAGGTATCTTTGTAGCCTTTGAAAAGAAAAGTGTAGTTGTGGATGGTAAATAGGGACAAATAATGGATGGTAGGTTTGATTTTGAAATGGAATGTGGAATGGTTGGGAAACAAATGAATAGTTGGAATTTCAATCACATGTAATGTTGTTGATGCCATATTCAACATAACTTTGACTGTGGCAAGGCTGAAGACTTGTTCTCTCAATAAGACCATCAATTTTTTTTGTGTTTTGGGCTTGAGAGTAGCTACCATTTGATTAGGTTGTAGAACTTTGTCTTGATTTGATTTGATCTCTGATTTTGTCTTCATCAAGTAGTGAAGAATTTTTGTGCTTAGATATTGGTGTCTCAAAGAGATTTTCACCAATTAATTTGTCTTGAGTGTCTCATAACCCCTTCAAGAAGGTTTCACTAAGGAATGTTAACTTTTGACTTTGATAGTCTTTTAGCACTTATAAAAAAGTTTTACTAGAAGATGTTGAGTTGTGACTTTGATTGTCCCCTAACACCTCTGAAAAGGTTTCACTAGGAGAGTGTTCTTCTATTATATGAATGTGGTCTTGTCTTCCTTGCTCTTATTCAACTACTATGTTACCATGGATGTAGTTCAAAAAATTATGATTTTGTAGATCCTAATTGACACTTGTGGGAGATAGAATGTCAATAATATGGCTATCTTGGTTGACGGTTATGGCATGTGGAATGGTAATAGAATGGGTGTTGGCATCACAACCCTTGTAGAAGATACTAGGATAACTTATGTTGAAGTTGAAGTACTCATCTTCAAAATTTATATAAAGATCACAAATGTATTCAAATTGATCTGCAAAACATGTGTACCCAATGTTGTAACAACAATAAATATATTCTTCATCTAAATCTGATTCTAACTCAAGAGACTCTAAATTGAATGTTGAGACTGATTTTGATTTAGATTTTGATGGTAAATCTGATGTCGATTCAATAATAAAACCTAACTCTAACTCTGACTCTTTATCTAATGGGTACTCTATTACAATGATGTCTTATTGCATGTTTAGTATTAGATAAGTAACAACCTATAATGGCATGATGGGCTCCACTAAGATTAGTTTATCAAAGTGAGACTTCTCTAGGATGAGAAAAAGGTCAAGAGACAACTCCTCAAAGACTAGTTTGTCAATAGGTAGATTTTGAAAAATAAGCATATAATCAAGGTAATGATTTGCCCAAAGGTGGTTATAATCATTAAGAAGTGACTCAGTAAATACTGACTTGTCAGAGTGAGACTCCTTGACAATTGGTATAGGATCAATAGGTGATTCATCATAGGTTGACTTCTCACAAATGGTTGGTTCAACAAAAACATATTGGATTAGTTGGTTATTTTGGCCTTAGTTTCCAATGAGTTAGAAGATACCATTTTTTAACACAGTTTGGTCTTCAAATATTTGGATCGATTGAGGTTTGGATGGGATTGGTTCTAGATGAGGAATGGCTCATGGTTGGATAATGATAGGGCCTTGGAGAGCATGATTGCTTGCAAGATCCAAAGGACAAAGTCTTGAAATGGTAATGATAGGGCAGTGTGGAGTTTGATTTCTCACATAATTCAAAGGACTAGGTCCTAAAATTATGAAAGGGTGTTGTGGATCTTGGTTGCTCACACAAGCCAAAAGACTAGGTCTAGGAATGGTAATGATATTCCTTAGATATTGTAGAGTTTGATAGCTCCTATAATCCAAATGAGGGTTAGGGGTAGTCGATGATTGGATAATAAAAAGATTTCATGGAACTAGATTTCTTGTACAATTCAAAGCATCCAAGTCTTCCTCATAAACCATATCATCCCAGTCATGAGTTGGATCATAAGTTGGTTATTGATTGTGTTCCATGTACTAATTATTATAAAGAGGGTATGGATATGTATCCTAAATAACATTATCTGTAGTTAGATCTTTAAAGTCTTACTCACAAGCCTCTTCATAAAAATTAAGGTCTCAATTTGGATTTTGTAGATTTTGACTAGGTTCCCCTATAGAGTATTATAGGGAGAATAATAAAACTCCTTAGAAAATCTTTCTCTATAGGGGTTCCTAGTGGGATTTTTTGTGGCCATTCTACAATAAGTTGGATTGTACATGACTCCATCATAAGTGTAGCTAGACATATCTACATAAATAATGAAAGCTTCAAAAATAAAAAGGCTTAGAGTTCTACAAACTCTAAAAAATGATCCAAATCATAAATGGTTCAAACTTGGTCTAACTCGATCGAAGGGGTGGAGCCGTATCTCCAATGTGGTTTGAAAGTAGATTTGTATCTCAACAATGGTTTGTGCTAAGACTTAGCATAAAATATCCTAACATCAAATGTCTAACGTCAAATGTCATACACATAAAAGGTCAGCATTTGAATAAAAATAGACATGTCAAAGATCTAGTTCAAAGTGTTCCAAACAAGGTTGAAACTAGGAAAGGGAAAAGTTGAGTTACTACATCTTTTGTCCAAATATAGAGTTAAAATCTAGGCTCAAACAAATAGGCATTTGCTAATATTTTTGGCCAAATGACATCAAAATCTAGACTTGAAACAAAGGTTGATGTAATTTGATTTAATCTAACAAGTTTGAAAATAACTTTGACATAGACCCGACACATGGAATCAAACATAAACATGATCAGTTAGTATAAGGCATAAGACAAAAGGCTCTTTGAAAAAATATTGTGTTTTCCCAAATAAAGGTACAAATAATGATGAAGATAGGCATTAAACAAATAAACTATCAATAATTTTCAATTTTAGGTAATCAATTAATCGAAGTTATGCAACCCAAAAGAGAAAGATCTATGTATCAGCCTCATAAATTGAGACTTAAACAAAAAGCAATTAATTTTTGGATCTAAACTTGACAAGGCTAATTGAAAACTCAATGATAAAAACTAAGATTTGACCAAACAAGATAGACAAGATTGGACAGCATGATGGCATAAGACAAAGGTCCAAATGGTAGACATAAAATGGTTTGAAACAAATGGTTTTTGGTACAATGGTAAATAAGTCTTGAAATAAATTGAGAAGCCTAACGGCATAATCATACTTGAATAATGTGGTCAATGTTATATTTTAAAGACTTAAAAGGCTTAAAATGTTTTGAAATGATTTGGGCATCATAACGCTACCCTTCACAACTCAAATGACACACACACAAACAAGTTTAGCAAAAATTTCAAGGCAAAAATGTGGTGTAAAATGGCCAGCATAACATCTTTAAATAAAAGAGTGATGTATATATAAATTAGTTTTGACATGGCTTTATGAATAAAAAAATAAGTTTTAGTCTCAAAAACATCAAGTAAGATAAATGACCAAAATACACTAAGTATAATCGTCCAAATCCTAGCAAGGGTATGGCAATGTGGGGTTAACTAAACTATCAAGTTTTAAACGTCTCTAGGGGAATAAATTACACAATAACTTTCACATCAAATGATGTAAAATACAATCACAAAAATTATGTGACTGTGACATTGGTTAGTTGTAAAAATGTCTAGTCCTTTTTACAACCACTACATCATGTTGTCCACTCAGTGTAGTGTGATGTCTAAATACATATACATCTCGTGTGCAACTCCAAAGGAGTAAGTGAACTCAATGCCAAGAAATGAAACCTTAGGTCAAAGCTTCACAAAAAAACTCATGAGAAGTAATGGCGTCCCCCTCGCAAGCCAAGTTTGCATAAAAATAAAGAAAACATAAAATAGAAAGACTTTAAGGTCATTTTCAAGGTCACCCAAACTTTGATGAATTTTTTAAGAGTGCTTTAGATGACTTTCTTTCTAAGCCTTGGACTAGGCTACTTGCAATAAGAATGGCATTTTTGATTCCAAAGGTTCCTTAAAAGGAATAAATGGAAGAGCATACATGCAACATCTATCTTTTTACGAAATAAAAATTTAATCTAAACAACTAAGTGAATACAAAAAGTTTGAAAATGTGAGATCATTTTTAAGCCCAAATGGAAAATGAGGTGATCTTCATTTGACCCCTTGGTCTTAGTTGCAAACTTTGAAAACATTCACCATAAACATCTATTTTTTTTGTTAAACACTAAAACAAGGTCCCTAATTGATTTTTAAGCACGTAAAAGGTGATCTAAACATGTTTTTAGCAAATGTCAAGCTTGGTCCTGTAAAAAAAATATTAGCATGTCTTTTAGCCTTGAAGCTCTTTTAGGTTGGAAATAATGAACTTTAAAAAAAAAGCTCTCAAGTCTGTGTTTTAAGAAAAACACAGTGATTAATATCAGTTATATAACCGATGATGGTTACATTGGCTAATCAATGATGGTTTTCTAACCAACATCAGTTATACCAATGGTGACCGATGATATCTATCCAATCGATGTCAATTTTACTAATCGATGTCAGTTACTGTGTAAACCCGTGACAAAACAAAATGATAAAACAAAGTTAAAAAATCAATTTGCAAGAGTTTTAATGATTCAAATAAAGATTTTAAAGCTGCAAAATGATCTTCTTCATGTGTGGAATGTATTTGGCCCCACTAGGCATGTCATATATGATCTAAGAATTTGACTCAAGAGAGGATGGTTAGTATGGTGTTAGTTTCAAAATGAAAATAAAATGAAAGAAACACACTAAGTAGCATAACATCTCTAAGCCTAGACACTAGAGAGAGCTTAGTTAACAAACATGAATAAAACACACAACTAAAATGCAAAATAAATCTATTTTTACTTTTTTTGGATGCTCCAAAATTATTGTTGTAGTGGCTTGCTCTGTTTGTGCTCATGAAGTCCTTATCGATAGAAGCTTGGCTACCTCCATCTCTCCTTGACACCATTGGCTTGTGGTTTGGCTTGGTTTGAAATCAATTTGACATGGTAACACTAATTGCTTAAATCTTTGTAATCAATTTTTTAATATAACTTTGCATAATCATGTCTTAAAATCCATGTGGTGAGGCCTCCTATTTATAAATTTTTGAGAATGTCTAGAATCAACCTGAACCATTCACCCTAAGATTGAGATGTGTGGTTGAAGATTAATTCAATTTTGAGAATTAATTTTATAATTATCTTCATCATGATATTGGAACAAGGGGAAATTAAGAGGCATAGAAGGCATTGATGAGGCATGGAGGGCTTTGATGAGGCATGGGAGGCATGAATCCTGATATTTATGGCATTTATGGCCTAGGGATGTCTTCTTAAGAAATGAGGTCACCTGATGATGTATATATTCAACACTTATTTTTAAAAACAAGTATTCAACAAGTTTCCATGAAATTCTTAATTAGTCTCTAACTTGGATTAATTATCTCTAAGCATGACTAGGCACTTTGTGCATAAATTACTCAAATTGATCAGAATGCTTTATTATTGGTCCAAAATTCAATTAAATTAGAATTGGAAGGCGATATCAGATATGTTGGATTCGTATTCCCATCTAGGATGTTACCAATAAAAAATAACAAAGACATGTGTCTCATGCAATATATTTGATAGAAAAGAGCAATCCAAAGCACCTAGGTACAAAATTGGTATTTTGACTCAAAATAATCTGATTAAAGTTAGCTGGCCCATAAATTGTATTATTCATTCAGGGATACCCTGGCCAAAATTGGCATTTAAATATGTCAATTTTAAATCTTTTAATGTTCTTTAGTATTTTTATTCTAAATTATGTATTTTAAGTAGAAATTGGCCAAAAGCTTGATTAGAGGTTATCGATGGCCAGATTTAGGTGTCTACAGTTTGCCCATGTTTGGGAAGGCATTGCAAGCCATAGGCAAAGTAATGTCTTCTCAAATAATAAGAGATGGACTATATGCCAAAAAGAAGATGATGGTTGAAGAATAAAGCTCTGAATGATTTTGGGAAGCCTATGATGATTTAGGACTAATAACAAGGCATTCTGATCAATTTAGGTAATTTGTGCATAAAGTGATTAAACATGCTTAAAAGCTAATTAAACCAAATTGGAGCCTAATTAAGAATTCCACAAAAACTTGTTGAATACTTATTTTTTGAAATGAATGTTGAATATCTACATCATCAGGTGACCTCATTTATTGAGAAGACATTCTTAGGCTATAAATGTCATAAATATCAGGATTCATGCCCTCCATGCCTTATCAATACCTTCCATGATGCCCTCTATGCCTCTTAATTTCCCCTTATTCAAATGTCATGATGAGGATAATTATAAACTTAATTTCAAAAATTTAATTAATCCTTAACCACACATCTCAATCTTAGGATGGACGGTTTAGGTTGATTCTAGACATTCTCAAAAATCTATAAATAGGAGGCTTGGCCACATCAATTTTAAGACATGATTATGCAAAGTTATAATACAGAATTGATTACAAAGCTTCAAGAAATTAGTGTTAACATGTAAAATTGATTCCAATCCAAGCCAAGCCTCAAGCCAAGGGTGTCAAGGAGAGATGGAGGTAGCCAAGCTTCTATTGATGAAGACTTCATGAGCACAAACTGAGAAAGCCATTACAATAAGCATTTTGGAGCATCCAAAGAAGGTAAAAGAGAATTTTTTTTGCATTTTAGTTATATTTTTTATTCATGTTTATTAACTAAGCTCTTCCTAATGTCTAAGCTTAGAGATGTTATGCTAGTTAGTGTGTTTATTTCATTTTATTTTCATTTTAAAACTAACACCATACTAACCATCCTCTCTTGAGTCAAGTTCTTAGATCACATATGGGCATGTCATATGTGATCTAAGAATTTGACTCAAGAGAGGATGGTTAGTATGGTGTAAGTTTCAAAATGAAAACAAAATTAAAGAAACACACTAACTAGCATAATATCTCTAAACCTAGACACTAAGAAGAGCTTAATTAGCAAACATGAATAAAACATAAAATTAAAATGCAAAAAAAATTCTCGTTTACCTTCTTTGGATGCTCTAAAATGCTTGTTGTAGTGGCTTTCTCGGTTTGTGTTCATGAAATCCTCATCAATGAAAGCTTGGTTACCTCCATCTCTCCTTGGCACCTTTGGCTTATGGCTTGGCTTGGCTTGGAATTAATTTGGCATGATAACTCTAATTGATCAAAGCTTTGTAATTAATTATGTAGTATAACTTTGCATAATCATGTCTTAAAATTCATGTGGTGAGGCCTCATATTTGTACATTTTTGAGAATGTCTATAATCAACCTGAATCGTCCATCTTAAGATTGAGATGTGTGGTTGAGGATTAATTTAATTTTTAAGATTTAAGTTTATAATTATCCTCATCACGAAATTGAAATAAGGGTCAATTAAGAGGCATGGAAGGAATCATGGAAGGAATTTATGAGGCATGGAGGATTTTGGTGAGGCATGGGAGGCATGAATCCTAATATTGGCATGAATCCTAATATTTGTGGCATTTATGACTTAGAGATGTCTTCTCAAGAAATGAGGTCACCTGATGATGCAGATATTCAATATTTATTTTTAAAAATAAGTATTCAAAAAAATTTCATGGAATTCTTAATTAAGCTCTAACTTGAATTAATTATCTCTAAGCATGATTAAGTACTTTGTGCACAAATTACTCAAATTGATCAGAATATTTTGTTATTGGTCCAAAATTCAATTAGATTGGAATTGAAAGGTGATGTCAGATGCGTTGGATCCATATTCCAATTTAGGATGCTACCAATAAAAAATAATAAAGGCATATATCTCATGCAAAATATTTTATAGGAAAGAGCAATCCAGAGCACTTAGGTGTAAAATTGGCATTTTGACTCAGAATAAACTGATCAAAGTTAGCTAGCCCATAAATTGTATTGCCCAATTTAGGAATACCTTAGCCAAAATTGGCTTTTGAATATGTCAATTTCAAATATTTTAATGTGTTTTAATATTTTTAGGCCAAGTTGTGTATTTTAAGTAGAAATTGGCCAAAAGCCTGGTTGGAGGTTATCGGTGGCCAAATTTAGATGTCTACAGGAAGAACCTTATACCTTCGGTATTAAGTGTGGATTATCATCTATTAGATATATAACCATATATTTTGTATCATGTTTTTTCATGTGTGAAAAATCCAATTGGATCTCTTGTTACATCCTAGGATATTAAGAGCAAGAGGATTTTTTATAGTGATCATTCGAGGTTGCATGCACACTTAAACTATATGTTAAATGGTGGACATTTTCATATACCTACATTTGGTATAAGCATTATTTTTACAATAATGTTCATGTGACTTTACATATATATATTCTTATTGTGAATAGGAAAATTATTGGTACATTTTTTTTAATCATGTGTCCTCTTATTTACTTTTGTTTGACTATGCAATCTTTTATTTAGATTTTAGTGATATTTATTGAATTCTTCATAGGAATCTCTGGTCTTGTTTTATTGATTTTAATTTTTCTAGGACTTCAATGCAGTTTAGGGAATTTTATATGGGTACCGTTACCAAATTCATCTAGCTTTACCAAAAATGTCTTAACGTATCTTACGGGTCTGTTTGGGGCATACCACCCTTGGGGCATTTTTATTTTACTATTTGGGTCCTATTTGGTCATCTTGTTCACACCAATGGTTTTTGAATTAAAATTTGAGAACCATATATAAATACCTTATGATCATTTTAGGTACAAGCACTCATTGATTCAAAATATATACAAAGATCAAATATATAGCTAGATTATTATTAATGCAAAATATAAAGTTATCTATAGGAAAGACTGATTTCACACTTATAACAAAAGAGGGACTAGGAAAAATTGGATTTATACTTTAATTGAAAAATATTTTAAACACACACAATAGTGGGAGAACTACATATGTCCCTCTTCATAGTATTGGTAATGTATGCAATGATCAACTATTAATTGGGGAGTGGTTAACGTTAGTCCAACCCTTATAACCCATTTTTTAGGTTACTTTGATGTTGAAAGTGCAAGCTAGGATTTTGGATAAAAGATAATGAAGACATGATCATTCATATAAGTTTTAAAGTATCTAGATACATTGAAATCATCTACAAACATAATCGTATTGATTTGAATAGTCACAAATAAGCATAATCATCCTAGACGGTTCTAGTACAAAGTGGATTGTTTCAGTTTTATAATCATTTGCACATTATTGGAGGTGTCTTGATAAAATTTAGAGTGTGTTTATTGATATGAAATAACATAGAGAAATTATTTTAAATACATAATGACTATGACAAAACAAAACCATACCAAAGCCTTAAATCGGCTAAGTCCCTCTTATCCTTATGTGCTTGATGATTTTCTATAAATGTCAATTGAAATAAACCATTAGGTAGCATTCATATATTTTTTAATAATTGATATATGTTGTGTAATTATAAGTTTCATATTTTTATACTTTTTTAGATCACTTAATAAAAAAAAGGTAAAATAAGAGGGACTTTATATGATTATCAGAACCTACTCATAAGGTGTTACAAAATTTACTCGAGTACAACCTCATATCTCTCCCTCTACCAATGGAGGTTTATATGACAAATAAATAATCTAAGGGGTTTAATATCAATGCATATTTTAATTGGCATAGATGCGTAGGACATTCAACCATTAAATGTTTTGAATTGAGAAATAAATAATAAGATTTTATCAAGAACAACATTGTTAAACTCAATGATGTTAATACACCTAAAAATGATTATATTACACAACCTAATGTGAAGTTAAATATAATCTTAGATCCATTTCCAAAGTATGTGGCAATAGAAACCAAGACTAATCTAGAAGTACATGAATTAAAATGTATATTTTTAAACACTTAAATCTAGTCACAGGAACTTGACAATGTTAATTCTTGATACATCTTAAACCACTTGACTTGTACTTAAATACATGACTCTTATTTTCCATTTATCTAAGCCAATTGTCTACGTGCAAGCATGACCTTTTATTCATCATCATTACTACATAGAACTTTCCAATTTAATGTTCAAACCTTTATTGCATTACTCTCTAATATTCTCTAACTCAATATAATTGTTTCTAATTTTTTGGAACAAGTTTTTCCAAGGAATATAAATTCATTGTTACGGACCTATCCACCTAGAGTAGCCTCGTTGAGATAACTATGTGCTAGTTTCCAAGTTTTAAATATTCATTTGGGTCTTCATGCATGTTTCACAAGGTCAATTAAAGGAAATTGTCAGAAGGTTTCATTTTTTCTAATGGGTAAATAAGGGATTTTTATAGGGCCCCAACCCTAATAAAAAGTCTGAATAGACCAAAAGAGGAATGACCAATAAGCTAGGCAAAATAATTCCAGACTAAAATTGGTCAAAAAATAAGATAAAAGATCAACTAGAAGAAAAACTTTGGTAAAACCTCCACAGAACCAACCATATGAAATCTTAAGAAATGTCATTCTATACATGTCCAAGTTAGTCTTCCACCCATCTTTCATAATATTGAGGTGGTTAATTAGCGCATCTAATTCTTGGCATCAAAAGGTTTCATTATAAATACAAATCAAATGTTATTCATTATTCTTAGTTTGGCACTATCTATTAAGCATTTATACACTATTGCATATTGATAAAATTTACCTATTATTCCCAAATTCAAGATCATTCATAAGGAACAGGCATAAGCCAAGTCTAAAATGTCTCAAATTAATTCAAGATACATCATTGTCAAGTATCAAAATCATATTTTTAGTTGGATACATATAGTCAAAGGGCACAATTTGTAACATCCATATTGGGATCTACCTAGAAATATAAAAATAATAATAATTAAACACATATACCAAATATATATTGCATTCCAAGAATATATCAAAGATCATATTACACATGTGTGATAATGGCAAATAATCATACTACTTCATAAATCATGGATCTCTAATCATCATGAGAGTATTTCATAATGCTAATATAGAGAGTAATTACATCAATTTAGCCATAACTAATGCAAGTATACATTCACCATTGTCAATATGCAAGAATGAGTAATTACAACTCTTCATGATAATTTTCAATAATAAGTACAATATAATAAAATGTACAAATAAGATACATGGCTTTCATGGAGCATAATTCTTGAACTTCAAGTATTTGTGGCAATTTCAAGTGTCATCTCAATAAGTAGTACTACTATGGAGAGGGAGAGCATCATCTAAGCACTTTTTCATACCAACTATGAACTAATGATCCTCTAAACTAATCCCTTCAAAAAATGGCCCTCTCTTTACAAATGAGTAGATAGTGATGACACAAGAATCTAGAGAGATAAACAAGTACATATATGTTATATGATTTTTAACTAAATTAAACATGCAGTGTATCATAAAAAACTTGATCTATTGCAAGATATCATAGATACATATAAACCATACTTATGAAATGATAATGTCTCACTAAACAAACTTTGGCCAAATCTTTATGAATATTAATATAAAATTCATCTATAGATCAATCAAATTCATACACATCACTTGATTGAACTGCTTCATCTGACATTACAATACTAGTAAGCCAGTGAAGTCCATCTCACTCCTTACTCTGTATTATCAATGTAAATTGGTCAAATACAATTCAACCACAAGAATCACATAATTTATATCCTATTAACAAATACATCACATGACATATTAAAATTAGAAGTAACTATAACATATATTTATTCTGTCAAACATATGCATAAATCTTATATTATTTTCTATCACATATTAGAAATAATGACTACAATTATACCACCCAGAAAAACACATAATAAACTACGAAGTTTAAATAATAGCAATTTGTTTCCAATTTAACTACACCCTATGATAACTCATATTATCATAGTCTAGTGTTTATATATATACTACTAAAAACCATCACCAGTGAAATTAAGTAGCCACAATTTCATTGAAACCTAAGATTTTATTCAACCAACCTATTATAAATGATAATTTTTTCAATTCATACAAAACATAGAAAACACATTGTCATATTCTCTTAGTCATGTTTACATACCTTCGTAAATCTCTAATAAGTATATTTATTTAATGTAGTTTATAATCCAAGTACACAACTCGAGGTACTATTATATACTATTAGACATATTACACCCATTTTTTGACAAGTACTCTTGTTAATAACCATGAATGTATAACTTGGTATAAGGTCAAATTCTATATGATGGTTTTCATATAACATGTAATCCCAATACCCCACATGGTTATCTTAAGGTACCTGAATTGCTAAATACACTTAAGGTACTATTTCACCAAATAAGCATTTTTATAATAAAACTTATGTTATTTTTAAAGTTAAATCGCTCTATATTTCTATTTAATTATAGGCCAATCCTTTATGACATCACATGATAAATAATTCAACTCTATTTTCATGTATATCATTTATGATTTATAAATGCATGTCATAATAAAAAGGTTTTCTTAAAATACTTATGGTTTACTAGGCATTTTTCATATTAAATAAATAAATCATAATGCTTTAATAAGTAACTCATGCCCATCCATAAGATTAAATAATATATTCCTGATATAACAATTATGCCATCTCACATCCATTGGCAGTTTTGGGTTTAAAACAAACATTATTTTCATACATGTACTAAGTGTTTAATCTAATACACCCATGATGTAATATTCATATTATTATTAAATATAACACCATGTTTAATAATTTGACTATGTCGTATGTTATTTGGATGAGAAAATATAACCTTTGACCAAGGAAAATTTAAACCATAAATAATAGTGTCATAGCTATTGCAAGTCCAGCTAATAAATGTGATCTTGAACATCATCTTCAATCATTTCATTCAGCATGCTTGGATTATGTATACAATGACAAATTACTAACCAATATTTTTCAAAGAAACTTCAAAATATTATGCTTTCATATGGTTTTATGATCTTCCACTCCAATCATTAAAATCATTCAACCCTTTAGTGGATCATTTTAGAGCACACTTCTCTATCAACATTGATGAAAAGCTATCTTGTTCACAAATTATAAAAACTTAAGCAATCAAAAAATGAGCTAATCAATGGATATGTGCTTCGATACAAAACTATGCTAGCTAAGATGAAAAATTATATGGTAGATAATGAGTTTCAATATATTTTCTCACAAATTTTGTTAGCACCACTTCATGAGTCTATAATGTTTAACAAACTCAAATATTTTGATAAGTATGACATATAGTAAAAGAACAAGAAGTCAATCTCATAACTTCAAAAAAATTCAAGTTTGCACCAAATTTTCCATCTACTTAAAATACTAAGTTTCAAATAAAACCAATATTTAAGTTCAAATCTAATGAAGGCAAGCATGAAGCAAAATTAACAATCAATTTAGTATCATAACCAACAAATAAGCTTCAATTGATAGCTCCACCAAGAAATAAATTTGCAAGGTTACCGAAACCTCATCATGTCTTGTTACAAAAATTATTTGATTACAATCTCATATATCTCCCTACACCATTAGAGGTTGATATGACCAAGCCTCAACTCAAAGAATTCGAAAGTAATACATATTGTGACTACTATAGATGTATTGGACATTCTACAAATATGTTACAGGCTAATGCATAAGATATAAGATCTTATAGATGAAAATAATATAGAGCTAAGCACACACACAAAGGATGATAAATCACACCAAAATTACAATGCAAATTTAAAAATCTTTAGTAATCCATTTCCAAACCATGACACAATAGAAAATTTGGATAATTCAGAGGTACATTATATATACAATGCACATCCTCCTCCTTTGACATATGGATATCCAATAAATGGTATTATTGGTATATTTACATGTACATTACCACCATGTCCTATGATCATATTTGATGACAGTGATATTTTCAATGATGATTCAGACAGACATCCACTCTTATTCAATATTATATCAACATACAACCCATACGTAGTGTCATGATCGACAGCAAGTCAAGTTAAAATTATTTTATGAACATATACATAACACTCTTGGGCATATAGTGTTACCTATTTAGGTTCGTTAAGTAACAATGGCTACTCCATTTCTAGTCATACCAATCATAAGGGTTTTTAATATGTTATTATAACTCCCTTAGATACAAAATATTCATAAAATTTCATCCACATTACATCGATGTTTAAAACATATACATTTTAATCAAGTGGTCAAATTTTCAAGCATTCAATATTAGTACCCTCTACAGTTAATGGTGTCTCTTCCTTCTCCCCCACCACCTCCATAATTCATTATCACACCTATTCAAGAGTATGCTATAAAGATATTTATCATACCTATTCAAGAGCATATTACAAAGGTAGTTTTTTCACCTATGCAATACCTTTCTATTCAATCATTTTAGAGGTAAGTGGTACACCCTCCAAGACAACAAGTTTCATATCAAAGAACTACTTCAGATTCAAAGAGCTTTTTATCTTCTATAATGCTTTTTATGGTAATACCTTTAAAAAATCAACGTATTCCACAAAGAACAAAAGTAGTGAGACATTCTCCTACTATATAAAAACTACACCGAGTCTTGCACTTTTCGAGTTACATAGCCTATAAAATATATTATGAGCAGTGATCTTGACAATTATGTCACAACACTTAATGTCTTTTTAGATACAGATTCATCCACATGTAACACTTTTCATTCATGTAAAGTCACCCTCCAACTCTATGATACAAGCACGCATTATGATTCTCTCATTAATGGGATCATAGAGTAGTTTCTTTAAAATATTTTCAAAAAACACAAAAATATCAAAAAATATAAAAACATTCAAATATATATATATATATATATATATATATATATATATATATTCTCAAAAAATCAAAAATCAAAACTTGAGCATGACGAGATTTTTTTATTTATTTCTTCACATATGTTATTTATCACATATTTATTAGATAGCATGTTATTTTCTATAAATACATGCATTTCATGAGGCATATGAGTTTTATGCAAAACATATATATCTTACATGGATTCTTAGATGTTGGATTTATTTTTATCTAATGGCTATGCCTATGTTGGGGGCATCTAATTCTACAAGTTACAATATCAACAAGTTATATCTTTTGATGACCTCTCCACCATGTTAAGCTACATATATTACTATTATTTTTCTCATTGCTTATATATTACATTGTGCTACATAGATATTTTACTTTTATATGATGTGACATTGATACATATGGATAGTATGCTTCTTCAATGTTGTTTCTTTCTTACATGATAAGTATTGTTTCCTTATTGTGTAATGACCTTAACCCTATGTGTAAATTTTTGCTTGGTATGTGATACATTTGAACATATTCATTACTTATGACCCTTGGCCAATTGTACAAAATATTTTTTTTTGTGACATTTGAACATGTCCATTACTTATGTCTCTTCACTCTATGTGTGAAATATTTTCTTGTGTGACATTTGAACATATTCATTGCTTGTAGCCCTCATCCCTGTGTGTTCAATGTTTCTTTTTATGTGCACCATTTAAACATATCTCTTGTATGTGGCCCTTGGTCTTATGTGTGACATTGTGTGTTGTGTTTGTTGTGTTCAATGAGACTGATTAGTGGTGCCATGATTCATATCATACATTTTTACTATGTATTCTAATTTAAAGATGGTTACTTTACTGCAAGCCTTATTTCTATATATATCTAGACATGGAATTTGTATGCCTCACATTAAATATGTTATGTACATACTTCAATGATAATTCTATCACTATGATAACATACTCTCCACATGATAACATGATGCTACATGATTTTATATTTATCACATGATAAATTTAACTCTCCTTTTGAGATGAGTGACTTATAGACTACATCTCTCATATCAAAAAGGGGTATTATAGTGAGTTTGTCTTAAATATCAAAGCTTTCATAAACATAAAAAAATAAATTTTGGATAGAGTATAGGGTTTGAAGACACGAATAAATTAAAACATTAGATTTCGTGATAAAATACCTATTTCAAATATTCAAAGCATAGGTTTTAAAAGATTCAAAGTAATGCAAAATCATATTTTATGACTATAGTACAGGTTTCAAAGATTCAAAGTAATTCATAAATTAGACACATGATATATTTGAAATATTCATATACATTATAGGGACATATGGCATGCATATACAGTCATTTTAAAAATAATTGAGTACATAATCATATATACTTGGATGCATATTTATTGTCATAGGTAAAACAGTTACATGACTGAAATCATAGGTTTCACTTACAATTACAATTAATCATATAAATGCATTGCATTCTATATCATTTGACATAGAATCAAAGGGCATGATATTGATTGATGCTCACCTATGTACATTTTTTAAAGTTTAAAAGGCATGATATTGGTTCATGCACATATCAAATACAATACGGTTTATAAACTCAAAAATAAATATTTATTTTAATTCAAATATATTGGCACAGAGGTCATGATAGGGGCATTTATATTATTCATTATCTTTGAATCAAGCAAATATAATCTTGATCCATTTGCAGTGATGTGATCCATTCTATTATTGGTAATGTATGTTTGATTCTAGTGATGCTTAATCGCCTTGGAATTATTTTTAGTGACACCATGCTATGGTTTCATATTCTATTACATGTGATGTACATTTGAATCTAGTGACACTCAATGGCCTTGGCATCACTTCAAAAAAAACTATCATGATTCCACCTTATTTAGATTGGTTACATTGTGTACTTCTCCCCACTCATGAGAGTTTGAATATGCATCTTTCCAACTCAAAGGCTTGATTAGTTATTCAAAATTGAGACTTGATCACACTTGATTTTTCAATAGTTTAACATGAGGAATCATCTCGCCAAGTTCTCCAACAATGGGGCATGTTTCTCCAATGCTTTGTCATAATTTTAAATGTTACATAGCAGTTTGGTGTCATCTCCTTATAGATGTATTTCTTCCTTGGTTTCTTTTCAATTTTAAAAATTCAAAGTTCAAATTTTTCAAATTTTTAGATATAAACAAATGAATACTTCATGTGTTGTTGCATGGTTTGATAAAATGAGTGCCTTGCATAATTGTAATATTTTATCAAAATAAAATGTGTTGTACACACTCAAGTTTAATTATCTCTTTTACTTTAGTAATTTCATTACTATAATAAAGGGGGATCAATTGTAAAAACTTAAAGTTGGTCACATGTACTTGACAATATTAATTCTTGACACATATTAAACTTTTTGAATTGCACTCAAATACATGACTCTTATTCACCATTCATCTAAATCACTTATCTATATATGAGATTGAATATTTTTTCACCATCACTACTACACAACTTTCTAAATTAATACTCAAACCTCTGTTACATCACTCTCAAATTATCTCTAACTCAAGACAATTATCTGTAATTATCTATAACTCCATCCTAGGCAGATAGGTTTGTTGCCACAGGCATGTCAACCTAGAGTATCCTCACCACCACATTAATTAATGGTTAGTTTCCAAATTTTAAACATTTATTTGTCTTCCCACACATTTTGTAAAGTTAGCTAAAGAAAATTGTCAAAATATTTTACTATAAATATAAATCAAAGGTTATTTAGTATTCCTAGCTTGGCACTATCTATTAAGCACTTATCCATGCTTCCATATTGATAAAATATGCTCTATTCTTTCCAAATTCAATATCATTTACAAGGAGCCATAAGCCTTGTCTAAATTATCTCAAATCAAGTCAGGATTTATCATTTTCAAGTATCAAATCTATATTTCTAGTTGCATACATATATTCAAAAAGCACAATTTCACAATCACTCTATGTGGGAAAAATACATGTGGTTTGATTCCCTCTTCATAGTATCTAGATATCTAGGTAGTGGTCAATCATAAAAGGGATAATTGGACTCATCTCATCTCATTACACTCCCCCTCTCAATTTGTCAGTTTATAGCTCTCACAAAGTCCCCTACATATTATAAAATAAAGAGGAGAAAAGCAGTGATCTATGCATGACAAATATAATAGAAACATGTCATCATATTGAATAGACATAGGTGCAAAACGGATAGAAGTTAAAATTTTGTCATAGTCGATGCAGATAGGTCTGTAATCAATGGACATGGTCAACATGCTTTGTTGTCCAAGGCATACGGTCGTGTAGATAAGCATTTTTTTATTCCATCTCTAATCATGCACAATAACAGTCCTTCCTTTCATTTATTTCTACTATTATAATTATAAATAGTCAATGAGAAACCTAGATCGAAGCTAAGTTCATTTTTATCTCATGGTTTTCAAAAATAACATATTTCGATATTTAGCAAGTTGCAATCAGAATTGTTAATAATTGTATATCTTTAACATTCAGAATTTCTCAATTTTTACACCTATTAAACAAAATTTTAATTGTTGAATAAAAAATAAGGTAATATAACATCCTCCTTGAATTATTATGCTACTATAACTGAGAAGGCTCATCTTATAGATAGTATTATTGGTACACTAGTATGTACATAAGTATAAAGACCTACAATCTCGTTTGATGAGCATGAGATTATATATCATGATTCTACCAATATGCCTTTGTTCATATGTGTTTTCATTCACCCACATCCTATGCACAATGTTTTTGTGGATAATGTGTCAAGTGAAAACATATGCAGTATGACATTTTTTACTAGTCAGGTGTACACACATAGAAACTTGATGCATATATATGGTAAAAAGATCCAATGAAAAGAGACAAAAGCCTCTTCAGAGAATTGTGTCATCACTTATGGTAGGACCTACAACTATTTTTACTTGGGTCTTAGTTTTCCATAATGTTGGGGCATTCGACATGCTATTAGGAAGTCTGGATACATAAGATATATGCAAACCATTTTTTGTACATCAATTATTGAAGTCTATCTATAGAAACAGAGTGGTTATAGTTCCAGGTATTCCATATGAGGATCCCATGCAGCATGAGATATTTATTCAGCAACCTACATAATATCATATTGTACATCCTACATAGGTTCATTCTCAAAGACCAAATCCTACAATGTTAGTTACATCAACGATATATTCAATTTCGCCAAATGTTACCTACTTCATCTAACACAATCTTACATAAATATTGTGAGCATGTTTTATAAGTTACTATATTTACTATAGCTATGCAACACTTACAAGATCAGGTTGACAATGATGATAATGCTAGAAATTTTATAACACATGATCACTTCCTCATTTTGGACAATGGTATAAATTTTAATCTTCACCCACGATGTGTGATATTCGCACCAATTGATTCAGGACCTACACATGAACATCCCATTAATGAGATCATATGTTAGTTGGAATATGTTTCAAATTCAAACATACAAAAAGGTCAAAAACTTCGAAATTATAATTATATATATATATATATATATATATATATATATATATATATATATATATATATATATATATATAGAAAACCAAGACCTATATAGGACACACTTTGTTGGTATATATGATTGATTAATATTGTTTATCATATACATGGTGAATTACATATATATTCTCTATTCACAAGCTTTTCATGGTATACATGAGTGTGATGCTAGACATATATGTTACATATGATATATGGAAATCCATATGGTTGACATAATTTATACCCATGAACAACCTTTCTACATGGAGTGCATCCCTGCATTGATAACATATTTGTACACTTATCTAGCTATATCTTTCGATATTGGTCCATTGATCATAGTAAACTATTATACATGACTTCTTTTTACTCATACTTTCTGGAGTGATGTTTTTTTATCAATATTGTACCTTAATATACTAGATGATGACATTGATTGACTACACAAACTAACTTTGTTTTCTCCATGTATGCTTGATATTGATGATTATGACATTGTGTGATCATTGATGTGTGTTATATTTCTGGTTTTATAAATGCATTGATTGTGTTTTTCTTAATGTTGTGTGTCAATTATGTCAAAGGATCCTCTGGGTCACGTCATTGCCATGTTGTGTCCATGTTGAGTCAAAGTTGTGACATGTCTTAAGTGCTTTTGTGCTTCATGATCATCATATTGTGTGTGGGTGTATGTGCTTACATATATGATTATTTCTAAGTTTGGTGCTATGATTTATATCATACATTCTTCTATTATGTGAGATGCAATTAATTTTATCGCGCATGAATTGTCACTCTTATTACTATGTTCTTAATTGATATATCTACCTAACATGACACTTTTATGCCCATTACCTTGGATTACATGTTTCAGATGCACTTGAATGGTCAAATTTTTATATGATGATATATCTTATCATGATAAAAAAAAATCTATATATGCATGATGTACATAACTCTTTCTTTGAGATAAATGATTCACAGGGTTCATTCCTCATATTAAAATGGGAGCAAATAGTGGACGTGTCTTAGATATCTAGGCCATGATAGAAAGATAGTCAATATTTTGGGTTAGATTATATGATTCAGATGGGATAGATTAAGACATATGTGCGATATATGTGTGGCATTCTACGGGATTGTGAGGAACATTTGAGACATTCTATGACATTCAAAGATAGATTATAGGTTAGACTGAATAGATTGACATGGCATTCTATTGCTTGATGACAAACATATGTTGAAATTTTATATTACTTTGAGCTATAGATGGATTAGATTTGGGGCATGAATGGTGCACATGCAAACACTTTGTTATATCTATATTATGGATCGATGGGGAATACCACATAAGTACTTTGGCTCTATATTATGTCTATGATAGTTGATCCTTTTACATAAAACCCTATTTCAGAGCTTCACCTTTCCATATGAACCTAGTTTAGAGGTTTTGAAAAATATATATTATAATATTTCAGGGAGTGTAGTTGAAGTTTTTGTGTTGCTCAACTTTTATCACTCCTTTCTCTAATAGTGGTTGATACATTAACTCTCAACAAATAGTTTCATCAATTGCATCTTCTTGGTGAATAATCACCCCATGGCATTCTCCAAACATGTTCACCCAGTGGCAGCTTGGTTCATGTACCCTTAGGTGTATTCATTCATTGGCTTTTCAATTTCATGTGTTCAATGGTCTAAATTATTTCAAATTTATTATCTTGATAAGGCATTGATATATAGATGTTTCCTTAAAGGCTTTGTATGGAGAAAATATGATATTTGGGGCATATCTTTTAACACCAATTGTCGTTATCACAAGTACCAAATTTATTCTTTTTTTCTTTTAATTCAACATTTTCAATACTAGATTAAAAGGGTGGTATCTATAGACACCTAAACTTCATATTACACTTTGAAAACATCAACTTTAGTGCACATAGGCATACTTGGACATTGCATACATGTGACTCTTGTGCATAATTTATCATGTCCATCTATCCATATGCTATTTTTATACCAAATATATTTATTTAGGGCCAACTCGGTCCATGCATAAACATTCCAAAATCCCAAACATAACTTTGCCATATTCTAGATCACTAATTTGCACTCTCGAAATAGTATCAAAAACTTCAAAGATTTACAATTACCGCAACTATTTACCTTCTATCAACAGCATCTAAGAACACAATGGCTATATTTTCAAATTTGGAAGTCTCTACTATAGACATGCTTCATGGCTCAATCATAGAAGGCAATATCAAAGAGTTGGCTATAAATACAAATTCAATCCGGACTTTAGACTCACTTGGTAGCTTGGTCACTACTTAGAAATCAAATTGAGAAATCAAATATCACTCTATTGAAACATTATCACAAAAGCATACTCGTTTGAAAACCCTTAAAAGGAGAATCCCTGGAGCCAAGTTTGAATACACATACAATTCAAAGTTGCATGGTGCTAAGTGTCAAAATCCAAATATTGCATCGCATTCTAGATTGATCACATAATTGCACACACACACTTAAGTGGGATAACTACTTGCACTTTGAACTCTTTTTGGAGTATTGGAATGTAAGAAGCACTCAATCACTCAACAAGAAGTGCTTGAGGTTGTCCAACCCAACATACTAACCCATTTTAAAGAGTCATCCAAGGGTCAAAAGTGAGACTAGGATATCAAAAGAACAAGAAAGAAAACAAAGATTAACACAACTAAAAGCAAGCACATGCACAAGTAACATTTACACGAATAGGCGTGGCATTATGAGATGTCACAAACCTATATAGTAGCATCCAAAAAGGCATTATGGGATGTCACAAACCTATATGGTAGCAACCAAAAAGGCTTTGAGCTACAGTTACTTAATCTAAGCAATGACAAATCATTGACAAATATTACAAAAACAACCTAAGTACATATCTCTCTTAGTGCTTTGTTAATGACCAATCTTCTATGTGCAGTATCAATCTTTCCTTTTTTCAATTCAAATTAAGGTATTATTAATATATCTTACACATAAATTAGCCCTAATTTTATATTATTTAAATCACATTAAATCAAAATAAGTAAAACAAATAATACCCTTCATACTTGCATGCACTAAATTATGATTTGTTATCTCGTCAAAACTTAATTTACGATGCCTTGGCGAAAGTAGGTCCCATGTGGTCTTTGGCTTGACTTATAAGTAAAGATAATTGTATGAGAAATGAATATTCTCTATAATGGTGAGATCATCAACTATTGCTTTAAAAATCATTATTGACTTATAAACCCATAAATCCCTAAGAAGATTTAGTTTCTTTGTTTGTGTGAGTGTTCAAACATGGAGTATCTTCTTAGGACATCATTATTAGTTTCTTTAATCTTGTATCCCCAACTTTCATTGACCCAAACTCTCTATTTTTTGGTCCACGTTATCCTTGTATACAATTACACGAATAAAATGATTATGCACCAAAACGAAAATTTTAACCATCTCATTCATATTAGTGTGGAGTATGAGAACACAAAAACCTTAAAGCCATTTATATCAAAAGTTGGCATCAATATAAAATTCTTATCATACTCTATGGCACACAAAATTGTGCAAAATTCTTCAATAAAAGGGGAATAAACCTTGGAGAAAAAAAAATCAATAATAAGACTCTGAGGACAGTCATGGAGTCTTTTCATTCAAGAAATACATTTAAAACAAAATACTAGTATCTTTTAAACCAAGTATAAGAATATTTTTATCTTAAAATATAAACTTACGAATACATGCATTACGAAGTTTGTACTTTAAATATGACGTTTTACAAAAATTGCGTACTAAATATGTTATTAAATATTTTGTACTGCTTTTCAACTTTGACAAGTGAAATTTAAATTTATTAAAATAAAAATAAGTGAGAGGTATTCATGTTTGTAATTATCGGTTTTTCAAATATTTCAACGTACAATTTTTAATATCATCTTTTAATATGTTTCATTAAATTTAAATTTATTAAAAGAAAAATAAGAAAGCGATATTCATATTTGTAAGCCTGGGTGTTATTCTATATTAATATTTTTTTGTAGCATTGATTATGGTCAAATACCTACCATACAGTTTTGATATTAAAGCCTAGTATACTTAATCATTTATTAAAAAATTACCAAAAGGTAAAAACTTTCTCAAATTAATTTTCATTAAATTAAGCAGGATCTTAAACCAGAGAAAATAATACTTGAACCGTCATCAATGACTGAATCAATATTCTTACTAGTCAAATAAATACACACCGTCAACTCAAAACATCCTCATGATTGCCTCATCTTTATGACGAGTCAAGTTTACATGCCCATCGTTAAAATTTATAAACCCATCTCATAAATCAACATTATGACCTCCAAATAAATTTGAAAAACAATTCATGACCAGAATCAAAATTCGAGTCACGAATGTAATAATAATTTGACTTGATAATACTTCATACTAATATTTTCATTTAGAAACCATGCCCAATCATTTTAAAATGAAGGCAATTGTAAATGCATCTCCAAGATTATCAAACCTGAAACCAAATAAATGAAGGTGCAAGAATCTCGTAAATATCTTTGATAAATCTGACTGGAGAGACTTTCTCAAGAACTACTAAGCAATTGATTTAGATGCACAATAAATAGAATGTTTGTATAATATAACAGAAATAAAATTTTATGCAAAGCATGGACATAATGAATAAAGAGAATAGGAAAGCCCCACTAATATCTAACATCAAACAAACCTATAAATCCTGTATGTTGACCAATCTAAGACTACTTCCAATCTCCCACATTGATATTGAAAATTACTCCATTTACAATTCCATATAAATTGGCAATGAAAAGCTACTTGATATGCTGAAAATTTATTTTAATTTATGCTAAGAGGTAAAGGATGCTTATTTGAATGGTACCCATTAAAAATTTCTCAAATATGCCACATTTTCCCTTATCATCAAGTCACTCTTTGTATGTGTTCAACAGTTTTCTATACGTCTCCGTCTTCATATCATATTTAAATTTTTCATTGTATTATTATTGCTCTTCATTACATGCTTCATTTAACATCCAAAAAAAACTCTAAACGTAAGAAGTTAAAAAAAAAAAAAAAAAGGGCATCAGCACCCTCAACTACAGTCAACTAAGTAAAACCTCAAATCACATTTAATTTTTTTTTATTTAGCATACTCCCATCATTTTTTTCAAAGAGTATGCTCTAGGTATGCAGAAAGACAATTTTTTTTCATTTAGCGTACTCCTATCATTTTTTTTCAGAGTATGCCCTAGATGTGCAGATTATTTTTTATTGTATTTGAACGGCTTTACATATATAATATAATATTTCTTAGAGCTTTTACTTTTCTTTTTTAATTTTTAAACATGGTACAAGGCAATAAGTTTGACCGAAAATAATTCTTTGAATTCAACCAAAAATAATTCTATGAATTGATAAGCATAATTGCCCTAGAAGATTGGTATTCTACTTATGTTGCTCCTATAGTTCTTATCACTGTCTGCGGATCTGAAATAAGATGGGCTTGCTCATCCTTCTTTGCATGTGGGTATTCTATGTTATTCTCTATGCAACATTCACTAAAATAGTAAAAAGTTGTTTGTTTCGTATTTAAAATACTGCAGATTGAGATAAATCCATAAACCCATAAAGGAAGTTTAAAATCGACAAGGCAAAAGGCATGCTAAGCACCACTCCAGGGCTTGTGGCAATTAGATACTGTCACAGAAAAATAACTCGTTCAAAATCTATATATAGATACTCGCATGTACTCAGAGGCATTGTATTTAGTTTTTAAATGTGCCCCTAGAGTATGTTCATAGCAATGTTGACATATTTTGTAGAACCTTTGATTTCTTTTTTTATTAAAATTTTATTCATACTAACAGTTATGTTACAATTCATACATGGGCCTTGCAGGTGATATTATTTAAAGATTTAAAGTGAGAGACAATAAATAGACTTGAGGTAACAACACAGTCCATCTTTCAGTCATTAGAATTCTCCTGGGGCTCGGATTGGGATATTGAAATGAATGTGAGACAAGGAATCAACTTACAAAATACTCTAGAGGGCTAAATAGATTACTAATAAAATTATTCACAATCCAACCTTGAACCAACTAATAGTGTATCGGCATTGGTACCTGTCAAATTAATTTCAACATTGATTTTCAACAAATCCATATAGAGGTCGAGCAAGACAAATGATTCAACACTTCCAAAAACAGAAAGGGAAATTCCCAAAGTTATCAAAGAGTATTTTGTAACCAAGTAAAAACAAACCCATATAGAGGTTGAGCAAGACGAATGATTCAACACATTCCAATGTTATCAACAAGGAGGATGTGGTATCTTATCCACCATTTGGAGCCTCACTACATAAAAACTCAGATTCTGAATGAAAAATAAGTGTGAATTGTGAATAGAGCATGTCCACTTGAGTTTCTGAGCACTGCAGAAAATTAAGTTTTATAGCAATCAGTATGACACTAGTTTATTTTCTTTCTATTGCCCTAGTTAAAAGTGTATCATACAAGATGATTTATAATGGAACTCTTGACGGATTTCTCTGCCTAGTGGTGGAATACTGTTGGCAGTGGGCGATAATAGAGAACATATGTGGCAATTGCAGCATAATTCTGTGCAAGATTGTCTGGAGAATCAAAGCCTCTAAAACTAGGCAAACAAATAAAAGCAGTAGTAGTGAATGGATTCATAGAGATATGGAACTCCAACCTACCATTCACAGTTCAACCAAGTAATCAAACTTCATGTAAGCAGAAAGATAAGGAACAAGCTACAAATGGTAATTGAAACATCACAGAACAGAGTTACAGGAAGAAACAAGACAAAGAACATTGTAATCAAAAGGCCTAGAAAGGAAATCAAAAATTCAACATTTTTTTGGCCTTTAAAACAGTCCATCAAAACTGTATTTACGTCCAAATGAAGTAACCAGGCAGATCTCAAGGTGATCACCATACAATACAAGTACTGCTACTTATATGGGAAGAAATATACTATTAATTCAAACAAATCACAAGGCATACCGTATAAAAGTTTTAAAGCTTATCCTCGAACTCCGACAAAGGAGTCATCTGCTCCTTCAGACCCTTCCTCTTGCGGATATCAAAAACAAGCTTCTCAGCCTGAGTACCATGCTCCAATGGATCTGAGCCCATCATATCCCAGTGATCAAACACACACTGAGGGAAAGCCTGACCAGAAGTTGCAGCTCGGAGAGTACCTGAGAATCCAAATGACTCAACAACTGGCAAATATGCCTTAATGTTATAAAGTGGAGTTCCTGGCCTCTGCATTTCCTCAAATACATGACCCCTCTTTTGATTCAGCACACCATAAATACCTCCAAGCGCCTGTTCAGGAGCCTGAATCTCCACAAGATATACTGGCTCAAGAAGCCTTGGTTTGGCAGTAAGCTGAGCTGCATACATAACCCTTCTGGCTGTTGGAATAATCTGACCACCACCTCTATGAATTGCATCAGTGTGTAAAACAACATCACAAACCTCAAAACAAATGCCACGCATGTTCTCCTCTGCAAGAGCGCCTTCCTTGGATGCCCACTGAAATGCTGCAACAACTGAATCCTTAATTTCATTCAAGTACTGAACTCCCTTACACATATCAACTACCATGTTGGGGCCAGTGGTTTCAGGCCCAAAACACCAAATCTTCTTAGCCAGATCTTTATCCCATCCAAACTCCTCAGCAAGGATTTTAGCACGAGCCTTAGGATCATCCCTTGGGCCAATGCGGCCATCATCAATTGCTTCGGGAAGCCCTTCTTCAAGAGGTCTTGCTTCAAAATAAAGCCTGTTGTGTTTATTTGGAGACTTGCTCATTACAGTACGGGCTGACTTCTCCAGCACAGTTTCTCTAAATGAGACAACAGGATCAGACACGACAATCTCAGCTCCACCCATAAAATCATCTTGCAAATCCTTTAAGCAAATCTCAAGGTGAAGTTCTCCTGCTCCAGCAATAATATGCTCACCGGATTCCTCGATTGTACACACAACCATAGGATCCGACTTAGCAAGACGCTTCAACCCTTCAACAAGCTTTGGAAGGTCAGAAGCTACCTTGCACTGCACAGCAACACGTACAACAGGTGAGACAGAGAACTTCATTGCTCTAATCGGATGAGCATCAACCTCCTTCTCATTTGTGAGGGTAGCATTCTTAGTAATGAACTGGTCTAACCCAACCATAGCCACTGTATTTCCACAGGGCACATCCTCCACAGATTCTTGTTTTTTTCCCATCCATATCACAGTCCTCTGGACACTCTTTACATACAAGTCCTTCTTCTGACCAGGCACGTAGTTAGGACCCATGATCCTTACTTTCTGTCCTGTTTGTACTTTCCCAGAGAAAACACGGCCAAAGGCAAAGAATCGCCCCTTGTCAGACGCAGGAATCATCTTTGAAACATACAACATCAGTGGTCCTTCGGGGTCACAATTCCTAATCGCAGTTGCATACACATCATCAAGAGGACCTTCATACAAGTTCTCTACACGATATCTCTGTGCTTTAGATGGAGATGGAAGATGGAAAATCATCATCTCAAGTAGGGCACTGCTTGCAGGTAGCCAGGTTTGCATAACACGTTTCATTAGGGCCTTCCCCGCCAGATCCTTCTCCTCACTCTTCATAACAACTCCCAGTTTCTTCAACATTGGCCATAACTTATCTTTTTGATCATTCATACAAATATTTATAATCTGCTTAATGGGTTCGTATATAAATTGAACAAAACCTCTTTTGCAAGTAGCGGATCCCGTGTTTTTCGACGTCCACTTTTTGGTAGCTGGATCAAAAAAGTTCTCACCCCAAAGCCTCTCCATCATCTTGGACTCATCTACTCCAAACTTGGAAGCATACATTTTAGCAAAATTTGTCAACGTAAAAGCCCACCCATGCAGACCTGCTGAGAAAGCAACAGTGCCTTTCTCTGGATACACTTGGCAATCACCAAGAAGAGGATCTTCATAGGTAGCCATAATCACATTTGCATTTTCAATCACACGTAGAAATGTCTGATAAGCTTCCTCTCCATCAACCTGCAACTCAAGAAAACACCTATCCATCTTGTTCACAGTAAGAACTGGCTTAATCCTTTCTCCCAGAGCCTGTCGAAGAACCGTTTCAGTCTGAACACAGACTCCTTCAATACAATCTACCACAACCAATGCACCATCTGTGATACGCAGGGCTGCTGTAACCTCTGAAGAAAAATCCACGTGGCCTGGAGAATCAATCAAATTTATCAAATACTCATTTCCCATTCTCTCCCCTTTGTAACTCTTAAGAGACTCATCCGTCATCTCATAATACAAGGAGATTCCTGTTGACTTTATGGTGATACCACGCTCAGCTTCATCTGCGCGAGTATCAGTCATTCTAACATCACCAGCAGTTTCTTGAGCAATGATACCAGCTGCTGCCACCAAAGAATCGGTGAGAGTGGACTTTCCTGTAAAACAGTAAGAAGAATATGTTATGGGAACTCCAAATGCTGGTTTCCTCATGAATGTGAAATTTAAACCTGAACAGACAAATATAAAGTAGCTCATACCATGGTCGACATGGGCAATGACAGACATATTTCGAATGTTATGTTTCAAGTCCATAATCCTACGGAGTCCTTCTGCTGTGAACTTCACCTGCAAATTAATGAGAATTGTTAACGGGAAATCTAAGTGACAGAAGGCATGAAAAATAATCAAGTGGATCAATCAGAAACCAAAATGTCACTTGAAACATGACTAAAGAAGAATAGGGGAAGGTAATAATGCAACGAAAGGGAGGTAGGGCAGGGGATCTGCAGGAGCAGCACAAGGATAAGGAAGCAGCAGGGCTTATGTGGCGGGATTCTGGAGATGATAATGATCGTCCTAAGAAATTCCAAGAGGGATCACGCACAAAAGCACATTTTGTTGCGAAGGCAGTCTAGCAGCTGCCATTTTTGACCCTAAGGTCCTAGTTGTGTCAAGCATTGAATGTTGTAGAAACTTCATTGTAAGGCCATGATATGACTCCTTGTCAGTTACGGGCATTGTCTTAAGTTGCCATCACATTAAAACATGTGGCATAGAACCTTGATTACAGGCAAGAGTTAGTTGATATTTGAGGCAAGAGTTAGGTTGTAAGATCCTTATTCTAAGGAGGAGCAATAATTAATAGCTTGCAAGATGCGCATTGCACTCTTATTATAGCATTCGACTTAACCAGGTTTTGTGTTTTAAGGTTTAGTTGCATCGGTCGCAATTAGGTCAATTAAGAACCATCACCGTACCATGCAGTTATTAATGCAAGAATATGTTTTATAAAGATCGTGACCATTTGTTAAGTTATCCACAAGAGCATGACTATTTATCATAAATAAGCAAAATGGTCAATGTTGACTCTTAAGACAATATGAGATTTATGCTCTACTAATGTTTAGTACTTTTAAAGTACAAAGGCTTGTCAAGTTTATAATCATATGTTAAAAAGACTAAATATTTTGATAAAATTGTAATAAGGCCTAAAAGATGTCATGGCTAGGGATGGCTATAAAACATTTTGAGAAGTTAACCCTTCCCTAAAGGACCCTAAAAGGGACGAATCATAAACAAAGACGTTTAATAAGTTGCAATGCATTTATCAGCCATTTTGATCCAGTGGCAGATCATGTTAGGAGGCAATAATAGCAAATATAAAAGAAAAGGCATGTATATTGTGTCTTTAAAAAGTAAATAATGATTATTAAGGGAAGGGCGGGACAAAACACTATCCCTAATCCCTAAACATGCAAACTCATTTGTATTGTTTAACCACGAAGGCAAAAGGTCTATGCAGAAGCAAGAGAGAATGATCTGAAAAAGTTTTGCCGGTGAGGTGGAAAGAAGAGATCTGGAGTTGACTATGATAAGCCATCAAGCACAAACCATGTACAGTTTCTTATGGGATTTGAGTTTGATTGGGCATACAAACCTCATCATTCCACCGTTTGTTAACTTGTTTGCTAATTTTGACTCAGTCCTGGAATGAAGAAAGCAAGCCAAAAACAGTTAGGGCATAGGTTTGTTAAATACGCTTCTTTTGGATCTCTAGATGTGAGGATTCCTTACACAACTGCTAACCTAGCAAGGAACACTTGTGAATAAATGATTAAACGAGGTAAGAACTTATGCTTAGGGTTTGTTAATTTTTACAAATTGCATTTATTTAAATAGTTAAGGCAGTAGCGGCTAGTATAGTGCAAACCCTAGCTGTACTTTGATGATTTATATATATAATTGTATGTGTGAGAGTTAAGGAAACTAGAGCACGCAGTTGAATAATGAGGGACAGGGCAAACTTCAGTGCTGAGTTCTTCCTTGTATCAAGCATACCTTCCTTTCCCTTTATCTGGAACTTAGATGAGCTATGATTTATGTTTGATCTTTTTCGCTGAACCCTGCTATGGAAATTGAATATGGGTATGAGTGGTATTTGTTATGTGGGCATACAGTTCCATGCCAAGGTAATAGCATGGATATAGAGGTGCATACAGACATTCCAAATAGCAGTTGCACCATGAAGTTGTTTCATGGATCTATACTAAGTATTGTTTATAATGTAGGACCAAATTAAGTCTCAAATTGCTAATATTAGTTGTAGCTCTAATTGCTCTTTTGATCAGGATAGAAATGCTAATTTTACTTATTGTATGTACTGGATAAGAAAAAAAAATAAGAGTTTTACCATTGTATCTATTCCAATTTGCATTACTTTCAATGTTGAAAAAGGCCAAGTCAAAATGCATTGTTATTATGCGGGAAATGCTGTTAGATGCGCTTTAGTTAGCACAGTTCATGATCAACAATTGTATAAATTGAATTATGAAGTAAGAACTGAATTCAGTTCAATAATTCAGAACAATAACAGGAAGGTTTATTTGATGTATTAAGGGCATGAATGCTTATATTATTGCAAAGACTTGTGTTGTTTCATTTGTTAAATTGTATGGTGAAAGTTTATCTTGCCTGCTGTATCTTGGCAAAGCTTAAAATGGTAATACCATGTGATTTTATGTGCTAAATCTACAAGAGTTTTATGGTGTAAACACCTGTACCCATATTGTACTGTCTTAAGGCCACATTTAAGTGGTTTCATTACTTTAAGATTCGCATATAAATGAAATTATGTTGGCCATGACTCACTGCACTTGTATAATCCCATTCTAATAATTGATGACTTTAATGATGTTGGAAAAGTCAATAAGGATTACTACATTATTTGACACCAATTCCTAATTTGCCTTGGAACAGGGGATAAACTAGTTCTCTGTCAACTTGTTTAGGCATAGCATTTATGAAATACTAAGCTGTATCTGATCTCACCAAGTGATTGGAGATGTGTTAGGTGACTGATCTGCTTTTAGTTCTCTACTGATGTGTCAATTGAAATTGGAATAAAGGCATTACATGGATTGGTAAAGGTACAATTGAATTACGAAAGAGGTCGTCAGCAATAGTATGAACTGCACTATTGTATAAGTGTTCTGTCGAAAGGGGGTATCTGTGATGGCAGATTATCTTCCAACCTTCTAATCCACTGAAATAACCCTAAAAGAGGTGCAGGCTCTAAGTGCAAGCAGTTAGTTCTTCAAACTTGACGATGATAAGTCCGTGGCATTGTTGAATAATAGATAACAGCAATGCTATCTGAAAATAGTGGTTTTTTTCAGATACAGTAGTGTATAAATACTGACTGTACTGACAAAATAATAGGAAGGTAGGTTGCAACTATTTATAACCCAAGTTTAAAAGAATATTAATGTTTGTTATTTTGATACTTTTATTCTGTAAATGAATGAACCTTATCTAGCTAGTGTACTTAGCATGCTCAGAAGTGAGGAAGAGGATTACCATACTCTTTAGCCTGGACAGTGGTAGTGAAGTTTTAAATGAGGAAGTGACTGATCTTTGAAAAGTAAAAAGTAATTAGTATATTCGTTGACTAAGTTACCTTCCTTGCCTATGTTGTTTGGGTACGGGTACGGGTACGGATACGGGGATGTCTCGGGTATGCAGGTACGTCATTTTTCAAAATCCTTGATTTGGATACGTCGTGGGTATATATATGTTGTATATTATTCATTTTTTTAGTAAAACACTTGAAACAACATAGTATGAAAATATTTGTCTATAAATGATAAAACACTTAAAAATATATAATATTCATTCATTCATTACTTCAAAGACAAGATGTACATTCAAATCTAGAATAAATCATCTCGATTGCCCACAAAATCATGAATGCCACTCCCATTATTTTTCAACTTTATCATTTACTGACACTCTCTCTCACAAGGGCTCATCGGTGCATTGAATCTCATAGAGTGCATGCCTTAAGGGGTGCACAGGGAATGGGGTGGGATCAGCTTGTGGCACTTTGCGAGAGATATTCTCATACTATTCTATCACGCATACATCCCTTCATGCAGCCTTCATACCTCCTATGATGTCTCCTTGCAATCTTGAAACCCTGAAATATGGCTAACTCTGAAACCTTGGAATCTGACTAACTCTGAAATATGATAGGATCCTCCAAAACCTAGAATTTGCATTATAGCTCCTAGCGGTCCGAAACCCCTCTCAAACATCCTGAAAGTATATAAATAAAATATAACTTAAAGTATAAGATGTCCATATCTAAATGTAAACTTATACTTACATGTTTATTTTATTTATATATTGTTGGGTTCGGACTGGATTTACATTTAGGGTTGCTTAGTTTTTAGGGTTTTTTTTTTTTTAAGGATTTTTTGAGTTTTTTTTTTTTTTAAAGTTTTTAGCCATTTTTCTGCCGGAATCCCTCGGGACGCCCGAAGACGTCCCATGCACTCTCGGAGGCGTCTGTGGTCATGCCAGAAGTTTCCAACACGGCCACGAATGCCTCTGAGAGTGCCCGGGACATCCCCATACCGAAGGCGTCTCCGAACAGGAGGCGCCAAGGGGGAGGAAGTACCTTTGCAACGTAGTTCCTTGCCTATAGCCTCAAATGGTCATACAGGTAGGATTCTTGTAAAAGGGTTCTGGTTAACCAGTGCTTAGGTTTTTAAGCAATGCTAGGGACTAGGGACTAAAACCACCCAACACTGATACTTGGGTATGCCTTTGATAAAAGGAAAGGTGGGGCAAGCAGTCTGGCTGCCAATTCTGGACAGAAATCAAAGAAAGATCTCCTCTAGGTAAGATAAGTGGTTGAGCTTCACAAGGAAGGCTCAATTAGTACAAGCCTCCCACCTCAATTAGTACAAGCCTCCCTCTAGGCTAGGCCAACTTATGTTCTAACCCTTTTCAAAATCCCTAATTCAATTGCAAAGGCCATCACTATATTACAGAAGAATTTCCTTTGGAATGGCGCAAGGACACAAAAAAGGTCAACTTGGTAGCCTAGATGACAATATGTGCCCCAAAAAAAAAGGGTGCTTTAGGGCTCAAATATTGCAAAGATATGAACCTTGCTCTTGGGTGCAAATTAATTTGGAGAATGCTCTGTATTAAAAAACACAAGCAAGTACACGCCGAATACAAAAAGAAAAACTGCAAAAATAAGCTAAACGGTTATTCGCCACCATCAACTGCAAGCGAGTAGGGAGCCAAAACCCGCAATTGACATCAAGTAACTAACTGCAGTTGCTGTTAACCGCAAGTTTCGACTCCCTACCTGCCCACAACCAGGCTAATGCAAATAGATAACAAAAGTGATTTAAAAAAATATCATTTGCTTCAAATCATGACTTTTGAGAAATTTTTGCTGCATGCAAAAACAATGTGTTTTTCATCTTTTCCGTCCAACTTTGGGTCATTTCCATCCAGCTTTGGCATTTACATTTGCAACTTAAGTTGGCTGGCATTTGCAACTCGACTGGAGTTTGAGCTATTTGACATTTGGAGTTTGAACTTTGCAAGGTTTGTAACTTTCAATTGCCGCCATTGTAAGGTTTATAATAAAGAGCTTTGCAAGGTTTGTAGCTTGCAGTCTCCACCATTGTTTGCACTTGAATTTGTAGGGTTTAAATACAAAGTACTCATATTCGCCCTCATCAATCAACTGCCATCAGTAACCATAGTAGAAAAACTCTCACAAGGTGATTACTCGGTAGCCAAACAAATTCATGTCCAGTGCAGAACAATGAACAGCAATTGAATTATTAACGTCTTGGGTTTTAAAAAAGGGCAATTCATAACTTCATAGTAGGTTGATGGTGACCATTGAAAGTTCAACTTAGGTGAACCGTGATATCATCTTCACAAATCAAAACAACTTCAAAATGGCATCCGCTTGTGGTAGGCCAAAGAGATTTGATGACCCAACACAAAAACATTGCGCTGAAGGCCAAGAGCTGAACTACGTCATATGCAATTTTTGTGAGTTTAAGATGAGTACAAGGGTAAATCACCTCAAATACCACATAGCACGAATTCCAAGCAATGATGTGTGGCTATGCAACAAAGCACCACCTAAAGCTCAAAAAGAGATGGTTGTTGTCCTAACAACGTATGAGGTGGGAAAGAGAGGGAAAAAAATGAACTTCTGATGCACTTGCAATTGTGATGAATAGGAGGACAACAAGTATTGATTCTGACGAGTTTGGAGTCTCTACATCTTTTGTTGGCCAAACGGTAGTTCAGGGACAAGGCACACCTAGTGGAGACAATTCATGACCTTAAGGTTCAGCTTTACATTGTCTTTTTTTTCCCTCAAATTACCCCTGCAACACAACCTTCACTCAAAGGTAGGGCTTGAAACAAAGAATTGCAAAATGAAGCAAAAGGGGTTGTGGCAAACTTCTGGTACTAAAAGTCTAAAACAACATCCCATTCAATGTGACGAAAAACCCATACTAGGAGAATCTGATAACTGCTTTGACCATTGTTGGGAAGAGGTTCAAAGCCCTACTCGTGACTTGAGAGACCCAATGTTGGAGGATGTTGTGAAAAATACAGAGGTTATTGTAGATGAGCAATGAAGAATATGGCGCATGAAAGATTGCAGCATTTTGTCTGGTGGATGAACGGATGGAAGGGATTGCACCTTGATTAATTTTCTTGTGGCTTCAAATGGGTAGTTAGTGTTCTTAAAATCAAATGGTGCCTCCCACAAAGTGAAAAATGCAAACAATTTGTATAATAAGTTGGATGGAGTCATGGAGGTAGGTGTGGAGAATGTCATTCAAGTTGTGACTGACAATGCAGCAACAAAGAGACTTCTCGAGGAGAGACAACCATCACTTTTTGGGGCCCATGTTCATCCCATTGCATTGATCTCCTACTTGAAGACATAAGAAAGATAAAAGTAAAAAATGTGGTCGAAAAAACGAGAAATTTCATGAAATACATCTATAATCATCCTCAAGTGTTGAGCTTGATGAGAGAGCACACCCACGAAAAAGAACTTGTGCGACCAAGAACCACAAAATTTGCCACAAACTTCATCACCTTGCAAAGTAATGCAAACTCACTAACATCTCTTAAACAAATGTTTATGAAAACACGGTGATTGAAGTCTCCTTATAGCAAAAAAACCGAAGGGGAAAGGGTTGTGAAGACTATTTTTGTTAATGTGTTTGCAAAGACCACAAATGAGGACATCACGACAAGAATGGCTCAAATTTCTCTTAATTTTAATTTTAAAATTATACAATATTTGATTCTAGTTGTCAAAGCTCTGGTTAAAGTTCTCTGATTGGTGAATGGAGAAAAGAATTTCATAGGTCATTTGCATGAGACCATGGACAGGGCCAAAGAAGCCATAGTAAATTATTATAGGTAAAATTTTTAAAAAAAAGAGCCTATTTTGCACCTAATTGATCATAGATAAAACAAGTAGTTCCATCAACATATACATGCCATGGCCTACTACTTGAACCCCAAGTTTTTTTTCGCAGATTCATCCAAGGTTGATAAAGAGGTCATGGAGGGCCTCAACACATGCATATAGAGGATGGTCCTGAACAAAGCCACTAAAGACAATTGTGGATGAGATGCAAATTTACAAGACTGTAAAAGAGAGGTTCTTGTCTTCACCTCTATGCATTCGAGAGAGAACAATCCATCAACCAGGTAAAAAAACAAATGCAAATTTTCTCCTTTGATTGTAGTGTTGTTATTTCTTTAAAAATGCATACCTAGTTGACTTACAAAGTTAAAAATGTCTCATTTGTAGATTTGTGGTGAGAAGATTATGGTGCAAAAACACTGGATCTTCAAAAATTAGCCATTCACATTGTCCCAACCATGGAGTGCTTCTAGGTGTGAAAGAAAATGGAATATGGTTGAGGCCATTCACACAAAGAAATAGATAAGCTGACAACACAAAGCCTCAATGACCTTGTCTTTGTGGAGCACAATCTTCATCTTCATGTGAAACAAGAGAAAGGACAAGATAGTCACGAGGCAATTGACTTGAATGCTATGGATCCATACTCAACTTTCATCGTTGAGTCTAAGGATGTGTTGTAGGAACCCATGTTTACTGAGGTCACAAATTTGGAGAGAGAACAGAAGAAGCAAATGCATTACGAATTGGTGAAGATCTGGACGATGTGTTTGTGGATGATGTTCCAAATGACTCTTTACCTTCCACTCTTAGGAGTAGAGGAGTTGGAGGACTTCTATGGGCCATTATACTCTTATTTTTGTTTTAAATTAAGCATTGTACTCTTATTTGCTCAAAAACTAATATAGCCATACTTATGACTCTAATTTGTGTTCTCTATAATCATTTCTCTACATACAGTTCATTTTATTGTGTTTCAATGTATATATATATATATATATATATATATATATATTAAAGTAATGATAAAATTGTCGAGTAATCTGAGTCCCAAGTATGGGTCAAAAAAAATTATTGTCAAGTAATCGTCGTTTACGAGTTTTTCTACTTTGGGAGAATGTATGAAGGTTGCAGGGTGTGGAGCAAGAAATGGCAAGCAACATATCTAGATTCCCTTAAAAGGGAAAGGGTTTTCACTCGAGAAGAATTACCTAGTGGCTCTGCTATATGGAATTTTGTTAAATGTTGCAAGCATCTTCCCTTGAGCAATCTGCGGTGGAAAGCCCAAAAGGGTAATAAAGTTTGCTTTTGAAAAGACTCTTGGATCAAGTACATCCCCCTGAACCAATGGGAAGAACTAGATGGATTCGCAGAATTTGGGAATGAGAATTGTGGGAAAAAGTTGTAGAAGCATATTGTGGAGCTTGTAGGGAAAAGAATATGAAACACCTTAGATTGGCCCCCTAAACCCTATGAAAGGTATGAAATTGGCCTTCTTCAAAATTATCCTTTGCTCTCAAGGGATGAGGAAGATCAATTGGTATAAGAGGGCTCGATGAGTCGAGGGTTTCCATGCCCATAAAGTATGAATAAGCGACGGGCTGCCAAAAGCCAGCATTTTCCTTTGGTTGGCTATGGAGGAAAAGGCCTTGACTTGTGACAAATTAATAAAGAGGATTTCATGGTCATCCTTTGTGTGTCATCTGAGGCAAAAGTGAATGGGGAACCATATCTTTCTTCACTGCCCTTTCGCTCAAGTAATTGAGGATACATCAATAAGCAAATGGAATTTAAGTTTGGCCTTCCCAGATTCAGTTAAAATGCTGCAAAAGTGAAGGGGGAACCATATCTTTCCTCATTGCCTTTTCACTCGAGTAATTCAGGGTACATGAATGAGCAAATGGAATTTAAGTTTGGTCTTACCATATTCAGTTAAAAAGCTAATTGTCAAATGGGACTTAAAGCTCCAAACTCAAGGGCTTGAGATAATATGGAAAATTGGCCCAGAGATAATCATTTCGAATATCCGGTTAGAAAGGAACAAAAGATTTTTTCAAGAAAAAGTGGTTCTCAATCAAAAAGATTTGGGGATTGATTAAGTTATCATCTCTAAGTTGGTCTCAATTGGGATGGAACCAAATGAAGCAAGGGAAAACCACAAAAGGAAATGGTGTGAATCATGGCTCCTGGTACAATGTAAGTCCTCCCCTAAAAAGATTGACAAAATTCCAAAGCTGGGGGGGTGCACCTTGAAATCCAATCTAGTAGATGCCCCTCCTTTGGTGACCATAAAACTGAACTTTGATGGAGCTGCGAAGGCAATCTTAAGCCTGCAAGGGGCACGACAAGGCAGGCCAGGGGCAAGAGTACATTGGACATTGATGGGCAATTGTTGTTGATCTTCTCAGTGAATGCAAGACAAGAAACTAATAATTAGGTAGGTGTTGCAACACTTAGGAGAATTATAGTCTCCCTCACTAAAGGGTGGAAGAAGCTTTTCGTGGAAGGTGACTCGAATATCTTTATTGAGGGACTACAAAAAGGGGTCAATTAAATCCTAAAAATTATATATTGTTATAAAGGATAATTAAACAATTAAAAATTAGTTTCATCCATGTGAAAAGAGATGGTAATCGCATGGTTGATAAGGCAACCAACATGGGGGTCAATCTATTGGCCTCCAATGGCCACTTGGATGCCTATTGGACTACATACTAGCCACTAGCTTTGATTGATCTTATTGTCACTGATGTCTATTGGACTACACACTAACCACTAGCTTTGCTTGATCTTATTGTCTATGATGCTAGTGCTGTCTTTCCTGCTAGTGGTGATAACACCTTGACCCCCCTCTCTAAGAAATTATAACAAAGTGTGGGGAGGTCGCTTGTTTTTGGGAGCTTCCCCTTTTTCCATTAAAGAATAATCATTCGACCTTAATGAAAACACGATAAGTTCACATGAAGGATTTATATGTTGAGTTTGTGGATTCCGAAAGAGCTATTCAGTGAAAGTTTGTGAGTTTGGCAACATTTGGAATTGGTGACAGTTGTGTTGGCATCAATGGTGAAAGGGAAGGCATAAGAACAAATGGCAAAGAAGGTGGAAAGGTGAAAAGGAGAGAAAAGAGGAAGATCGTCGATGCAAAAATGGTGGGTAGTTCATTCTCTGAGCTACACAAATAAATTCAAAATCCTCATATGAGAATCTAGGTTGAAAGAGTCTAGGCAACAACTAAGGATATTGATGAGGGAGATGAAGGAGAAATCAAGGAGTTAATGAAAGACCTCCTAGTTGATCCCAGGAAATCGATTGGTATGATCGTCTTCAACATAGACCAAGCAATACGCAGAGCAAATGTTCTGTCAGATGTTGTAGGTCACTTTCCCCTGCATGAAGACCACGATGCAATTGATACCACTCTGAGGAGCATCAATGTTGAAGTTGTGTACCACAATCACCAAGTGCTTGCCAGTCTCCGATCTATAATACAAGGCCAAAGAGAATTAGTTATTGGGCTAGGGATCACACTCAACAAAAGCTAGGATAAAGGTACATGAGTGTTGTAAGACATCTCCTTTAGCAATGAAAGGTAAGTGGTGGGTCCTTCTACACTCTATGAGCTATGAGGACAACTTCGATATGATTGCAGTGGAAAACCATTGCCCTCATTTTTGTATAAAATTGAGTGATGAGGGCTTGCGTAATTTGCCCAAGCCACTTCTTTTTAGTCTATGGAGTAAAACCTCTAAACCTGATAATGTAGAAATATAATTTCTTGGTTTTGGGGTTTTTTCAAGAATTATCTTTGGTGTACATATGCTTTCCCATTTTTACTCTATGCATGAAATTGGGCTAAAATTGAGTTTTCAGGCTCTTTCTTTTCATAATGTTGCTTCATATAAGAAAGATGCAAAGGGGCCTAAACTTCAAGGAGCTAAGAAGGTCATGTTCTCTATCTAGATAGGTAGAAAAGGAGTGTGATCTCAGAGAGAGCTTTTGTGGGAAACTGAGAGGAGAAATTGAGGTAACAATATTTTGTATAAGGAAATGTATGTGCGTAGAGGGGTCTTGATTAGGGACTCTACCTGTCATGAAATAGGTTGCATTCTTCAAGTGGATGGTGAAAAAAGCAATTACACTCCCTGGTTTTTTTCACCCTTCAGCAAAGATTGTGGGTTCCAAACTCCCAAGCAAATATTCTACGTGGCAAAGTGAAGGGTATGCTCCCTTCTTCAAAGTTGAGGTTGCATGATTTAGTCTTCCCTTGGACCATTCTCCTTGATTGGGTCCTGATCTCTATTGGTGGTTTTTGTATATATTCGACATGATATTGTCTCTTCATTTGCAAAAAGGCTAAGCTTTGGCTAGTTAATGTATGTGTTTTGATGCAATTCTTTGTTCGACTAGGGCCCTTAAAGATAAAGTTGTGGATGCCTTGAGTAAGCGAGCTCTTGTTGTGAATGAGCTCAAAGTAGAGGTCATTGGGTTTGATTCAATGGAATATTTATATTAAGATTTGGATTTCCGAGATGCATGCACAAGTCCAACAAATACGAACAAAACTCCATGGTTGAAGTATATAATATAATATGGGTTTTTTAAAGGAAGGAGGTTGCACATAACTCAAGGTTCCATGAGAGAGAACCTATTGAAAGAAAAACACAATAGAGGTCTTGCTAGTCATTTTGGGCATGATAAGCTTTTGGCGCAACTGAGTGACATATAATTGGCCACTAATGATCAGAAACAGGAATAAATTTGTGCAAAGCTGTAGAGATTGCCAACATGCTAGAGGCAAAAGTCAAAGTGCCAAATTATATAAGCCATTTCCTATTCTGGATAGACTATGGGAGGAATTGAGCATGGATTTTGTGTTTTGGGCTGCCGAGAACACAACAAAGTAATGACTCCTTTTTTGTTGTTGTTGATAGATTTTCTAAGATGACTCACTTTATAGCATGTAGGAAGACTAGTAATGCCACCAATATTGCTAATGTGTTCTTCAAGGAAGTGGTGAGTTGCATGGGGTGCCAAAAAGTATTGTATCAAAGAGGAATACAAAGTTTGTTGGGCACTTTTGGAGAATGCTACAATGCAAGTTTAAGCACAAGATTGGACTTCAATTCAGCCTATCACCCTCAAATGGATGGACAAATGAAGGTTGTGAATCAGAGTATTGATAATTTGTTGAGATGTTTGGTTGGTGACAAGCCCAAACAGTGAGATACAAGATGAATTTGCATTCAATGATTTGGTCAATCAAAATACACATACAAGTCCTTTTCAAATTGTGTACGAGAGCAGCCCTAGAGCACGATGTACATATGTAAGTGAAAAGAAGCTTGATAGAGTAATGGAAAATACAAACAACATGCTGATCAGAAAAGAAGAGAGCTGAATTTTGAAATTGGGGGCTTGGTGTTAGCGCATTTGTGAATTCAACTAATGCTTATGAGATTGAGTTGCCAAAAGGAGTAGGTATTTCACTTATCTTTAATATGGCGAAACAAACAAGTGAGACAAAAGAAAGCATGGATTTTTCAGCTATTGATTGGAAAATGAAGAGATGGATGCCATTCTAAATATATGATTTGGTAAGAAGACAGAAGAGAAAAAGTACTATGAGTTCTTAATCAAATGGATGGATAAAGCAGCTTAATATGCAACTTGGACGAATGCATCCAAAGTTTCAAAACATGGAAAAACCACAAATGAGCTCACAATGGATTCATGAGCAAGAACTCATGTACATATTTATTACTCTGGATGTCTAATGCAGGAGCATCCAAGGTGAAGGGTAATTTTGCATCACCCAAAATTATGGCTGTTGTGTTTTCGTATTTTTGTTTGTTTTGGTTGGCTTCACCATGGAAAAGTTGATAGAGAGAAGCATCAGGACTCAAACACTTCAGTAGCATTAAGCACATCAAAGAAGGATCAGTTTCAATATGCTAAACGGTTCCAAGCAAGTCGATTGAGTCTCTCAACCATCAATAGAATTTGGAAAGTGGTTGCATGCATTAAAGGGCAAAAACGTATAGGTTGTGGGATAGAGGCAGAAAGGGCATCAAAAACTTCCTTAAACATGAATTTGATAGGATATTTAGATTCCTCTCGAAAAGTTATATAATTTCATGCAGCAGTTTTGCAACCGCCAGTTTGCATATAGGAGTGGTTTTGCAACCTTTGGTGTGGTTTTGCATCTCCCAAACTGCATAAAGCAACAATTCCCCCATATGGACTGCAATAAGTAACAGCCTAGAATGAAAAACCGTCAAATTTTGTGTGTTTTTAAGAGGTCAAGGAGGGTGAAGAGACACTCCAAGAGGCTAAGGAAGTCAGAGAAATAGTCGAATTGGGGCAGAGGGGTCAATTTGGAAAAAAAAAGAAGGGAAGTGAGAGCTTCAACAAGAGGGAAGTTAGAGTGTATGAGTAAACCAGTCCATAAGAGAATGTGAATGTATGTTCTTCTTCATGTTTGTGTTTGAATACGCCTATAAGGCACATGAGTCGTATTTGTGCATTATCAAACCATTGTTATGCTTTCAAATCAATGGAAACCAGAATGTTCAATGTGTCAATGTCCTAGTATGTGGTCTGAGTTGTGTGTCTTGGTTTGAATGAATATTCAAGTAACACAAAGTTGAAGGTTGTCCCTCATTGAACCCCTTTTTGTGTTTGCATCACCCTAGGTAGTTTAGCAAAAAATACGCGACTTGAATCAGAAGCAGCTTTTTAAAATCAGTGACTATTGCAATCATAGTTCATACATCTTAATAATTAAAATGTTTGTTTCTGTTTTGAAAGTAAATCAATTTATTGAGACATACTGATCTAGAAATAATTTAATGTTAATAACAATAGCTTCTAGACTACATCTTACCATTTTTGCCAACTCTTTTATTTACCAAAAGAAAACTTGATATTTAATAAGCCTGAAATCTGCAAAACAAATGAATATAAAAAATATTAAACTCGTGAACAAATACATGAATACCCATATAAGATTAAAAGACAGCGAGTAAACAACTAACATGAACATTCTATCACTGGCAGAGAACATTAACCTGTCTTTTTTACTCTATATTTGGAATGACTTTTCAAATACTTGTTCTTTTAGATTTTTAAACATAATTAGTTTAAGTTTCATCTGATAAAATTTTCTTTAATTATAATGCTGGCAAAGTTATTTATATGTTATGCTAATTATTTTTTACGCGATTCATGATAGATAGCAAGTAAATATATGATTTTGAAGGAAATTTTTAACATATTATATGTTTGTTATGTGTATATGTGCATGTAAGTGTGTGTTATAGATATACACACTCATACACATGTATGAGAGAGCATCTCACACCAATAATGGCATGGAAAATGATTCTGAGATAAAAGATGTACAACGATGACAAAATTTTAAAAAACCTATTTGTTCAAGAGAGAATTATGATATTAACACAAAACAATAATATAATTCAACTAGTTCGTGCAACTAAATAATGCAATCTCTTTTTTTACATTGAAATTGAATACTATTGCTTAGAATTATGTGAAAAGTAAAAGAGATAAAGAGATGCATAGTTACTATGACTTGGCAAAATTAACACATCAAGCCAACTCTCAGCCAAAATCATTTCACTTTATCTGTTTCTTAGGTAACCATGTATCATGCCCATAATTAGAGATAATCACTGCCAAAACCCAAAGTTGATCCACTTCAACTCACCCTTCAACTTTAAGTCCTAGGACCTTTACGATGGCCCCGGGAGCCTGATAAGTTCATAACTATAAATAAATGCAAGTATATACTTTCATTTTAGTTTCATGATTAAAAGATCTCAATATAAATAAGCCTAACAGCTCGGTCCCACGCTGGAGGCCAGCTAACTGTTTTTAAGCAGACACCACTCAGAAATTATTGGGGCCTTTTTCAATTTACAGTTCCATGCATTTTTATTTATTTTTGCTACAGGAATGGCACTGCTCATGATTGATCAGATGGTGTGTTCAGAAGAAACTCGAAACAAAAAAGTGGAAGGAAATTTTGGAGGCAAGCTCATACACCTATCCCAAATGGCAGAAGACGCAGCAAAATTTTAGCAGCGGGTTGAATAAAATTTGTGCCCCCCACTACTTGGCTGGGATGGAAAACCACTCCCGTAGCAGTAGCTGCTGAGAGATTTTCAAGAGGTTGGATGTTAAGCAATCAAAATTCACGAAAAACAAATACACGGGACCCATTTTCCTGCTTAATAGGAGTGGTAGCCCCCAGCATGGGACCCCGCTGTAAGTCTCTAGCTTTATCTGCTTTTTTAGAGGTCAAGTCACCACTCAAGACTTAGGTGTTGTATGGTATCCCTGCAAGTCTTGTGGTTATGAATAGATGCAAGAAAATACTTTGATTTTGGTATCAAGATTGAAATATTTTAGTATAAAGAATCTAAAAGTATGATGCCAATATGAAAAAGGTATAATATTTTACAAGAGGAAAATCTCTGAATATGTCAGAAATACTTAATCCAGTCCACCTGGTCCTATAGTACTTAAGGCTTTGCAAGCTCAGAAGTTCTTTGTTTCTTCAATATTTGACTTGCTGAATATTCTTTAAATGTAGTTTAAAGTAGGCTTATTATGTGAAACATTTAACAGGAAAATCAAGCAACAACTCACTGTTAAACTTAAAATTGTAAGTGCAAAGCAGCTTTACATATAGTTATACTATTCAGACATGAGCATTAACACCATTAAACACATTACATCAAAGATTAGAAAAAACAATAACTCACAGGCCCCACAAAAACCAAGATTTGACATGAACAGATTCCCCTCCAATGATCTCACACAAAACCTAGGAACATTAACACTCTTCAGCCACTGGCCAAACATTTTAATTGTGCCCATCTCTCATGCTAACAATATGTGCCCTATGCCATGGCTTAAATAGAGACTAAATTAGATACTGAGTGAGGCTTGAACAGCCTGGTCAAAAGCCAACCATTTAAGCCATTGTCTTAAGCATATGCCTAACAAACTCATGTCAGACCTGTTAACAATAAACTAAATATATGAATATATATAATACCTAACCAATTGATTGAATGATTGACAAAACTTAAACCCTAGATCAGCAATGGAAGGTAAGTATGCGATGAGAAAATTAGAGGTAAATGTTTTTGCTTTTGTGTTTTGCTTTTATCATGTGTTCTTTTATCTTATGTTTTTGTGTTTTACTGTACTTTTAGGGTTTCCAATATGTTTTTTATTATTCTTGTATTGTTGCTTTATGTTTCATTTTGATGAAAAATACGAATAAATAAATAAATAAACATCTTAGACCTCAGATTCTGCCCAGGTTCTGCTAGGGTTCTGTCCAGATTTGTCCTAGGCAACCCAGATTTGCCTGGGTTCTTTTACAGAAAAACCCAAATGAACCCAGGTCATCCAACACAAACCCGAGCCGTTTTTCAGCAGAACCGGACCTCGATTGAATGATTGACAAAACTTAAACCTTAGATCAGCAATGGAAGGTAAGTATGCAATGAGAAAATTAGTCGTAAATGTTTTTTCTTGTGTTTTACTTTTATCATGTGTTCTTTTATCTTATGTTTTTGTGTTTTACTGTACTTTTAGGGATTACAATGTGTTTTTTATTATTCTTGTATTGTTGCTTTATGTTTAATTTTGATGAAAAATACGAATAAATAAATAAATAAACATCTTAGACCTCAGATTCTGCCCGGATTCTGCTAGGGTTCTGTCCAGATTCGTCCTAGGCAACCCAGATTTGCCCGGGTTCTTTTACAAAAGGACCCAAATGAACCCAGGTCATCCAAGACAAACCTGAGCCGTTTTTCAGCAGAACCGGACCTCGATTGAATGATTGACAAAACTTAAACATTAGATCAGCAATGTAAGGTAAGTATGCCATGAGAAAAATAGAGGTAAATCTTTTTGCTTTTGTGTTTTGCTTTTATCATGTGTTCTTTTATCTTATGTTTTTGTGTTTTACTGTACTTTTAGGGTTTACAATGTGTTTTTTATTATTCTTGTATTGTTGCTTTATGTTTAATTTTGATGAAAAATATGAATAAATAAATAAATAAACATCTTAGACCTCAGCTTCTGCCCAGGTTCTGTCCAGATTCGTCCTAGGCAACCCAGATTTGCCTGGATTCACTTACAGAAGAACCCAAATGAACCCAGGTCGTCCAAGACAAACCCAAGCCATTTTTCAGCAAAACCAGACCTGTATCCAGGATACAGACCAAAGCAGGGTTCTTCTGCACATAACAAAGAATCCGTATCTTGGGTCCAATGCCATGGCTCGATTACTACGTTACTGGATACGCCCCCCGAGGCCCTGGGAGCAAGGAGAAACGCTCCCCGGAAATGGGAGCGCAGGGATACGCCTAGGGAGTGTCCCTGGGCTGTGGATACACCCGGATACGTCTGGGTGACGTATCCTGGTGTTTCCTGGCGTTTCCTGCAATTTTTAATTTTTCTTTTCAATTTTGCTTAATAAAAAGTCAAACACGGACTTTAAAAAACAAAACAAAGTATGAAAACCTCTCTGCAGTTTCAATGACTGGCTGTGTTTGACTGTTTTCAAAATGTGCGCCTCAGTCGATCCATCTGTATCTTTATTATTCGGGCTGTATACAACAGCTGTGAAGGTTACCAGGGCAAGTCAGCAAGTCTTCCAGTTATTGGATCATGTTTCAGTCTTGCCAAAATAAAGGAAATGTCTGTAACATGATCAATGTGAGGGAGAGGTTGAAATCAATTATTTTTTTTTGCTTATCCTTTGTCCCAAAAATATGGTTCTCCAGGACTCTTTCTGTGCAGTACATACGGTAAGATCATTTGCACAGGTATAATACAAAAGCTCAACTCATGAATAAGCTCAAAGAAGGGAACAGGGCATAGTCTTAAGTTGATTTAACACCAGGTCATCTCATTGTAATCTTCACCAAACTGCAGAGGGTAGATTTTCTTTTGTCTTTATTTTTGTCCATGCTGGTAAGTTGTAACATTTGCATTATGTACTTGTAATAATAAATAAGACTAATCTAAGTTCGACAATTGAATATTATGATATTTGGCATTATATTAGTATGTTTGGTGGTTATTTAACTTATTATGTTTCTTCTATGCATATTATGTGATTAATTTTGCTTATATGTCTATATTTTTTAATTTTTTATATATATTTTTGTACGACCGTATCCAGCCATATCCAACCCCAAAAAAAAAATCGCCGTACCCGTACCCGTACCCGTATTGGTAATGGAGCTCGAATATAGACTAAATTGGATACTAATAAAGGCTCTAATATGGACTATATTGGATATTGGATAGAGCATATAATTCTACCCATTGTCTTAAGTAGCTGCCTAGACAAACTTATTTCAGTCCTGTCAACAACAATCTAAATATATATTTATATAATACCAAAGTAAACACTTGATTGAATAATTGAAACACCCACTCCCACCCAGTATATCCTCCTCCATGCCAGATTGGAGATGCAGCTTCCTACATGAATGTCAATTATCTCAACATCTGTGCATCAAAAAACATACTAGTTACGGGAGAACATCTACAAAGGGGATACTTACAGTTGTTTGGATAAACAAGAGGTTGATCCAGTTATAATAATTAGAAGAGTTAAGATAAAGCAAGAATCATAAAAAAAATTAATTAGTAACTACAGAATTTGAAAATTAGTTTTAAAATCAGGTTCCTCTGGTGATTTCAAAGCTTACTTCCTCTGTATATATTCAGATACACATCAGAAAAATGTTTCAAAAAAGATAGAGACAGACAATAGATAACAGTCCTTGTTAGAAGGGGAAAATAGAAGCTATGTTAAATTAGGTGCAGGATCCAAAGGTGCTAATTATAAGCAAGAGGCCTGAGATGGCAACCAGGGATGGGTACTTGTCACGTGTAAAACAATAGGAATGTCTGAGGTTAGATTGCAATATCTAAAATGCTAGAAAAACAATTGACATAATGCCTATGTTGTTTGGGTACGGGTACGGGTACGGGTACGGGTACAGGTACGTCTCGGGTACGCGGGTACATCATTTTTCAAAAACCTTGATTTGGATATATCATGGGTATGTCTGTATATATATATATATATATATATATATATATATATATATATATATATATATATATATTACTCATTTTTTTAGTAAAACACTTGAAACTACATAGTAAGAAAATATTTGTCTATAAATAATAAAACACTTAAAAATATATAATATTCCTTCATTCATTACTTCAAAAATAAATCATCTCGATTGCCCACAAAATCATGAATGCCACTCCCATTATTTTTCAACTTTATCATTTACTGACACTTTCTCTCACAAGGGCTCATCGGTGCATTGAATCTCACGAGTGCATACCTTAAGGGGTACACAAGGAATGGGGTGGGGTCGGCTTGTGGCACTTTGTGCGAGATATTCTCATACTATTCTATCACGCATACATCCCTTCATGCAGCCTTCATACCTCCTATGATGTCTCCTTGAAATCTTGAAACCCTAAAATATGGCTAAGTCTAAAACCCTGAAACCCTGGAATCTAATTAACTCTGAAATATGATAGGATCCTCCAAAACCTAGGATTTTGCATTATAGCTCCTAGCGGTCCAAAACCCCTCTCAAACATCCTGAAAGTATATAAATAAAATATAACTTAAAGTATAAGTTTACATTTAGATATGGACATGTTTATTTTATTTATATGCTGTTGGGTTCGAACTAGATTTACATTTAGGGTTGCTTGGTTTTGAGGGTTTTTTTAAAGGATTTTTTGAGTTGTTTTTTTAAGTTTTTCGCCATTTTTCTGTCGAAATCCCTCAAGCACGCCCGAAGACGTCCCAAGCACTCCTGGATATTGAAATTTAACTTAAATTGTTCCAATTATTTTATGAAACAAGTTAGTTCTTGTGATGCATTATGCTACATTGCAGAGGTACGCCCTCCCCCCCAGTGCCTCTTGTTTGTAGATGCCTCCGGCACGGGGACGTCCTGAGAACTCTTGGAGGCATCCTTGGCCGTGCCGGTTCAGAAAAATTGACATTTGTGGTTTTTTGGACAAGCATAGTTCTTGGTATGTGGTAGCTCATTGTTATTATAGCATTTTAGATATTGAAATTTAACTTAAACTGTTCCAATTATTTTACGGAACAAGTTAGTTCTTGTGATGCATTATGCTACGTTGCAGAGGTACGCCCTCCCCCCCCCCGATGCCTCCTATTTGGAGACGCCTCCGGCACGAGGACGTCTTGAGAACTCTCGGAGACGTCCTGAGAACTCTCGGAGGCGTCCTTGGCCGTGCCGGGGTGGCGTCTCCAAACAAGAGGCGCCAAGGGGGAAGGCGTACCTCTGCAACGTAGCATAATGCATCACAAGAACTAACTTGTTCCGTAAAATAATTGGAACAATTTAAGTTAAATTTCAATATCTAAAATGCTACAGTAACAATGAGCTAAGAGGCACCGGGGGGGAGGGCGTACCTCTGCAACGTAGCATAATGCATCACAAGAACTAACTTGTTCCATAAAACAATTGGAACAATTTAAGTTAAATTTCAATATCTAAAATGCTACAGTAACAATGAGCTACCACCGGCACGGCCAAGGACGCCTCCGAGAGTTCTCAAGACGTCCCCGTGCCGGTCCAAACAAGAGACGTCGGGGGGGAGGGCGTACCTCTGCAACGTAGCATAATGCATCAAAAGAACTAACTTGTTCCGTAAAATAATTGGAACAGTTTAAGTCAAATTTCAATATCTAAAATGCTACAGTAACAATGAGCTACCACATACCAAGAACTATGCTTGTCCAAAAAACCACAAATGTCAATTTTTCTGAAGCAAGAAAATTCAGCAACACTTGAAAATGTTGGCTTTGAGATTCATTTAGATCAATTTCAAAAACACAAATGACAAGATAACAGAAAATTAGATAATGCCCAAAAGTTGCAGAGCATGGCAACTCACAATCTAAAAACTATTCAAAATGTTGACCCAAAGGGGCAAATCTAGCTCAAGAGAACCAATCTCTAATTTAATGTGATCTTAGAAAGTTTCCAAACCTGCTGCAGATATAAACCAGTGGATGTTGAACTTTAAGTCATGATAATGTATAAAATAGAGCCCACCTTACAATACCAATAAGGATATCTTAAATACATATATCTGAAAAAAGCAAGGAGATATCAATCTTGAGCCACCTAACTTACATCCGTCACATAACACATTGATTAATGAATCTATTAACTTCTGCATCAATTTCCAACTAATTGGTACTATATGGCCTCAATCTAGGCGAACCACTATGTCAAACACAGACAAATCTTTCCAGGAAAAAAAAAGGGGCTCAAAACTCCATTGTATCCCAAGATATTACAATTTTTGATCAACTTCTCCAACCAAGGAGAAAAAACTTCCTTATGACAGTCAAATTGACGTCAATTTTAAGGTTGAAATTACTCCATCACAGTCAAGTGGACAACAAAATTAAGGTTAAAACTCTACTCTATGACGATTTAATGGACATCAAATTAAAACTCAACAATTAATCATTCGCATCTCACATATAATACAGCCCCCCACCACCCGTGCTTGTCATTGTCTGGCATCTATCAGCGTAATTAGATAATTAAATGAATCACAATTACAATTTCAGCGCCCTTTTACAGCTATGTGCTTTGGCCCTTAAGGAATGAAATGTTTGTGCACTACCATAATTTCTTGTTATTAATACAAGAAACTAATTATTACAACACACCATTCCCATCGATGAATTACATCTAGCAAATTAAATTGTACCTTACCAAATATCTGAATATATTGTATTTTCTGTGTAATTTAACATAGCAATTGATAAACATTGATGAAATCAACTTCTCTCACCAAAGCAGTGGAGCCTTTGAAACCTTAGAAAAAACCTTACCCAAGTGATTTGCTCCAATTGATATTCATAATCATCACTAAATATTGACAAGCTTCTCACGCTTTATTTAACTTAATAATTTAATAAAACTAATATATAAAATACATATCGTTTATGATAAATTTAAAATATATCCATGTACAAATAACTCCATGCCATTTCTGATGTCTTTCAAATATTTAAAATGAGATTCCTATCTTAATGGCATTCACACAATTCAACCACATTTTGTTTAGATGACCTTTAAAATTTAACTACGTAGCCGGATATGGCCTCCAGGCCCAAGGAGCATGAGGGAAACGCTCCCGGATATGGAAGCATGAAGGGAGCTTGGCCATATGCCCAAGGAGCGTCCCTGGGCTGCAAAAACATTCAGATACATCTGAGTGACATATTCGGGCATTTACACAGCCCAAGGATGCTCCCTAGGCGTATCCCCACACTCCCGGACGTTAAAAACATTTTTTTTAGTTTTTTTTTAATTTTGTCCAATGAAAAGTCAAACATGGACTTCAAAATACAATTAAAAACAAACTAAAGTGGTTTCCCAACCCTAAAAGCAGCATTCACCCCCTGCAACCCCCTCATGCCAGATGGCTTGTCGTACCACAAATAATATTGCCAAGGGGATTACAAGACATCACACCATTACAATTGTTGGAGGTCTAGATATTCACTTCACCTCCTAACAGATTGCACATTTGTTCACTCTTATTCACTCTTCGACTTCAAAATACAGCTTTGGGCATCATATGGAAGTTTTTATTTAACTTATATTGTTTCCTCTATGCATATTATGTGGGTTAATTTTGTTTATATGGCTGTATTTTTATATTTTTAATTTTTTATATATATTTTTGTACGGCGGTATCCAAACGCCCAAAATCCATGTATCCGATTCTCGTACCCGTACCTGTATTTGTATCCATACCCGTATCCGCATCGGCAACCTAGAAATTTAACTATCTTCGACCAATTAATCCATCCCCTTGAATGACCCTCAGCATGAATAAATTATTTTGATATTTATAACGCTGGAAAAATATTGTAATATAAACAATATATTGTATTAGAGATTTTAAGATTTTGCAGTCCATAAAAAATAGATGTAACGCTTTTGGAATTTACTGTGTGCCTGTATTTAATTTTTACTATAAAATTTAATAATTCAATTTAATAATTTTATAAATTAAGTTATTACTTTATTAATTTTATAATTAAAATTTTTATTATTTTATTAATTAATTTTATATATGAAATTATTAATTTCCCCATTAATGGGCCAAGGGTTTAGGCTTCCACTCAAAGTAGGGAAGATAAGTTGGCTTGGGTTCCTCCTCACCCTAGATTCTTTAAGCTTAACTTTGATGGAATGGCAAGAGGCAATCCCGAGGCATTGGATGCGAGATATATTATCAGAGATTGCTCGGGTTCACTGATGAGTGCTGCTTCCCAAAAACTGGGGAATGGTACCAACAATGAGGCAGAGGCTCGAGCTTTAGTCCTTGGCTTAGAGTTGGTTTTCCAATGTGTTATTGATCAAGTAATAATTAAAGGTGACTTGATGGTCATGATTCAAGCTCTTTAAAATCGCAGGTCAAAATCTTGGAAGATAAATAACATTCTGGGAAGAGCATGGCGTTTCCTCTCTTCTCTGGAGTCATTGGAAAAAATTTATTGTTTTTGTGAAGCGAATGCAGAGGTGGATTTTCTAACTAATCAGGGGATCTCTTGATCTGGTCATTGATAATAACTCTGATTGTTGTTCTGGGCCCGTGCTGGGATTATCCTGATATTCAAGGTAAACATTTTGGTAAACCTATCTCCAAACAACTATGTTATATAAAATCCTTACTTAACCAGAAACTTTACTTTAACTGTGGTTTACAGCCAACAAAACATCTCAGATTTTCAAAATAATAAGTCTCCATCCAAGTCTTACAAGTAAGAAAATTTCATCAACTCAGGTATGTTATCATAATTTGCAATCCCACAGGTAAATATTTTGGTGAACCATAAATCAATCAAGCAAGGGGAGTTTTAGACAACCAAACGCCATTAAGGATACATGGCCCTATGTCTGAGACCTTTTCAATATCATAAGATTAAAAATTTAAATATGGAATTCCTTTTTGAAACCACAGCAGATGGTTACTTTGGTAAATCTATCAAGAAGAAGTTAACTATGGAATTCCTTTTTTAAACCACCTTAGACAGTTACCTTGGTAAATCCATCAAGAAATAACTATGTTTTATTTAACCCAATGACCTCAAGGATCTGAGGCTCGTAAATCTATCAGGAAACGTGTGTGTTTGATTTAGCAGGACATCCTAAGAAAAAAAGTTGGTACAAAATCTATGTAATATTATTTACAAACAAATTCAAAACTTTAATATGTGAAAAAACAATTGGCCATTAATCCAAGACCCTGGCAAAATTATAATACTAAAGAGTACTTTTACTTTTAAGATTAGTTTCTTCCCGGCGTAAAAATGAGTAAGGTTCTTCCAGATTTAACTGTATAAAATTGTTATTTTGGATCTCGCTACTTGATCCATCTTGAGGGAAGAGAAGATTGAAGCCAGCACTCTCTTCTCTGAAGATGGATCCAGTAGTGAGATCCGAAACTTCTGGAAAATAACAATTTTATGCGATTAAATCCCATAAAGATTACTACATGAAATAAAAAAAAATTGAGACCCTGGATGTCCCGTTGTTTAAAGTCAACACAACGCTGTCTAGAGATTTGCATAAGAAGATTCCCGCTCAAGTCTTATAACAAGGCGCTTCCTTTGAAATTTATTTAACAAACAACAGCCATTCACTAGTAAACGGAGACAGATTTTCTCGGTACAGAATTTTTGTTCACGACAGTATTGTTTATGGCCTTAACTAAACCCTAACATCAAAACAGGCGAAATTTGCATTGCAACAGAGCTGAAGACCTTTTTGACGGCACTAGCAGTCTTTTTGAAGATAAATCGCAGACGTTCACATAGGCTAGACCCCTACTAATACCAAAATCAGACGAGTCTAAATTAAAGCAGAGGCTAAAAACTTATAAATATCGATCTCTTTACACAGATAACACAAACAAGTGAAATCGAGCTCAAAATAAAGATCGTGGAAGAGCGATGAGTGTTACCTGTAAAGAAAGAGTGTTCGCCTAAGGAATCGAGCTGCAGGTCTTCCAAATAAAAAATGGCTCCCGCAGCTTGCGATAAGAGGAGAAATTCAATCGAACGCGAATAAAGATAAAAGGGGTTGGTTGCTTGGCCGGCGGTCTTCGGACACCGAGAAGAAAATTCTTCTTCGCTAGGGTTTCGTCGCCTCAGTTAGGGTTTGTTAGGGTTGTATTTGGAAAAAGAATATTCCGTCGGTGGTAATGAAATATTCGTAGGGGAGATGTTGTTTTGGAGATGCGCCTTGTGGCAAAAGCTTATATGGCTTGTTTTGGGGGCCCTGTTCTACCATCTCCAAAAGGGAGAGTTCTTTTTGGTGTGGAAAAGTGGATTCCTGACCCGTTGCTTACCATTTTAACGATGGAAAGAAAAATGACCAGATTTGAAGAATATGTTGTAATAAAATCATAGGAAATAAATTAATTTTTTATCTTTTTAATGGATAAAATCTAATGATTTGACATATATTTTGAAGAAATTCATTATTTATCGATTTTAAAAATATTAAATTTTATACACTTTGAATAAAAATATTTGGACATTATAAAAGTTATGCAAATTTTTGTGTGGCGCTGATTTTTTTTTTTGACAATCACTGACATTAACATAGACATAATGGTATACATTAAGTGACATTTGGGGAACTATTCATTCATTTGCAAAGCGTCGGTAGTTTTGTCAGGGAGTAACATGATAGGGTTCTTAAACATGGATTTGGGTGTTGCAATATGTTTCTTTTGACCTCGACATAATTGACCTTCTCACTCACCATCCTACACAATTTGTAAGCTAAAACATTACAATCCTTACATTATAGCATATGTATAGTAGATTTTTGAGAGTACATGTTATCTTAAATACCAGATTTTAATAGAAAGGTTTTTGCTTGCCCGAAGAAACTTATATTTTTTTATAGATGATTTGTGTGCATGTGAACCTCTTTTACAATCCTTCCTATATTTAGGACAATCGTTCTTCCAACACAGCGATTAACAGTGTATCAGTTAGAACATCACTTCACTTTGGGATATGAGATGTGTAGGTAACCTAATTGTGAGCAAGGTTTGAAACTAAGTTGTATATAATCTAATATGTTGTTATTAATAGAATAATCATTAAATAATTATAGAGAATAAGGTCACAGATTGCCTTGACACGTTGAGATTTTAAAATTGTAAGTTCTTCAAATATTTATACTTTCAAGTAAAATAATTAAACCTGAGGCACAATCAATGTGAAAAGATAACATGTTTATGCTTGTAAAGTGTGATAATAGTTCTATACAAGAAATAAATTATCTTAGAACATTACCATAGAAATTGTAAGGGTTGACAACAAGATTAAAATGAATGGCCATGTTGTAGTTGGGAAAATGGGTTTATATAAAACACATAACCTTCACAATCATTCTACTAGTATGTAGATACTAAACTGCAATAGATGCTCTAGTCTTTGCTTGAAAGTAAATGGTGAGTTTTCTCGTTGAATGGCATCAAACTTGAGCAGCTTATCACTCACCAACGTGTGTAAGTGTTAAACAACATGTTTGTTAATGTCAGACACTGTAAATGTAATTGTTGTTTAAGCTTTACCTTGGAAGTTAGCCATTCATAGCCTCTGTAAATATAAATTTGGCCACATCAGCCTTGATTGAGTGCCACTACATTTAAGCCCCTGAATAGTTATTGTAAATGCTTCAATAACTTTTTTGGACAACTTATTCTCCTATAACATGTCTGGCCATTCAAAAAAATTATAGGAGGAGACTAATCATAGTTCTTAGGAAGTTACATCATGATACACTTATCTAGCAAATCAAAGACAGTTGGAATCAATTTTACTTACTTGGATTGGTTTGAGTGAAGATTGCATTGCCATCAAAGTTGTAGGTTTTGAGCACCATGATATTCTTTTGAAAGTGGAATCATGTGTTGCAACTATATTTGGTTCGTAACATTGGCCTCCCTTAAGGGTTGCTCTACAATCTACACCTCTGAGTTTACAAGCATAGTCCAAAGCAGTCTAAGACAATATTTAAGCAATCCAAGTTTAAAAAGGCCTAGCCATTTGTGTTGAATTGTGTTAGTCGTCCATTACAGGCATCAAAATTCTTGAATATCACAGGTGATTACCTCATTCGATTCACAATTGCACGGATATAGGATTGTCATTATAGAAGCCACATTGTTATGTGGTAAATGTGTGATGAGACGTGTGTCACCACTTGAGATATTGATGGCATGGCATGAGGTGTGTGTTTCCACTTTAATCATGTTAGACATGTAACCACTAACCATTAACCAAAAAAAAAAAAAAAGTTTTTTTTTTATATTTTTGTGAACAAATCTTTAATTAATAATATAATTTATTTTGATATAATTCTTTACTAAATATAAGTATCAAACATTATATTTTAATATAGGCTCTCATTAAATTTAAAAGAAGTTTATGCTTTCACATACGAGGATTAATATCTTTAAACATGAATAAAATTATTATTTATATTTTATATTTCAATCTCATAACTTAACTCATTGATATTTTGACATTGACTCCATCTAATTTTTAGATATTGTCATGGAATTGAGTTGTGAATTGAACTTATTTAAGATGTCTATTTAAAATAAGTAAAATATATTGTATAAAAAAATGTATTTAAATTCGTTAATAAAATGTTTGAAAGATTAGTTTAGTGAATTGATTGTCTTTAATTGTATACAAGTTTGACTCTCGATGTGGTTATTTTTGGGGTTTAAGTGGCCAGTGATGGCCATTTTAATTCCCCCAAAAAGGTATAATTTCTCAAATAAATGTTTCGGCAATAAAGAATGTGAAAGTTCGAGTGAAAACAAAGACCCAACAGGTATAAATTGTTGTATTATAGATCAACCTAGTTCTAATAGTGTCCTTAGAAAATTTAATGGTTTTTTAAAAATGATATTTTTCTTTTAATTTTCATATATATTTGTGCAACTAGATTTATTTTATCCATGTTATGTTGTGATGATAGAAAAATATGGGGATAATATATGGTAGATTGCAATATTTACTCTAAGATGATGGGCATCATTCATCATCTAGGTATGAGGATGGTACAGGGTTCTAGTCTTATTGCATTTTGAATACTCACATGTATTATTGTCCTCCCAATCATTATCACAATTCTAACCACAAAGCTAAAGTCTCAACAACTGTCCTCGTGTCAATTATAACAATAGAGATGTTTGAGATGGTGTACATGCATGTGTTTATTATTATTTATTATTACAGGGCGATGAACTTTTCAATAAGTAATGGCTAAACTATTTTTTTGTTGAGCATGGGAATTGAAACGTCTCCATCATTATCTTGCCATATGATATGGGTTTGATTCTATAAAGTTATGATTATAACCTTCCTCTCCTTGATAAACTTGATTTAGAATGAGAGAGACCCTAGGGGCTTAGGTGTTCAACTATTGTCCTTGTGCTCATAGAAACTTAGCATATTCTAATTGGTCGACCAACCACACCTGACTAGCCAATTTTTATTACTGTGTGTTTTTTAAAGGAAGTGTAAGGTAGTCGCTCCTTCGCACCATAAATTTTTGTTTCACATTTGAGATTGGCATTAAAAAATTAAACCATTAATTTATAAAGGGTTTTTTTAATGTTGTATTGCATGGTTTTCAACATAGTTCCAATTTCCTAATATTTGATATGTTACAAAATTTTGCTTTTAAGAGGGAATATTATTTCTAGAATTTTGGAAAGAGTTGAGTATGATTAACAAAGGAATCACATGAATTTGGTTTGAATGTTTGGGTACCACACAACAAAGGGAAGGGATAAGGTATTAGTTTATGAGTTTGTTGAGAATTGTACACTATATAGGTATTCATTTACCTAGGACAGTTTAAGAGTTCTAGATTGGAATAAATGAGTACAAATTGTAATGAAGATGGCTAGAGGACTAGATTATATGCATGAGGAATGTCTATAATGGATTTTACATTGTGACATCAAGGCATAGAACATTCTTCTGGATAAATAGTTTGGGGCCAAAGTTTCAAACTTTGGAGTAACCAAGCTAGTAGGTAGTGACAAAGATCATGCATTGACCTATCATGTTATCACAATATTATTAAAAAAATATTTGGATTTTCAAGGCAAATACCTCTCATGTATTGTTTTATTCTAATGTGGATTGTGATTTTATTGATTTATTCTTATAGAGATGCAAAAGACTAGATGAACATATAACACAAGCTCAATCTGAACTACCACAACTTGGTATTCAATAGAAAAAAAAACAAGATTGTCAGATCTCAAGGGAAGAAATGTCTAATTTATATAGAACAAGAGGCTACAAGATTTCTTAGAAACTTGGTTTGGAATACTATGGAATAATTCAATTATATTGTTGCCAAGGCAGATGGATAGGTCAATTTTATTGGGTATTTTTGCAAGTTTTGATGTTCCCAAAATGTATGGTCATTTAATGGTAAATATATAGTACAATCATCAATCAAAGAGTGTTGTGATGAATGTTATGAATGATGTGGAGCTTATGTAGTGTCATTACGCATTACCAATAACTTTAACTTAAAATAATGCTAGCTTCTAGACAAGGACCATACGAGGGAACATTATAGCTATCAAAGACTTGACGCTAATGAACTCTAAATATTCCTCTTAGTAGTAAGTACTAAAGTCGCATTATGACATAATTTAGCTCTCCTTCATTGCATTAGATCAGGTGACATCATATCTTTTATTTAAGTTGTTTTTATTTAACTGTCCTTCATTACATTGGATTAGATGACATCATATCTTTGGTTAGATTGTGTTTACTAGGTGTAGACACTTAAAATGGATCGTAATAATTATTAGTTAACAACTAGTAGTTGCTTTAATGGTGCAAGGAACTTTATAAGGGATGTAAAAAAAAAATTCAGGTGTCAATATATTAGCAACATGGATGAATGAAAGCAACAAAATAGACTCTAGGACCTCAATGTCTTGTCCCCACATTAACGACATACATTGTTGATTTGAGTTGCACATCAAACATGAAATCCTATTTAAATCAAATCAAATATGTCACCACACTACAAGCTATGAACCCTTTTGCAATGGGTGATGCAGGCACGTAAATCTAACCACTACAATAAATTTGGGTTTGGTGTATAATATGGGGCCCTTAGCATATGGAATCACTTGAATTACCCTATTATTGCCAGTCACCATCACCACCTAGTGCATGTTGAAATCTTTCACTAATTGCATGTTCTTTATTGCCTTTCCCTTTCTTCTAAGGGTTTGAGTTTGATGTTTCCATATGTTGTTAAGCATGATTTAATTTATCCAAATGTTAATATCTTCATAGCATGGACGAACATAAGCTACTATATAGACTCTGGTACCTAAATGTAAATAACTAACGTAAGCTACAAGATAAACTTTGGTGTTCAATTATTTATATGATTCTCTTTGCCAATATCTTTAATTTTTGGAAAAACAATTTCATAAGTGCTTATGAGTACGAAGTGGCGGAGCAGTAGTAATGAATGAAACAATTTTTGTGAAATGTATTTTTTTGTGTTTATTTAGAAAAGTTACTTTTGTTGTAGATGTTGTGGAAGAGGTATTACACAAAGTCTTGTTTCCTCTAATTTTCTTAGGTTTACATATTTATTATTCTTCATTCTTGTGTAATGGTCGAATATAAATGCAAGGGAGATATGCATGTCATACATTGAGTGTACTCTTGATATAGTAACAAAGGTCCACCTAGTAGTATTTTTTTTTAAGCAATAATGATATACATGGGTAAGGAAGGTGGTTTTGAATATAGAATTAGATAATGTGAACAATTTCCTCAATGGCTCCATTAACTAACTGTGGGTTCACCCATATATTAGATGTCAACATAATCTTGTGTCTTTTACATAGAATCAAGGTTGGCTCAAGTTGAGTGTCATTATGGTTAGGCGTGTCATGTTGTTTGATTTGTTTTGATTTACATATTACGTTTGGATTTTTTAATGATTTTAACATTTTTTGTTATGAATTGTTGCCAATTTGTTAATTGCATGCAAATGTGTCGAGATATTAAAATATTCTTGTTCTTCTAGAGACATGAATGTCATTATTCCTGACATGAGCATATTCTATTTTTCTCTTAATGGGTATGCATTTTTTATGTTGGTTAATGATTTTTTCAATAGTAGTTGATTTGGTGTGCATTCTTATTTATGGAAATTTGTGTACAATATTACAACTTTGTCAAATGGTTGTTAAAGTGTTTGACCAAATGACTTCCCTTGTCTAACAAACTACCCAGGATTGGTTGTACTTATGGTCCTCAAAAAAATTGTACCTTTATTCTATTCGCCAAATAAAGAGAAATAAGTATTGTTGTTACAAATACAACAGTTGTTGTTAGTGTTACCAAGAACGAGAATACAAAAGATTATAAATATTTATATACATATATATTTGCACATGACATCATGTATCACTCAAATAGATTATATATAAGACGTATTTCATTGAAGATGTTTTTTTTCATTTTTTTTCCAATTGATTTTAGAGTCATCTAATTAGGTTTTATGTAGTTAACATAAGTACAATTTTTGTCAATCTAGTTTTGAACTTGTCTAAATTGACACAGTGCATTTTATATGTTTTTTAAAATGTTGTTAGATATCCGACATATGTTTCAATCGTGTCTTTTATAGTTAAAATAGTTCGATGGAAGCTACATATTATATTGTTAGATGTGACATGTCATTAAACTTTGTACGTGTATTTTCCCATGCTTTTTTGAGGTTCTCATTGAAATACCCTGTCATTTCCCCTCATCATCACTGCCCAACTCACCTTGATATCTTTCACAACTTGCATGATTTGTATGGGATTGCACTTCCCCACCAATTCACTATTGTTCAAGTTCACCATAAAATAAAATGTCTCCTCCCCGCATAACACATTGCCACGTCATATGAAAAAAAACACGACCTCATTTTCAATGTTGCCTTCACAAAAAATATCAGATTTTTGTTTTTCAATGCTTTGTGAGCAAAATGTTAAACAAATTTAGCAGTCATGAGTTTCGAGTGCAATACAATTGCCAATTTACACTCTTTCACTTTACAAATATTCACTTTACTATTATATTATTATATAATATTAATTATACTATAGATAATATTATAGTTAATATAGCTATATAATATATATATATCATATAGTTTATATTTGTAATAATAATATATATTATAACAATATGATCTATTATCAATAATACCATATTTAATTTATAAATATTATATACCTAAATACATAATAAAAATAAAAATAAGAGCAAAAACAAAAATGATATTTTTATTTAGCTTTTAGTGATAAAAATCCGAACTTGGCACAATGATGAAAATATGAAGACCAATTTCCATATGGTTATGGACTTTTTGATTTGAAAAGTTCATGGATTAATCTTGTTGAAGACCTGGAATCAGGTAGCTGAGAGCATTATCCATTAAATACACGATGTGCCAAGTAAGTTTGACAATGACAACCTAATAAATGCAATTTAAATTAAAAATTAAAATATAAATTTACAATAATATATATTACTTTAACTTTTATTTTAATTTTTTAATTATTTTATTTGATTTTTTATTTTTATTTTCTTTTCTTAAAGATACAATTTACAAATATTATTTTATTTTATTTTTAGTATTTATAAGCTACTTTTACACTATACAAGTTAAAATACTCAATGCATTTTCATTCCCCATGACACGTTGAGAGGAACATATATTATACTAGTCTAATTCGGTTTGTTTAGATTTAATACTTCAATTTTGAGCTCATACATTTTGTTAATGATTAAAATGTCCTAAAAGAAGAGTTGAACAAGCGAAAGAGGACATGGATGAAACAAAACAAAATTTTGATGGATAAGTGGGATATTAACATATGTGAGTGCATATAGACCAATCAAGATATAAAGAGCTATGTGAAGGAAAAGTTTAAAATAAGCATGTGGACAAAGCAGTTAGGGAGGAAAAATTAGTACTACATGACTAATCTCACCTCCTCTTACGAGCATTAGGTCACATTAACTTTAATGTGAGATGGGTAGGTGGAAGACCCCAAAAGAAAAGTGGGAAAAGAGAATATGTCCTATGCACACATCAAGTATGGTTAAGACATAATGGCACTATCTTATGGAATGCTCCACCTATGACGACATCCAAGCTAAATACTCGGGTAACCTACAAGGAGTATCTATGTTCACTATGTTTGAGGATGAGAACATTGATAGAAATGGAAAATATTTTTATCAAGATCCATAGCAGGAGAGTGAACCTTCAAAGGCAGAACAACAACATGCTTGTGAACTAGAGCCCAAAAACTCAAATATGATTTCTTTCTATGGTGATTTATTCACTTCTTTGGGTTATGATTTTTAGTTTGGGATCCCGTAGACTATTTTTGGTCTCGTTGATGTTATTAAAAATATCTATCTATCAATGGTAACTTCACAGGTGTCTTCCATTCTAAAGGTAACTTGTTGATTAGTGAATCATAGTGGTCTAAAGATGTTAAAAGTAGTAATCATCATAGTTCTAGAGAAAAGAACATAGTAGTTTACCTCACATTTTTTGTAGTCCACAAGAATTCCCGTAGCCTATATAATCTTTCCTACAATCTGGGAGTCTTGGGTTTGTATACTTGACAAACCGTATCTAATAAGTATTGAACCTATGTTTTATCTTATTTTCCAACTCATCTACCTTTTTCCATAGAAATAAATGAACTGTCTATGTGGGAAGTTTCAATGACTGCGTAACAACTTGGAGAGCGAATGACAAGAATGGCATCTTTTTGATGTGCAAACGAATCTACCTTATGTTTCTCCCTGTAACATGCTTTATGCATAATTATCATTATTTTAATATACTCTTTTATTTATTGATTGTTTTTTCAAATTCAATGTTATTTGCAAGTTTGTTAAATTTTTATGGTCCCCTTACTCTTGCTCAGGTTCTCAACATTTCCTTTCTCCCCATAAACTTCCACTCTCTTTCCTCTATGTTCTAAGCCTTACGTCAAAAATGTTGGGACATTTTTTAAATTTATTGTTCCCAAAATCAATTATGCTCATTTTGTAGACAACCCCTATGAAACTTGTCTGTTTCATAATCTACACTCTAAGTTCATTGATCGAGACAAGATTCTCTTGATCTCAAGCGAAGTTGTCTGACATCATAGCAAAGTTTGTGACATTCTCGCGCCTCAAAAATCATGAAGCTTGTTGTAGTCATAAACTGATCAAAATGTCAATTTTGATCATTTTGGGGGTGTTAGTGAAAATTTGATTTTGTTCATGTAAGGTCGGCACTTTTTGCCACTCTTACATGGTTTTTATTTTTCACATGCTTAAGCGGCACTTTTTGCCGCCATTACATGTTCTTGTTGCAAGGCACATGTCAAGTCGATTGAAATCGCCACCTTAGCAAGATCTCCAAGATCTTGAACTTCAAGTGGCATTAATGACCAATCGTGCCAAACATTAAAGGCTTGTTTTCAAGCTTTTAAATGTGTTATTTCATTATTTTTTTCTTATCATTTCTTTTGTCAAAATTTTCTTAGTTGATTCCTCGACCCTTTTTGCAACCGCTCGACCGTGTTGATGGAAGATTCAAATAGATTTCAAAATTCTCTGCCATCAAGCTTAGGGTTTTGAACTCACCAGGTAAGTCATTTTAATTGTTTTCGACTTCTAAGGTTTTCATTTTTTAATCAATATCCTTTGTCATTTCATCGTTTGTGTCCTAGATTATCCCTAGTGAGCCTTGTCGGCGAAAATTGTCAACCATTGTTCATGCCTTAGGTTTTAAGGTGATGAGTGTCATCGATGGTTTGACTCGACCAAGCTTTACCCTCTAAGCATGTTGGTTTAAAACCAATTCTTACCAAACATTGGGATGATGGCTATTTTAGCCACTCTCACATGTTCATGTTGTGAACAAGTTAAAAGCAAAGTCAACATTTTTCACTGCTTATGTATTTTAAGATGTTTTCAAGAGGAAGTGTATGGGTGGCAAAATTTGTCGCCTTTACATGAAAACTTTGCAACTTATACCACATGTGGTATCAGCAAAATTTGTAGCTCAAACATCAACTTAGAATTTCCTCATTACTTGCAGTGTCAGCATTTTTTGTCGCTCCAACATATAACCAATATGCAATAGTGATGAATTTTGTCGCCGATACAAGTGCACAATATCTCTCACATGCAAGGATGGCAAATTTTGCCGCCCATGCAAACATTCTCTCAAATTTTCTTAACTCTGGGATATTTTTAATTTTGTTTTTCGAGCCCATTTTCCTCTAATTTTTTTGGTTTGCTTACACTCTAGCCCTTTCAAATGTATCTCTATAGTCATGATCATCAACATGCAATTTTCCCAGATTGCCAGTATTTTCCCTAATTGCATGATCATGACTTTTTGTTGTAGTTTTTTCTATGGATTTTCTTTCTTCATCGACATCCTTCTGGTGATAACTCATTCAGATGACTGAGTTGTCTCTAAAGAAGTCAAAAGCAATGAAGTACAAATATCAAGGTGTTTTTCTAATCACCTCAATTACTTCTAATATCAATGACATTAGAGATATAAATATTGACCATGTGGACATGGTTGAGTTTGTGGAAAGAATCAAGTCAAACAATCCCAGCTCTGAAATAAAAAAGATAATTGAAAGTAACATTTATTTGGTATCTTCTTTCCCGATGGTAGCTCACAACACATAATTTGCTCTTCAGTGTGCTCAGTTTTATAACAAAGATACTAGGGTTGTGATAGACGTTAATGGTAATGTGATAATCAAACTAGATATTGAATTCATTGATAAGGTGTTTATGTGCCCTCTTACTATAAAAGTGTTAAAGCTTGATTTTGTTGAAGCAAAAAAAGAGTATGATAAAAATCTTGAGAAGGCAAATAAGGCAATCAATAGTAAATATCTCAAGACATCAAGGTCAAATTTGTCAAGGTGGCCATGGAGTTTTTCTAAAAGTGACTTTATAGAAGAAGTTGGTGATATGATAACTCTTCTTAGCAAGATAAGAGGCTTGTCCTCTTCCTCACAATTTTAAGAATGGATGTATCCTTTCATCAAGGTAATACTCTAAGACAAACAAACCATCTTTTAGGGAGAACAAATCAGCAATGCTTTGCACAAATAATTGATGAAGGTATCCACTACCTTCAAGTTCTACATGACTTCTTATCTAGTGTATATTGCAGCTTCTATGAGAATCTTTCTAGGTCTAACATTAGAAGGAGATAAGAGGGTAATCCCTGTGTATCAATACTATTCTCAATTAACATTGAAGGGTTTTATTCACCATTCTAGGAGAGTAAATGATGCTTTCTTTGCAGTATTCTTATGTCTTTTTGATACTCAACTAGAACAAAGAAGAGTGTCAAATGAGGCTTGGACAGTGGTAAATGATTTTGGATGCATGTTCTTACAGTTTCTTTCTTTCTCATACTTGAGGGTTAGATTTTTCCAAGGTCATCCTTATATGCTTCCAAGATTCTCCTCAGAAAAACTAGTCTTAATAGAGTTATAAAGACAATTGATCATTATACATAATAGATAAATAGAGCTCAAGAAGTTCGGCTTCAGGTTTCTAGTTGAAATTGGCAGGTATTCAATATTAACTATCGCAAAGGCTAGGGCCATGGAAACTGAGATGCAGCTTGTAATTATGAAGCAATTCAAGAGAAGACCCAATTTTGACTAAAAGGGCATGAAAGACAAAATCAAGAGGAAAAACCAATTCTATGAACCTATGGTTGAAGATGTTTGGGTAGATTTGAGAACAGAAAAAGATGTTAGAAAATTGGACTACACCTGGTTATTTCTTGAGCAGATTGAATATTTGGGACTTGTTGATATTCCTGAGGATCTAGTGGATGATGGAGAGTTGGTTGATGACAAATATAATACTGAATAGGTTGCTAATACCCCTCTCCCTCTAATCCAATGGTCTTAAAAAGAGTTGACCTCTTTGAGGAAAAGATTTGAGCCTATATTGGCAAACACTAATAATTAGCTAGTAAACAAGGGAATTGCTTTGAAAGAATTCTTCATAGAGTCAGAGACTGAGATTCAAGAGTAAATAAGAAAAAAGGTGGAGAACAAGACAAAGAACAAAAGTGATGTTCTCTCTTCTTCCAAACCACATAAGCCTAAAATCAAATTTGTGACGAAGAAGTCAAACGTTGTGGAGAAAGAGTCTGAAATATAAGATATGGAAGTTGAGAAATAGAGCACTGAAGAACCAACCACAAAAGAGATGGAGATTGAAGATAGACCTACAAATCAATAAGAGGAGGAAGCTTTGTCCTCACAAAAGAATGTACAATAAGAAATGGGAGTCTCTTCTCCCTTTCCCGACACACCTGTTACAGCTCCTTTGTCTATTTCTCCTATTGATATTCCCTCTTCTAAATCTCCCTCTCCTTCCAAAATGATTTTTGATAACTCTCAAAACACTTTTGAAGATATTCTCTGTTCCTCAAGATCTATTCCTAGTTTGTCCTCCTCATCTTTTGATATTGATGATGCTTCTATTTTTGATCACTTAGCAATGAATACTAAACATGTACCTAAAATAAAAACAATAGGTGCAATTTTTACTAACACTCCACCTATTATTTCCACAACCAATGCAAGTGCAGTTCCGATGATGCCAACAATGGGGATAGACCCTAATGTGAGCACTTATGTGCTTCCACCATGGTTGTCAGCTTATACACCAAAAAGAAATATACAAGCCATCTCCCCAAATGACTTTGATTTTAATAAGCTATTACATATAAAAGCTAAGACCCTGAAGAAGCCAAAGATTCTTTAAAAAATGTTTGCAGACAAGGGACACAAATTTTTGGAGATTGCAAGACCTCTATAAGATGCAACCATGGAAATTTTTGATATGAATGATTACTCTATCTCTAGAGTTGAATTAGGCAAGATAACTCATAAAAGTGCCAAGAATGATATGCAGTCAACCATGGACATCTTGATTCAAAAAATTGATAGGGAGAAAGAAATGAAAGATCACTACAAAGCAATGGTGGAAGAGTTGATTGTAGTGGTAAGGAGAATCACTTTGAGTTTAGAAGTAGTAACTCTTGAGGTCATTTTTGTAGAAGACCCCATCATTCAAAAAGCAAAAAAAACTCATCTCAAAGAAAAAGTACTTGAAGTGTACTTAGACAGGATGCATGCACAAGGAATTTCCCTACTTACAGAGCTATCTGAGAAGACAGATAAAATGAGGAAAATAAGAGCATAACTTGATGATCTCATTGATGTTGTTTCTCAAAATATTGAGAGCATAGAAAATAATCATGATAAATAGGTGGACATGAGAAAACTGAAAATAAGCACTCTAATATCAATTGGTGCCATTCCTAATAGGGACTCTTATACAAAAACTAAAGAGGCATTGACATATAGGACTCGTGTGCTTAAATATTTGATCAATGACCTTGAAACTACAAGAAAACTTAGTGAACAAAGTGATTTCAGTCTTTTGCATAAATTGGAAGAGCTACCTTGCAAGCTCGCATCACAAGATAACCAATTTCTCTCTGTAGAAGAAATGATTTAAGAAATTGAAGATATGTTCTAGAAAGAGTTTGAAGATAAAATAGTTTTAATGGCCTCTATGGACAATATTCTGGACAATCAGTTAACTTTGGATAATCTAAAAACCAAGTTAACTAGTCATGCAAAATTAGTCACCATAGTAAGAGATGCCATAGTTAGAGCCAAAATAATTTTTAGAAACACTGTTTGTCCAAATAGTATAGGGATACAAACATCTTTCACTATGTATGATGGTCACATAAAGAAAAATGGCGATACAAATTGAAGCAGTGTTTTTTTCTCTTAGTCTATTTTCTATTTTTCAGATGTACTTTTGAAACAACTTTGGACATATTTACATATACTTTTTTCATATGTAATTACATGTAAAAACATAGGAAGTCCCAAGTCAATAAGGATTCCTATTTTTGAATAGGTCAAAGTAGTTAGGTTTTTTCTAAATTTTCTCAAGGCCTCTCCCTATAAATAAAGAGGGCCTCTATTGTAATTATCCATCTTTTAGTTATTGAAGCGAAACTCTACCAAATTGAAGAGCATATTGAGACTTTGAGTTTAAATTGTAAATCAAAGTTTATCAAGTGAATAAGAAAGCAAGTGATCATTTAAACTTTGTGTTGAAATAACTTGTGTTGTATTAGAAATTATTTTTATGTCCTTTTCCTAATACGATCTTATCTGTTTGATTAAATAGTAGTGTGAGTGAAAATAATATGAGAGATGTTCTAAAGTTTATTGTGGAGACTTTGTGCTACAATAATTATCTTGAGTTTGTGATTTAGTGTTTTAAAGTAAATAATATTGGAAAGGCTTTGAACTACTATTATCTTTTGTGGTCATATTTTTTATCATAGTTTTCAGTGAAGACTTTGGGCTACACCTAATTCTACTGTGTTCTAAATTATAAATCAATAAAAGAAGCAATGATAGACTTTATGCTCTCGTGGGTTTATTGGTTTTTTAGTTAGTATCAATAAAATGTTCTTTTATTTTGTAAACATCATTTCTAAAAAAAGAAAAATAGATGATATGGTCTCACCCCGGAATTAGCATTTAGTTTAAATTAGTTTGTGATAGTTTATAGGGAACCTCCCCTTGCTGAGAGGAGAGATTTATCTCATTACATTATGGTCGATATAACTATTTTTCCTTCAATTAGTTGAAGATAAAATATTCACCCAATAATTTTTTTGGCGACTCCGTTGGAGAAGAAACGTGCAACTTGAAACCTCACACTCTGAGTTGAAGCATTTTTAGTTCTTTTCCATTTGTTGTAAAATATTGTTGAGTATATTACATTCTAGCAGATTCACGATATACGAGAAGCAAAAGAGCTCAAGGTATTATTGATCCTATATTTGAGTTGATGCAGCAAAATAATTTTTGTCTTTTGTCTCTACAACCTCGCCTTCAGCGAACCAAGAGTTTTCCTTCTACCAACACTAGGTCTCCAATACCAAGTGAAGCTTCTAGTTCTAATGCTATTAGAGTTTTATCTATTCATACTCTTCAAAGGTTTGTTGTCCTGCCTTTTAATTAGTGCATCAAGACAGCCCAAGGCCCTTGGGGTAACACTTTTGGTCCTCTAAATTTAACCCCACCTTTGCATGAACTACCTCGTAGTTCAAGAAAGAATTTTTCAAACTTATATGGTGATGGAAAAGTTCACCCTGATGAACACATCGCAACTTTCTACATAGCCTGTGGTGTGATAGGTGTTGAACATGAAGATGTAGTAGTAAGACTTTTTGTGAAAACATTGCAAGGTGTTGTTGCATATTAGTTTTATCATCTTCAAGCTCAGATTATAACCAATTAGAACACTCTCAAGACCAAGTTTGAGGCTAAGTTCAAACCTGCAGAAGATGCACATGCCTTATTGGCTCAGCTTACACAAATGAATGAGCCTCATGAACCTATGCGAAACTTCATTGCTAAGTTCAATTAGCTGAGAAATAGGATTTCTATAACCACTCAGCCAACACTAAAGAATCTTAAGTGTTTTTAATCAATACTCAACTTCTCAAAGTGAGTTTTTTGTTAAGGTGGATTGGCCCTACAGATCTTCTTATAGCTCAGATTTTAGCTATCAAAGTCAAAGATCTTATTTTTGTGAGTAAGATAATAAGAGATTCTAATAGAAATAAATGTTCCTCTTCTACTGAGAATTCTTCCACAAGCACCACTGACCCTATGGTGCAAAAGTTAGCAAATGAATTGCTAACTCTAAAAAGTTAAATGTCCCAAGGTATGTCTGCCCTTCCTTCTTATCAGGATATATCAAGGAGGACATTTCCTAATAATTCATATCAAGGCAACGCTGCTAAAAATTAAGGGCAACCTAATCATCTTCCACTTACACAGGGGAAGCTTGCCATTGAAGTAGCACTGATCAACTCAGTAGTTAGTTATTATGAAGTCAAACATGATCATTCTTTCCAACCCGAGTTAGACCAAGAGAATGATGCTAATATCTTTGTAGAAAGAGAAGAAGAATTAGCTGCAACTTTACCATCAGCTTTCTGAATTACCAAGATGAAGCTAAAAAAGAAGGAGAAGTGTATGATGGAGTATATGCTATTTTTACTAGGTCCTAGAATTAGTCAACTTGACAAGTTGATAAAGAAAAAGTAAGAGAATTACCCTAATCAGTGATCCCAATTGCTAAACAGGGAACTTTGTTGCCTTTCCAATCAAAGGACCTGGTGGAAAATAAATAAGTACATCTAACAATCATGTATATTCTGTTTCTATTCCTTAGACTAGTACTACATCAAATAAAAATTAGAATGATGGATTTTCTTCCTCTATTTTTAGTTCATTCTAGTTATTTGACATAATAGATCATGCTAGGAAGACCAAGATCTAAATGTTTGAAGCTGAGTATTTACAAGCTAATCCTGAACGGTTTGATAGATTGGCTAAATACGTCAAAAACAAAACCATCCCTATAGAACGAAATTTTTCAAAAGTTACCTATGATTTCTCAAAGAACAAATCTATCCAAAATAATATTGTCACTATTCCCCTTGTTGCCTTTAAAAAAATAGAACCTTTCTATGTTTCTCTATTGGTAAATGGTCATAAGTTGAGCAATTGCATAATAGATTCTAGAGCCTCTGATAATGTTATGCCTATCAATGTAGAAAACTCCCTTAGTCTCACCTTAACTAAGACTTTTGGGAGATGTTTTTCCATAGAAAATAAGTAAGTACCACTTTTGGATCAAATCAAATATGCCTAATTTGCATTTGTGGCTCTTCTAGATAAGAGGATTAAGATGATAGTCACAGTGGCTGATGTTTCAGCTTCTTATGGCATTCTTCTCAGACGTAATTTTTGTAAGGATGTAAGTGGGGAGTTGAACATAAATCTATCTGAAGCAAGGATACATGTTAAAGGCATCATGCAAAAGTTACTTCTTGAAAAGGAGGGCAAACATATCGTTACCCAAACGACAAATCTTGAAGCACAAATTTTGTTTGAGTCCTCAGGAATGGGTAATTATTTCTTATCCACTGAAGATGTTTCTAGTTCATCAGATGAGAGTTCATCAGGTGATAGCTCAAATAATTCAAATGGAGAATCAGAAGAGTTTTCAGATGAAAGTTCAGGTAAAGACATAGTAATGCTAGATTCTTCCCTCACTGATGAAGAGGAATCTTCTGATCAATGAAATTCAAAAAAATCAAATTCTAATGAGGTTTGGGTTTTAGAATTTGATGGTAGTTGTTCCTCTACCCGTTTTGGACCCAGAATTGTTTTGATATCCCCACAAGGAGATATATTCCCTTTTTTATATAAGTTGTAATTTGACAATACCAACAATACCACTGAATATAAGTCATTGTTACTCAGATTGAAAGTTGCTCATGCTAGAGGTGTTAAGATTCTTCATGCTCAAGGAGATACTAAATTAGTAGTTTATCAAGTAAGAAATTTATATCAAACCAAAAATGAAATATTGTGACATTATCGCAACTATTTATGGGATTACATTGAAAGTTTTGATGCTTTCAATATCTCTGTGGTACCAAGAGAATTTAATGATCATGCAGATTTATTAGTTATCTTTGCCACTCTCATGGTTCCTCATAAAGATTTCAAAGGAAATAATTACACTATTGAGCTGGTCTTTCAACCAAGTTTACCTGATAATGTTGACCATTGGCAGGTGTTCAATAGTGATAATCAAATAATTGCTTTCTTGGAAAATATGGATAGCTTTGATGAGCTCTATTTTAAAGGTAGTGAATCTCCACCATGTAAATATATTTTTGAAATAGATTCACAAACTGGTGAAGAGTTTCTTCAACTGAAAGGGAATAAAATTCTAAAAAGTTTGGTTTCTCTTGAAAAGTTATTTGATAAGCATGACAGATATATCAAGCAGCAACAACTAGATTCAAGTTCCTCTATAAAATTTGAGCAAGTAAATTTGAGTTCGGAGGCAGATCCCAAAATGGTCAACATTGAGAAATGTTGTACTGTTGATGAAAAGTTCAAATTCATTACTCTCCTTTGCCATTATATTGATGTTTTGGCATATTCTTATGATGATCTGAAATCCTTTAGGCCTAAGGAAATTCAGTATGTTCCCCTTAAAGTTGGGTTATTGCCTCACAAGCAGAAACAAAGATAATACAACCCCAAAATATCAGGTACTATCCTTTCTAAGATTCAGAAGATGTTGAATGCAAAGATAATTTTTCCAATTCATCATTCCACTTGGATCATGAACATAGTTCCTATAAGGAAGAAGAATGGAAAAATTAGTATTTATGTTGATTTCAAGAATCTCAACCAATCTTTTCTAAAGGATAATTACCCCTTACCCATCATGGATCAAGTATTGCAAGTGGTAACTAGTTCGAAAATCTTGTCTATACTAGATGGTTTTTTGGGGTATAATCAAGTGGAAGTTAATGAAGTAGATTAGTATAAAACTACTTTCACTACACCTTGGGGCACATTTACCTATCACAGAATGCCTTTTGGTCTGATCAATGCTGGTGCCACATTCCAGAGAGCAATGGACCTTGCCTTCAAAGATGAGATAAGGAAGTTCATTATGGTGTGTCTTGATAACTTGACTGTTTTCTCCAAACACCATCATGATCATGTGCACTATTTATGACAAGTGCTGGAATGTTGTCGGCAAAATGGTATCTCTCTCAACCCTGAGAAGTCATTTTTTGAGGTTATAGAAGGTAAACTTCTCAGTCACATTGTATCCAAAGAAGGCACTAAAATTGACTTAAAAAGAGTCAAATCTATTGAAAGTCTTACTCTGCCTACTAGTAAGACTACATTTCATTCTTTCTTTGAAAAGGTGAATTTTTTGTGAAGGTTCATTCCTGAATTTGTAGAGAAAACCTGTCATATCGTCAACATGATGAAGGGTAAGGCTAATTTTCATTGGACTACGAAAGGCAAAATGATATTTGAGGATATCAAGAAGGCTATTACTCATGTTCTAGTCCTTATTTGTCCTAACTATACCAAAGATTTCATAGTATACAGCTACGCTTCTGAACATACACTTTCAACCATTATAGTTCAACATAATGAAGAAGGTGTGTAATCTCCCATATCATTTATGAGTTGTCCTCTCAAAACTCATCAATTGAAATATTTGAACATAGAGAAGCATGCTTATGCCATGATTAAGGTGGTAAAGCATTTTCAGTTCTATATCCTGAACTCACATACTATTGTTCTGATGCCTGACACAATAGTAAAGTCTATTCTAACTCAACAAGAGTTCGACACTAAAGGGGCAATTGGATTGCTAAGATGTAAGAGTTTGATCTTAATATAAATCCTACTAAGCTTGTGCATGGAAGAGGTTTGTGTCCATTGATTGTTGATAATGTACCAAAAGAGACAGGGGATGAAGAAGTAGAAGTTAAGGACACGTCAACAATTCTTTTTGTCACTACTACTGATGAGTGGTATTTAAATATCTCTCATTTTCTTACTTATGGTGAGTGTCTTACCCATATATATTATAAGGAGAAAAGAACTTTTAAGTTGAAGGCTACTAACTATGTCTTATGGGACAATGGTTTGTACAAAAGAAGCCTCGATAGAGTATTTCTTCATTGCGTGGATAAAGCACAACAAAGTAGACTTCTAGAGTCTTTCCACAATTTGGCTTATGGAGAACATTTTTCTGCACCCATAATGGCTCACAAGATTCTACGAGCCAGATACTATTGGCCTACACTATTTCAAGATGCATATAAGTGGGTGCATAGGTGTGAGTTGTGTCAATAGTTCGTTAGAAAACTTACGTTGGCCGCATTACCTCTCAAGTCAGTGGTGATTGAAGAACCTTTTCAGCAATGGGGCATCGACTTCATTGGCATTGTGAACCCACCATCAAGTGCAGGATATGACTATGTTCTCATCATGATAAACTATTTTACCAAGTGGGTGGAAGCCATCCCAGTTAAGCATACTACTTTTGAAGTGATATGCAATTTCCTAAAGGAAAATATTATTTCCTAGTTTGAAGTTCCAAACAAGATTATAGTAGACAATGCTACTTGTTTTTCTTCCCATGAGATTACTAACTTTTGTTACAAGCACGAGATCATTCTTTCCCACTCCTGAGACTATTATCTACAAGGAAATGGTCAGGCATAATCTAGTTACTATTATTAGGAAACTGATAGATGAGAATTAGAGAACTTGGCATAAAGCATTATTTGATGCTTTTTGGGCAGATAGAATTACCCATAAAAGGGCAATAGGTATGTCGCTATTTCAACTTCTGTATGGTCTAAATACAGAGATACCAATTACCTTAGAATTGCTAGCATTGAAGTTGGCAAAGGTAGTGGAAGATAGGACTTTTGAAAGTTCTATTGATTAAAGGATTATGTACCTAAATAAACTTGAGGAACAATGAACTATGGTAGTGGACCGTATCGCTAAGCATCAAAGTCAAGTAAAGAAACTCTTGACAAGAAAGCAAGAACTCATGAATTTTAGATTGGAGATTAAGTCTTATTGTAGGACAATAAGAGATAACCAAAATGAATGCATAGAAAGTTTGATTCCTTATGGAGAGGTCTGTTCACCATTCATCAATTATGTGGTGGAAATAGCTTCTTGCTAGAATATCAAGATGAAACACTATTCTTGCTACCTCACAATGGGCAACATCTGAAATACTTCAATTTTTGAAGTATCAGATAAGTTCATTTGTATATTTGTATAGTTTTGTGTTTTTATTTAGTCTTTTATGTCTTTTTCATTTTGGTAGCTTGACTTCATAGCCCAATGGCATGGATGAAGGCACTTAGAGATTGGATTCTTCTCCCTTTGATCATTTCAAAGTTCAATCGATGGAAGTTCCCCAGTTGGAGCCAGTTGTCATTCCCAAAATCAACTACACTCATTTTGTAGACAACCCCTACGAAACTTATTCATTTCGTAATCTACACTCTAAGTTTTTTGATCGAGACAAGATTCTTTTGATCTCAAGAAAAGTTGTCTGACATCTTAGGAGAGTTTGTGACATTCTCCTGCCATGATTTCTTGAAAATCGTGAAGCTTGTTATAGTCGTACACTGATAAAAATGTCATTTTTTATCATTTTGGGGGTGTTAGTGAAATTTTGATTTTTCTCATGTAAAGTTAGTACTTTTTGACACTCTTACATGGTTTTTTCTTTTTCACATGCTCGAGCGACACTTTTTGCTACTCTTACATGGTTTTTATTTTTCACATGCTCGAGCGGCACTTTTTGCCGCCATTACATGTTCTTGTTACAAGGCACGTGTCAGGTCAGCCAAAATCGCCGCCTGAGCAAGATGTCCAAGATCTTGAACTTCAAGTGGCATTAATGGCCACTTGTGCCAAGCATTAAAGGCTTGTTTTCAAGCTTTTAAATGTGTTCTTTCATTGTTTTTTCTTATCATTTCTTTTGTCAATATTTTCTTAGTTGATTCCTTGACCCTTTTCGTAACCGCTCGACCATAGTGATGGAGGATTCAAATAAATTTCAAAATCCACCGCTATCAAGCTTAGGGTTTTGAACTCGCCAGGTAAGTCATTTTAATTATTTTAAACTTCTAAAGTTTTTATTTTTTTGATCGATATCCTTTGTTATTTCATCATTTGTGTCATAGATTATCCCTAGTGAGCCTTGTCGATGAAAACATCCAACCATTGTTCATGCCCTACGTTTTAAGGTGATGAGTGTTGTCGGTAATTTGACCCGACCAGGCTTTACCCTCCAAGCACATTGGTTGAAAACCAATTCTTACCAAACATTGTGATGATGACTATTTTAGCCACTCTCACATGTTCCTGTTATGAACAAGTTAAAAGCAAAGTCAGCATTTTTTGTCGCTTATGTATTTTAAGATGTTTTCAAGAGGAAGTGTATGGGTAGTGAAATTTTCCACCTTTACACAAAAACATTGCAACTTATACCACATGTGGTATCAGCAAAATTTATCGCTCAAACATCAACTTGAAATTTCTTCATTACCTGTAGTGTCAACATTTTTGGCCACTCCAACATATAACCAATATGCGATAGCAGTGAATTTTTCCACCAATACCAGTGCACAATATCCCTCACATGTAAAGGTGGCAAATTTTGCCGCCCATTGCAAACATTCTCTCAAATTTTCCTAACTCTGGGACATCTTCAGTTTTGTTTTTTTGAGCCCACTTTTCTCTAATTTTTTGGCCTTCTCGCACTATAGCCCTTTCAAGCGCGTATCCATTGTCGTGATCATCAACATGCAATTTTATTAGATTGCCAATATTTTTATTAATTACATGATCATGAATTTTTGTTGCAGTTTCTTCTATATATCTTCTTGCTTCATCGACATCCTTCTGGTGATAGCTTGTTCAGATGATTGAGTTGTCTTCGAAGAAGTAAAAAATTATGAAGTATAAATATCAAGGTGTTTTTCCAATCACCTCAGTTACTTTTAATGTCGCTGACATTAGAGATACAGAGATTGGCCATGTGGACATGGCTGAGTTTGTGGAGAGAACCAAGTCAAGCAATCCCAACTCTAAAATGAAGAAGATAATTGACAACAACATTCATTTAGTATCTTCTTTCTCAGTGATAGCTCACAACACATAATTTGTTCTTCAGTGTGCTCAATTTTATAACAAAGATACTAGGGTTGTGATGGATGCTATTGGCAATGTGATAATCAAACTAGATCCTGAATTCATTGATAAGGCATTTATGTGCCTTCTTTCTATAGAAGTGTTAAAACTTGATTTTTTTGAAGCACAAAAAGACTATGACAAAAATCTTGAGAAGGCAAAGAAGATAATCAATAATAAATGGCTCAAGACGTCAAGGTCAAATTTGTCAAGGTGGCCATAGAGTTTTCGTAGAAGCGACTTTATAAAAGAAGTTGGTGATCTGATAACTCTTCTCAGCAGGATAAGAGGTTTGTCCTCTTCCTCAAAGTTTCAAGAATGGATGTATCCTTTCATCAAGGTAATACTCTAAGGCAAACAAACCATCTTCTAGGGAGAACAAATCAGTATTACTTTGCATGAACAATTGATGAAGGTATCCACTACCTTCAAGTTCTACATGACTTCTTATCTGGTGTATATTGTAGCTTCTATGAGAATCTTTCCAGGTCTAACATGATAAGGAGATAGGAGGGTAATCCTTGTGTTTCAATACTATTCTTAATTAACATTGAATGGTTTTATTCATCATTTCAAGAGAGTAAATGATGCTTTTTTTTGTAGTATTATTATGTATTTTTTATCCTCAACTAGAATAAAGAAGAGTGTCAAATGAGGCTTGGACAGTGGTAAATGATTTTGGATGCATGTTCTTACAGTTTTCTTCTTTCTCATACCTGAGGGTTAGCTTTTTCCAAGGTCATCCTTATATGCTTCCAAAATTCTCCTCAGACAAATTGGTCTTAATGGAGTTATGCAGACAAATGATCGTCATACATAATAAACAAATGGAGCTCAAGAAGCCCAATTTTAGGTTTCTCGTTGAAATTGGTAGGTATTCAGTATTAACTATCATGTAGGCTAGGGCCATGGAAACTTAGATGTAGTTTTAAACTATGAAGCAATTCAAGAGAAGACCTAATTTTGACTACAAGGGCATGAAAGACACAATCAACAGGAAAACCCAATTCCATGAGCTTATGGTTGAAGATGTTTGGGTAGATTTGAGAATAGAAGATGTCAAGAAATTGGACTACAGCTAGTTATCTCTCGAGCATATTGAATATCTAGGAATTATTAATATTCCTAAGGATCTAATGGATGATGGAGAGTTGGTTGATGACAGATATAATACTAAACAGGTTGATAATACCCCTCTCTCTCTAATCAAATGGTCTAAAAAAGAGCTGACCTCTTTGAGGAAAAGATTTGAGCCTATATTGGCAAACACCAATAATTGGCTAGTAAACAAGGGAATTGCTTTGAAAGAATTTTTCACAGGGTCAGAGACTGAGATTCAAGAGTAAATAAGAAAAAAGGTGGAGAACAGAATGAAGAACAAAAGTGATGTTCCCTCTTCTTCCAAGCCACATAAGCCTAAGATCAGATTTATGACAAATAAGTCAAAAGCTGTGAAGAAAGAGTTGAAATAGAAGATATAGAAGTTGAGAAATAGAGCACTGAAGAACCAGCCACAGAAGAGATGGAGATTGAAGATAGGCCTACAAATCAACAAGAGGAAGAAGCTTTGTCCCCACAAGAGAATGTACAACAAGAAATGGGAGTCTCTTCTCCCTTGCCCGTCACACCTGTTGCAACTCCTTTGTCTATTTCCCCTATTGATATTCCCTCTTCTGAATCTCCCTCTCCTTTCAAAATAATTTTTGAAAACCCTTAAAACACTTTTGAAGATATTATATGTTCCTCAAGATCTATTCCTAGTTTGTCCTCCTCATCTTTTGATATTGGAGATGCTTTTATTTTTGATCACTTGGTAATGAATATTGAACAATTACCTAAAGTAAAAAAAATAGGTGTAATTTTTACTAACACTCCACCTATTATTTCCACTACCAGTGCAAGTGCAGTTCTAGTGATGCCAATAATGGGGACATACCCTAATGTGAGTACTTTTGAGCTTCCACCATGGGTTTCAGCTTATACACCAAAAAAGAAGAAACAAGCCATCTCCTCATATGACTTTGATTTTAATAAGCTGGTGCCTATAAAATCCAAGACCTTGAAGAAGCCAAAGATTCTTTCAAAAATGCTTGGGGACAAGGGACACAAATTTCTAAAGATTACAAGACCTCCATAAGATGCAACCATAGAAATTTTTGATATGAATGATTACTCTATCTCTAGAATTGAATTAGGCAAGATAACTCATGAAAGTGCCAAGAATGATATGCAGTCAACCATGGACATCCTAATTCGAAAAATTGATAGAGAGAAAGAAATGAAAGATCACTACAAAGCAATGGTGGAACAGTTGACTGCAGTGGTAAGGAAAAGCACTTTGAGTTCAGAAGCAGTAACTTTTGAGGCCGTTTCTAAAGAAGACCCCATCATTTAGAAAGCAAAAAAGACTCATCTCAAAGGAAAAGTACTTGAAGAGTATTTAGATAGGATGTGTGCACAAAGAATTTCCCTACTTACAGAGCTATATGAGAAGACAAATAAAATGAGGAAAATAAGAGCATAACTTTATGATCTCATTGATGTTGTTTCTCAAGATATTGAGAGCATAGAAAAGAGTCATGATAAATGGGTGGAGATGAGAAAAGTGAAAATAAGCACTCTAATATTAATTGGTGTCATTCTTAATAGGGACTCTACATAAACTAAAGAGGCATTGACATATAGGAGCCGTGTGCTTAAAATTTTTATCAATGACCTTGAAACTGCAAGGAAACTCAGTGAACAAAGTGATGTCAGTATTTTGCATAAATTGGAGGAGCTACCTTGCAAGCTCACATCATAAGATAACTAATTTCTCTCTGTAGAAGAAATGATTCGGAAATTTGAAGATATGTTCTAGAAAGAGTTTGAAGATAAAATATTTTCAATGGCCTCTATGGACAATATTTTGGACAATCAGTTAACTTTAAATAATCTAAAAACCAGGTTAACTAGTCATGCAAAATTAGTCACCACAATAAGAGATGTCATAGTTAGAGCCAAGATGATTTTTAGAAATACTATTAGTCCAGACAATAGAGGGATGCAAGTAGCTTTCACTATGTATGATGGTCACATAAAGAAAAATGGCGATACAAATTGAAGCAGTATTTTTTTCTCTTAGTTTATTTTCTATTTTTTAGATGTACTTTTGAAACAACTTTGGACATATTTACATGTACTTTTTTCATATGTAATTACACGTAAAAACATAGGAAGTCCCAAGTCAATAAGGATTCCTATTTTTTAATAGGTCAAAGTAGTTAGGTTTTTTCTAAATTTTCTCAAGGCCTCTCCCTATAAATAAAGAGGGCCTCTATTGTAATTATCCATCTTTTAGTTATTGAAGCGAAACTCTACCAAATTGAAGAGCATATTGAGACTTTGAGTTTAAATTGTAAATCAAATTTTATCAAGTGAATAAGAAAGCAAGTGATCATTTAAACTTTGTGTTGAAATAACTTGTGTTGTATTGGAAATTATTTTTATGTTCTTTTCCTAATACAATCTTATCTGTTTGATTAAATAGTAGTGTGAGTAAAAATAATATGGGAGATGTTCTAAAGTTGATTGTGGAGACTTTGTGCTACAACAATTATCTTTAGTTTGTGATTTAGTGTTTTAAAGTAAAAGATATTGGAAAGGATTTGAACTACTATTATCTTTTGTGATCATATTTTTTGTCATAGTTTTCGGTGAAGACTTTGGGCTACACCTCATTCTACTATGTTCTAAATTATAAATCAGCAAAAAAAGCAACGATAGACTTTGTGTTCTCGTGGGTTTCTTGGTTTTTTAGTTAGTATCAAGAAAGTGTTCTTTTATTTTGTAAACATCATTTCTGAAAAAAGAGAAATGGATGATATGGTCTCACCCCTGAATTAGTATTTAGTTTGAATTATTTTGTGATAGTTTATAGGGAACCTCCCCTTGCTGAGAGGAGAGATTTATCTCATTACATTGTGGTCGATACAACCATTTTGCCTTCAGTTAGTTGAAGACAAAATATTCACCCAACAAAACTATAAAAAAATGGCTAGATGTTTTTTCGTGTTTCTTTTGGTCTTTACCTACTTAGAGTACACTTGCCCCCTTTATCCCACACTTTTGCTTTTAGTTATTAGATGTTGGTTTGTGTGCCAATAAAATCTTAATTTTAATTCAATCATCTAAACATACACAACCATTTTAATTGACTTATGTCAAGAGATTACAGATGGTATTTTTGTCATTATATTGAGCACTTATTATTTTAGAGAAATCAAGCAATCATTAAAACATTTATCATTATTTGAAGCTAGTATTTCTAGTGGAGCTCTTCTGGTGCATGCCCTGGGTTCTGGATAAATGTTAAGATATTTTCATTTATGTAATTTACTACTTTTAACATGTTTTATCGAGTGGTTGCCACCATTTAAGGACCTATCAATTAGGCAGTGTTACTAAAGCCCTAGTAACCCACAACACATACCTATAAAGCTAGTGTTATTTTCTTGTACACAATGAATTTAAGTCAAGGACACTAAACTAAGTAGACACCTATTTATGGTACAATGCTTATTATTTTAATATTTTAGTGTGATTTTGTGCATAAGGATAAATGGTTCAGATTATGTACTTATTGATACCTTTTCTTGTGCTTTTGCTATTTTTTTTTATGTGTGGCCTTGCCATCTTGTATTTATTTTGTTTTCTCTTTCTTCTATGTTTGCTTTTGATTGGGGATCTCCTTTTTCTCTACTTCTATTATTTTTATGTTTTTATTATAATCGACAAGTCATTAATTTTGGTATGACCATAATTGATCGTCATTGATTGTGGTCATTTTCCTATGTTGGCCCTTACCCCTTATTCCTCTTTTGCTATTTATGTGGGTATGTTTTGTCATCTTTTCCCTCTCTTATTATGTTGACATATGCATTGTTTTATCTTTGTAATGCATAAGGGTGTTTTAACACTAACAATACGATAAAACTAAGTGCACAAGGGAGATCTAGAATACAGGAGTCTAAAATAATAAATCATGTTTGCGCTGAGTGCTACAAATAGTAAATAACTGTAAATGAGCCAATTCGATAAGCATTTACTTAAATAAAGAGTGAAAGTTATGAAACAATCATATCTGGTCAGAATCTTGGGATTCTAAAAGTGCATCAATATTTTAAACGTGGTGTATCAACTCTATATGAAATTCAAATTATTCATTAACAAAGGACAAATTTGATGCGTACTTTGTTATTGTAGACACCAAAATTTGGTATAGGCTCATCTTTAATGTCCTTTATTGTAACTTTGCATATATAGACTATAAGTGACAAATGAAATATCTATTAGCATATTTGTTTGGGTCTTCCCTTTATTTTTCATATATTTGTATGGTCACTTATCCACTTTTGCTCTTCTTATCAATAGTGACAAGGGGATCCCTGATTGCTTTATTTTATCTATCTACGTGCTTTGTGGACAAGTCTGTGACTTTTAGATAGGTTCAAACCCATAAACCTATATAGGCATAATCTATGGATCACTTTTGGATCATGTTTCATTTGTGTCATTCTTTTGTTTGTTGTGTCTTGTTTGGTCAGCTTTTATGCTTCACTAGGTCTCCTAATTCAAAATCAAAATATATATAAATACAAAACTACTATAAGGCATTAAGGACGACACTTTAGACCATCAAAAACTATACAAGGATTACATGTGTTTTCTATAAAAAAAGGTTGAAGTTGAATCTCAAAGTTATAAAGGTTGAATTAATATTTTCATGCTTGTGACAAGGGTAAAATAAGAGAAAGAAAACTTAAATTTGCATTCACAATTTCACACATACACCTTAGTGAGAGACCTAAATTTGAGTTTGAGCCCTTTTTAGAGTATTAGAGATGTAGTACAACACTTGGTCATTCAAAAGGGATGGACCAAGGTGAGTCTAACTCAATATTTTTCACCCAATAATCCCATATTTGTGTATATACTAAATTTGAATTTATATTTCATCTCAGTCTTGTATATTTTTAAAATATCAATCAAAACTCTGCCCTTTAGTTTTAGAGTTTCTTGTTGCCAAAAGGCTTGCATTTGCCATCTCACTATGCTTAGTTGTTTATCTTATGGTCTGACCCTATCATTCTGATGAACTAGACCACATGTAGACTACATAAATATCAAAAGCTAATATACATCCTTCACTGTCAATTATAGATCCTTATTAGTTTTATATCTTGTAGAAAACTACCTTTCACATAGGGACACTAGCTTCAATGTTGGTCTCTGGATTTATTATCTAGTGTTTGTACCCCAAGAGTCATCTAAGTTACAAATCTTATGAAACATATGGGTTAGCATATTTGTCTTATTGAATCCTTCCATGAGATATATTGAAAAGTTGCTGCATAAATACAAAACAAATCCTTCTCATCTTTCATCTAGAAAATATTAATCAAGCACCTATCAAGCTCAATCAATCATTTGCACAACTGAGTTCTACTACCCTATTCATTCTTATTTTCATACCAATCATATGAGCAACTTTAACACAAGTCTAAAGCATCCAAAGAATAACCCATTAGTGGTATTTGTCAAATCATAAGATAGATCATTCCATGCATTCATATATAGTATATTTCACCATTATGCACACACATCACCACACATAGGGGAAAACTACATAAGTCTAAGTCCCTCTTTAAAGTATTGGATATGTAGGCAATGATCATTGACATAGGAGTTTCAGCTCGACATTGTGAGTCCACAAACCCAATCACATGACCTAGGGTGGAGAACCAGGGTTTGAGCTATATACAATCATCCAAAACATGTGCACATGATCTAAATATATCACCATAAAGGTCACAAAATACCCTAATACATGTAGGTGGTCACTCTATAATACAATGAATATTTTGTACTAGATAGAAGTGTCAGAACACAAACAAAAACATCAATGCTAGTGTCCACAGGTTAATGGTAGTGTCAAAACCTCCAAAAATAATATTTCCAAAATTAGATGACTAGATCCTAAGCATCAAGTTGCCTATTCCTACACCTGTGCATCTCATATCTATTTGTGCATCATAACATAAGTTAAGTATTATTCCTTCTTCATGATTATGCAAGAAAACTATTGATTTTAGTTATACTTTATATATTTTGCATAACTTAGCATTTTAATTCAAAATATTCATTTATCTAAGTTTTCAATTAATTGACCTGCTCTACAATAGTTTTATTCATCCTTGTGATTAGGTTATTATATTCATTTCCTTTCGAGTGCGCAACATTTAAATATTCCTCTTGTTTGTGGTCTCCTTAGACCATATTTTACATTACATTGAATGTTCTTATGTGTATGCTTGATTGCTTGTTGAGCTTGTATTGTTACTTTCTAGGCATTGCTACAATCTCTATCATACATCTTAAGGCTTATTGTGATCACATACTATGAAATTCATTGATATATGTGTGTGTGTGTGTGTGTGTGTGTGTGTGTGTGTGTGTGTGTGTGTGTGTGTGTGTGTGTGTGTGTGTGTGTGTGTGTGTGTGTGTACTTGGACATATTACTCCTACATGCTACATGATTGGTACATAGATGATATATTTATATTATCCTTTTGAAGAAAGGTGACTAGTAGTTTACGTCCCCTCACCTAAAAATGGGGGCGTATTAGTGGGGGCATGTCATAGAGACATGACCTCCACACTTACATAGTTTTTATAATTTCTAGAGTCTCAATATAGTTTAAATGATTCATATATACACTTGGGTTTGAATCCGATAGGTTTTGCACTGATTTTCACATATTTGGGACAAATGTTTTTAGATTTGTGACACATGTACTATACACAATTATAGATAAAAGGTTATATTTCAATAGATACTTCAGCTTGAGACACATTAAAGGTGCATATGCCATGTTAGTGCACTAAAAATTACCAATTTTCTAATTACATTTGTAGAACGCTATTATGAAGAAGCATTGATAACACCAGGATGCATCATTTTGAGGCTTTATCTATCTATAGTAGTTGGCTCCTTTGAGTAGTGTTGTTGAGATTCAATGTACTTAATGACCTTTGTAACAAAGATATATAGTGGATTCCATATAATCCTCATTTACTCCTACATGGCCCACCTAGTTACTACGAACAACTAAAATTATTCCAGATATTGCTACACCAAATAAACCATATAGCACTCAATGATGGTTTCCACAAACCACCACATCTTCTACTACTATTTCATGACCAGCGATCCTTGTGAGACATTCATAGAGTATTGTTGACTTTCCAATTTTAGATATGACACCTATACATGATCATTGGCAATACCATAACTTGATCTACCATATTCTTAGTCTAAATCACCTTACGAACATCCCTTAGATGGGATAATCAGTTAGACCTCACTTTCTAAAAAATATAAAATACCTAAAAAATCAAATATTCTAATAAAATACAAAAACATTGAAATAATTAAAAAATACAAAATATTTAGCATGCCCATACTTGTTTTAGTTCATATACATATGTTGTTTGCTTCATGTTAATAGATAACACATCATTTCATTTCTATATACATTTTTCACGCATAATTGAGTGTGATGCAAGCATATAATACATACATGATACATGCACATACAATTATGACGCAGATGATGATCAACTTCTCAATAAACTTCTTCTTGGCCAATGTTCTCTCTCTTCATAAGGTTCATATGATCAATCAAGAGTTCATAAATAATTTGATTATCCTCATATTTTTTTTATATTTATCATACTCTATAGGGTCTCCTTAGACATCTTATCCACTTGGAAATACACTTAATCACGCATTCCACCCTTTGCAACTTGCCCATATGACTCAGTCACTTCTAATAGCCCTTTTTTTGGCTAAAATTACATGTATAGATGTATATGGTTGTACTTTGACTATCTAATGCCATAATCAAATACCCTTTAATGATATTCAACTCTCCTTGAAATTTCAATACCAAACACTATATGTATCACCTTTTTTTACCTCTTTATAGGCCATTGTTAGGCCTAATTAGGTATCTTATGCACAATACCTCACATAGTCCTCTTCTAGTGTATGTACACATACAGACTCCAACTCAAAACACCAGTATATCTTTATATTCATTATGACCCACCTAATTACCAAATTTGAGACACTTTTACCAGTTCAACCTCTAGGAAAATGCAATTGAAGTATGAAACCCTAGAATAGGTTTCACAGGGTCAACAGGACCTGAGAGCACACAATTTACTCTTATTCACTCCAAAAAAGGTTTTCAAGCTTATGTGAAGATTTTTTAGGACTTGTATCACTTGGGACTAAATATCCAAGCCTGATCTCCTTCATTACACTATTCTGTTGAACTTTTCCTTCACATTCTTGGCTCACTGGGAGTACACAGTCATGTATGCAGGGCCTACAATGCTTTTTTAAGGGTTGTTTTGATTCTCAAATGGTTCTCAACTCTTTAGATGATTGAAAATTATCTAAAAATACTACATATACCTTGTCTAATCATTAATAATGCACAAAACCTCCTTTGTTCAACTTCTTTATGCCATTCTTATCTAAACTAGGCACATAGTCATTTTCTACAAGCTACGTAATGTTGATTTGAGGACTTAGATCTCAAGGGAGGTTTTTCCAAACTATGCATAGAATTGAAAAGGCTCATAACAAATTCAAACATGTATTGGCTTTAAGAACCAAATAATATCAAATCTCTGCATCCTCTGTTCTCTAACTGTGAGGACACACTGTCTATATAAACACATTTGCATAGGCATGTATTTATTCTTTAAACCAAAAAACATGAACACTTAAAAATGCATTATTATAAACTCATTCATTATCATGGGAAAATACTCATCAATAATTTTATAATCCACAACACAATATTATCATATCTTCTTTTATTGAATACTCCAAACACTGCTAACATATGGTACATACACACAACAAAATGTGATTGTCTTCAAAACTATCAACTTGAGGGTTTCATTCTCATTTTATTGGGTTTTGAGCCCTTTTTCCTTCAAATACAATGTGCATCTAAATAAAAAACCAAAATTACATGTCTTATATCTATCATAACACCATAACTACATCCTAGCAGTTTCTTGCAAGAATGCTTGCTCTTGATACAAACATCAAGGTTGATGCCCTCTGTACAAGTGTGACTTTAGACCAAGTTTATAGACCTACAATGCCTTCAATTATCATTTATATTCACTTGAAAAATTTATTACTACTATACCACTTGATAAAACACCACTCTATGACAAAATATTCAAAAAATCAAATTGTTCAATTTGGTGGGAAAACTCCCATTTCAATTCTTGACCTTCCTAGACACTCCTACTCACTTGGAAAGCATTCCCAAGTGCATTTGTAGACTCCTATCACTAAAAAAACATCCTAAACATGTCTATTTAATCTATATTCACTTGAATTAAGCAAAACTTGCAATCCTTTGGCTCTCATGAGTGATGCCCCTGAATCATACTCCCAAGGGGAAAAGGAACAAAACTCAGAGGTTGCTTTGATGAATATTCCCAGAATATGTTTGTTTCCTTGTTGTCAATATCTTTCTTCCTTGTAGTGTCTTCCATTAATTTTGGCTTCTCACACTTGACATGCTGCAATTCCCAAGTCTTCTTATCCTTTTGCTTATCCAAGATGAATTTTGCCTTCGCTGAATTGATTTGAGGCAACTAATTTGCCCAACCTGAACCTATTTTAGCCACTTCCCTTGTTGTATTCACACTCCTTGCTTTTTATAGGATCCTTAAACTACAATGAGCTTGATTCATGCCATCTTGTCTATAGATTGCTTATTCAAACAATAAACAATGCATTTTCTTATGTAAATCAATGTATAAGGACTACAGGTCTCTAGTTCCATACCTTATCTCACAATGCAATGCATTCTCCATACCCAATTGTCCACTATAGATACCTTCCAATCCTTTACATTCTATTATTTTCATATGTTATCTTGGTTAGTGAACATGAAATATTCTTTTTGATTCTTCATCATCAATCTCCCATATGTATTCTTTGGACATGATTACCTTGACAACCTCTAAAACTTGACCAACCTAAAATTCATAATCATATCTTTGAAATTCTAAATGCCTAGCTTCATTATGAATTCTACACACATAACCTTTGTATACTTCAAATCTACTACTAGGCAAAGAGTCAACACAAAAAACTTGAACTTAAAAAGCTTTCATGAATGTACCTTTTTCATCTTCTTCATTCACATACAAGTTTAGTTCTTTGATAATCTTTTGATGACCTCTTCTCACCTTTATACCTTGGTATTGATCTTCTTCATATTGTCCATCTTCTTGATGTGGTATCTTACACTCTCACCACTTCTCACTTGCAAGATCACTGTCACTCACACACAAAAATATAAAATCTTCAATCAAATTTAGACTTATTTGAATTCTACATACCTTCTCCCACTCAATGTTTGCTTTATCCTTGATCTTATATGGAGTTTCTTCACTTAAATGCTCCTAGCTACTCCTTTTGACTACCATCTCATAACTAAACTATCATGTTTGCTTTCATCTTCATTGAGATTATCCTTGTCATAAGTTTGATCTTCCTCATTCACATGGAGCTCTAGTGACTCTGGAACTTGCATTTTTGTCTCTACCTTGTCTTCAATCTTTGTCTTTAACTGCAAGTTAAATATTCCCATGCACATTGCATCTTCTCTCCCATAATTTTAATTTTTTATGTTGTCAATCTTTGGGTAGGGTTCTCCCTCATTGTTCTTCATTTCTTGATGAGTAATAGACTTCATAAGATCAATCTTATCTACTATAACTAGTAACATCTCTAGCTTCTTTGATTCCACGACTTGTTTGGTGGTTACTTCTTGATAACCAACATTAACACCACAAAACATATTGTTGCATCAAAATATGGAACCCTTGTGGCTCTCTATTGTGTTGTCTTCTTAGACACTTCAATGTCCAACTCACTCTCTTGTTTGGTGTCATTCTCAAGACACTTCTCATTCATCTCAGCTACAATTTATGCCCCTTTTCTTCTAGCATACTCACTACCTTCTTGATTTTTGAACCCTTTACTCTTGCATTTCATGATATCTACTAATGCCTTCTCACAAATATCACTTCCTCTATTAAACTTAGTGACCTTGTCCAATAATCTACTCTTTTGTTGGCTATCTTCCATGTCCAACTTTGTGGACTCATATCTCTCCATACTCACCATATCAAGACAACTTGTCTTCACTTCCTTCTTAGGGGATTTGATCAAACTCATAATCTCAATAACCTTACCAAATTATTGTTTGGTTTCCATCAACATCACTCTTTGTTCCATTCTATCTGCATCACCCTTCAAGGGTAAAAGGACATGTGTCAACCCCTATTTCTTTACAGTGTAAGTATCTGCTTGCCCATCATGAAAAACCTTCTTATCAAACTATCATGGCCTCCCTAGTAATAAATGTCAAACATTCATGGGCATTATATCACATAAAACTCTATCTTTATAGTTGCTTATATGAAATTCAACCCAACTTTGTTTGATTACCATGATTTGATGTCCTTCTTGAACCCATGTTACATTATAAGGATGTGGATGTGGAATCATCTTCAATCCTAGATTTTGTACTAACTCCAAAGACATTATATTTTATGTACTTCCTCCATCAATCACCAAATTATAGCACTTTCCTTTTATTTTGCATCTGTTCCTAAATAAACTTCTCCTTTTTACTAGTTCTTATACTTGTCATTTCTATTACAATAACTTTATTTTCATGAGCAAAGATTCTCATCTCACTTATCTTATTTCTTCATTTGGTCCTCTTGCATTCTACTAATCATCCCTGCCAATGTATGAGGGAGATTCCATTGCCATATATCCTTCTTTATTGTAATGACAACACTGTCCTTGAAAAGTTGGTCTTTGTCTATTTCTCAAGAAAGTATCATTAGCTCTTACTCTATCAAATGCAAATGGCCTTACCTCATAGGCATGGTGTTGTGGTCTTATGGCTTCTTGAACTATTGCTACATGATTTTATGGCCTTATGGCTTCTTGGAGTGCTTCTCCATTCTCTTCTCCAACTGACCTTAGTTGTAAAGGTTCTTCTTGACCTTTTTGTCCTCCATTGCCTTCCACATTTGCTATCTTTGAACTTCGTACTCTTTCCTTAAGATAATTCTTAATGGATTTAATTCTCACAGTCAAAGGTGAAACTAGTTGTGTCATCTAACCCATCAAATGCTCCACCATGCTATCTTGATCTTTACTACCTCTATCCAACCTTTGTTCCATGGGTCTTTATTCTTGGTTTCGTGTATTATAGTTAAGTTCTAAACACATGGTGTCCAATTTCCTATTTTGCATTATAAAGTCCTGTATTCTTTGTACCAATTACAATTCACCCACCACTAAGAGCAAAGTTGGCTCTGATACCAAAATGATGCAGAAGATGATCAACTTCTTAATAAACTTCTTCTTGGCCAATATTCTTTATCTTCATAAGGTTTATATGATCAATAAGGAGTTCATAAATGATTTTACCATCCTTAGGATTTTGTTATCTTTATCATTTTCTATAGGGTATCCTTGGACCTCTTGTACCCTTGGAAACACACTTGATCACCCATTTGTCACCCTTTGCAACTTCCCCTATGACTCGGTCACTTCTAATAGCCCTTTTTGGCTAAATTTGCATACACGGATGTGTATGGTTGTATTTTGAATATGTAATACTAGAATCTGATACCCTTTAATGAGCTTCAACTCTCCATGTAATTTCAAGACCAAACACTATATGTAGCACCTTCTTTTACCTCTTTATAGGCCACTGTCAGGCCTAATTAGGTCTCTTATGCACAAGACCTCACATAATCCTCTTCTAGCTTATGTACACATACAAAATCCAACTCAAAACACCAAAATATATTTATATTCACTATGACCCACCTAATGAACAAATTTGAGACACTTTAACCAGTTTAATCTTTGAGAAAATGCAATTGAAGTCTGAAACCCTAGTTTTAGGTTTCACAAGGTCAATAGGACCCAAGAGCACACAATTTGATCTTATTCACTCTAAAAAGGGTTTAAAGGTATTTTGAAGATTATTTATGACCTATAACACCTGGGGGAAACTTATCCAAGCCTTAGGTCCTTCCTGACACTGTTTTATCCAACTTTTCCTTCACGTTCTTGGCTCACTAAGAGTACACAGTCATGTATGCAGGGCCTGTAGTGCTCTTTTAAGGGTTGTTTTAATTATAGAATATTTCTAAAATTTGTGGATGATTTAAAAGGATATGAAACTACTACATATACCTTGTCTAATCATTATTGATGCACAAAATCTCTTTTGTTCAACTTTTTTATGTCATTCCTTTCTAAACTAGGCACATAGTCAAATTCTACATGTTATGTAATGTTGATTTGAGGACTTAGATATCAATGGAGGTTTTCCCAAAATCTATATAGAATTCAAAAGGATCATAAAAACTTCAAACACCTCTTAGCATCAAGAACGAAATAATATCAAATCTTTGCACCCTCTGTTCTTTATATGTGAGGACATGTCTGTATAAACACACTTCCAGAGGCCTATATGTATTCTTTAAACCAAACAACATGAAAAATTACAAATGAATTAATATAAAATCATTCACTATCATGGTAAAATACTCACCAATACTTTTATAATCTAAAACACAACATTATCATATCTTATTTTATCGAATACTCTAAACAGTACTAATATATGGTGCATACACATAGAAAAATAGGATTGTCTTCAAAACTATCAACTTGAGGGTTTCATTCTCAATTTATTGGGTCTTGAGCACTTAATCCTTAAAATATAATGTGCAACTGAATCAAAAACTAAAATTACATTTCTTATATCTATCATAACAACCTCTTAATAGTTTCTTGCAAGAATGCTTACCCTTGATACAAACATCAAGGTTGATGCCCTTCGTACAAGTGTGACTTAAGACCCTGTTTATAGACCTAAAATTTATTCAATTAACATTTATATTCACTTGAAAACTTTATGACTACTATACCAATTCCTAAAATAACCACTCTATGACAAAATATTCAAAAATTCAAATTGTTCAATTTGGCAGGAAAACTCCCATTTGAATTCTTTACCTTCATAGACACTTCTACTCACTTGGAAATCATGTACAAGTGCATTTGTAGACTCCTATCTCTAAAAAAAATCCTAAACATGTATATTGACTCTCTAATCAATTGAATTAAGAAAAATTTGCAATCCTTTGGCTCTCAAGAGTGATGCCCCTGCATCAAATTGTTAGATGTCTCCTCTACTAATGTGATACACTACTTTAGGGCATATACTTTATTTGATAATGATAGATACATTTTACATATCCTTTAAGATCATTTTACATTGTCATGTTTGATTTTATATACTAAAGCTTTCACATGTCTATATTCATGCTTAGATCTTTCACAATGTACTTGATATGATATGCTACATAATTTTTTTTGCTAACACATATATGTAGAGATTAGTATGATATGTTTATGTCAGTCACTTATACTTCATGTTTTCACACAATCACTTTTTTTAGTGTAGTTCTTGTTTATTATTGTCTTTTTTGTTGAACATTTGAATATGTTCCTTATTTATGGCACCTATGCCATTTAATGTTATTTCCTTTTGCTATATGGACATTTGAATATGTCATATCTTCTCAAGTGTGTGAAATTTGAACATGCCCATTATTTTCACTCTACTTGGACCATCTTTTGCTTCACACTAAGTGTTCTTGTATGTGTGCTTGACTATTTGGTGAGTTTGTATTGTTACTTTTTATACTTCTCCATGATCTACATCATGCATCTTAGGACTTGATGTGATCACATACTACAATTTTCATTGATATATCTACTTAGACATGTTACTAACATATGCTACATGATTGATACATACATGATATAGTTATCTTATCTTTTGGAGGTAAGGTGACCACTAGTTTACATCCCCTCACCTCAAAAATGAGGGGGAATATCAGTGGGGGCATGTTATAGAGACATGACCTCCACATTTACAGAGTTATTAGAATTTTTAGAGTTTCATTACAATTTACATGTTCAAGATATACACTTGGGTTTAAATCATATACATTTGCACCAATTTTCATAGATTTGGGACAAAGTTTTGTAGATTTGTGACATATATAACACACAATTATAGAGTAGATGTTAAATTTTAATAGATACTTCAACTTGAGACACATTAAATGTGCATATGCCATGTTAGTGCACCAAAAATTACCAATCTACCAATTCCATCTCTAGAATATTATTACCAAGAAGCACTGATTACACTAGGATACATTGTTGTGAGCCTTAATATATCTACAGTAGTTGAGTCCTTTGAGTAATGCAATTAAAATTCAGCTTATTAGATGGCCTTAACACTACTTATATTTACGGGTTGATTCGATTAAATCACCTAGCCTCACCACATTATACATATACTTGAGTTGTGAGATCAAGACTCGGTAATCTCAATGGTTGTGTCATAACTTATCCTTGCACTAGATTGGGGGTATAATTTCCCTAAAATATATATATTCACACTTTCAAGGTTCAATTATGAACCACTCACAACTCCAATGCTTCATAAGGAAGCATCTTTACCAAAACAAACTACTAAGGGGAAACGTGGTTGCATCTACACATAGGTGTACTCCTTCCTTGCTCTCTTTAATTTATAGCATTTTAAATCATTTAAATTTCAAATTATATGCATTGATTTATATTATAACATGTTATTGGTTACAGGTCATACACCTTCAAAATATTCAAAGTGGGCTCAAGCAAAGGCAAGGTGTGTTGTACACACCTAGGTGTGCATTTATTTTCTTTAACTTAGTAATTCCATCCTTATGAATTAATATATTAAAGTAGGGGGGATGTAGATACTAAATATAAATTTATATTGCATCTTAGTCTTGTATATTTGACAAATACTAATTAGGGATCTACCCTTTAGTGTTAGACCTTCCTGTTGCTGAAAGGCTCGCATTCTCTATCTCAACAAGCTTAATTGTTTATCTTATAGTCTGATCTTGTCATTCTGATGACCTAGATCACCTGTACATTAGTGAAATCTCAAACCTAATATGCATTATTCACTACCTATTACATATCCTTAACAATTTTCTATCATGCTAGACACTACCATCCACATAAAGACACTAGTATTGACACTAGTGTTCATACTTCATCAATCATCTAAATAGAAAATATTTCAAAAATATGAGTTGTCCTATTTGTCTTATTAAACCATTCCATGAGATATTTTAAAAATGAGTGGTATAAATACGAATTAAAGCCTTCTCATTATTCATCTAACAAATACCAAACAAAAACCTATCAAGCTCAATCAATTATCTACACAACTAAGTTATATTACCCTATTCCATCCTATTTTCATATCAATCATAGGAGCTATTGTAATACAAATCTAAAACATCCAAATAATATCCCATGAATGGTATTTATCAAGTTACAAGCTATATCATTGCATGCATTCACTTATAGTATATTTCACCATTGTGTGCACACATTCCAACACATAGGGGATAAATACAGAAGACTAAGGCCCTCCTTTGAGAATTGGCTATGTAGGCAACACTCATTGATAGAGGGGTCTTTAAGCTTAGTTTGACACCATGATCCTACTAACCCATTTTTGGCAAGGTTGTATGACTCGAGGTTTGAGCTATATATACAATCATCCAAAGCATGTGTGCATGATCCACACACACACAAACACATATTGATTATATAAAAAAATGGCCTTCACTCCATCTACACTCTGCACCAAATTTGGGGTTTTCATAGATGTCAACGCTACAGTAAGGGACAGATATGGAGACTAGTTTATATTATGGATGTAGAAGAGGCACATAATAGATGGTGATCTCAAGGGAGAATAGGAGAAGAATGCTTGGGAGAATAAAATAAGTACCTTAGATGGACATGTGTGGAATGATAATGCCCTTGAATAGGTTTTTGCCCTCACCTTTGCCGATTTGAATCCTGACAACCATATCAAATCCAAGTCATATACAAAGGGTTTTTTCATCCTCTCCACCTTATCTTCCTCATCCATCCTCACCTACTAGATTTTCCATAATGGACAGGTCTGATTTACACATATCTCTCTTTGGAAGCACTCGTCCTTTACCACCCATGATTCACTACCTATATGTCTAGCTAACTTCCCTGAAGGACTATATATGGCCTCTACTAGAATGAATATCTTTATATTAAAGATCTATAACTCTGTGAAGTAATTCCATGTGAAAGAGGAGATTGCACGAATGCTGTTTGATAAAATGTCAAAGTGGAATTTTGATTTTTGGTACAAAATTATTCCAAAGGTAGAGGCAGAGAAGATGTAACAGAATGGGGATATTATTGACTTGGTTAGAATAAATTTTGATGAATATGAGTGAAGGGATGTCTCAAAAAACTATACAGGAAAGAGAGTGAGTGAGGACCAATTCAGGCTTCTTATCAGCATAAGAAAAGTTGTAGAATGAAAAACAAATATGTGACTCAATGACATCAAATTATAATTATGGATATTTACATGTATATAATACCAGTTTTGATTTCTCTGATGGCATGATGTAAGAACCCCAATTGGTCTCTAACTGCTGAAACTATTTATCTCAATTTTTTTTTCATTTTTGCAAGTATATAGTTTTTTTAACAAATACAATCTAATTCTGAAATTTTGAAACAAATGAAACATCTACTGTAACTTGTATTGATTTCACTATAAAATGACAAGTACAATAAATACTTTTTTTTTTAAATTTAATTTTTTTTTTTGAGAAATACTAGTGAAAGGCAAGTGATACAGCCAAATAAAAAAACCTGATTTTGATTCGTAGACTGTTGCTTATAAACTGATATACACTGGCAAAGAATGCAGTCTACTGTAGCTAAAATTTATTGAAGAAGCTACAATTTTACTATTGATGTGCACTATTCATGTGCACTGTTCACACACACTATTCATGCATACTGTAACAGCAAGAACAAAAGCTAAAAACTAATTATTAATGGCTTCCAATGATGAATCTTTAGGTCTACACTTGATAGTCCTTCAATATTCTTAAACCCTTCTATTATTCCTTCATTTTGAGCACAAATAGAACTCCAGAATGAAGCTCTCTTGAATGCCAAATTCAGTGGATATTTCATTACCTCAAATGGTTGCAACACTGAAGAATTGACACTCTCCAATAGCTAACTAAAATCATAAACCCTTGGCTTCTTCTCCCAAATTCATATAAGATAAATATTAATTTCCCTCCATAATGAGAATGAGCTCTTAAGTCCCTTTTTATTCTTTTCTTATGAGTGCTCAGACACTTTCCTGGCCAATGTGGGATAAAAGATATATTCCTACTTTTAAATTATTCACTTTACGCACTTTATAATATTAAAGTGACTTTATTATCATAAATTTACTTTATAACTTTATAATACCATTAAAATATTTAAATAAATCACTTAAGTCACTTAAACTTTAATTTCTCTTGAAATACTTGTTTGATTGCTATGCCGTGAGGATTAGGAATCTCTCCTCATAATTCCCCATGTGACCAAATATACTTTCTAAAAATAAAAAGGGTCCATCTCTATTACTCTTAACTTACTATACATAGTAAGTATGGCAAATGGAGTTCAAATGATATCGAACAAAGGCCAAATCCATAAATCCCTGAATGTTGGGGATGAATCAATCCCTGGAATACCCTCTAACCATCCTCATTAGCCTACGAGGGTCCAATATTATGATAAACCACAACGAGACTAATTTATCTAGCTATAAGGGGACATCACAGTCTGCCCCTCCTGAAATTGCCTGTCTTCAAGCAATCTCAACTCTGGATGCTGTAAAATCTCCTCACTCTCCCAAGTAGCATCCTCAATTGACATGTCCTTCCATTTGACCAAATACTCTCTGATAATGTGCATCCTCAAATTCCTTTCCTTGAACTCAATGATAGCCTCAGGCACTAACACCAACTTTCCCTCATCATCCAAGGGAGGAAGCACTATGGAAGGAACAATCTGATGTCCTAACACCTTCTTGAGATGTGATACATAAAAGACATTATGCACTCTCCTATTTACCAGAAAATCTAACTCATAAGCCACATCTCCAACTCTCTTGATCACCCTGAAAGGCCCATAATAAGTGGCTTGAGTTTCTTGGCACCACTTTTTTTTAGAGTGGATTGGTGGTAAGGCTACAACATAAAATATACCATATCACCTACCTCAAAAGTTTGCTCAGTCCTCTTCTGATCAGTATACTATTTTTGTTAATTCTACACCTTAGTGATATTCTCCTTAAGAGCCTTTACAATGTCCTGGATCTCTTGTAATAAGTCACCAGCACTAGGCACTCTGCTATCTGATAGCAACAAATCCATGAAACTGGGTGCCTCATATCCATATAATGTCATGAATGGTGACATCTGGATAGACATGTGATAAGTGGAATTATAACAATACTCACATAGATATATCCACTTAACCCAAGCCTTCTGCTGCCCTACTATGTAATTCCTAAGGTATCCCTCCACCCATTTGTTCATTATCTCTGTCTGACCATATGTTTGGTGGTGGTAGCTGGTAATCAGAGTGAGCTCTATCCCACACAATCTGAACAACTCCTGCCAGAAGTGACTCATAAACCTGTTGTCCCTATCACTGACAATGCTCTGAGGTAAGCCATGTAACCTAAATACCTCTCTAAAGAATAAATCTACCACCTGCATAGTAGTGATCAAGAAGAAGTGGGCAAACTTTGTAAACTAATCAATAACAACATATATACAGTCTCTGCCCTGGGTTCTCAACAGTACTGTGATGAAGTCCATGGACAAACACTCCCACTTCCTATCAGGAATCAAAACTGGCTAAAGTAAACTAGCTGGATAAGAGTGCTCCTATTTATTTTGCTGGCAAGTAGGACACTCTCTAACATATTGTAACACCTCAGCTTTGAGCCCTTTCCAAGAAAAGTGCTCACAAATATGTCGGTAAGTTTTTTAAAAGCATGGATGTCCTACCATAGGTGAGTCATGTTAAACTCTCAACACCATCCTCCTCACCTCTGACCCTAGCACCAAATAAATGTGCCCTTTGTAAATGATGAGCTCATTCACAAGGGTGAAATCACTATCCTGAACTGATCCATCTATGAATCTTGATGCCCATGTATCCTTTACATACTCTACAAGGATCTAATGTCTCCAGTCCTCTGATATATCTGTCATCAAACTCAAGTGGGGTCTTCATGATATGGCATCTACTACTACATTCTGTGTCCCCTTGAAATAGGTAATATCAAAGTCATATGCCTATAATTTACTTACCCATTTTTGCTGCCTATCATTAAGATCTCATTGCTCAAGGAAATGTTTTAGGCTATTGTGGTCTATTTTTTTGCTGAATTTGCTGTTCACTAAATACTGCATGAATTTGGCCAAAGCATGCATTATGGCCAACATTTCCTTATCTTACATGCTGAAGCTCCTCTCAAGTCCCCTAAGCTTCCTACTCTCATACACAATCGAGTGCTTGTCCTGCATAAGCACCACTCCAACACCCTCACTAGATGCATCACAATGAAGCTCAAATGGCTTACGAAAATCTGGTAATGCTAGCACTAGACAAGAAGTCATCAACTCCTTGAATATGTCAAAACACTCATGTGCCTTAGGAGTCCATAAGAAAGCCCCTTTCCTCATCAAATTCATCAAGGGTGTTGCATGCCTGGAATAACCACTAACAAACCTCCTGTAGAACCCACACAAGCCCAAAAATCCCCTCAACTATGTAAGGTTCACTAGAGTAGGCCACTCAATAATAGCATGAATCTTTTCAGGATCCTTACGTACCCCCTGTGCACTGATAATGTGCCCTAGGTATAATAATTCAGATAATCCCAAATCACATTTGGACTCCTTTGCATACAAGACTCCCTGCTTAGAATGCTCAACACCATATCCAAGTGTCGCAAGTGCTCATCCCATGTTATACTATACACAAGAATGTCATCAAAGAAGACCAATACAAATTTCCTCAACCGAGGTTGAAAGACCCTATTCATCATGGACTAAAAGGTAGTTAGAGCATTAGTTAGCCCAAATGGCATAATTACAAACTTGAAATGGCCACAATGACACTTGAATGTTGTCTTTTCTATATCCTACTCTCTAACTATGATATGATGATAGCCTGATCTCAAATCAATTTTGGAGAAGGAAAATGTTCCATATAGTTCATCTAACAACTCATCAATCCATGGGATGGGGTATCTATTTTTAATTATCTTTCTGTTCAGGACCCTGTAGTCAATGCACATCCTAAGAGTACCATCCTTCTTCTTCACTAAAACCATAGAAGAAGCAAAAGATGATTTACTCGGTCTAATATGCCCCATAGCAATTAGCTCCTTGATGGTTTTCTCAATCTCATACTTCAATCTCTTTGGATGCCTATAGGGTGTAATCATGATGGGTTTAACACCCTCCTCTAGCTCAATGATGTGCTTATTACCTCTATCTGGAGGTCTACCTGGTGGAATATCACTGAAAACCTTATAATGCTTAATTCTAAGCTCCTATATGTCTGGATGGTATTTTGATTCTTGCTGCCCTTGTGATGGCATCAACGTGCAATGGGCTGCCCACTCAACCTAGGCATGACACAACAAACTCTCCATGCGCCTACAAGACATCATCTTGAACTCACTATCTCGAATAGCCTTAAGTATGTGATTTTTACCATCAATCTAAAATTTCATCACTATTTCTCTCAAATTGAGAGTGAACTCTCCAATATCATGCAACTAAGTCATGCTTAGTACTGAATCTGTGTCACCCATGTTAACCACATAAGATTTAGCCTTGAATTCAAAGTTATTTATTTTCAATGGTAAACTTGTGATCTTTATATCGCATTTGAGGATGTAGCCATTAGCTACCCTCACTCTCAAGCCCTCAAACTACTCAGTTTGGATCCCACGTCTCTCAACCAACTTGGAATCAATGAAATTATGCATGGCCCTTATATCTAGCAATGTAATAACTCATTGGCCAACCAACACTCCTCTCATTGTAAATGATCCCTCCTATTGCACACTAGTGAGATGGGCCTCCTTAAGCCTACCTTCCACCTTCTCTTCATTGATAGACATTTGCTTGAGCTTTTCATCATCTAAACTTTCCTTTTGTTCACTGGATTCCTCATTTTCAGTTTGCTGGTCCAAATTTTCAAAATCAGAATCCTCATAATAAGCCCACATAACTCTGTTTGCTTTACCCTTGGTTCTCGAGGGACAATCATGGTTCATGTCATTGGGTCCTTTGTACTAGAAACATAATTTTTTCTTCCTCAAATCATTCAATGTTTCTCTATCAAGTGGTGCAAACGATTTTTCCTTATTCTCAATTTTTGATTCATTCCTCTCTGGTTTCTTGAAGAATGGTTTAGTAGCTTTGATGGAAGAAGCACCCTTTGACTGAAATTTATTTGTTGGGGAGGCATGCTTCATATTCCTAGCCTTTTTAATTTCTTATTGCAAATTGAATGGATCAAAGGCTTTTACCCAACCCTTTAGTGGTTCAGATAATCCCTCAGTGAACAAAACTACCAATCTCCTATTTGAGATGTCTGGCACCATAACAGATAAATGCTAAAAGTCACTGATGAAGTACTCTAATCCTCCTGTCTGTCTAAGTTGGGCCAAATCTTTGAAATAAACTTTTAGATCCTTCTTGTAAACCTCTCCACTAACCTATCCATGAAGTCCTGATATGAAGTCACCTGGTTATGCTGCAGGGTAACCATACCATGGTACCACCAATCATGTGCAGCTCCCTCTAAATGTAGCATGGCATATTTTATTTACTCCACTTCTATCATAGGTCTTAGTGCTAAGAAGGTATCAAGCTTGTGAATCCAATCCTGCACTGTCATTCTACTATTACCATCAAATGTAGTCAAGGAAAGCTTGCCTATAGCATGCTTTAATTCATTATTCTGGCCATGAGATCTCCTATCTTATCTCACTACCTTGTAATGATCTCTCCTCTGATTAACAAACCTCTCGAATGTCATCCTCTCATGCACCTATGGAGCTAATAATTCCCATTTGTCATTTACAGCCATGAGGACATCTGTGAACATCTCCTCTCTAGCTTCCTCTATAGGTGTTACCTCAGGCTCATCTCTAATGAAGGTAGGATGAGTAGGCCTGTCAATGGTATGAGTGGCAGTTTTATGAGCTTTAGGAGTCCCAACAACACTCATGTCATCATTTGAAACTCAGTTTTGTCTTATTTGTGGGTTCATTTGTTGCATCATTATATTAAGTGCCCTCAAAGCATCTGTAAGTTGCTACTGCCCTATTGCCATGTTTCTAAAAAAGGTCCTTGGCTTCCCTGTCCTCATTGTTTCCTTCATTTCTCGATGGAGTTCCTTCTCTTCTATCACCCATTAGATCCTGTTGAATATCCAAATTTTGATTTCTCTGTAGTAAGGCCCTCTTGCGTGTGTAATACCTGTGAGGACCAAATTTTGGTGGGTGCATGCGAAGCCTCTAATCCTCAGGATGGTAGGATTGTGGCTCTGATACCAATGTAAGAACCCCAATTGGTCTCTAACTGCTGAAACTATTTATCTCAATATTTTTTTGTTTTTGCAAGTTTATAGTTTTTTAGGAATTTTCAAGGATTTTAAAACAAAATAACAAATTCCATATAATTCTGAAATTTTGAAACAAATGAAACAACTACTATGACTTGTATTGATTTCACTATAAAATGACAAGTATAATAAATACTTATTTTTATTTTTTGATAAATGCTAGTGAAAGGCAAGTGATACAGCAAAATAAAAAAACTTGATTCTGATTCGTAGACTATTACTTATAAACTGATATGCACTGGCAAAGAATGCAGTCTATTGTAGCTAAAATTTATTAAAGAAGCTGTAATTTTACTGTTCACGTGCATTGTTCATGTGCACTATTCATGCACACTGTTCACATGCACTATTCATGCGTACTATAGTAGTAAGAAAAAAAGGTAAAAAAAGATTATTAATGGCTGCCAATGATGAATCTTCAGGTCTGCACTTGATAGTCCTTCAATATTATTCAAACCCTTCTGTTATTCCTTCATTTTTAGCACAAATAGACCTCCATAATGAAGCTCTCCTGAATGCCAAATTTAGTGGATATTTCACCACCTCAAATGGTTGCTACACTAAAGAATTAATGCTCTCTAATGGCTAGCTAAAATCAGAAACTCTTGGCTTCTTCTCCCAAATTCATATCAGATAAATATTAATTTCCCTCCATATTGAGAATGAGCTCTTAAGTCCCTTTTTATTATTTTCTTATGAGTGCTCAGACACTTTCCTGGCCAATGTGGGATAAAAGATATATTCCTACTTTTAAATTATTCACTTAATGCACTTTATAATATTAAAGCAACTTTATTATTATAAAGTTACTTTATAACTTTATAATAATATTAAAATATTTAAATAAATTACTTAAGTCACTTAAACTTTAATATCTCTTGAAATACTTGTCTGATTGCTATGTCGTCAGAAATAGGAATCTCTCCTCATAATTCCCCATGTGACCAAATACACTTTCTAAAAATAGAAAGGGTCCATCTCTATTACTCCTGACTTACTATACATAGTAAGTATGGCAAATGGAGTCTAAATGATATCGAACGAAGGCCAAATCCATAAATCCTTGAATGTTGGGGATGAATCAATCCTCAGAAGACCCTATAACCATCCTCATTAGCCTACGAGGGTCCAATAATAGGCTAAACCACAACGAGCCTAAGGTATCTAGCTAGAAGGGGACATCACACATGAGATCATGGCCAAATAAGACAAGATTTTAGATTATGGTTCAATCCCTCTGTGGAATTTTTTTTTGTATCTATGTCCAATTATCAGAATGTGTATTAGAAATTAAACAATTAATTGAAAAGGCCATTGGGATTCCAACACCTCTTCAATGTCTCATCTATAATGGAAGAAATATGGAAAATATAAACAAGTTATCTGATTATGATATAACCAAATAGTCTCTTCTATGTTTAACATTGTAGCTATGAAGTGGAGTGATTGGTAATGGGAAGGCCAGAACATATTCATACAAAGACACTGCTAATTCCTCCAGACCAGAAGGTCCTGTCAAGAATGAAGTAAAAAATAATGTAGTAAGAACAAATCGGAGACCCACTCCTCTTACTAGCACTTATATAGTGGAATAGGCAGAGGTGGTTCCAATTGTGGATATATCAGAAGAAGATGTGATAATATACAAATAAAATCTTTAGCAAGAGGTAGTCATTTGTAGATTCAACAATTTTTGACCAACCTTATAGGCTTTATTCAAGTGGGTTCATTTGACATGGTCAAAACAATGTGAAATTTCCCTCTTCTCCAAGGGGTTTTTTATTGTACATTTTTTTGATTACCAAAAAGTTTTCACATATGGACCTTAATTTTGGGGTTTGGTAATCCTATACCTCATGTTATGGATCTTAGGATTTGACCCAAACACACACTCAGTCATGGTAATGTCAATTTGGGTAAGACTTCCTAACTCCACCATATATCTCATGAGTGATTTTAAATTAATAGAGGACAACTTTGGCAAGTTTGTTAAAGCTGAAATTGAGAGAATGCAAGCAGGTTTGTGCACATATGCATGCATATGTGTAGAAATAGACCTCAACAAAGGTTTACCTGATAAAATAATGATCAGATGTGGGAAAAAATAGCATACACAAACTTTGGATTTTGAGAAAACTGCCTTTCGATGCTACATTTTCAAGCTTACTAGGCATCTTCAATGTACTTGTCCATAGGCAAGGAACTTAACAACAAAAAAGAAAGGACTGAAATGTACTTATAAGTGGCAGTCTTTTTTGGCACAAGAGGAAGAAGCAGAAATAGAGGAAAACCAAGAAGAGGAATGTTAACAAAGAACGAAGGCATATGAATAAAAAATTAGTGAACAAAACATTCACGTCAAGGAAATTGCTCCATCATGTGGGGAAAATAAAGAGATTAAGCATCAAACCATGGGAAATGAACTGATTAGGTCAATACCAAGAAGTACGAAGAGAGCTCATGAATCTAAAAACTTTAATTTAGATAAATAAATAGTGACCCACAAACACCTCAATCAAATGGAAACTCTTCTTCTTCCTAATTATCAAAATTCATAATTACAGATTGTCAGTACAAAGCCACCACTTGGGGTGTGGCAGGAGGTAAAAAATATGAAAGGTAAAAAGGGTAGGATCAAAGATTACATGGGATCTCCCTCAAATCTTCGTATTGGTCTTTAAAGACCAATGCACCTTCCTTTCTATTATGTCTTTTACATTTCTCTCCCTTTGTTTGCTTCCCCTATCCATTTGTGGATGTTATTTTTTCTCTTCATCGGGTTGAGGCTTTGTCTCACTATTGTCTTGTCATGAGGCATTTGTCTCATTTATTTATTTGCCATATGCTATTGGATTTCTAGTTGTATCTTTTTACCACTTTAGAATGAAAGGTACTGACACTTTTTCTTTTGAAAAAAATATGTATGTGTAGAAAAGTGATTAAAAACCCTAATAGGTGTAAGTGATCAATCCACAATACAATAAATATTTTGTACTAGTTAGAAGCATCAGAACATGAATGGAAGCATCAATGCTAATGCTCATAGGTTGATGGTAGTGTCTTGGCCTCCAACAATAATATTTCCAAAATCTAATGATTGGATCTTGGGCATTAGCCTACCTATTCCTTAACCTGTGCATATTAGATCTATTTATGAATCATAACATAAACTAAGTATTATTCATTCATGATTATGCAATCAAACTATTGATTTGAGTTGTGCTTTATATATTTAGCTATTCAACATTTATATTCAAAATATTTATTTAATCTAAATTCAAATAATTATTGTGATCATAAAATAGTCTATCACATACTATTTTAGGTTATTCTCTCTTAACCCAATAGTGTAGAATGGTTACACAATTTTATATTAAGTTGGTTTGTGTGAAGGAACTAGGATCTTACATTTCAAGTATCTCCACACAACATTTCAAATTTGGAAGTGCATGAACAATCTTAATCAACATAGGCACAGGTGGTGAAACATTCATGTTTTTATCATAGCTAATGTGGAAAAATACATGGTCAAAAGACATGGCCAGCCTAGGGTATTTTCCAAGAAATGTAGACCTATTTAGAGACATTTCAAATTCTACCTCTAATCTTAAACCAATACAATCCTACCTTAATTCAATTTCCATTGTTAGACATCAGTAATAGTTAACAAAAAATCATGTCTAAGCTAAGTTACATTCTTTTGAGTGTTTTTCAAAAATACCATAATACTATATTTGGAAAGTTGTAATCAAAATTATTGGTGAATTGTACATCTATAACACTCTGATTTATTCAACAATTTTATGCTTATTAGATTTATTAAATCAAAAAATGGGGTAAAACATAATGTGAACCCGTACTTTATTTTTTAGCATTGCTTTTCTTTTCAATTTTTATTCTAGGGTTAAGTTGCATTCATGATTCATAGACACTAACGAGAAATATGATCATCCTTTACTATATTTAATTCTCTTTGACGTCATGGTTTCAAATTGAATTCTTGGTTTTCCTTCACAAAATATTTGCTTTTGTTGTATTTTAATTTATTTTTCTTTGTCTTTTGATTTTTTTTATAATTGTGTTACAATAGTTGTAAAACTTATAGGAGTTGTCATTCTAGGCAAAACATTCTTTAGTTTTACCTGAGCCATGGTGTGATGGGTACTGCTCCAATACTCAAGCCATTAGATAACACTATATATAATTTGTAGTTTCCATGTACCTCACAATATATTAAAAACACCTATGTTTTATTTTTTCAGATATAGAATCCTTTCGATCATTTATTTTTGTAGTGCACTAGTAAGTAATTAACATCGATAATTTACTCTCAACATACCTCAAATATAATATAGTATAGCTAGGGATGGTGGAATCCTCTGTAGTTAGTGTTCTTTTGGCATTGTTCACTATTTACACATAGGATCAGTATATCTTAGAGCCTACAAATCAAACAAACCTATTGATATCCTTTCTTCCTTGGTATAATTAATTGTTTGTTAGCAATAGGCTTAGTGTTTATCATATTTGTTTTATTTTGGGTCAACAATGATAAAATGGCTTCTAAATATTAAAATCTTGATGGCGTTTATCTTTTGGATTTCCTCCTCCCTAATAATGATACACCTTACGCTTATGATAATGAACAGAGTAATGATCACACTTGTACAGTTATCGAGGCTTCCTATGTCAATGAGATTTATGATTGTGATAGATATGATTATGACTATGAGTCTACTATCAAAAATCAAGATGATTGTTACAATAGTGAAGAGGAAAGTGGGCACAATAAATAAAAAATTGATAAAATAAACTCCTCTTTTCCTCCCTTGTATTTTTATTTTCATAGATTAGAAGAACTAGAACATACTAGCAGTGGATATATTCTTCCCCTTAATCTCTCACATGTATCCAAATGTGAATAACCAATCATTAGCCTGCCTTGTTTACCTCTTAAGTTTGCAACTTCATTACACCACATTAATCAATATAAACTATAAAAACATAACCCTTGCATAGAAATGGCAAATGATATGAAAGAGTGTGCTCTTCTCTCTCTTTCTATAAAATAGGTAGATGATGTAAATGAATATGATATGCCCCATTCTCCCTCAAACATGATTAATGATATAAAAGATTGTGATAATCTTTCCCCTCCCTTAGAAGTGATAAATAATGTTGTACAATCTCACAATACTTCTTTCCATTCTCCTTAAACATAAAAGGATGTAAATAAATGTGATGTAATGCCTTATGTACAAACAAAAAGTGGCACCATTACTTTATATTTACAAAGTGATGATAATGTAACATTAAGTCAAAATTATCAATATGGTCAGTTTATATCCATAAAAATGTCTCGTGATAACATTACTCGTGATGAATCTCACTCCTTTCCTAAGTGAAAAGAATCCAATGAGAAGAAATATGATGTTTTTACTTCTATAAAAACTTGATGTGATAAGATATGCAATGATTCTAAAGTATGCATTGAGTCTATCCTATAATGTAATCCTAAGCCATGCAATGATATTTGTCATGATTATGTCACTCTAGTGTTTGAAGTAGATGGTTGATTACAACCCATGAGCGAGCCTTTACAAACCACTACTATCCCTACTAGTCATATTGTGTCTATGATGTATGCCATTGGTAACCTCCAAAAATAAGTACATGATCTCACTTTGCAAATTAGATCATGTTATTCCAATATTAAAGATAATGTTATTTTAGGACAACCCATTACACAAGCTATACATGAACATATATATCCAAAGGATTTTGTTATGCCTATACTACCCTTATTAGATGGTCATGGAGATCCTTATATTCACTTAAATCAATATATACTTTATTTTGGATAATGGGGAAATGATAGATGCATTCTACTAATAGCTTTTCATAGAAGCCTCGTAAGAGATGCCTTTGATTGGTTTTATAATCTACCTAGTGGCTCCTTACCTAGCTTCAAAATATTAGAAGATATATTCTTATCAGATTATCATAGACACTTGGTGCCCAAATTCACATCGAAACATATACAACATTTGCAACATGGCCATGATGAGCTTCTCAAACATTACATTTTATGATTCAAAACTACTATGCATTATTTAAATTAGTGACCCTTGGATTTAGAAAATTAATTCATTTTCAATATGGGTCTTTTGTATCCATTCAAATAAAGAGCCATGCACAAAATTTATATTTATTGTGAGAAGTTATATTTGGACTTGTTCAAACATGCATGCGATCTTAACTCTGAAACACATGAGGCTATTAATATAAATGAATCAGGACCATCTTCACACAAGAAGGAAGTTATTAATAAAAAGGGTGAAATTAGTTTAACATCTAAAAATAAAGAGTTACATTAAACTCTCATAATATAGATGAATCAATAGAAATAATTACTATCAAAGAAGAACAAGTTAAGGTCCTTAATACAGAAAAATAGTAAATTTATAAAGCATCACCTCAGGTGAATAAATCTACTCTCAATAAACAATAATCACTTCAGCTTGATAGATTCAAAGATTGAATACATGATATTCTACAAATATTTTTTGATAAGAAGTTAATCACCCTTCCTCCTAATTACTATCATTCTCCTCATCATCTTGAGTACATAAAAGGCAAGCCATTTTTCACTTATCTTGGTATTAACGAACATTGAGATAATATTTTTTATGAATTGCATGAAAAAATTTCAAAACTTGAAAATAAAGGGATTATTGCATTCAGGAAAGTGGACACCAAGATAACAAAATCCACTTTTGCATCTTCTCCTATAAAGACCAAGATATCCCAAGATACTTCTAAGAAGAAACCATTGGTCATTCAAGCTCTTATTAACAACACATGTAAAGAAGATATTGTTGTAGATAATATGCAACAACATAATATGTGCACAATAAAATTTCATCAAAGTGTGGGATATAATGAACAAGATTTTTAGTATACACATAGATTTGATGTGGGACAAATTGTTTTACCAATCACTTCCAGACTCAAGGTAATAAATACATTATTGATAACCTTGGTTACAAAAAATGAATGCAATGGAGAATAAGGATGATACAAATTTCTATTTTAATTTGAAAGGTGGTTTAGTAACATTTTGAAGCAACATAACAAACATGAAGGGTATTATTGTCCATGATAAAGTTACATCTCAAACTACACAAAAATTGGGCACAAAAAAAAAAACACCAAACTTTATATTAGTTTTTAAATATATCAAAAGAGCATAAAAAATGCCAACTGCAAGTATCACATGTAAATAATACATTTGTGATTATATTTAAGAATATAGATCCACAAATTAAGTATCAAAAGGTAATTATAAACAATAATTAGTATGATACACCATTTTTATTTCTGTCAGGGTGGTCATCTCATTCTACAATTCTCAATTAAATTGATTATACATGTCACAAATTAAAGTATAATATCATTAACACATTGTTTCATATACAAGATCATAACAAAATATATTAAAATACCAAGTAGCAATACCATCACATGATTCTAATTATCAAAAGCAACAACTCTTAAAATGAATGCGATACCATTCCTCATAAGCACAATATAAGTAAAAGCACCTAAAATTATGTATATATAAATAAAATGTTTAACATGATAATACAAACACAACATATGAAAATTCCCTCAATAATTAGATCCTTGCTAGCTACATCTCTATCTACATCTATCTCAATCAACAAGGGAGCTCCTAAAGATGAGGCCCCACCATCATCATGTCATGACCATGATTGGGACTGACTCCTCTTCTTGTGACCTCATACATAATCACTTGTGCCTATAAAACTACGTGTTCACGATGTAACTAAACATACTTGGATAATAGGCTTTGACCCAAGTCCATAGCTAGAGTAGGAAGAGACATTTTTTTTCTCATCAACTCTACCCTAAGTTGGTCTTACTCAATGACCACCACATCTTGATCAACTCATAAATTAACTCACTCCAATACAAATTCTACATATGTAACATTGATTATCATAAATCAATCAAACACGAGGGCATGTTCACCCATAATATTTATGGCACACTCTAATAATGCACTAATAATGGCCTCACCTAACACATGTCTAGTCAAAACTCAAAGGGTTTCCTTTATAATGGTAGTCCAATACTCGTCATCTCCTACAAAACAACAATGCATCATATTAATGTTAAAGATATTAAATCAACTAATAACAAGGTAATTATTTTCAATGTATATACATATATACATAAAATAGGAGCATGAGGCCCAATAGCTACTACTCAACCTCCATCTCCTCCTCCACCCTATGCCTCAGGGGGCACTTCTATCACAACAAGAAATAAGATGGGCTACTTATGTGCAATCTACCATCATGTATATGTTCGAGTACACTCAACATCATCTACATATTAAATTTGGATAACATGGTCCACCTTAGTCAATGTAATGGGTGCCAAATTAGATGCACTAAGTTGACTTCATTCACCCTCACATATTTTAGCTCTCATAGATCAACTCCATATAATTGGTGCTAAGAACACGTCCTATTTGATACTAAAATAACATACACCATACTCAAATTGAAATTGCTCATATGCATCTGGCCACGATCATGAAACAAATAACTCACTCAAATCTACCTTAGTTTCAACCCACCCTTAGGCCATCCTAAAAAACCTCTATGGGGTCTCCATACAATAGACTCTTCTATCATCTGATTAATAATTTTATAACACTCCATAGTATCACTATGCATAAGATTACTTACCCATCTCTTTGCATATTTGTGTATGTGCCCACCCACCATGAGGCATACCTACAAGTATCATCTAAATATGCTCATAGCCAAATAATGTAATAATGTGGCTGAGACAAGTCCACCACCGAAGCCCTCTCGTGTAAATTGTTAGGGTGTGGAGCTAAAAGCTTCAACTATTTGCAGACACAAAGAAGAGGATGCTGAAGAACCAGAAGCACCGGCGTCGGCAGCATGACCGACGTCGGTCAGATGCAGTGTAGAAGGAAATCGGCGATGGCAGGATGTTGGCCGACGTCGGCAGCTCCAGGCAAGCAAGGACCGACGTCGGTCACCTGTGTATTTCCAGAACTGCTATTGACGAACAGTCAGTTAAGTGAAGCGAGTGTTTGCATGTCAAATGACTAATTATAGTCACAAGTTGTGTGTCTAATTATTGTAGTTAGATTTCTATTTTTTTAACCATAAGTCTTGAATATTTCCTCCTTTTAAAGTTGACATTACAAGTTTGCATTTTATACTAAATTGACACAAAAAATATTTAGAAATTAAATTTTTTAACATGTTTAACTTTATTTTGAAATAAAAATAAATATTTCCAACTGTCAACCAATCTAACCCCTCAACCAATTATTCATACTATTTCAAAGAACCCAACCCAAATTAAACCCATGGAACTCCAAAAAAATACAATTTTATTAGAGAATATTACACTTCATTTCAAGATCTTATTTGTAAGTATGTAGAGTTATTCATTGAGTGTTTTTGAAGAATATCAATTGAAGATATGCATGATGTGAAGGGGAGAATATGTGAATACTATAAAATGACATAAGATAACAATTAATAATTATTATGAAAATATATTATGTCCCCTTAAAACATTTTAAATCAAAAATGTTTCCTAGGGGTGCCCTAATTTGATCAAAAAGTCAAATTTGGTCAACAAAATGATGACTCATAGGGGTAGAATGCCTATTATACTAAGGGCTAATAGCCTTATCCTGTAAGGGCCAATGGATTAAATGGATTATTTAAGACAAATAAAAAATAATTTTCCTAAAAAAAAAAACACACACACACACACACTACACGACACGGGGACCCAAGGTTAGAACTGTTGCCAATCTTTGGGGAAAAAAACTACGGAGGAAATTATAAAAGACTAACACTTTTTTGGGATCAATAAATGTGGTTCATGAATATGTGGCCTAAAAACTACACCCTTAGTTTCTATCTGAATATGGGTAGGGTATTCTTATTTTGGGGTACTATCCTCAATTTGGTGACCAAGATTTTTTTTTCTTGTCAAATAAAAATAACAAATGGTCAAGAGGTTAACTAATAGAATTGTTAAATTATAAAAATAATTTCCTCAACATCAAAATTATGTTAGGTTGTGGAGCTAAAAGCTTCACTTATGCAGACATGGAGGAGGTTGCAGGATGAGTTGCTGAGTGTCAGAAGTCTTTGGCGTTGGTCTGGCCAACCGACGTCGGCAGGTAGGAGACAGGAAGCAACCGACGTCGGTCAGAGATCGGCCGGCGTCGGCGACCCCCAGGCAGACAGGGACCGACGTCGGTCGCCTGTGTGGTTCGACTGCGAGCTTATTACGGGCTGTTAGCTAACGAACCAAGTGTTTGCATGTTTAGATCTATTTTTAGACTGAGAGCTGCGGATCTAATTATTGTAATTAGATGTCTAATTATTGTTTGGATGAGATCTATATAATAGACTCATGGTTGTATTGGAAAAGTGTTCTAGTTTGAGTTGAGCAAAGCTAGCTCCTTCTATGTGTGAGGTGAGCAAGGGTGTTCCTCCTAGTTCCACAGCAGTACCAGGTGTGTTGGTGCTGGATTGGAGAATCAGCTGGATTCTTCATGGATGTATGATCTTGGTCATCAGGTGAGCATGGCTTATAGGAGATCTACATGGTAATTAAGATCGTTGATCTGCAGGTGTGTGTGTGTGTAAGGTCAAGGTTCACAGGTGTGTAGAACCATTATTGATCTATAGGTTGGAGATCAGATAGGACAGCAACACAACAGGGAGCAAAATCAGGCAGGATCTACTTGGAGTACAGTGTGTACTCATTGGTATGTACGTGGAGTACATGGAGAGCTAAGAGGAAGGCAAGGCAGTTCCTTCCATAAGACGTCGGTCAGAGATCGACCGGCGTCGGTGACCCCCAAGCAGACAGGGACCGATGTCGGTCGCCTATGTGGTTTGACTGCGAGCTTATTACGGGCTGTTAGCTAACAAACCAAGTGTTTGCATGTTTAGATCTATTTTTTAGACTAAGAGCTACGGATCTAATTATTGTAATTAGATGTCTAATTATTGTTTGGATGAGATCTATATAATAGACTCATGGTTGTATTGGAAAAGTGTTCTAGTTTGAGTTGAGCAAAGCTAACTCCTTCTGTGTGTGAGGTGAGCAAGGGTGTTCCTCCTAGTTCCATAGCAGTACCAGGTGTGTTGGTGCTAGATTGGAGAGTCAGCTGGATTCTTCATGGATGTATGATCTTGGTCATCAGGTGAGCATGGCTTATAGGAGATCTACATGGTAAGTAAGATCGTTGATCTGCAGGTGTGTGTGTGTGTGTGCAAGGTCAAGGTTCACAGGTGTGCAGAACCATTATTGATCTGTAGGTTGGAGATCAGATAGGACAGCAACACAACAGAGAGCAGAATCAGGCAGGATCTACTTGGAGTATGATGTGTACTCATTGGTATGTACGTGGAGTACATGGAGAGCTAAGAGGAAAGCAAGGCAGTTCCTTCCATAAGTATGGTCTGTTGAATTGCAGGTTGTTGCAGGTTCATGGGAGATCTACTTGAAGTACTTTGAGTACTTGTGGAGTGCGTGGAGCACTTGTGGAGTGCGTGGAGCACAGGTTAAGGTGAACACCAACTCTGTGTTTGAGTTGGGTGTTGGGACCTAGTAGAGAGAGCTTTGAGGAGAGAATTACTGTTCACTTGAGGTGTGGGAAACCTCTGAAGAGGTGGTGGAGAAGAAGTGGCATCTTCTTTATTGTATTCTTTTTTGTAAGAGTTATTAATACAAGTTGTGTATTGTCTCTCATATTCTGTGTTATTCTGTATTCTAGTTACTTGTTGATTATGGTTATTTCCGCATATTAAGTTACTTGGTTTGGTAATCAATTGTGTGCTTTCGGGTTGGTCATATCCCTAGCAAGTGGTATCAGAGCTAAGGTTGCAGGAAGCAGGTTTTGTGTTTTTGGTTACAGGGCACTCTCAGGGGTTTCTGATTGAGTGGGAGTAGAGCAAAGGCAGATCAAAGTAAGCTAAGGATGGAGGAGTTGAAAAGCACAGATGGTTACTTAAGGTCCCATGGAAAGAAAGAGCAGGTAAAAGAAGATTGTTGGTTGGTAGCAGATTAGCATGAAGGAACCGAAGAAGCAGATGTAGCAGGTGTTGTTGCACAGGATGCTCCAGGAGGTTTCTTGGATAAAAGATTCGGTTGCCTCTTTCCATGCAGCCCTAGGTACAGGAGCTGGTGAGCCTTGCCAAGGAATTGACAAAGGGGAAGTGAAGCTGAAATTGCAGGCGGCCAACACATAGGTGTTGATGAAGGTCATGCAGGTCCCAAGTTTGGAGATATGGCTAATTTCTTCAGAAAGATTGGGTGATGAGAGATGCACAAGAACTCTCACAACGGGTGCACTTGAATTAGCTGGTGGTAAGAAAACATGTATTCTTTATCTACTTGTTTATATTAATGATTCTTCTTTTGTTGCGGAGACGTGGCTTCGTAGGCTTGGTCACATGAGCAGGAAGGAGATGCATGTTCTTAAGCGAAAGACATATATATTTGACAGGCTTAAGAACTGGAAAGCCTTGGTGTTCTTGGAGGAGATGGCGAACAGAACCCAGTGGATGGTGCTGGATACTTCTGAGCAGGGCAGTTTGGGCATGGGTATTGATTCAAAGGAGCTCGTGGGTAAAAAGTCATCACTCACAGGCGAACACAGGTACCGGCATCGGTCAGGAGGAACCGACGTCGAACAGACAGGTGCCGATGTCAGTCATGTGCAGACCAAGGCCAGCGATGTCGGGCAGGGTAAGACCGACGTCGATCAAAAGGACCGACGTCGGCACTAGGTAAGACTGATGTCGGTCAGAGGACCGACGTCGGCAGCAGGGACACCGTAGGGTCGGTAGTCAGGGACAGACGCATGGAAACTGGCATCGGTCGAATGCAGACTATGGAGTGACCGAGGTCGGTCATTGTAACAGATTTTGGGTGGACAATGAGCTGTCAAAGAGTCTCAAGCACCCATACGGAGGACTGAAGACGTAAGTAGGCCCTCAAATTTGTTGTTCCTCTTCTTTATACATGTTGCTGATTGTAGAGCAGGAAGGATCCAGGAAACAGGTGGGAGCATGGCAGGGATATGATGCAGAACCAAATGGGAGTTTTGGTAGGGTTGCTAGCCGGTGCGAAAGCACAGAGACGAATGGATACCTTAGTTGAAGAATAGAGAGAACGGATACGTGAGACGGAAGATCAGGTATATGGTCTTGAGGAGCTGCAGGATAGTGGTACAGGTTTTGACAGGTGGAGGATGAAGCATGGCTTCAGTCAATGTCAGGATAACTACTGTGGTTTGCCTTACCAAGTGGATGATGAGTCATGACATCATTCTATTGCTGTATGTGGATGGTATGTTTTGCTAGCAGGGTTGTACATACAGGGTTTTTTGCTGAGCTAAGGGTAAGATTAGTTCAGTGTCATGTCATGAGGAGTTTGGAGCAGTGAAATTCTTTGACATGGGAGACATGGAGATCACAGGTTGATTTTGTCTTGAGTGGGAGCTGATGTGAATCAGGTGTTGGTGAGGTTCAGGATGCAGAGCTGGAGCACACTAAGGGCTGGACAGGTACAGTGTTTGAAATCACATGAGGTCTAGTATAGACCTGAGTATTCCCATGCAGTGGGAGCTGTCAGAGAGTTAGGAGCCAATTCGGGGAAGTGGGTTCTTAGGTATTTGAGAGGGACCAGCAGCAGGGATTCATGCTATGCAGGGTCAGGACTTCACTACATGTGTTTGTAGGTTCAGATGTGGCAGGGTACTCGGATGACAGGAGGTACATCATAGTACGTGTGGTGGGTTGTCTTCAGGATTGAGCTTGAAGAGGGATATAAACCAGGAAACAGATTAGATAGGGTAAAGGTACAGGTACAGTGCAGCTGTTTATCTCCAAGTGGGAGATTATTAGGTTGTGGAGCTAAAAGCTTCACTGATGCAGACATGGAGGAGGTTACAGGATGAGTTGCTGAGTGTCAGAAGTCTTTGGCGTTGGTCTGGCCAACCGACGTCGACAAGTAGGAGACAGGAAGCAATCGACGTCGGTCAGAGATCAGCCGACGTCGGTGACCCCCAGGCAGACAGGGACCGATGTCGATCGCCTGTGTGGTTCGACTGCGAGCTTATTACGGGCTGTTAGCTAACGAACCAAGTGTTTGCATGTTTAGATCTATTTTTTAGACTGAGAGCTGCGGATCTAATTATTGTAATTAGATGTCTAATTATTGTTTAGATGAGATCTATATAATAGACTCATGGTTGTATTGGAAAAGTGTTCTAGTTTGAGTTGAGCAAAGCTAGCTCCTTCTGTGTGTGAGGTGAGCAAGGGTGTTCCTCCTAGTTCCATAGCAGTACCAGGTGTGTTGGTGCTGGATTGGAGAGTCAGCTGGATTCTTCATGGATGTATGATCTTGGTCATCAGGCGAGCATGGCTTATAGGAGATCTACATGGTAAGTAAGATCGTTGATCTGTAGGTGTGTGTGTGTGCAAGGTCAAGGTTCACAGGTGTGTAGAACCATTATTGATCTATAGGTTGGAGATCAGATAAGACAGCAACACAACAGAGAGCAGAATCAGGCAGGATCTACTTGGAGTACGGTGTGTACCCATTGGTATGTACGTGGAGTACATGGAGAGCTAAGAGGAAGGCAAGGCAGTTCCTTCCATAAGTATGGTCTGTTGAATTGCAGGTTGTTGCAAGTTCATGGGAGATCTACTTGAAGTACTTTGAGTACTTGTGGAGTGCGTGGAGCATTTGTGGAGTGCGTGGAGCACAGGTGTAAGGTGAACACCAACTCTGTGTTTGAGTTGGGTGTTGGGACCTAGTAGAGAGAGCTTTGAGGAGAGAATTACTGTTCACTTGAGGTGTGGGAAACCTCTGAAGAGGTGGTGGAGAAGAAGTGGCATCTTCTTTATTGTATTCTTTTTTGTAAGAGTTATTAATACAAGTTGTGTATTGTCTCTCATATTCTGTGTTATTCTGTATTCTAGTTACTTGTTGATTCTGGTTATTTCCGCATATTAAGTTGCTTGGTTTGGTAATCAATTGTGTGCTTCCGGGTTGGTCATATCCCCGACAAATTAACCCATGAATAATACATATAATATAAACTTAAATTTCTAAAGAATCAATTATCAATGGAGTACTAGAACCATAATAGATGCATGCCCAATCTTTTGGATGACATAAATCAAACAAAAAATAATGTTGGAAACTCATTCAATTTGGTTGGTTAACATTTCATAACATAGTATATATACCAATTGATTCTTAACTATTTTGTTTGATTGATATTAACATTTCACAACTACAAGGTACATTAATGAATTGTGAGTGAAGAAATGAAGGTCGATATAAAACTAGAAGTTAACCAATTAGTCTTTGTTTTTTACTATTTAGTGTGAATAGGTTATTATTAGAATATACAAACCAAGGTGCCAATTAGGTGCAAATGAAATAATGAAGGTTGATTTGAGGTTGTTTTTGGAATATCCTTATCTCTTATCATGAGAATGGTCTTTCAAACATGCAATCTGCTTCAACAAAGCATTTCGTTTCCAACCATAAAGATGTGTCCATCCATCCAATCTTAAAACTTCTCTATCAAAAAGTGTAGAAAACATTCTCCCATAAATTTCAAGGGAGTACAGTCAAACAAAATTAAAAAATAATTCATATTTAAGAGAATACTAAATCAACATTATGCATATACGACTCCTTTTAACAACATCATAACAATGTCAAACGAGAATAAGATGATAAAAAAATTCACCTCTATGATAACTAAAAGAGATGAAGGATTTGAAGAGATAATAAGGGAACCTAATTTTATACCCATAAAAATGATTTATTAGGAGAAATTGATTGAAAAATATTAGAGTTTACTTACCTTCAAGCATCAAATACTTCATTACTTGTAGGTATACCTCAGGCTATTAGAGTGGAAGGTCTAAATGAGGAAATCCCTTTTTGGTTATCTTCATGAATTCATTTGTGTGGAAAAACCTCTAAAGTAAATGATATTAACCAATATCTACTACTCAACCTCCATCTCCTCCTCCACCCTATGCCTCAGGGGGCACTTCTATCACAACAAGAATTAAGATGGGCTACTTATGTGCAATCTACCATCATGTATATGTTCGAGTACACTCAACATCATCTACATATTAAATTTGGATAACATGGTCCACCTTAGTCAATGTAATGGGTGCCAAATTAGATGCACTAAGTTGACTTCATTCACCCTCACATATTTTAGCTCTCATAGATCAACTCCATATAATTGGTGCTAAGAACACGTCCTATTTGATACTAAAATAACATACACCATACTCAAATTGAAATTGCTCATATGCATCTGGCCATCGATCATGAAACAAATAACTCACTCAAATCTACCTTAGTTTCAACCCACCCTTAGGCCATCCTAAAAAACCTCTATGGGGTCTCCACACAATAGACTCTTCTATCATCTGATTAATAATTTTATAACACTCCATAGTATCACTATGCATAAGATTACTTACCCATCTCTTTGCATATTTGTGTATGTGCCCACCCACCATGAGGCATACCTACAAGTATCATCTAAATATGCTCATAGCCAAATAATGTAATAATGTGGCTGAGACAAGTCCACCACCGAAGCCCTCTCGTGTAAATTGTTAGGGTGTGGAGCTAAAAGCTTCAACTATTTGCAGACACAAAGAAGAGGATGCTGAAGAACCAGAAGCACTGGCGTCGACAGCATGACCGACGTCGATCAGATGCAGTGCAGAAGGAAATCGGTGACGATAGGATGTCGATCGACGTCGGTAGCACCAAGCAAGCAGGGACCGACGTCGATCGCCTGTGTATTTCTAGAATTGCTATTGACGAACAGTCAGTTAAGTGAAGCGAGTGTTTGCATGTCAAATGACTAATTATAGTCACGAGCTGCGTGTCTAATTATTGTAGTTAGATTTCTATTTTTTTAACCATGGGATTCTATTTAAAGACCCATGAGGCATGTATTGTAATTATCAAGAAGGCAAGTAAAAGCATTGAAGCAAGCAAGGTCAAGGAGATCTACAGGTGTAAGGTCAAGGAGATCAGCTAAAGCATTCAAGGATGGATAGCAACTCAGGTTGTAGAGTTGGTTTTGTGTTGAGCAAGAGAGAGAGGGAAGAAGGTCTTGAGGTGTGGCAAGCCTTTGAGGTGGAGGAAGAAGTGGCATCTTCCTTATTGTATTTTCTTCTAGTAATATCTAATACAAGAGTGTGTATTGTCTCTCAAATTCTTTGTTGTCCCAAGTTTCTAGTTACTTTATCATTCTGGTATAATTCTGTGTTTAATTGCTTATAATAAAGTAATTAATTGTGCTTTTGTTGGATAAGGGGTCACCTAACAGTTGGTATCAGAGCATATTGATTGTTGTAGGTTTCCTGACAAGTGGTATCAGAGCTACGGTTTGCAGGAAGCAGGTTATTATTTTTGATTACAGGTCATTCACAGGGTTTTCTGATTGAGTGGGAGTTCAGCAATGGCAGAAGAAAGTAAGCTACGAATGGAGAAGTTTAACGGCAAGAATTATCAACATTGGAGGATGCAGATTGAGGACTATCTGTATCAGAAGGATTTGTACTTACCATTGGGTGGGGTTGCATGCAAGCCCACATATATGAAGGATGAAGAATGGAGTGTTCTTGATCGAAAGGCTCTCGGTTCCATAAGGTTGAGCCTTGCATCGTCTGTGATTTCCAGCTTATCACAGTGCAAGACAACGGAAGAGTTGATAAAGTCTTTGGTGAATTTATACGAAAAGCCTTTGGCTTCTAATAAGGTATATCTTATGAAGCAGCTATTTACTTTGTAAATGCAAGAAGGTGGATTGGTACATACTCATCTTAGTGATTTCCATGGTTTGGTAAACCAATTAGCTTTAGTCACTATTGTTTTTGATGATGAGGTAAAGGCTCTCTTGATTTTATGTTCTTTGCCTAAAAGTTGGGACGGTTTGGTTATGGCAGTAAGTAATTCTGCATCTGCTTCTAAAATCTTAAAAGTTGATGATGTTGTGAGTGTGATCTTGAATGAAGAAATACGCAGGAGAAGCACAGGTGAATCATCAAGGAATGCTCTAAGTGCAGAAAGCAGGGGAAGGCAAAGGGAGAAGGTTGAGCAAGGGAAATCAAGGTCAGGAAGGAGATCTGAGTCCAAAGGTATTACCTGCTGGTTTTGTGGAAAGAAAGGACATACAAAGAAGGAGTGTTGGTTGAGAGATAAAGAGAATCAACATGCAGGTACTGAAGAAGCAAAGGATGCAAATATTGTGGTACAGGATGCTCTCATACTTTCTTTGGATAGTCAGGTAGGATCATGGATTTTAGATTCTGGTTCATCTTTTCATGCATCCCCAAACAGAGATTTGTTTCATGAGTATGAACAGGGAGACTTTAGAGTGTTCTATTTAGGGGATGGTACGCCTTATCAGATAGTTGGCAAAGGGAAAGTGCAGCTGAGATTGCAGATTGACAACACATGGGTGTTGAAGGAGGTCATGCATGTTCCAATTCTGAAGTAGAGTTTAATTTTTGTAGGAAGGTTGGGAGATGAGGGATGCATAATAACCCTCACAGTGGACTCTTGGAAGGTTACCAAGGGAGCACTTATTCTAGCAAGAGGTAAGAAAGTAGATACTCTTTATCTGTCTACTTGTATTACTGATTCTACTTCTGGTGTAGATTCGAAGATGTGGTCTAATAAGCTTGGTCACATGAATAAGAAGGGAATGAACGTTCTTTATTCAAAAGGTATGTGTTCAAATTCAAAAATCACAAATAGAGTTCATTGCAGAAAAAAGAAATTTGATGCTTTTGACAGAAACAAAGAAGCCTTGGTGTTTATGGAGGAGATGAAGGATAGAGATCAGTCACAGGGGCTAAATAAATCTGAGCAGGGCAGCATGGACAAAGGTTTGATCCAAGAAGAGCTTGCGGATGAAAATTTTATCACTTACAAGAACACACAGACGCCGATGTCGGTCACATGGAATCGACGTCGATCAGCCAGATACCGACATTGGTCATGTACAGACCAGCAGGGTCGGTAGGTCGGGCAGGAGAAGTCCAACGTTGGTCATAAGGACCGACGTCGGTAGGGGGTGACACCAGCGTCGGCCAGGGAAACGACGTCGGCAGTCAGGGTTAGTGCAGGGAACCGACATTGGTCGGGAGCAGACTGGGAGATGGCTGAGATCAGTCACTGGAATGGATGATGGGTGGACAACTAGCTGTCAAGGAGTCTCAAACACCCATATGGAGTTCAGAAATGGTAAGTGAACCTCATATTCGTTGTTCACCTTCTTTATATTGCTTACTGATAGTCAAGAACTAGGAAGATGGAAGTAGCAATGCAAGTAGAATCCATAAACAGTGGGAGCTTGACATGGATGAGGAGTATGAGTCCTTGGAGAAGAACCAAACATGTATTTTTTGGTAGAGTTGTTAGCTGGAAGGAAGCACTGGATAGAGGGATGGATTCCCGTTTTAGAGAAGAGAGTGGATGGACACATGAGATAGAAGGCTATGGTATATGGTCTTGTTTAGGCTGCAGGCAATGAAGGTTTGACCATTGTATTTTATCTTTATCAGGTTGGATAATATTAGCTACATTATCCTGTTACTATATTGTATTACTTGTTGCAGGGTTTCATATACAGGGAGTTTTCTGAGCTAAGGGTAGAGTTGGTTCAGAAGTATGTCATGAAGAATTTGAGAGCAGCAAAATTCTTGTGGCATAAGTGACAGGTTCAGCATCATAGGTTTGCGTGGTGGTTGGTCTTCTAGAGTGACTTTGAAGAGGGATACAGAGCCTAAGGAACAAAATAGATGGTGTACAAGTACAGGTACAAGTTGCATCTACTTATCTCCAAGTGGAAGATTGTTAGGGTGTGGAGCTAAAAGCTTTAACTATTTGCAGACATGAAAAAGAGGATGCTGAAGAACCAGAAGCACCGGTGTTGGTAGCATGACCGACGTCAGTTAGATGCAATGCAGAAGGAAACTGGCAACGGCAGGATGTCGATCGACGTCGGTAGCACCAGGCAAGCAGGGACCGACGTCGGTTGCCTGTGTATTTCCAGAACTGCTATTGATGAACAGTCAGTTAAGTGAAGCGAGTGTTTGCATGTCAAATGACTAATTATAGTCACGATCTGCGTGTCTAATTATTGTAGTTAGATTTCTATTTTTGTAACCATGGGATTCTATTTAAAGACCCATGAGGCATGTATTGTAAGCATTGAAGCAAGCAAGGTCAATGAGATCTACAGGTGTAAGGTCAAGGAGATCAGCTGAAGCATTCAAAGAGGGATAGCAACTCAGGTTGTAGAGTTGGTTTTGTGTTGAGCAAGAGAGAGAGGGAAGAAGGTCTTGAGGTGTGGCAAGCCTTTGAGGTGGAGGAAGAAGTGGCATCTTCCTTATTGTATTTTCTTCTAGTAATATCTAATACAAGAGTGTGTATTGCCTCTCAAATTCTTTGTTGTCTCAAGTTTCTAGTTACTTTATCATTCTGGTATAATTTCGTGTTTAATTGCTTATAAGAAAGTAATCAATTGTGCTTCCATTGGATAAGGGGTCACCTAACAGTTGGTATCAGAGCATATTGATTGATGTAGGTCTCCTGACATAAATAGATGTAAATATCTATATAGGTGAGATAACATAGTCTAGACCTAGGAGTATATTATACCATGTTCCTTTATATCATGAAAAAAATGATGCATCCTATATAAATGGATATAATGTTTCCATCAGTAGCAAAAAAAGATGCTAGCAACACCTAGACAAATTTCACACATGTGGAACATGTGATAATACAATCTTTAACAACAAAACTTGGTATTATTAGTAGCATATTAAGTCACCCTAGCATGACCAATCATATGCTGGTGAACCTATCCTATACGTATTGGCACAACACCACCCCACCATCACCCCACAAGGTCACACATGTGCCAACAATAAGAATTCTCAAAATCCTCCAAACATTTTTGAGTGTCACGGTCATCTCCCTCATGGGGAGATAAAAAGTGCATGTATCATAGTCCCACTACTCGACCAACATTGTAATCATGTGCATATCATGTTGCATCACATCTTAATGGCCAACATGGCTGATTTTGGCTGCCTCAAGAGTGGTCATCTCTACATCACTCAATGGCAATGCTCGCATAGTCTTCATCATATGCCTGCGTTTAAATTATTGTGCTCACATATCAGTCTTTAATAATAAAAATATAAAATACAACTCAACAAATCTATGTAAGAATAACAAAATAAAATAACAACAATTATAATGTTAAAGCTTAATATCCACTCAAGATAGGTCCACAATAAAATAGATAGGCCTGTGACAGTTTCAAATAAGTCTGTACAGGGTTTGGACATGACCGTTGTAGACTAGAGAAGTCAAAAAAACCATGAAAATCATAATAAATGCATTAAAATTCATAAAATAAACAAATTTTACAATTTTGAAGGATGTAAAAAAAAAGGGTTTTTGAATATACTAGTGCTGAGTGGACTCAAACTATAGGGATACCTCCACTTACTCAAATCAGGTAAGTCCAAAATCTCTCTTTCACGACATTTTTTTTCTCAATCAAAGCTCAAAATCATAACTTAGCAATATTCAAATGAATTACAAATTCATTTTCAACCAACCTATTTATATGGGTTTACTTTTTTTCAATTTTTTTGCAACTAATCCATCTCAAACTTGCGCACACAATATCTCAAGGATACGTATTGAAATCACTCCTTACAAAATGCGTTGGAACACACTCAATGTGTTGTTTAACATGGTAATATTTTCATTATTCCTGCCAACCATTTCAAAAATACCAAAGTTAGTGCTTATTTGCATATACACTAATTTTTTCGTATATTCCTTGCCATATCAAGATTATTTCTCTATAACTATTACCTTCGGCAATTATTGTACAATAACCATCAATCATATTTATCAATTACAATGATTTTTATTTAAAATTGTCAAATGGCACTGTATCAAAATGTTTAAAATCTAACAAGCTATTTAATCAAACAAATTAGAATTCGCTCAAACTTAATCAAAACTTACATTTTCTTTCAATACAATACATTTGATACTCTCATCCCTCACTGTGAAAGGGGGCATATATTGGGCCTATTAAAAAAAATAAGCCAACATAGATAATATTTTGGCACATTATACAAAGTTCATAATGGTTCAAATTAGTCACACACAACAAATTTGTGACAAATATTTGACAAGATTATACACATTGGTACAAATGCTAGGGGCATATGTCATGTGGGTGCACTCAATCAAGGAAAATACATAATACATTTTTCAAATAATCAAAGTAATTTAAAAATCAGATCAAAAATAAAATATAAATTTCAAATATTCAAGGAAAATAAAAAATTATATTGCACATACATGATATAGTTCTAAATATTCAAATTAATTCAAAAATCATATACATGACAGGTATTAGCACAATCAATATAAAATATGGGGGCATATGACATGCAATGTACTCCTTTTACATTGGTTTGAATATAAATTCATACACACTTAAATGCATATTTGTGGGCATATGCAAGATAATTACAGGAACAAGACTTATAGGTTTCACATATAATTACAGTTACGCATATAGAGTGCATGACATTTTATATCATTTGGTACAGATTTAGGGAGGCATTATATTGATTCATGCACATATATACATTTTTCAAATTAAAAAAAAATGATTTTTTCCAATGTTCAAAAGGCATTATATTAGTTCATGCACATATACACTACAATGAAGTTTACAAGTTCTAAGACAAATATCTATTATTTTAAAATTATTGGTACTATGATCATGATGGGGGCATGAATATTCGTAAATCTCTTTTGATTATGAAAATATAATATAGATTTTTCTATAGTGGTGTGATTCATTATGTTATGGGTAATGCATGTTTGAGTATAGAGGCATTCAAAAGCCTTGAGATTACTTATAGCGAACCATTTATGTGGTTTTATCATCTTTTGTGAGTGATGTGCATTCGAGTACAATGACACTCAAAGGCCTTAGCATCAATTCTAGTGAACCCATTGTAGTTCCACCTTCTTAGGGATTAATAAATTAGGTACTTCTCCTCATTCATGAGAATTTGAGCATATCTTTTGAATGCATAGGCATAATTAGTTATTAAAATTTGAGACTTGATCACTTTCAATTCATCAATGATTCAACACAAGGAACTATCCTCTCCAAGTGCTTTTGTAAGGGGGCACCTTTTATCCAACCTCTTATCTTGGGATGCAAGATCATATCTATATTAGTTAATCAAGTTAATATGGTCATGAGTTGTAGTGACACTCAATGACCTATTACTCTCCCATTGTCACTCGAGGGATTGTTCATTTCCTTGGTTAGGAAATGAGTATAACCCAAAACATCATTTCTCCACTCTTCACAACATAATAATTCTCCACATGTGACATAATACTATATGCATACAGGTGTACTCTTACCTTACTATTTACCTTTCCATCTCAAATTTAGACTTTCAAATCTCATACATGGACATTAACTACTACCTTTGTTATTGTAGGTTCTATTATTGAGTATCTTGCACAACCTTTGTTGTATTTCTCTCCTTTATTCTAGTAAATTCATTACTAGACTTTGGGGCGGGGGGGGGGGGGGGGGGTGGTATTTAGACACTCAAATTTGGTACAAATAATATTTAATGCATGTTATTATAACTTTATATATATAGACTTGATGACGAATGAAGTATCCATTAATGCATTTGACTAGGTCATCCTTTTCTATTTCATATATTTGTATGGTAACTTGTCAAAAATTTCTCATCCTATAAATATTGTCAAGGGGATCCCCAACTCTTTTATTTTATTTATCTATGTGTTTTTTGGACAAGTCTAGGGCCCTGACTCTGTCTATGAGGAGCTAATTTATAGATTACTTTTGGGTCACATTTTGTTTAAGTCATTATTTTTGTCTATTGGGTCTTGTTTTTCATTTTTTTTAATTGATAGGTATCCTAATTTGAAATAAAAAATCTTTATAGATAAAAATTTACTCTAAGGCATTAAGGATGACACTTAAGATTGTCAAAAGCTATACAAGGATTACATGTGTTATCTATATAATTGTTTGAACCTAAATCTCAAAGTTACAAAGGTTGAATCAATATTTACATGCTTGTGCCAAGGGTAAAGATGAGAAATAACACATAGATTTGTATTCATAATTTCACACACACTATCAATAGAACTATGTTCAAGTTTGATCCATCTTCAAAATATTGGTAATGTGGTGCAATGCCTGGTCATTTAATGGGGAGTGATCAAGGTTAGTTCAAGTCAATCCCTTCCTCCTGAAACTCCCTATTTGATATTAATTTAGTTTGTGTGCAAGAACTATGGTTTTACATTTTAGGTATCTCTAGTGACATTTTATATTTGTAAGTGCATCAATAGTCTCTATCAAAATAGGCCCAAGTGGTGAAACAATCAAATTATGTCACAATTAATGTGTAACAACCCCGCTAGGGTTAGCTAGAAATACATTATTTTTTATTTATTTAAACACATATACCAAAAATAGATTACACCATGAGAATCTATTGAGACCATAAGAAATACTTAAAGTGTAATAATAGCAAACAAGCATAATACATCACATATCACTAATCTCTAATATCATGAGAGCACATCATAATGAAAGTATAGAAAGTAGCTATATTAACTTCAACCACAGTTGATACAAGTCTACAACCACTACTATCAATATACAACAAGTAATTACAACTCTCATGATAATATTTAATAATAACTACAATATAATACAATGTACATATAAGATACATGGATTTCTTGGAGCATAGTTCCCAAACTCAAGTATCTGTGGTAACTTCAAGTGTCATCTCAATAAGTAATACTATTGTGGTGAGGGAGAACATCATTTGAGTGATTTTTCACACCAACCATGGACCAATGATCCCCCACACTAATCCCATTAGTAAATGGCCCTCCCTTCACGGATGAGTAGATAGTGACAGGAGGGAATCCAAAGAGACAAGCAAGTATCCGTGTGCTATATGATTTCTAAACTAAACATGCAGTCTATCATAGAAAACCATTCTATTATAAAATATCGCACAAACATGTAAATCATACTCATAAAATGATAATGTTTCACTAAACATACTTTGGCTCAAAGTTTTACAAATAATAAATAATAATGATCTATAGATCAATCAAATTCTTACACATCACTTTATCAGACTGCCTTCACATGTTATTGTGATACTAGTAAGCTAGTGAATTCCATCTCACTCCTTACTACGTATCAACAATGAATATTGTCAAATACAATTCAACCACAAGATTCATTTAATTTACTTCCTACTAGCAACATATCATATAACATGCTAAACACAAGAGTAACCAAAGCATACATTTATTCTGTCAAATGCATGAATGAATCTTGCATTATTTTCTATCCCATACTAGAAATAATGACTACAGTTTATAACACTTGGATAAAATATATATTAACTATAGATTTTGACTACCATAATTTGTTTTCAAACATACTACACACTATTATAACCCATATTACCATATCCTAGTTGTCTGAGACATAACTATTAATCGTCCTCCATCAATCATAATAAAGTAGTCATAACTCTATGAAAACACAAGCTTATATCCAAGCAACTAGATATAACAAACGAGTCATGGTTTTCCCACATCACATAATATTCCATCTTAGCATATGCTACACTCTCAAATATTGTATACACTAATACACAAAGTCTCACCAATTGTTATAAAACATGTTACTCATAATAATAATCAACATGTATACAGTAAATTAGTGAAATGTAGATGTAAGTGTAGACATAATAATTATAGTATGTACCATTCAAGTACAACATACATTTATACTATAGTACTCTATGATATCCCATACTATCATAGGTTCCCAACTACATAACAATACATAACCCAAACTCACGATTTTAAAAATCAAACAATCACATACATAATAACAATCAAGCAAGTACGGGGTTATACCACCTAGGTATACCTTAAGTTTAAATTGCTTACCAAATTTCAAAGTAACATAACCAATAAGCATGCATCATGATGCACCATTATATGTTAGATACAACCAAATTCTCTCATAATAATGTACTACACACAAGTACTCAATGTATAACTAACAACCAACCAAACATTTGTAGCAAAATAGAGAGCTCATAAACCTGTTATAATATTCACTTAAACATCTTGTTCTATTTTTTAAAAGACTATTTAATATGGTTTTGTTTCGATCCCTCAAACACATGATGACTAGATAAAATTATACTTCTAACTACAAGATTAGCCATGTGACTCGACATAACCTTTTCCATTATGTAATTATATTGCATACTTAAATCTATGTGTAGATAAAGCAAAACAATAATCAACACACAATAAACATAAGATAATCCAATCTAGTATCTGCTATACATTTTAAGGGTTTGAATGCATGCATTCATTAACTTAATTATATGTAATCCTTTAGCCATAGTTCATAACCCATCAGTGGATTTAAACCCATAAGAATACATCCCTACACACACACACAGACACACATATTTATATATTTCTTATTAAATATATCATAACTTGGCTTAACATTACATTCACATCCTGTACTAAGATTCTCAAAAATATATGACATACAAATCTTCATATTAAAAAAATGACTTAATTGAATTCTCCACTCATCCCATATTTCATTAAACCCTTTAGGGCAAATTAACCATACACGACACCTACAGTTGTTGGTATTCCCAGGGAGGTTTTTGTGAGATTATTCAACCATTTAATATCGAAAGGGTTAACTATGTTTTAAAATCTAAATAACAAGCCTAATCAAATATGAGACTTTTATAATATCTAAGAATACTAGGTTGATATTTCATGGTTTTAGGCCCGCATAAACATGAACTATCCTCATGTTATTACTATATACGGAGTTAGCTATTGTCCTGATTCATATGCAATTCGATCACAATAAGAAATAACCATATTTCTTAATTTTCCAAAGCTTTTCTTGTTTAGTAGTCATGCTAAATACCATTCTTAAAAGTCTCTCTTTTTTTAAATAATTTTCAATCCTCTTAAGATACTACGGTTTCACAAGTCCCCTTTTCTTTTAATAAAATTGTAACAATATTTATATGTTAACTAATTATGCTCTCTATTATATTTAATATAGTGATGCCTCATATTGTCTTTGTCCACTATTAAAAACAATGATTTGATATGTATCACAACATCCATTAAAATAAGTCTAAAATCTGGCAAATATAATGATGTCATCCCATTATCACTCAATGTACAAGTTCAAAGATATATATTTATTTTTTTACAACTTGATATAAAAAAGTTACAGCTAGGATCATTAGATCAACGAATGCACATGATGGAGTGATCTCACGAGTTGAGCAAGTGCACATCATAATGAAGCTGCTAGTAAATGAAATCATACATAAAATATTGCAAAGGAATGGGAGCAAACAATGAAATACTCTATATCATCATTAATTACTTATACAAAGGTTCAAAGTTCATAGCTCTCAAAGTTGTCACATCTCACAACTAGGTATCTTAAACAATCCATAATATACTGCATTAGACTATCTTAACTACAATAGAAATATGAAGGGAGAGCATAGGTTGGAGAGAGAAAGATACCACATATTCTAGTGAATGTGGGACTAATCTTCCTAAGAAACCCAAATGACCTCTAGATCCCTAAGCAAGCTAAAATAACCGTGTAGGCAAAACTCAGTGGGAAAAAGGCCTACACCAACACCCCTCCATAAGTAAAACTTAGGTAGGCAATGATATATAAAATGGGTCCCAACAACAAGCCTTGATAAGGTACCCAAGTGCAATGTAATCTCCCCCCCCAAAAGAGAAGTAGTCTCCCCATAAAAGAGAGTATGCCCCCATAATAGAGAGAGAAGTAAAGAAGGAGCTAAGAAGCCCCCTTAAAAAATGAGATTCTCTTATAGTGATAGTAGATAACCAATACTAAATGCTGAAGATGATCTAGTTTAGTCAAACAACATTCCTCCTTTTAAGAAGAAATAAAACTTAAGCAAAGTGCAAATAATCTCCATGTTCTATAAAGGAATATGAGGGAAGAAAGATCATCAAATGTGCCTCTAAAAACTTCTCAAATATCACCATTTCCATAGGTGAAGATGCCACAATCCAAATAGGTACATGCCTAATCAAAGAATTAGGTGACAAGCTAGGACCATGTAAAAATGGTTGATGAACAATATCCAGAGATGATGATGATGAGACAATAGTTGTGACGAGGTTGTCATCAAATAAGAGAGATAAACCCTCAAATGTGTCCTCCATGTCTACAATATAATTCTCCACAAATAAGTTTAAAATACCTGTCAAGAGATCATCACTTAATCCTGAAACTAAAAGACCATGTATGTCCTACTATAAAGAATCACTGAAAGCTCTCGATGAATCAATTCTGACCTTTGAAGTAACTGCAGATGAAAGAGGATGCAAAGTGTCCTCAACAATAGATGAGGTCTCAATGTATGTCAACCATATAAACTGATCATCTAATGAGGATGTGTCCACACAAGAAGAGGCATCATGAATCTCAGTAGGTGCTTGGTCATCCAAGGAAGCATCACTTTTAGATGAAGATCTAATGTCTCCATATAACTTCTTAATGATGGTCCATGTAGTGAAAGGGCACTTAGTATGCTCAATATGATGCATAATATCCTCAAATATAGTTAGACATATCATACTATATACCATGTCATTATTGTTAAACCATGCATTCTTTTGTTCATAAGTAGTTAGTTCAGGAACAAGTCCTAGAAGATAAGGCAGTAGATCTTGCTCTAAGTAATGATTCTTTATTCCTTGCTTTCAATACAAATAGTTCTTTGAAGTTAGCCTTACAATATATTTATGAAATTCATTACTGATATCCATGATAAAACCCCTAAAGTGGAACTTTATCTCAATTTATGATTACAATTAACCCCATTGAATGTGTTAACCTTGATGCAAAAAGCATGTGTAAAAAAGAGAAGATGTGCAGATAAGAACCAACACAATGACAACCCCTCTTTTCACTAGTTTTAAAATTATGTCAGGTAGCCCCCTTAAATTTTGGCACTTTATAAGGTAGTGAATTTTACAAGGCAATTTGGCCCAATGCGTGAAAAATAAAAAAAACACTTTTATAAAAGACAATACTCAATTTCGAGTTATCATTTGCAAAATATTAATAATACAAATTCCAATAAATAGGCCTATGAATAAAACTTGCATCTGAAACTTAAAAAAAGTACCCTAGGTAAAATATGTCTTCCAACCACTCGTTAGAACCAAAATGAAACCATGGTCTTTTCCAAGTCAACAAAAGTAAAAAAAAATGCCTGGCCCAGTCACCCCTACACATACTTATATGAAAAATCCTCTTGGAAGGGGTTTTAATTAAAAAATTATGGAAAGCTATTTTAAATAAAAATAAAACATGCTTTAAATTTTTTAATTCTTTTTAGGGCATATTTAGGTTTTTAGACTTTGGCAAAGAGAAGTTGAATGGCACTACCACTATGCATGCAACAAAAAGAAAAGACCAACACCATCATGAGAGAAATGGGAGTAGGTATGGGTGAGATTGTGTACAGACAATTCTACAACAAAGAGTAGAATATACACAACTAGAATGCCTAAAAAGATAAGACACAATCTTTGATGTAATATAATTAGACTCTAGATGCCACAACAGATCCACACCTTTTTTTGTAGATGATGCCTTCTCAAGGTTTAACGCTACCTTCCTCAGATCCAACAACACCTTAGCAACATAGATCTTGCAACGCAGCCACAAAAAAATAATAGGCTCATTCATTTCTTCAACACCTCAGTCTCTTTAAGCAACAAAAAATATTGTTGGCTTCTTTTTTATGATGCCAAGGCCACTTCAAATTCCCAACCAAGATCTGGTAAAGAAACAAAGAAAAAAAGATGTCAAGCTAGAAGTATTTGATGCAATAGATAGTTTTCAACGTAAAGGTCAGATGTAATGTTAAGCACCACTTCCAACACCAACAATTAGATCTAGAAAAGACAAGAGAAAAGGATGCCTAGATAGATTTAGATGCCACTTACTGGAAAAAGATAAATACAAAACCCTTTTTTCAATGCCACACAATTGAAGGTGACACCAAACATAAAGAATGATGCCAAAAACATAAAATTACTACTCTTTTCAATGCCTTTCCGTAGATTTGGCCTCTTTAAACTACAATGCTAGTTACTGGAAAAAGATGCCAAGATAAGAATGAATGACACCAAGCAAAGCAAAATAACTCTTTAGTCAAAATGCATCAACTCCTCCTTTGTAGATCCATGTCAGACCTGAACACAGAAAAATGATGCAATAGACCAAAAATAGATCTAAAATGCCTTGTTTTAGTAGGTCTATCTTCCTTTCCAATGCCTCCAACTTGCTCAGATCTAAGAAATTATTGACTCAGTAAATACGAAGCAATCAAAAGCCAAAGACAATTATTAAGACAACTACAGATGAATAATTCATATCTACAAATGTTATCTCAATAATTTATAGAGAATATAAAATAGAATATCTACTCATGATTTCAATAATGAACAATAATAGAAACACATAGTGATTGATTTACCATCCCTGTAGCTATGATACCATAAAAGAGTTGTAGCTAAGATCACCGGATCAATGAATGCACATCATGGATTGATCTCATGAGTGGAGCAAGTGCACATCACAATGAAGCTTTTAGTAAATGAAATCATGCATAGAATATTGCAAAGGAATGAGAGAAAATAATGAAATACTCTATATCATCATGAATTGTTTATACAAAGGCTCGAAGTTCACAACTTTCAAAGCTGTCACAACTCACAACTAAGTAGCTCAAACAATCTACAATATACTACATTAGATTGTCTTAATTGCATTAAAAATATGAAGGGAAATAGGTGTATATATATGTTGGAGATAGAAAGATACCACACATTTTAGTGAATGTGGGACTAATCTTCCCAAGTAACCCAAATGACCTCTAGAGCCCTACGCAAGCTAATACAACCATGTAGGCAAAACCTAGTGGGAAGAAGGCCTACAACAACATGATACAAGATCACAACGATGCTTTATAAAAGCCTAAAACACAATATTCAAACTATTATCTTTCTGTTGAATATTGTACACTATATCATAGTAATATGGTGACACCTTGAGTTGAGTAATATATAATACACAATAGGCATTGCTATGTTCCTAGGATTTAATTAAATGCATAGATATTACTATATTAAGAAATTTTTTAACCATGGTGATAAGAATATATAAATAAAGGTGGTAATCATTATATATCAGATAATATTTTAATATATATACAATAAGATATTTTAAAATGTAAATCGTTGTAGTAATTAAAGGAAGGCATATAACACTTATTAGATAATATTTTAATATATATACAATAGGATATTTTAAAATGCAAATCACTGTAGTAATTATAGGAAGGCATATACACTTAATTTTGGAAGCAAATAACTATCCTTTCACCAGTTTAAATATTATACAAACACAACCGAGCATATATAAGGTAAAGAATGTATTGTTGAATGAAGCTTAGTAAAAACTCTGTATACTTATTATAAGTTGCTACACTTTTGTTTTTTTGCTGCATACTATTATATGAGACATGGGCTAGAATTACACCTGTACGACCAATTGGGTCATGGTAGGGTGACAATAGGATAAAGGCAACACCTCTATAGTGATATCGACCAACTGTGATTTCTCTAAAAATTTAACTATGACTCAAATTGTTTTGTTTATTTATTACAACCGAATATACACTTAATCATACCCAAATCTTATTACAAGTCATTTCATGCCACTTACAATAATATATTTTAATTTACCCAAATTTTTATATGTATTATTAACTTATTAATATCGGTGTATGTATTTTAATTTACAATATATTGTAAGCATGAATATATCATTATACCAATATTGCTGTATGCTTATTATATAATTATATTTACCCTGGTCGTACAACATGAAAATAATGGATCTCATTCAATAGTTTGATTGTTTATGTATCCCATTTTATTGCAACATATCTATCTTTTGATGTGACATAATTTCAGCTTGCTAACATACTAAATTCATAACAAGAATATACAAAATTCAATTACATCCCTTACCTGGAGATCTTTCCATTAATTTCTGACAAAGATTCCCTTTTGGATTTCCTCTTCTTTTTCCTTCCCCCCTTAGATAGGCGCTCCTCCTCCTCTTTTAAAGCCATATCTTTTAATATATATTTTTCAAAGTATGATTTTTTCTTTTCTTCTTTCATGCCAAAACTTTTATCTTTTGTCTCTTTATAATTTTAGTATGATTTTCCTTATTTAAAGATTCTTCTAACTTTAATAATAAATAACTTCATTTTTGCTTTAATATGCTTTATTTTTTATTTTAATATTTTCAAATAATTTAATAACAAGTAATTATTTTAAACAATTAATTAATAATAACAACTTTAAGATAACATGACTAATGCAGAGGTTCTTATATATATATATATATATATATATATATATATATATATATATATATATATATATATATATATATATATTAGATTCATTCGTTAAACCCATCATCAATATGAGTGCCATGTTATCGTTATGTTTACTCTTGTAGATTGTGTTTTTGAAAGGATTACTGGTCTAGAACATAATATCATGATATACACATAACTAACATGCTTAATCAATTATCTAAATGCATCTATAATAAAAAACATGCTAATGCTAATAAATCAACTATGCATTTACTAATTACTATTTAACATGGTGTGTGTAGGGTACCAATCAGTTCCTCTGTCATCTTCCAACATCTTGATCTACGTTACCCTCTACAATGATGCTCTCCCTCCATCACACTCTGAGGGCTGAGTTCTCCTATGTCAACATCAAAACAAAATAGGTTGTTAGACCATAACAATTATGATATATATTCATCATAAAATATAACTAAAGTGACAAATCAACACGATCATAAAGTAAACATTTACTTACATATAACTCATAGCAAGGTGATCATGTAACCTAGCCAATATCCTGTTGCCCCATATTAACATATATCTCACAACTTAATTAATTATAGCTAAATATAAATTTTTCAACTATAGGTATCCATAGATAATCTAGCAAGTTTGCCTAGCAAGGAATAAAGATATAACATCCTTCCCCCCTAAAGCTAGTCATCATCTCGAATGACGCTTATCAAATATAAATTCTGAATTAAAAATGTTATTCAAGGGATAAATAACTCAGTATAAAGTATTTAATCAAGAAAATAAATATGAAATTACTTGCAGAATTACCGAAGTTCCTTCAAGTTTCACTACTCTCAGAGTATTGGTCTCACAAGACCCTGCTTTGTGACATCTCACTACAATGCAAACAAGATTTGCGAGTGTCACTTTGAATGTTCTTGGCATGCCCACCCCTTGGTTTACAACCATCAAGACAAGCATATATACTATAGGAATAACCACTTATGTTATCTTGAAGGGTCCCACACATCTCAGTGAAAGTTTCATTGACTTCCCAAGAGCACATAAGATCATTGTACAAGCCAAAACAATGACCAGGGAGAGTTTCACAAAATCTTCTAGCCCTCTACACATCTCTGTATCCTAGATAGTGTTTTTTTCATTCTAAAGAAAAGTAATTAGGTACCTATCAAGATTGATGTGTATAAGTTAATACTATTGCTACTCTACATAGCTCCTGATAAGTATAATATGTCATTACTGTCACTACTCCTTGGAGCCCCTGACAAGTATGATGATGAATAGGAACTAGAAATATTGTATTTATAATGTATATAAAATTATGGAATACCCATATATAATATACATGTGTATGGACATACGACTGAATTTGATAATTCCTATCAAATCCTAGATTTGATAAATCTATTTGTCAAATCCAACTCAGTAACAACTGAGTCAATATGAAGCTAAGTAGGATACCGTCCTATCACTTAGAACTCATGTTCCTAATTCACCACTCTTCCCTTAGGTCTCCATGACATAATGATCTATAAAATGTGTACAAGGTTCAATGAACCATAAATCCATACTAATAGATCATAGAAAGCAATACTATATGCTACGTAATTTCATATGTACTATCATACATACAAGAAAAATCATATAATCATTTTGAAATTGTATTTAATTGCCACTAAACAAACATAACTAGCCTCATATTTCATAACTTAAATTATTCTATTATATTCATGGTTAAGAGGAATTAATGTTATAATTAACATAGCATCAAGGTCAAGGATCACACTGTCCTTACAACCTCATAAAGGAACAAGCGAGACATTGTCTCCCTACTTGCTTAGCTAGAGTACAATAAATCAAAAGTTTATCTCAACCCCTAGATTGATAAGATGTTTTGCACATCCTAAACCCTACTCGATTATGGTGAAAGGTATAAAAATATCTCTTTATGTTGGGCTATTTTAGTTAATTCCAACTCTGATGCTGAAGTCTAGCTCAACGAGCTAGCGCCTTAGCCCTTTTACGTAAGATTTAATTCTTGCACGCTCACCCAAAACATGTGACAAAGGATAAGTTCCTATAGGTTTTATTGCATGGTTTGTATAGATTATTCATATTCTTCTTTTTATATCAATAAGTGAAGATTATATAAAAGCATAAACATACTACTTTGATCTTATGAGTTCTAAGTTTGATTAATATCATCATGCAGATTATAGACATCATCTAGTAGTATTAAGTGCCTAGAAAAGAAAAGAAGATAAGGTATCTCATATAAAAGTCAACACTTATTTCATACCAACACTCATAATAACACAATTTGATAAATATGTTATCTCATATATTAAGCTTAAAGATCCATCACAATATAATTCCAAAATTTGTCCATCCGTTATTCCATCTATCATCGCACAATGCTTTATAACAGGGGTATTTATAATTATTTTACCCTGAACAAGTGTTTACAATATTTAAGGTATGGAGGAGTTGGCCAATGAACTCTCAACAGACTAAGAGTCATGGTGCTTAACAATCAGTTCTTCCTAAAGACTCAAGCCTCTGCACCCCCTATATCTTTGCTCTATGCTATTTATATTATCATGTGTTCCTCTCCTTCTGGGTTGGTATAAAACTTCCTATCAATAAGGTTAGAGTGACCTTTATGACCCATTCTTCTAACTTCTCTCACTTCCCATGCACTCCCCTAGTCTTCTGCTTCTATTCTGAGTCCTACATCCTTAGGTCCCTTGTGACTCATTCTCTTCAGATTGGGTCCTCTCACACTAGTTCTTTCATGTCATTATCCTCTTATGCCTCATAGGTTCTATTCCACCGTGCCTTTGTGCCTATCAAATATACACCATAGTCCTTCTATGCCATGTTTCTCCCACACCATGTCAATTCTATGCCAAAATGGGATAACACTTAGTCAAAATTTTAGGTCCAACATCACCCCACACTATGATCTTAGTCCATCTCAGACTAAGTCACGCTAGCATCTTCCAAAAATTTAGGCCTCAACTACTTAAGTTCCTTCTTCAGATTGTCCCAATGGGACAATGCCTTGAGAACCTTCATAGTTATTCCTTGTATGGCTGCCTTTAATTGTTTTATCTCCTTAGGTTGGCTAGGAGTCTCACTGACCTTCTTGACCTATTCATCTAGGGATGCGGTGGCATTCTTCTAGACGTCTTCGAGTGTAGAGACCTCCTTGTCAACCTATCCTTAGAGGGTTGAAAAATTCACATTCAGTTATTGATGATGTTTATTGATGGTGTCCCCCATCATCTCTACACAACTTAAGACTTTTGCATACTTTACATGATCTTTTATTAAGAGTGCAGAAATAGCCAGTTGCTACCTCTATGCTTCTTCAACTTGGAGCCATGCCTCAAAGATTTTATTAGGGCATGCTAGTTATGCAAAAATGTCATCCAAAATGGGGATAACCTCCCTAATTCTTTATATAACACATTTTAGACATTGATGGCTATGGTGAACTGTTCAACCAACTCTAGCCCCTCATCTCATGGTGAGGGTTACTCCTTGCATCATTTGAGTAGTAGTTCCACCATGGTATCCAACTTTCCTATGGCATCCCCATGAAGAGCTATGCCATCTACTAGCACTGGGTCTTCATTCAAAATTATTTTACAAAGGTTTAAGACCCTTAATTTTGCCTTTGTGGCCTCTTAGAGCTGTTGTTTCGATGTGGCCACTTTCTCGATGAGCGCTTATTTTTATACAACCTCCTTATTATACATGCCTATAATTTTGGCATGTTTCCTCTCAACTATGTATACATCAAAATCTGATAAAATATTCTAGCACGTAATCTCCATGCCTAACTTAAAAAATGTGGCACTTGTTAGAAGAGGGGAGATCTTTTATGGATCTACCCATAGTGGTTTCAGTAATGCTGAAGCATCAAGGCCCAAAGAAAGGCTATCCTACAAGAGTTTGAACTCATATTCCTCATTGTACATATCAATTAGAAATGACACTTGATTTATTATTTCTAGAGTTGCGTCTTGAGAGATGAAGTAATACCAAAGATAGCATATTTTCTTGAACATTGAACTGATAACATTTATGCACATTTCCTATTACACCATCATGCTCTTTTGAGGTCTCAATCGGTCCCTTCCCCTTACTAGGGTTGCACTAAAGCTCAACCTCCTCATGTTCACCAATAGTCATCTCGCTTTCTTCTTCACCATCCCCCTCATTATATTTTCTTTCAACATCAAATAGTGAATCATCAGAGGCAGTTTTTTCCTCCCACATTGAGGAGGGAGTTTTCTTGGAATTGGAACCTAAGTTATGGACCTGCACTTCATGGGCTTCATATTAGGGTGATTTTTTGGGGGGTTACTATTGGGTAGCTCTTGTAGTAGTATTACTTGGTGGAAATGGTGGAGGCAGAGAAGGTGGGGGTAGAGAAGGTGGAGGTGGAGGTGGAGAAGGCGGTGGAGAAAGAGGGGGAGTAGGTTGAGGAGACAAAGGGTGGGGAAGCAAAGAGCATGGAGGTGAAAAGCATGAAGTAGATGAAGTGTGAGGGGAAGATGGGGATAAATGTGGAGATGGTGAAGGGTGAGGTAGAGGTGGTGTAGAGGGATGGGGTTGCATAGGTCTAGAGGACTATGCCTCTATAGTCTTTTATGATTTTTTGGGGGCCTAGTGCCCACATTTAGTCACTTCTTCTTCTTCTTCAGAGGTGATGCTGAAGGATGTTTCTCCTTAGGGTCTCTATCTTGTGGGTTCTTTCAAGGGCACAACATGTAGAACAATTTATGAACTTATTCCCTAACCAATGTTTGCTTGACTTGTATGTTGGTCAGGTCTATCTCTATCTTCCTTATGCAGGCCTTTTTGCTTCGATAAACATATAACTTACAAAGGGTGTGAATCTTTGAGTCTATGCTTTCAACCTCTAATATGATAGGCTATACATCATATATCTGATTAATGGAGTCTATGAAGTACCATGCTAAGAAGGCATATAGTAACTTAAGCCATGATGAGATCTCTCCAAATGGGTTCATTAAGATCTGTGTCAGGGAAAAGTGTTGCTTTACAACAAACTGTGCATGTTCTATAGTCAAAAGGGGTAAGTCCTTGGGGATGCACCACTCATCCCCAAATGTCACCTTCATCCCATTAAACTAGCACCTCATCTTGATCTTGTATGATGGGGTGATGTGACCAGCGCATGTGAACACCTTATATCATTTAGTAGGGGATTTATGTATGGGAGGGTACACCTACTTTAACACTCTAGAGTTATACTTTGACACCCCAATTTCATCAAAAACCATTAAGAGGAGGAACACCCCCATTGAAATCTATACTTTGGATCCCAATTGGCCTATTTTGTGTCTTTAATTATATTCTAGGTGAACTACATAGCTTAATTCTGCTTAAGCCCTTGTGAGACCTAATGGACAATGTAGAGGTGCACCATGTCAACCTCTTTCTAATGATCGATCCCTCTAATCTTGGTCATTATGATTTACATCATAACCTAGAGGATGAGATATTATAGGTTCTTGATATGCATGGCATGGCCCTACTTTTGATACATCAATGTTGTGGTGGTCTTTTATATCTCCTCAGTGTCGGGCCAAGTCATCAATTATGCTTAATCCTTAGCACTATAGTCCCATGACCCTGTTGATTCTTTCACAAGTGATTTTCATGTTGCACCCAATGAAGAAGATATAGTCCTCATAAACACTTGAAAGGAGGAATTGAAATGATTCTATGGGCTTACCAAAATAGGGTAGGTTGAATAGCTAGAACAATCATGTAGCTTCTAGTTAGTTAAAGATTATGAGGTCATACAATAGTTGGTTCCTAATATTGGTGGTCTCCACTTGATAATCATTTTGGAACTCGACCTCATTCACATGTTGGTGGCGATTGTAATCAAAGATGATGAAAGTAGAGACATTGGATACCCAATTCTCTATTTGCAACACTGAATCCAAATATTGCATCTCTTCAATTAATAGAAACGTGGGTGGGGATGCTTGAGTTTTCTATTTCGAAGATGATTGGGCCTACTTTGCTTTTCACACCATACTTTCCTTTCCTTCTTCTGTACGTTATTAATTTTCTCCTTATATGCTTTGTACTTGTTTTTTTGGATGCTGCACTTGTTCTTTTGGGGTCTCTTCCCTAATTGAAACCTAGTCTCCTTTACTCACATCTTCTTTTTTAGGTATTATCGATAAGGTCTAAAGTCTCTTGGCCTTTTTCTTAGGCCATATTACCCTTCGAGGAACCATAAGATTAATGCACGACCATCTAACATTTCCAAAGGAATATGCGGTTGTAGATTATTACTTTAACTTTTTGAGCTTAAGCACCCTTTAATGGCAGACCTGTAACTTGCAACTCTTGAAACTAAAGCTTTTCCCAATGACCCAAACTTGGAATCTCTCTTTTCATCTTGGTAATGACCTGCATGGTTTCTAAAGATATGAAAAGGATTTGATTGTCTCAGCTCTAGTAGTCACTTGATCTTTGGCTTTGTTAATTTGAAAATGAGTGCACAGTAAAGTATGAAATGGGTTTAACTTGCCTATTTATAGGCTCTAAGAGGGGTTTACCCTCATTAATGCCTTTTTGTTTCCCATCACTTTGTAGCATTTAATACAAATCTTTAACAATCACTACATTTGGATGCTTGCCTTTTAAAATTAATGCATTAATGGTATTATGCCATTATGTTGTTGGCATGTTTTTTTTATATCTATTATTTTTGCATTAATGACATGTTCCATCTCATGCCTTTCTTTGAAGTGGATGATAGCTATGTTTCATGCTTTTTGTGAGGTGGGAAACAATTGTCTCTTTTTAAATTTCTAAACTTATGGTGGGAACCTTACCCCTTTGTGCCTTAAATGACTCACACACCTTTAACACATTACACGCCCTTAATATCTTGCACGCCTATGTAACTCATGCACTTATGTAACTTTTGCACTTTTCATATTTGCTTTTTTTAAACCTGAATTGTTACCCCACACTAAAACATGTCATGGTTCTCCATGAAAAGAACAAAAACTTAGGAAATAAAATTATAAAAAGGGAAATTTGCACATAAGAAAGGTCATACTTATATTAAATGCATAAAATCTAACTAATGGCATAAGCGTTATTGATTACAAAAACTTTAGATTTTCTAAAGTGAAATATGGCCTAAGTTGGCTTCCATTATAGTTCCCAGGAATGAACTAACCATCCATCCTTTATAATTGACATGCTCCGGTAGGTCTAATGCTATGTATTATAAAAGGCCATCCCAATATATGCAGAGTTTTCCTAGGTGGTGTACAAACTCATAATCATACAACAAGACCTTCATTCCTAAAGAAAATGTTTTATTCTTTATATGTCGATCATGCCATGCCTTTTGCTTGTGTTTTTCCACATTCTAGCTCCAATGAGTGAGGAATCAAGCCTCGTTGAGTTGTAATAAAGTGTCTAGGCATGCTTTTAAAGATGATTCTTCATTTAGTTATCCTACGTAAGTGATACACAAAGATGGTACCAAGAACTCTACTGGTAGGACTGCTTCCTTGCCATACACCAACTTTAATGGCATGCTTTTATTTAGGTGTTTGTAGGTTGTTCAATAAGCCCATATTACTATAAATACCCTATCATCCCAATTTGTTTGACCAATGTTATAGATTTTTTTCAAATTGGTACCAAGGATTTTGTTAAAAGCTTCTGTAGTTTTATTAGTTTGTGGGTGATATGGGGTCATTTTGTGGTGTGCGATCATGAAATCAATCAACAAGATGTAAATTATTTCATTCAAAAATTGAGTTTCACAATCATTGATGAAACTCAGGGGGAATCCAAACTGAGTGATGATGTTTTCCTAGATGAACCTCATAGTAGTAATAGTAGTACAATCCTTTATCAGCATGGCTTCAACCCAGTGTGTAAGATAGTTAGTTGATACAATGATGTACCAAGAACTTGTCCACCATCCTGTTGGAGTGATGAGACCAACAAAATCAATAGCCCATTTTTCAAAGGGTTCTTGGTAAGGGATGGGTCATAGAGGCATATCGTCTCTCTGATTAGATATGCCTACACATTTACATATGTCACATTGCTTACCTTATGATTTAGCATCTTGGAAGAGAGTTGGCCACCATAATCTAGCTAGCAGAACCTTCCATACGATAACCTCGCCAGCATAGTGTCCACTAGTAATACCTTCATGAACTTCATGAAGTACCTCAAGGCACTCATGTTGTATTACAAAATGTTGAATAACTTCATCACAACCCATTTTGTAAAGATCACTTGCTCTAAACTAAAAAGGTGTGGTGTAAATTATGACTTACTTTTTTCTTGTGAGGTGAGATAGTTAGGCATAGAACCAGTGGTCAAGAATACCACAATGTCATCCAATTCTTTAGGCACTTGTGTAATGTGGAAAAATTGTATATAAGGAAGATTATCTTCTATGGTATATGTTGGTTCTCCATTATCAATTCATGATAGGTGGTTAGGTCCATAATTGGATTTCCCAGGTTTAACCATCACCAAAAATTGGAATTCTTGGAACAAAATAATCTAGTGACAGATCCATCCATATAGTACATGTTTATTGACAAGGTACTTCAAAGCCTCATGATATGTATATAAAACAAAAAGAGTGGCTAATAGGTATTATTTGAACTTCTGCAAAGCATAGACCATTGACAACACTTCACACTCTGTAGTGGTATAGTTTCTTTTAGCTAGTGTGAGTTCCCTGCTGGCAAAGTAGAGTGGGTGATCTAGGTGACCTTCACTTGGTTGTACAAGAATCACACCAATGGACATGATAGATGCATCAACATGGAAATGAAATGACTTTGTCCAATTAGGGAATTAGAGAATAGGATCAGTGACCAACTTTTCCTTGAGTGTTTCAAAGGCCTCCTTATAATAGCAAGTCCATATGAAATGCTCATTTTGATTTATAAGTTCTTCTAGGGGATCTACAATCTTTGAATAGTTGTGAATGAACTTTCTATAATAATCCATGTGGCCTAGAAAGGCACAGACCTCATGCTAATTTTTTGATGCTGGAAGGCAAAGAATAACAAGACCTTTGCTGGGTTTACTAGGAGTCCTTCCTTACAAATAATATGCCCTACTAGCACACCTAAAGGTGTCACAAATAGGCACTTATTTAATTTTAATGAGATTTATAAGACCCAACAGTGCTCAAGTATAAGTCTAAGGTTAGCGTAATGGTCCTTGACCAAACCATATACTGTCTAGTCATCTAAATAGACTTGGAGTAACTTTTGGATGAAGTCTTTAAATGCTTCAACTATTATTTGTGAAAACACTGATGGGGCATTTTTTAACTCAAATGGCATAATAATATAGGCAAACGATCCCCATTCAGTGGTGAAGGTCATCTTGGGCTGGTCTTCTTCATTTATTTGAACCTAATGATACCTAAAGAATTCACTTGTGAAGGAGTACACTTCATAACCTGCAACACCTTCAAGGATCTCCTTTGTGAATGGTGTTAGAAAGGGATCTGTTACATATGATGCATTGAGCACTCGATAGTCTACATAGATGTAGATGTGTCCATCCTTTTTGATACTAATCATCATGGGACTGACCCACTCAGATTCAACAATGGGAGTTATTACTTTGACACATAGCATACTGTTAATATCCTCTTTAACATGTGCCTAGAGATTAGGATTTTTCCTATATGGGCATTTTTCACTGGTCAAACACTATCAGCTAGATTTTTCCCCAAAGATGGGTGGACTCCCTTCATTTCATTATAGTTCCTTGGGAAGACATCTTGATATTCTTATAGCAACTCAAAGATTTTTTTAATCTCTATGTTAGTCTAATACTTTTCTACTATAGCCAATTTTGGTTCTTGTTATGAGCTGATGTTACACTGAATAATATGAATAGGCCCATGGTAAAATTTTTCCATATTAACACTTATGTCTTGAACAATTCTTGTGCTAACATCTATAGGAATATCTAAATGGTTAGATAATGTGTTGAGTGGAGTGGATCCTTCTCCTTCATCTACTTGGAAGACAAGCTTTTGTTTCCCTAGATGAATTTCTTCATGTCAGTTTAGATTGAGGACTAACACAAATATAGGTGCTTATGTATCAATGGTTCATGGAATAGGTGTCAGGGCTCCTCAAGGTCTTAATGGATGATCCTTAGATGTTCTTCCATAGGACATAGGTCACCTACTACTGCTTCATGCATTGCTTGGAAGTTAAGGTGCAAATCCATTCTTGGTGAAGAATATGATAAAGCTAACTTCATGTTTTCCTTTAGCAGATGCCAAATCCTGATACCCATGTGTCACTCTTCATAAATGTACCATGATCATTCCCAAGTACATAGAGTTGCATAAAATGCATTTACCCATAAAAATTCTAGTAAGTAGGACTCATCGATTCACCACATTGTTTCACAAGATTTAATGTGGGGCTTAGGGGCTTGTATGCCACTATAGTTAATTACTCCCTTTACTTTATTATCGTCATGGAATCAGTGGTGTAAGGTTGAACATACATGATCCCACTAAAGGAGTCATTTACGATGGGTTCACCACCATCATGTAGTTGTGTCATCAAAGAGATGAACCAAATATCAAAGATGATCTTTATCAGTGTGGTAAAATTCTTCAAGGCACTGTATGAAGTCTTAGACTACCATCTGCTTATGGAACCCTGGAGCCTCATCAAGTCTTTCAAGTGGTATCTCTATAATAGGTCCCCTCATGACTTAGCCAATGATAAGGCAAATGAACCTGTGTCATTTATTAAATTGGCATGGCACAATCTCTTGATTATTGATGGTACTGCATACTCTACCAGTGAGGTTGTAGTCACCATGATCCTAGCAATTACATGCATTACTTGTAGTGTCAGAGATGGACTGAGTATCTGACCATCAAAGGATGCCATCTAGAGTGGGATCTTAGTGTTCATTGTTCCTTACAATAACATTATAGATATGGTTTAGATCTTCATCAACATGGACATGCTCTATTTAAGGGGCCCCTTGTGCTTGATCTAGTGGTATTACCATATGTTGATCAGTGTTTTCAAAACTAATGTAGCACTTCTTAAAGCTTAAATCTGCATTATTGTCATAACATCAAGGCATTCCCAATAGAGTTGGGTAATCATCACCTTTACCTAGCTCCAAAACCTCAAAATCTTCTTTTAATGATACTCTAATTATGTCAACCATTGCATTCTTGAGGACCCTAATAGGGTATGCACGAGTCTTATTTACCATAAATAAGACATGAGGTGAAGAATGTAACACTGGACTGGGCATTTTGCACTAAGCATTCTTGTTGATGGCATTGACTTCTACACTAATATCTACAAGTATGTCTTGGATTACCCATCCATTGATGGTAACATTAACCAATATTTATCTATCTTCCAAGGGAGTAGAAGAACTAGGAGTTTCCTATTACTGAGCATGATTTAAACATTGATCTTCACTTTGCCTAGTGACATGAGGGTGAACCTCATTTGGTATTTAGCCTTGAATCTTAAGCCAAACACTGAGTTGTGGGATAATATCCTCATCTAGCATACGCTTGCATAGTTCCTGAAAGTCATCCCATGCCATAAGTTGAGGTTTAACTTCTCTTTGCACAACAACACACTGCATTACATCCTTATCTTAGAGAAACTAAATATTTCCCTAAAGTTCTCATATGAGTGCCATCGTATCTTGGAGGACATCCTTTTAATGCTAAACATTATGATACTTTCTAGTTCATGGTTATTTCCATTACACTTTCTTAATATGATTAACTATCGACTGGGTATGTCCCCTACTAGGAGTGGTAATGTTTAACTATTAAACTATAGGGATAATTGGGCATGCACACCACTACGGTTTATCAATTTGAATCATACTGATGCCCTTTTTAGTTCAATCCTTAGTGATAGTTGCATATAAGTCAAGACACTCTTCTAGCTAGTGGTCTTTTTTTTATAGAAAGTGCACACTGGGTAATTTGGGCAGTCCCTTTGATAGTGGTCTAGAGACCCATATTTGTAACAGGTCCTAGGTGGAAAACAACCACCTGCTCATCCTTGCCCTCTTCCTCATCCATGGTAGCCACCATTGTCTTGAGTATTTGCTACTGAGGCTTATCACATGTCGTACGCTCAAGCTTCATAGATGTCACTAATCAAATAATGGTCATTAGTGTCATGAGTGTAGGCATCATAGATATTACAATAGTTAGACACCATAATGTGCATAGCTCATTGTATAAGAGGACAAGAATGAACATAATGTTATTCATGATAAATTTCACATGTTTGTTTAAATATTACATGGATGTTCTTACACAGATAATTACTCTATGTTTGCCCTTCAGATTCATAGTCAGTGCACCAAATACTACTACATGTTTCATGTGCATTATTGTCCATCAACTTCTCAAGTAATGATGTCATGTAAGTTATATGTGCTTCCATAAAGAGACTAATCCTAGTGTCAATGCTTTTAACTACCTCAACACATAGAACAACTTCCAAAGCCTTGCACAGAATAGTGAACATTTTTTGAGATAAGGTCCATCAAAAGGGTAGTAATAATCTACCCATAAACCATTATGTATGCTTAGCAGTGTTAATTTCAAATGATAGTTTAGACAAAAATGTTTTAAACCTTACATCATATTCACATACACTTTTGATAAGTCCTTACTATATGTCCTTCAATACTGCTATCCTTTGTTGCTCAAATTTAAGAATGTTAAATTCCTATAAGAAGGCTATTTTGAGCTGATCAAAGTTGACCACCACTTGCTAAGGGCCAAACTTCTAATACTACTTGTACACATGCTCTAAAAGTGTAGTTGTGAACTATGTAGCCTTTTGTTTATATGAGGTGATGTCACTTACCCTCCAAATTAGTTCACATTTATGAACATGCTCTATGGCATTCTCTACTGCTTGATATTTAGGTAAGTGTAGTGCCATCTCATAGTAAACCATCATCAATGGAGGTGCTTGAATGGGTGGTTATTGGTAAGGTTAAACCTTTATCCCTTGAGGAGGAAGTCCACTTCCTCCTACACCTCCTCCTAGTCCTCCTCCCATTCCTCCAACAATAGTGCCTATGGTATGGGGCATGATAGCTGGTTGGTTAACCAAGCTGGGGCTTGTATTCTATCCTTGAATGTTAGGTCCACCAACCATCCCCAGTTATGCCATATAATTCATTTGAAGAGGGAAAGATAGTGTTAAGTCTAAATGAGCATCAAAAGTCTCAACTTCAATATCCCTTACTGATTTAGCTTCTGATTCCAAATTATTTGTATCCTAATTTTGTATGTGTACTTCATTTGATTCAAAAGCATAAGCGTGCACTATGGTAGGGGAGCCCAGTTGGTTTAGACTTGGTTGCTCAGCTCCTATTATCCAACTTATTTTTCCTTCATAGGATAGAAGTGGCATAGAACATGACTTGAAAGTGATGGGGTCCTCATGTTCTTCTGCTTCCTTACGGCTCCTAAAAACACTCCTTGAGTTCTCTTGGTCTCTTCCTGTGTTACTCCCATAATCCTTTGTCAAAATTCATCATACTTTCATTTCTATAATGCCTGTTAGCTGGCTAATATTTTAAACCCATAATCTTTTACCAACTCCTATTCTCCCCTCCTAAATGTGTGGCTCATGCACAAGTGGATTTAGCACTCTATTGGTATAATTTCTAATCCAAGATCAACAAGTAACTTCTTAATTTAAAAAGCAAAAAGCTTAAGATAGAGGCCACATGGTTTTTAAAGGAACTAGAATTTGGCTTCTTCAAGGCATGAATAAGAGGTTACAATGTACTCCAAAATGTAGCTGTTCAAAACTCTTTTCCACCAAAAGTTGGCTATTTGTGTCCATAAGGCTCCAAGTCATGCTAAAGCCCTATGTCATTCTAGCGTCCAAGACTACCTCCTTCAAAGATTCCTTGATTGTCCTTGAGCATAGGACATCAACCAAGCATGTAAGTGATTAGGACCTTTGAAAAGAAGGTTTCATATAATGGACTATATATATTTTACTCTACCTACTATGGTGTAGATATTCTTGGCTCAAGGCAAGGAACTATAAAATTATCTTCAACACTGGTACCCATTCTTCTAAATTCTCTAGTGTAATACACTCAAACATTTTTCCATGACTATGCATCAAGTGCTTTGGATCTTGGCAAAGAAATCTAAATTTTGGGTTATTTTAGTTAATTCCAACTCTGGCACTAAAGTCTAGCCTAATGAGATAGCGCATTGGCCCTTTCATGCAAGATTTAAGTCTTGCACACTCTCTCAAAGCACACGCTAAATGATCGATTCCCATAAGTTTTGTTGCACAGTTTGGATAACTTGTTCATATTCTTCTCTTTATATCAATTAGTGAAGATTATATAAAAGCATAAATATACTACTTTGATCCTATGTGTTCTAGGTTTGATTAATATCATCACACAAATTATAGTCATCATCTACTAGTATTAAGTACCTAAAAAAGAAAAGAAGACAAGGTATCTCATATACAAGTCAACACTTAGTTCATATCAACACTCATAATAACACAGTTTGATATAACTTGATATCTCATATATTAAGCTTAAAGATCTGTCACAATATCATTCCAAAATTTGTTTGTCTATTATTCCATCTATCGTCACATAATGCTTTACAATAGGGGTATTAATACTTTTTTTACCTTGACCAAGTGTTTACAATCATTAATGGATTGAGGAGTTGGATAATAAACTCTCAACAGACTGAGAGTCATGGAATTTAACAATCAGTTCTTCCTAAATATCTGGGCCTCTGTGCCCCCTATATCCTTGATCTATGTTATCTCTATTGCCATGTGTTCCTCTCCTTGCAGGCTGGTACAAAACTTCCTACCCATAATATTGGAATGACCGATATGAACTATTCTTCTAAATGTTCTTGCTTCTCATGCACTCCCCTAGTCTTCTACTTCTATTCTAAGTCCTACATCTTTAGGTCCCTTGTGACTCATTCTATTTTGACTGGGTCCTCTCGCACTGGTTCTTTTGTACCATTATCTTTTTTCACCCTATAGGTTATGCACCATGATGCCTCTGCACCTATTAGATATGTTCCATGGTCCTTTTTTACCATGGTTCTCCCACGTTGTGTGAGTTCTATGCCAAAATTGGACAACACTTAGTCAAAATTTTGGGGACAACACTTCAGAATAACATGCTTTAAGCAAAAGAGAATAATATCAATGTAATCAAGGGTGTATAATATCATACTAATTATAATCAACTTATATAAAATTTAATATAGATATCAAGGTTTGCCACCTCATGTGGTCTTAAAATCACAAGTTAGATCAAGTAGTAACTCTAAAAAGTCATAAGTGAAAAGTAGAGAACTATCATCTCAAAAATTCCTACGTAACCTCACAAGGTAAAAAGATAACACCATAACTCAATGTTTTCAAATCACTACCCACTTACCAAACCTATAAGTATAGTATCATAATCTATTTCCATAATTGGGAAAGGAATATACTAACCTTAAAGGTGCATCAATCCATCCAATTCTACAACTTCTCTATCAACAAGAAGTAGAAGACATTTATCCTATGAAATCCAAGGAATAAGATCAAAATAACATTTCAAAAACAAGTTCCTGTTAAAAAGAATACTAAATCAACATCATGAAAATAAGATTCCTCTTAGTAGCATAATAATATCAAAGGAAAATGAGATAATACTAACTCACCTCTAATCCAACTAAGAGAATTGACACTTATTCCTAAACCACATAACCTAAGTGTGCAAATTCCATAAACAAACTCCTAACACAAAGGAATTATCAAGCAAAACAACAACATTCTACTATGAAGATTCCCACCATCCTAGGTGGTACTAAACTAAAAATGGTCCTATAAGATTTTCCATTCCTAGGTTTGGTGCATGTAAGACAAAAAAATAAAGCACATATAATTAAGTGAGAAGCATCATGTGCTTATAAAACATTAACAATACAAAATACAAATGACATATGAGAAAATGCAAATGGACTCTTTAGGTCCTATAGTTCAAGCCACAACTATGATACTACATGTAACAACCCCATTAGGGTCAGCTAAAAATACATGATTTAAAAAAAATATAAACACATATACCAAAAATAGATTACACCACAAGAATCTACTGAGACCATAAGAAATACTCAAAGCATGATAAGAACAAACATGCATAATACATCACATATCACTGATCTCTAATATCATAAGAGCACATCATAATGCAAGTATAGAAAGTACATAGTTGATACAAGTTTATAGCCACTGCTATCAATATACAAAAACAAGTAATTATAACTCTCATGATAATATTTAATAATAAGTACAATACAATACAATGTACATATAAGATACATGGCTTTCCCAGAGCATAGTTCCTGAACTCAAGTATTTGTGGCAATCTCAAGTGTCATCTTGATAAGTAGTAATGATGTGGGTAGGGATAAGATCATCCGAGTGCTTTTCCACACCAACCATGAACCAATGACCCCACACAATAATCCCATAAATAAATGGCCCTCCCTTCACAAATGAGTAGATAGTGATGGTATAAGAATCCAGAGAGATAAGCAAGTACGCGTGTGTTGTATGATTTCTAAACTAAACATGTAGTGTATCATAGAAAATCATTCTATCACAAGATATTGCACAAACATGTCAATCATACTCATGAAATGATAATGTCTCACTAAACATACTTTGGACCAAAGTTTTATAAATAATAATGATCTATAGATTAATCAAATTCATACTCACCACTTGATCAAACTGCCTTCATCTGTTATTATGATATTAGTAAGCTAGTGAAGTCAATCTCACTCCTTATTTCGTATCAACAATACAGATTGGTCAAATACAATTCAACCACAAGATTCATTTTATTTAATTCCTTCTAACAACACATCACATAAAATTCTAAACATAGGAGCAACCAAAGCATACATTTATTCTATCAAACACATTAATGAATCTTACATTATTTTCTATCCCATAATAGAAATAATGACTATAGTTTATACCACTCGAGTAAAATACATATTAATTATAGATTTGAACTACCACAATTTATTTTCAAACATACTACACCCTATGATAACTCATATTACCATAGTCTATTATTCTGATACATAACTACTAATATTCCTCAATCAATCATAATAAAGTAGTCATAACTACATGGAAAATACGAACTTATATCCAAGCAACTAGACATAACAAACAAGTCACTATTTTCCCAAATCACATAATATTCTATCTTAGCATATTCTACACTTTCAAATATTGTATGCACGCATACACAAAGTCTTACCAACTATTACAAAACATGTTATTCACATCAATAACCAACATGTATATAATAAATCAGTCAAATATAGATGTAAGTGTAGACATAACAATTATAGTATGTACCATCTGGGTACAACATATATTTATACTATAGTACTCTATGATATCTCATACTATCATTGGTTCCCAACTACATAATAACACATAACCCAAACTTATGATTTCAAGAATCAAACGATCACATACATAATAATAATCAAATATGGGGTTATACCACCCGAGTGTACCCTATGTTTAAACTGCTTATTAGCATTCAAAGAAACATAACCAATAAACACACATCATGATACACCATTATATGCTAGATATAACCAAACACTCTCATAATCATGTATGACACACAAGTACTCAATATTTAACTAACTTCCAACCAAATATTTATAGTGAAACATAGAGCTCATAAACCCATTATAACATTCACTTAAACATCTCGTTCTATTTTTTAAAACACTATTTAATATGGTTTTATTTCAATCACTTAGACACTTGATGACTAGATAAAATTATACTTATAGATACAAGCTTAGCCATGTGACCCGACACAACCTTTTCCATTATGTAATTATGTTGCATACTTAAATCTATGTGTAGATAAAGCAAAACAAGATTCAACACACAGGAAAATAATATAATCCAATCTAGCATCTACTATATGTTTTCGGGGTTTGAATGCATGCATTAATTAACTTAATTATATGTAATCCTTTAACCATAGTTCATAACCCACCCATGTAATTAAACCCATTATATATATATATATATATATATATATATAAAACATATCGTAACTTGGCTTAACATTATGTTCACATCCTATATTAAGATTTTCAAAATTATTTGACATACAACTCTTCATATTAGAATAATGACTTCATTGAATTCTCCACTCATCCCATATCTCATTAAACCCTTCAAGGTAATTTAACCATACATAACACCTACAGTTGTTGGTATTTTTAGGGAGGCTTTCATGAAATTATTCAACCATTTAATATCAAATACGCTGACTATGTTTTAAAATTTGACTAACAAACCTAATCAAATCTAAGGCTTCTATAAGATCTAAGAATACTAGGTTGAGAGTTCATGGTTTTAGACCTGCATAAACAGGGATTATCTTCATGTTATTGCTATATATGGAATTAGCTATTGTCTTGGTTCATATGCAATTCAATCATAATAAGAAATAACCACAATTCTTAATTTTCCAAAGCTTTTCTTATTTAGTATTCATACTAAATACCATTCTTAAAAGTCTATTTTTTTTAAATAATTTTCAATCTTCTTAGGATATTACAGTTTCACAAGTGCCCTTTTCTTTTAATAAAATCGTAACAAAATTTATATGTTAATTGATAATCCTCCCTATTATATTTAATATAGTGACATCTTGGATTGTCTTTCTCCATTATTAAAAATAATGATTTGATATGTATCACAGTGTCCATTAAAATAAGTCTCAAATCTGGCAGATATAGCGATGCCATCCCATTATCACTCAATTTATAAGTTAAAAGATATTTATTTGTTTTTGTACAGCCTAAAATAAAATCACAATGATGATTTGTAAAAGCCTAGAACACCGTATTCAAACTATTATCTATTTGCTGAATATTGTACATTATATCATAATAATATGATGACGTCTTGAGTTGAGTAATATATAAGCATTACTATGTTCCCAAGATTTAATTAAACGCATAAATATTGCTATATTAACAAATATGATAACCATGGTGATAAGAATATATAAATATAGGTGGTAATCATTATATATCACATAATGTTTTAATATATATACAACAGGGTATTTTAAAATATAAATCATTGTAGTAATTACAGGAAGGCATATAACACTTATCAGATAATATTTTAATATATATACAACAAAATATTTTTAAATGTAAATCGCTATAGTAATTATAAGAAGGCATATGCACTTAATTTTGGAAGTAAATCGCTATCCTTTTACCGGTTTAAATATTATACAAGCAAAACTAAGCATATATAAGGTGGAGAGTGTGTTGTTAAATGAATCTTAACAAAAACTTTGCATACTTATTACAAGTCGTTACACTTTTGTTTTATCGCTACATACTATTATATGAGACATGGGATGGAATTACACATGTACGGCTAACCAACCTTGACAGGGTGAGGATAGGATAAAGGTAATGTCTCTATAGCGATATTGACCAATCGTGATTTCTTTAAAAAATCAACTATGGCTCAAACTATTTTTTTATTTATTTTAACTGAGTATACACTTACTCATACCCAAGTTGCTACAGATTATTGTAAATCGTTGCATGCCATTTACAAAAATATATTTTAATTTACCCAATTTATTGTATGTATTCTTAACTTATTAATATTAGTGTATGTATTTTAATTTACAATACATTGTAAACATGAAGATATCACTATACCAATATCGTTGTATGCTTATTATATAATTATATTTACCCTAACTATACAACATGAAAATAATGGATCTCATTTAATAGTTTGATTGTTTGTGTATTTCATTTTATTGTAGCGTATCTATCTTTTGTTATGACATAATTTCAGCTTGCTAACATTCTAAATTCACGACAAGAATATATAACATTCAATTACATCTGCTACTTGAAGATCCTTCTATTGATTTCTGGCAAAGCTTCCCTTTTAGATTTTCTCTTTTTTTTCCTTCCCCCCTTAGATATACGCTCCTATTTTAAAGCCATATATATATTTTTAAAATATTTTTTAATATTCTTTTTTTTAAAGCATGATTTTTTCTTTTCTGCTTTAATGCCAAAACTTTTCTCCTTTTTCTCTTTATATTTTTAATATGATTTTCTTTATTTAAAGATTGTTCCAACTTTAATAATAAATAACTTCATTTTTGCTCTAATATGTTTTATTTTCTATTTTAATATTTTCAAATAATTTAATAATAAGTAATTATTTAATTAATTAATTAATAATAATAACTTAAAGATAACATGACTAATGTAGAGGCAGTTATATATATATATATATATATATATATAGTTTCATTCATTAAACCCATAATATATATATATATATAGTTTCATTCATTAAACCCATCATCAATATGAATGCCATGTTATCATTACGTTTACTCTCACAGGTTACGTTACCAAAAGTATTACTGGTCTAGAACACAATATCATGTCATACACACAACTAACATGTTTAATCCATTATCTAAATGTATCAATCATCAAAAAAATACTAATACTAATAAATTAACTATGCATTTACTAAGTACTATTTAATGTGGTGTGTGTAGGGTACTGATTTATTTCTCTGTCATCCTTTAACATCTCAATCTACATCACCATCTTCGACGATGCTCTCCCTCCATCACACTCCGAAGGCTGAGTTATCCTATGTCAACTCACAACAAAATAAGTAGTTAGACTATAATAGTCATGATAAATATTTATCATAAAATATAGTTAAAATGACAAATCAACATGATCATAAAGTAAATATTTACTTACAGTTAACTCATAGCAGGGTGATCACGTAACTTAAGTAATATCCTGTTGCCCCATATCATCATATATCTCACAACTTAGTTAAAAATAACCAAATCTAAATTTGTCAACTATAGATATCCATGGATAATCTAGCAAGTTTGCCTAACAAGGAATCAAGATGTAACACAACGAGAAAAAATCTACATCTAAAAGACATGGTCAACTTGTGTTACTATCTAGAAAGTGCAAACCTATCTAGAGACATTTTCAAATTTTGCCTCTGATCTTAAACCAACATAGTTTTGACTTAATTTAATTTTCACTATTAGACATCAGTAAGAGTCAATAAAAAACCTAGATCTAAGCTTAATCTATTTTTCATTGTTAGAAATTTGCAGTAGTCAACATAAAACCCAAATTTAAGCTAAGTTACATTCTTCATAGTGTTTTCCAGACATAACATATTAATATATTTAACAAGTTATAATCATAATTATTGGTGAATTATACATCTTTATCACTCTAATTTATTGAATAATTTATGATTATTAGATTTTTTAAATAAAAAAATAGGGTAAAACAACTGTAAAAAATGGCTATGTATTGTTATTAACTAATATGTTATGTTATGTTGAATTTGCATTTCACTATGTTCTAGATTTTGATTTTTCTTGTGCAGGTTTGATTGTGATGTTGCGTAGTCACGTGTTTTCAATTCTCAAAATTCTAGATAAAATGTTTGAATTGATGTATTCTTCTTCTCTTGACCTAATACTTAACACACATGCAAATAAGAAGGAAATAATTAGCTAGATCAGGCAACCTCAAGGGAGTTGTAGATACACACCCCACATCTTGAAATCAAACTCTATTTAGTTTGAGCACCATAAAAATAGAATCTTGAGTAAGAGATTCACCTCATCTTCTTTGTAAGTGATGATGCAACTACATGAACATATGTCTAAACCCTATTTTGGTACAAGTGGATGATGTCATAATGACATGAAGTAAATAATGGCCAATGGTGACTCAATATGTAGGCTCCTTCTCAAGTGAAGTAAAGGATTTTGATCATTTGAAGATGATCACTTTTGGAAGACTCTCCATTTAATTCTTACTTGGTAAATGACTAGGAATGATTAGTATATAGGGATATCAAAGACATGACATGCATAATGGTTAACCATGGAAACAAGTGATATGGGAAATCAAACCAAGATGAAAGTACCCAAAAAAACATACAAGACTATTTCAATGGTACACCTATAGCCACCCAATATGTCCTAAGAGACACAAATATCTAGACTGAGTGTAACAAGCTCGAAAGATATAAAAATAAGGTTCAAAGGTGAAGTGGATAAGTATTGAAGACATTAAAAAGGTTTAGAAGCCATAGGGAAACTAGTGTGGGGCAAGAAATGTCTTAAAAATAGCCAAATATGCACAAGTGTACCAAGTGTACGAAAATGGGGAAAAGACACTATGGAAAATGGACTTATACAAAACTAAGTGTTTGTATAATGCCCTTACTTTGATGTGTGTATGAGAGTGAATGTCTACATGTGTTCAAATATAAAAATATTAAATTAAATAACATAACTTGACTTACCTAGTGAAGGATGAAACAATCGAACAATACTCAAGATAGGCTCCATCCACATCGATTTTGTTGTATCTAAGAAAAAGTACCATACTTAAAAATCAATGGCCAATTGCATTAAGTAGTCAAAATCATATCAATGTAAAAATGTATAATTTTTTAAAATCATGAGTTTGATACGTGAGCATAGGAATGACTGCACCTGGTAGTATTCAAACCATGTTTCTAAAAAATAAAGCTCTATTTTAGTTAGAACTTTTCAAACAAATCTTATACACGACTAGCACTTCTAAAGCATTTCTAGTGACCCAATACACTTCTTGATCAAGGAAGTATATAATGGGCCATTTATGGTGCTCTTAGTTCACTCAAGTTTACTCAATTTATTTTCTTAATCCTATTTGATCAATCTTAAAAACCTCTTGTTGCAATCATGCATATCAAATGAAAGAGTTAAATTCATCATGTGTTATAAAATATATATAGTTGAATCTTTAAAAATTATTGAAAAACCTTGTAAATCACATGTATGTAACCATTGTAAAATATCATCCTATAAAACTAAATAGATTGTGTGCATCCTCATATGAAGGTGAAATGGATAGCGGAAAATAATATGCCCTGATGAATGCTATGTATGCGTAAGATATATTTTTTGGTTATTTTACGCACTATGGTATAAAATAGCAGAACTAATTGACCTACTCCAAATGATATAAATAAATGCAATAATTACAATAATCTAAATAAAAAAGGGGCTAATTGACATGAAAAGAAAGTACATCTGAAAAACTAAAATGAAAGAAACACTACTAACATAATATTTAGGCTAATAGAATAAGAGATATGGAATACACACATGATTACACATTACACATGATTTCACTTGGGAAAACTCTTTCAGGTAAAAAAACCTAGCACACAAATTCCTTTATTAGATTAACTTAACTATTTATAATACAATAATGTCCTAAATTTCCCCTATTATATGTGCAAGTATATATATGCACATCAATAGGTAATCCATGGGTACCAAAATCATGAGTCCCAAAACCATGTGTCCCAAAACCATGGGTGCCATAAAACCAGGGGTCCCAATACCATTAGTTGCCATAAATACATGGAAAATATACTAAATATTTACAACAATGTTCCACTTGTTGAATAAATTATATGGGGGGCACATAGCCATACCTTCAATAACTAAGTGAAATTATGCCCATTGAATTTATACACCAAGAAAATTTCTCAGTACTCATAGCCTTTGTTAGGAAATCAATAATGTTCTCACCAATGTCCACCTTCTCCAACATTATCTTATTTTCCTCCACCATTTCCCTTCAAAAATGGTATTACACATAAATGTGTTTCATTCTCGTGTTATACTCAAGGTTTACTAGAAAAATTGCACTTTGAGAGTCACAATCCATCCTTACAGCCTTTTAAACATACCCAATAATATAAATTAACCTTTAAATCCAAAATTCTTTCTTGCTTGTCCGAGTAGCTACCATGTACTTAGCCTCTATGGTGGATATCATAATATTATCCTACCATTTGTTCATACAACTTATAGATCCACACAAGTTGAATAATACCCACTAGTAGATCTTTAGAAATCAAAATCTCTAGCCTAGTCTAAATTCACAAAACCATGTAAATTCAATGTCTTCATTCATCAGGATTACCTTGATAGCATATTACATAGTCAGATATCCCATGAAAATACCTAAAGATCCTCTTCACTACAATCTAATGTTATTTTCTTGAATTTGACATAAATCTACTCATTAATCCCACTACACAAGCAATGTTAGGTCCAATGCATATTGTTATATACATCAAGCTTCCAACAACACTAGTATACTATACTTGAGACATGTCTTTAGTTTATTTTTGTGTATTTTAACACTGATCAACATATTATTTTTGACCAATTAAAAAAGGAGCACTAAAAGACTTGACTATTGCATCTTAAACCTTTATAGAATCATTTCAATGTACTTCCTTTGATTTAACCATAATTTCTTGTATACTCAATCTCTTGACTTCGTTGATAATTGAGACTTGACTTGGTTGATTATTTCCTTATTATTTATAGTTAACATTATGTTATCCACATACAATACTATGATAATAATTTGTTGACTTTTCTGTTCAAAATAAACACAAGAATCAACTTTGCTTCTTTTAGGTCTAAGTCCCAACACATACCTATCAAACTTTTGGTTCTAAATTCTTGATGATTACTTCAAGCCATAGAGAGACTTTTTAATTTGTAGACCAAATCTTCCTTTCCCTTTATCTTAAAACTTTATGGTTGCATCATGTATATTTCCTCCTCTATCTCACCTTGTAGAAAAGCCATCTTTACATCCATATGTTCTATTTCTAGATCGAAGGAACAAAAATAACTAGAAGAAATATAATTGAGTGTAATTTAACACAAAGAGAAAAAATATGACCAAAATCAATTCCCTCTACCTCAAAGAATCCATTTTATACCAGATGAGCTTTATACTTCTCTATTTTCCCATTTGCATTATAATTATTCATAAATACCTATTTGCAACCAACAATTTTTTTTTCATGAGGTAGTTTTACTAAGTCCCATGTCTCATTTTTATTTATGGACTCCATTTATTCATCCATAGCCTTCTTCAAATATTTAATTTATTTTGAGCCAAAATCCTCCTTTACAGTCTTGGGATCTTCATCAATGCCAGATAAAATTAATAAAATAAATACATAATTGAAAATAGGAGGATTATACTTATTAGGTGCTCTTCTCCCTTGATCAGATCTTCTCGAGACTAGAGTTTCTAGTTTTGCATCCTTTGGTTTCTCCTCCTCAACTTCTTCTAAATATATATTTGAAACTTCTTCTTAGAACCCCTACTTTGGTTCATCTTCTATAGTTTCTTTGAGTTCAAACACTTGTTCTCCCTCTTCTTCTTTAGATTGAATATTTTCATGTTTATCTTTTGGTTGTCATTCCTATTTTAGAACCCCTTTAACCTATCTGAAGATAACATTGTGGTTATAAATAATCTTCTTCATTTTAATATTCCATTGCTTACATCCATTTACGTTGGTACCATATCTAATAAAGATACACTTTACTGATTTGTCGTCTAACTTAGTACTTTTTACTTTGGATATATATATATATATATATATATATATATATATATATATATAGACACACACACACACACACTCAAAGATGTTTGAAAGAGGGTTTCTTACTAGCCCATCCTTCTTGTGAAGTTTTATCAACTAAGGTAGATGTAGGCAATCTATTGATCAAATAACAAGTTGTTTGACTACTGCTGCCCAAAACTTTCTTTTCAATCCTGCACCACTAAGCATGATGCATATATATATATATATATATATATATATAGTGGGTGATCTATTGATCAAATAACAAGCAATTGTGACTTCTGCTGCCCAAAACTTTCTTTACAATCCTACACCACTAAGCCTGCTTCTCACCTTATCTATCATAATCCTATTCATTCTTTCTACAAATCCATTCTATTTAGGTGTATATGGAGTTGTATTTTACCTTTTTATTCCATAATCCTTAAAAAATCACTAGAAAAAAATTAAGAATTATTCTTCACCATTGCCGTTCCTCAAGACCTTTATCTTCTTCTCTATCTAGTTTTCAAAAAGAACCTTAAACTCATTAAAATTATAAAAAAACTCAAATTTATCCTTGATACAATAAACCCAAGTTTTTTCTTGTCATCTATAAAAGAAATATAATATAGGGATTTCCCTAGTGATGGAACCTTCACAAGTCCAAACACATCACTATGCACTAAAATGCTCACATAAATAAATGTTTATTGTGCAGTTAGAAATTGCTTTAGCCATACCTTTGGATTTTAATCCTCAAAGCCATTCTCTCCAATGTGTCCCATCCTCTGATTCCAAAACATTATCTTCTTGGTAAGAGATGCAGGAGCCCAATTTGAAATATTCTTCACCTCAAGAACCACAAAGCTATTAAATTCATCACTTACAGTGTTTTCCTCAAGCATGGACAACATCTTGTATGAAATCCTCTTTCCAGTAGCATTACTCCATGAACCATCTTGTAATTGTTTTTATTAAATACCATTTTCACACCCACATCATTTATATTACTTATAGATATTGGATCTATAGTCAAACTTATAATGTGAAAAACACCATGGATGATTTTAACCCTTCAATATTTAAATCTCAACTCGACTCTCCCTCTACATATGATATTATAGGTTAAGTGTATCCTTCAAAGACATCACCTCCATTGATCTTTTCACATTCATAGAACCACTTATTGTGAGGGGTCATATGAAAACAGTCATCTAAGTCAATCAACCATGCACCACCATATGCATGTGATTAGAAGTTACTAAAAAAAATCCCCTAAGTCTTCAATGGAGGGATTTGATTCTATGTCCTAGTAATCTTTAGATGACTTACCCATTTCAACCACTTTAGATTCGTACTCTTTCTTGAAATGCACTATTTTACCACAATTCTAGCATTTCCTCTTATCTTTTCCTGTAGTCTTAGATTTATCTCTAAACTTTTATTGTCCTAAATTTATTTTATTTCTATCTTGGGAATGACCTTTGACAAACTATTCATCCGTTGTTTGATAATTCTCAACATATTTTTGCCTCATTTCGTCTGATAATAAGGTTCCCACTATGTCCTCAACTTTTAATGTCAATGTAGTAGTGGTTATTAACATAACTAAATTATCCTGAGAATTGGGAAATGAACAATGTCAAGTAATAAAATTTTCTTCTTCTTACATTAAAATTTCAATAGACTACAAATGAATTACCACAATATTGAAATCATTCAGATTTTCAACTATAAATTTAACGTCATTCATTCTCGATGAATATAACTTCTTTGAGAGAAACAACTTGTTTATTAGAGAATTTTTCTAATACAAAGTCACCAACTTCTCCCATAGATATTTATAAGTTTTCTCCATTAAGACAGTCAATAAAAGTGAATCTAATAAACGCAATCTGATCAAAATATTTGCCTTCCTATTGATATTTTATCAATTTTCTAACTTCATACAACAGGTTGTACTCTTGATACAACAATCCACTAATCTCTGTCAACAAGAAGATATTCCATATTGAGCTTCCACAACTCAAAAAATTGGCTGTTGAATTTTTCAATACCTATCCTTGTGCTTCCCATCATTCTCCTTTACTCAAAAAAAATTCTCCCACATAGTGCTCCCACTCAAACAATAGTTTATCACAGGTTACAAAAACCCTTAACTCTTCACACAAAGCTAAGACCTAGCTCTAATACCAAATGAAGAGAAAATAGATCTGATAGACTAAAATGAGAGAAGTGTTATTAAAAAAATATTTAGGCTAATAGAATAATATAAATGGAATACATATAATATTACACATTGCACATAATTTCCCTTGTGAAAACCCTTTTGGGTAGAAATTCTAACACAAAAACTCCTTTATTATATTAACTTAATTGTTTACAATACAATAATGCACTAATAAGTTTATTTTTTCCCTTATTTTATATGTAAATATATGTATGCACATCAATAGGTAAACCATGGGTACCAAAATTAAAGGTCCCAAAACCATGGGTATCCTAAAACCATGGGTACCCATATATACATGTAAAATACACAACATATTTCCAACATGACATATGATAGAATTCTTTTAATATATCCATTTTAAGACAATGCACTAGCAAATTATGACTCCACATTTTCAACTTGTACTTGGATTGAATCCATTGATTGTTCAAGTGATCCATCATTAGGCACTCTTTCCTTAGTTATTCTCAATCCCCTTTGATTTACTACAAAATCAACATTGACAAGGTTAAAAATTGAGTTTTGATGTGGGCTCAATCATTACTTTAGTAATCATATCACGATGCAACATTGTGTCCAAGTCATCAATATCCCTAGTAGAGGAATAGGTCACCTTCACTACTTTCACACTACTTACTCCTGTTACTAACTATAAAGTAAGCAATCAAAATTTTTATGCCAACATTACCTAGGAAAGTTTGGAGAGAACCTAATTAAATCCAAACAAATGATTATCTCAATTTTATGTTGTGTATTAAAAAAAATGTGCATAGAATAAACTATAAAACTTTTATGATAATATAGGTAAGAATAATAAAATATTAGAACATAAAATTTATGACAACAAGACTCATAACTTGTCCATAAATTTACATGTTGCTTATTATAGTGGCATATCCCTATGATGGGATTTCATTTCAAATTGATACTTTCAACCTTAACCAAAAGACCAAAATAGTGTCTTCAACAAGGCACTCACCACTTTCCTTATTATTTGTTCATTTATCCACCCACAAACTTGCAAAATATTTTCTACAGTGTAATAATATTTAGAATTGATGACAATGAAACTCATAACTTTGCATTGGTGGATATGGGTCTTTACGAGGTTGTGAATAAAAATAAAACATTACATGATTTTCATAGCTAAATTAATGCAATAATGGAAACAAGAATTCAAAAGAAAAAAAATCATGCAGTGAGCATCTTCTACATAGAGTATACCTAATATAGAACCATAGGTGCATTTATAGTTGTTACAAACAACTCACCTTTCAAGGCTTTAGCAACAACTTCAACTATTTTTATGGCTACACCTTCCTACATAAATTGTATTTCAATTATTATTCTGTGAGCAAGAAATGGACAATAAGCTATCTTTTTTTGGGATTGAAAAGTGCACTTTAGTTAATATAACAAAATAAAATAAATCACTAATCATACAAAAAATGGGTGGAAAAGTCAAACCCTAAAAACAAATTGAGTGAAAAAAGCCTCAGGAAGAGAAAAGTTTAGTAAAAGCCACTGCACAGCCAAACAAACCACAATTAAAATAACTCAAGTGCACATCAATGAAAAAAAGGATAACCAAAAGCACAAACAAAAAGGAACTCATTAAGCAACAACAATGAACATGGTGATAGGTAGAGGCAAAGGAGGCAAAGGATCCTTAGGGTTACCCCCACCCCCTGAGTAAGGGGTCTTCATCAATCAGGATAGAGTCCCAATCATTAGTATGCTGGTTGTTCTCAGTATCATCTTACTACTTAGTTTCTTATTTGGAAGGATAAATGGCCAAAGCTTTGTCATTGGAACTAATGTTATGGAGGAGGCTTCCAATCCCCCCACTACCATTATCATTGTTACCTCTATCAAATCCTTGGAGGGGAGATGGCTAACAAGAATGAGGAGATGAGCTCTTCCAAATTTGAGACCATTAGCTATGATATCAATGACACTAACCTCCACGTCCATGTCCTTGAGGGGAGAAAGGTAGAAAGGGGGATATAATAGTTCACAACTGACCACACAAAGAACATTACCCCAATGCTCCAGGAGGATTTGAACATGGTGGAGCTTAAGCTGAACCTTATCAGTTTGAGTTTGAATCTAAAGGGAAACATTATCAATCACAAAAAACTTTAGTAGCTACAAAAAAGCTTTTTTACATAGCTTCATGATTAAAACATGTTTTATTTCTAGATAAGCTACCTTTATGCTAAGAGGCATGGAAATATGAATATTGATTAATCAATTATATATGTTTTTAAAGTCTAAAAGAGATTGAATTGTGATTCTATTTTGCTTGTACCTAAATGAGGTGCCACAATGACCTTATCGTGCTAAACTAGCTTGTTGTCTTTGTCTAAAGGTTATTTTATAAATACATCTAGTGCAACTTAGTTTTAAAATAATATAAGATATATCAAAACCCTTAACACTTGAACACTAATAACTTAAAGAACATGTACATACATGAAACTTTGAATTCTCCTCTTTCCCTTCTCATTTGTTTCAATCCACCCTTGAATTCTCCACTACAATATGCAAAAAATGAACCCAAACAAAATGGTAAATCAAAAAGCCTTATTCAATTTATATCAAATATTGACAATTATAGGCCAAACACAAGGAATAATAAATTACAAACTAAGATAGTTATTAAGAAGACCTAATCCCAAAAAACATACAAATATGTGAGCTCAAGTTTTCACCAAAGAAAAATACAAAATGAGAATCTTTAAATGAATCAAATGAGTATAATGAAGAAACAAAACTGGAAAGGACAACAACAAATCTAATACAAACTTAGACAATAAAACTTTATTATTCAGAGATACCCTTAGGGGAAGGCACTTTAGGTCTCACCACAATAACTATTGTCATGGATAAGAGGCATTACTATACCAAATAAATTCTAGTACCTAAAAATTAAATTAGTCATAGAGGAAGTCAATTTGGTACTCCTTCAAGAAACCATAAGAACATGCAACATGAAGAGCTTTAAATATGTAGGTATTCAGGGCAAGAAATGAACTATACTCTACCAAAATACATGTATAATGAACTAATGGTGCACTTTCAATCCATTAGAAGTCATCAATTCTTTAGTCATGGCACTTCCCACTTAAGTGTATTATAGGTTTAATTGGTTTGGAACCCAAATTTATGCTACAACTTATTGTTCTCATTTTTAGGTAATACACCAAGATCGTTGATTCCATCTTCAAACTACTCTTACCATAAAATGTCATTACACAACTGTTAGCAGGCAACACTTCTTTTTGTAATTATATGATTTTCATCCACCCAACCTTATTATATATAGTAGATGTCTAGTAAAGGGCATTTAGTATATCCATAAACCTTAGTGCAATCATGGCCCATGGACACCACAATATGATTGATACCATCCTTTTATATCACTCCATTCTCAATCTTTTTATTGTGCAAGTGTTGACAAAATCAACATCAATCTCAAATTTTCAAAATTACATATACACTAGTTTATTTAAAATCAAATAAGTAGGAAAAGGAATTTGGCATGATTCATTGCCTTATCATAAATGGCATATAAAATATCATGAAAGGAAATTTATATTTTTATTTCTCACCTTCGTAACCTCAGTCTAAGGGGAATTCAATCCCATCACTTTTCACTAAAATCTCAATGTTTATGCCCAAGTGAGCCTTGTTTGAGTTAATGTCGTATTTTGTTATTGTCATCAAAGATGGTTTTAAAGCATTTTGTAAGTTATTGTTCATTAACAAACATATGCATCGTTTACATCAAGTATGAAAAAACATGATTTATTTACCATTTATTATGGGAATTTTGCTAATGTAATGAAAGAATGTCAAAACATCAAAATGGGTTTGAAGATGCAAAATTGTATAGGAAAATTGAGAAGAAATCAGGTTAGAAGGGTGAAAATAAGAAAACTAAATAAATATTATAATAAAGTGTCATGCCATTATGTTGATAGATATCAATATGTCCTATTTGGCAATTGGCGATAACAATAACATTTAAGGTGCTACATGTAAAATTTAAGGTTGTTAAATGTTTTTAACACCTTTCTTTTTTCACATGTTATGATTACATAACTTAACCTTATTCACATTACATAAGGCCAAATTTAGAAGAATTGAGCATATTCAAATAAAATAATATCACTTTACAAGGTTTAGACTAAGGTGGCTTGCGGTAACATGAAAAAAAATTGGTTGTCCCCCAAGGTTTTATGCATGCATTATTTTTCTAATGCCTTGGAGACCTGTAACCTTCACACTTGATGAAAACATCAAATACATATAATATATAAATATCTACCTACTATTAAATAATTGTAATCAATGTGTTATAAATACAATTAATCAAATATATGTCCTTATCACAATAATCAAAATGATAGGATTAACATGATATGAAAATCTATTACGTATAACATCATATCTCAATAAAAATATCACGTAAATCATACATCATAATTATGTAATCTCAAATGGAATAATGACTGCATAGTCATGAATATTCATATATCATATATGTGTGATCATGTATATAAAATAAGCCTAATAGTCTAAAGTCCCAACACATGCCTACTCTTTGTCAAAATTGCTCAGCATGATAATTTAAACACAATATCACTATCTAAATACAATCTCATGTACAATGTGCTGAAAAATACATATCACATAATTTAATAAAATACGTGTGTCAAAATGAAAATATAAGTGTATGGAAACAAAATTGGGCCTCACATAACTAGAAAGGCTACTTTCAAATGCATTTTCCTAATTTTTTGTATGATTATTTTCACATCAATGTTGATAACAATATTATGTAATGCAATAGAAGGATGTATACTTGGCATATCCAAATAAGACCAAGCGAATAACTCATGGGGATCATGTAATATATATGTAAAGAATTTCCCCCTTTGGCCTCAAGAATTTACACAATAAGGACCAATCATGGGTCTTTATCAGTGCCATAATTAAATTCATATTTTTCTTCATTTAATAGTGCTAACAATCTTCTACACATGGCATGGTATAGATTATATCAGAGTCATCTAATTGGACATTATTGTGTGATGATATAGTCTCTCTGAAATATATACGAGTATTTTTTTTAATAAGGAAATATTTTCTTATGATATAAGGAAGGGAGATCTTCATATGCCTCAAACATTCCAAAAGATATACTTATTATTTGGAAATTCATCTAGTGCCAAGATTTATGGCTATATTATTTCATCAATGAACTTGGGATATACTAACTCTATTGTTACTACACGATTAACTTCTTTTACAGGGTTTGGTTTTGATCTAAGGAAGTACATATAAATATCATCTTTTTTTGTTTCACTTTCCTTATTAATGAATTGATTATTTAATTTGAAAGGAACATTTGAGTTCTACTTATATCCTAGACATTATTTGTTTATGTGATAATATGTAGATACCAGATTAATAATGACTTGCATTTGATTTCATAGTCCTTTCCCATTATATCATAACTTTTACATATATTTTAATGCAAAACCATATTACTTTAAGTCTAATGTTTGTGCTGGAGGAAGAGTAACCTTGGTAGGTGTTAGTGCTCATATGTCTATTTTCAAAGAAAGTCACCCATATTCTTTAGGAAAATAATAAATTGCATTAAATCACAATCACATGGCTTACATTATGTAGATTCATATGTAATTTTAAGATATTTATGATCCACATCACTAGTATCTCCTATTATGTGATATGATAGTTTATGTGGTGTAGGAGAAATTACCAAGGGTTGCATCGTATGTGTATGAGATATATGATTTATAGTAGATTGGATCATTGCATAATGATTGAAGGATTCATGATCCATTGGACAACTACATATGATCCTTCATGGTTAAATTTTATACATGCATGCAAGATAGAAAAAACTACATTCATATCATGAATCTAAAGTTCACCCAAGAAAAGATTATAGTTAAGGTCATTATGAAAAACTTGGCATATTGTTGCTATTTTTCTTAGTCCTACAATGATATTCAATGTAATTTTTACTAACACTTTTCATGGTATGCTATCAAAGCCTCAATGGTCATGTATGATTTAGTAAGATATTTTGATCTATTTCCAAGTATATGAAGAAAGGATATATTGTAAATATAGATCCCTAATCCATTATCTACCAAAACACACTTAAACCCTTTGCATAAAATTTGTAAAGAGTATATATTACAAGATGTTAATTAATAATATGTTTAGGAGGTAAGCATTCTTTCTCAAAATAAATACTATCCTCACTTCATTATAATTTATTAAAAATAGATGCAAAATAATTTTTGAGTATTATAATATAGTTTCTCTATGACATTGTAATCTCTACTTATATTTTTCAATACTTTATGTGGGAAAGGAAGAATAGGAGGGATATTTTGATTACCTTTACTTTTCTCTATAAGATTATTTACCCTATCTCTTCATGTTGTGATAGCATGGACCTATGTATAAAATATAAGCCTAGGGTGAATAATAGCGGAGGGATGTTGTCTATCACTACCTAAATATATTGAGGGAAGAGGAATGAAAGTGGTCATACAACCCCTATCCCTTCAAGTAATAACCTAATAATCTCATATTCAACATTCATGCAATATGTGTTACTAAGGAGGGCTAAGATTTCATCAAGGGTAATATCATCCTTCATTTATTACAAATAAATTGAACCCATTTCATTTCATGAGAAATAAATACATCATATAATTTATAAAAGCAACATGCAACCATTGTAGTCATGGCTTGGATTATAAAATATTAAAAATTAACATACATTGCAATCATTTTAGGGTTTCATTTATGTGATTAATGGGGAATCATAATTATATCTAAAATTCAAACCTTAGTAAAGACTAAATCTGAAACACTAATGAAATATGGAACCTTAAGGTAAAAAAACCCTAGCTCCTTTTGCGCTTAACTTAATGGTAGATGAAAACTAGGGCTAATTTAGATTATGTAAATTATAACAACATATAAATATAAATTGAGAAATGGAAAGATTGATATTTCACTTAGATTATTTCAATTGACAAATCAAATTATGGGAGATAAATTATTTTTGTATTCCATCCCTCATAAAAATTATTCTCGATTCTAAAAATATTATAGAATTTCTTTATCACTACTCAGATAATAAAAGTGTAGCTTAAACCCTACCTAGATACTATCGGTAATAGTGAGACCCTTGGAGCGATGGGTATAATCATGTTTTTGTTGGTAGTATCCATGTAGGTTTTTTAGGTTTGAAGCTCCTTAGACTCGTGTGCTTATCCTTATTGATGTTGCCTATGCATACACTTATCTTTAGTATTATCTATTGATCTATGTTTTTCTTATCCTTCCTTTGAAACCCTAATCATAGTTTTGACCACAAGATGACTTTAAAAAATGAGCTATCTCTTTGGGTGGATAGCCCCAACTACTCTTTGTTGAGTAATTTAGCATTTCATATGTTCCAATACACCAAACAAGGCTCAAACCACACATATTTCTCACATTTGTGTGTGTGTGTGTGTAACATCGTGATCAATCTAGAATGCAATGTAATGTTTGGATTTCAACACTTAGAACCATACAAATTTGAATTTTGTGTGTATTTAAACTTGGCTCTAGGGTTAATCCTTTGAGTGACTTTTAGATATTTATGCGTATATGATAATGTCTTGAGTGAATGCTAGTGGATTTCTCAAGTAGTGATCAATTAATTACCAAGTTACCAGAAAGTGATAACATTATGATTGATTTATATTTATAAATGATTGTATGTTATTTTCTTTGATCTCCAAGTATGTCAAAGTGTGGAAATGTTGATGTTACCAAAGTGTCTAATACCATATTTAGGTTATACAATAACTAACAAAAAATAATTTTCTAAACAAACCCTAGATGTTACTTAAACATGAAGACTAGATGTAAGTTCATGTATGCACATTTTGCATACATGTGTATATGCACACTGTGTCTAAATTTTTATATATGCATCTTTTGACACATGTGAATGAATATTGCATATAAAATGAGTAAATGAAATATGTAAAACTAACAACCACTAATTTTATAAATAAACCCTAGATGCATGTTAAATATGAAGACTATATATAAGTTCATGTTTACACATGTATATGCAAATTGTGTATAATTCCTATAACAATAACATAAAATGAGAAAAGAATGGGTGTAAAATTCATGATCACTAACTTTATAAATAAACCCCAAATGTGCATGAACATAAATACTATATATATAAATCCATGTATATTTACATTGTATAACATACATATTGGCTGTATTTTTATTTTTTCTTGGACTCATGGATTCAATTGGGAAAATGACATTCACATAAATTCCATTATTTCTTGGATTATAATATTAGAATTCAAGAAACAAAGAGTTGTTTGTATAATTATGCTCTCAAAAGTATCATCACATTGATTTATGGTTGTTCTTTATCATGGCTAATGGAGACCATGAAATTTGCATGATTATTAATTATGAAGTGGTAGATCCATACATATTAATTATTCAGCTAAAAATGATTAATAATGATTTACATACATGCAAAATTATACAAATGGATTTATAGGTTTTATAATACAAAATACTAGGAATGTATCATTCATTATTGAAATGTCAATATTCTTATGTCAGTTATTGATGGAAATTGAGAGAGATAGTGAATCAAACAAAGTTGGTTGTGTAGACACAAAGAGTGTTCGAAAAGGAATATTTTACTTCATAAGAAACTATACCAAAATATTTTGGATGATCATTCACCCATCATATGAATTAAAAAAAAGTTTTTTGGAGAAAAGAATAATTCATGCAAGGCAGTTCAAAATGTAAATACAAGAAAACCTCAATAATTCATAAATATATTTTTCAAAATAAAAGTTTCCATAATTAAAAAAGGAATCGGAGAAAAAATGATTCTTAAACAAGCAACTTTGGCTTTCAAAAAATATAAATCTTCAACAAAGAAGTAAATTGAGTTATTTTTATTTAAATAAAAAAGTTATAAGATTTGTATTAATCAATGCCATATTGCATTGGAGAAATATCAATATAGTCTCTTAATTAGGATAATGTTTATCACCTTGTTAGTTTGATTCTATTTTTTTATATTTCAATTGTCTATTTATGAAAACAAGACAAAATGACAGTGCAAGGAAGATCTACCATTAACAATATAAGACATTACTTTCAAGTCTACCCTAGTGGCTAAAAATAGTAAATATGCCAAATTGGAAATTTGAAAACAAGCGATAAATAATATAAAAAGTAAATGAGGTGGAATATTCACATCTTGATGATTTATAGAATTTTTGACTGTAGGTTTGAACTATGAAGTCCTATATCTGATTGTGTGTCATTTTTGGAGTTCTAACTACATACAAGGACATGATCAGTGTTTGAATCATTCATGTTTCGAGTGGGATTGTCACTACCCTAATCTAATCATCATTCATGTCTTGCTTATCGTGTCTTGCACTCATTTTTAGATTTTGATTTTTTTGTATCACTTTGTAGTTGGACATCATGCCCACTTGTACTTAAAATTTTATGATTTGAAGGGAAAAATGTCTAATTTCATATTTCTACAATCATGATGTGTCATAAAAAGAAAAGGGAATAAATAGATAGGTTAGGCAACCACAAAAAGTGTTGTAACTATGTATCCCACATTCTAGAATCATACCCTATGTAGTTATTGTGCAGTGTGAATTTAAGAGTGAGAGAAGTAGCCTCTGAATTCTCTCCCTAAGATGCAATACAATCTACATGATAGCCACATATATCCTTTTTTGGTACAAATTTTGAAAATGATTCTTTGATATAATCCTATAAGTAGAAATCTAGAAATTTGAAGTGTTCCCAAACTTGAATTCCATGGAAAGTTTTCTTGATCTTTCTTATTAAAATTTTATAAGGTGATTTGTATATATTTACTTCCATATTTTTAATTAGGGGCCTATTAGTTTGTAAAATATAACTAAGAAACAAGTAACGAGCAAAAAAAATTTGCCTAAACATTAAGGGAACACACATAAGGGTAAAGGGGCCCACAAAATAGAAATGTTGTTCCCATCCCAGGAGATGAAATAATATTAGAAAAAGAGAAAAAGAGGAAGGAGGCCTCCAAGAACAAAATGGAACATAGAAAATGTAGGATCCCTAAAATTAGAGAGTTATCTTTTTTTAATTTACCCTTAATCATGTCTTTAATGTGAGATTACACAAGTTAATGTTCATTGAGACATATTTAAATGTCTTGTACTGTGTACACATTAATTGTAGGGAAGTGAACCCTTAGAATCCTACACTAGTTTTTAAACACTTGTGACACTTGAATCTTATCATTTATTCGAGATGCAAGTCTTTCATTCATAAATCAAGTATAAATCCAACTAAGCCCATGGTCATATATTAGATATTTATAACCAACATGGATGAGGTCCTTAATGTTAGGAAATATATAATTTTTTTTACTTTTAGGAAGGGCCCATCCTTTTTTTCCTCAATCATTAATAACATTTTTGCATATTGCTCAATCTTACTTATAAATAAATTTTGGTTCTATGCATTAATAGGCAATAATTTATGTTAGCCAAACCTTGATGTTTTTTTTGTTACCACAAATTCACTCAGACAAATAATCTTCTTGCTTTAGTGTCTTTCTTATTTGAATAATTTTTTCAAACAAGAGGATTATGCTTGAAAAGTTCATAGCAAAGAAGTTGATAATCCAATCCAAAAAAACTCATATTTTCTTATTGATACCTTATGCATCAAACCCAAAATTGTTTTATCTTTAATTCATAGTGAAACCCTTTTCAAGTTTGTTCACTTTAAAAATGAATATGACATAATTTGCTAACTTGATTTGATATTTTTCACTATAATAATTGTAGACACTTCATTTTCATCACTTCAGTGTTGAAATACAAATCTGAGTGACTTTTTGTAAATAATGCAAATCAAGCTATAAATCATGAGAACATACTAAATTATTCACGTAATTTAACATGCACATTATTCAAAACGTTGTTGCATCCCTAATTGGGATAATACACCATATCCAATCATTTATTTATTGTACAACATGTTGTTACCAAAATCTATCGCTCATTTTTGGGACAACATATGAACTATTTTGGTCTTGCAAGCCAAAATTCTCTTTTCCCTTCTCAAAAAATTGTTTTGAGTATTCAAATTCTCTATTATTCAAGATTTTTTAGCTAACGGACTCTGCAGGCTGATTTCTACGGACTCTGCAGACTTATTTCTATAGACTCCATAGGTTGATTTCTATGGACGCTGTAGGCTTGTTTCTATAAACTCTGCAAGCTGATTTCAACGGACTCTACAGGCTTGTTTCTACGGACCTCGCAAGCTTGTTTCTACGAACTCTGTAGGCTTGTAACTATGAACTCTACAAGAAAGAAATAAGTTCCCAACACTTAAGCAATTTCAAGGTTGGTTCAACATCGAGGTTTAACCAAAAGGTCCATCGACAACGTTAGATAAAGGATTGAACCATTGAACCTTGAACCAAAATAGTTCAAAGTTCAAAGGTTCAATGAGATTGGTTCAAAGCAGTTGGTTCAAGTGGTCAATTGAATGAGTAGAACACATCATTAAACCGTTGAACCATTGAACCATTATTGGTTCAATCGGTCAGTTCAATCGAAAGGTTCAAAGGAAGGTGTCCCAAAGCCTGAAGGACAAGTGCCCTTGCGGAGGGTAAATGGAACAAAAAAGATATCTTTCAGAGGGATTTTCTATGACAAAATTTTACAAGTGAAATTCTTCAGACAAAATGTTTGAAGGAATTCCTTTAGACATTTTGTTTGAAGAAATGATCAAAGGCCGGACAGAAAGCAGTGAAGGCAAAGGAAATGATTCCTTCAGACAAAATGTCTAAAGGATTTCCTTTGGACATTTTGTCCAAAGGATTTGAAGAAGAAGGCCGCTCGAAGAACCCTGAAGGGCATGTACCCTTGTGAGGGGCTCTCAACGACCAGGAAATGGACCTTTCTCAAAGCTCGAAGGGACACCTTCCCTTTGGGGTGTTCCAAGGACAAAGCTAAAGGAATTTTAAAGCTTGAGAGACTTAGAGAAATCAAAGGCTTCTAAGAAAGAGGATGAACTGTTGAACCTTGAACCAAAATGGTTCAAAGGTTTAACGGTTCAATGAAAGCTCTGAGCAAAAGAAAGAAGCGGAAGATTCTAGAGACCAGTTCAAAGAGATGGTTCAAGGGAATGAACTAGGAAAGCGAATGAACTAGGAAAGAAAATGAAACAAAGAAGCAACACAACCAAGGAGCCAAGAAGGCCACCTGAACTGTTGAACTAGTAACCAATGACGTCCCCACGAACGTCAAATTTACGGTAATGAAATATCTATTGATTTTTAAATGTGGCACATAGCCTAAAAACAAACTCAATGACCAATTGAAGAGGGAGCCGAAAGAGCCATCCGAAAGGGAAAAGATAGCCTGAGAGCTCAAATTACAATAGAAAAGAGGGAAAGACCAAAAATATCTATAGAGTTATTTTTAGTAGGTGGAACAGTCCACTAAGTAGACATCTGAGCTCACAAGCATTAAAAAGCATGGCTTATTTTTCTTCCTTGATGGAAAAGTGAGGGGAAAACTGCGTACCTATTGGGAGAAAGATCAGATGACCCATGTAGAGGAGAAGATATTTTGAGATGAATTGACATGCCACAGTTAAGGCAGATGCCCTGTTCTAGCATGGCCCCTTGATAAAACTAAAAATGCATTCAAGGCATTAAATGTAGCATGGGTCGTTCTATGAAACAAAGTGCCAATTCTTTCTAGGCTGCTATATATTGTAAATCTCTTCTTTTTACCAAAGAGATCTTTTGGGTTATAGAAGCAAAACTCTGCCAAAATTGAGAGGCGATCACCGAGACTTTTAGCTCAGATTATTAATCATATTTATTTATTTGAATGAGAAAGCAGGTTACTTTTAGACTTTGTGTTGTAATAGCTTGTGTCATTTAGGAAATTGTTCTTATGTCTGTTTCCTGAAGGTGTTCTTGTCCATTGAATGAAATAAGGAGAACTAGTGGAAGTAATCAGGAAGGTGTCTTGAAGCCAACTGTGGGAAGACTTTGTGCTTCCACCATTGTCTTTAGTGTCTGTTTTCAGTTTATTTCTATGTAAAGGATCTTGGGATGACTTTGTGCCCCCATTATCCTTCATATTTCACTCTTGGACATCTGAGGTGGAGACTTTGTGCTACACCTTTTTTTGCTAGTTACTACGCCCCTTATTACCAGTTACTTGTTACCTATCAGAGAGAAATCCTACTGATTGCTACAAGACCACTTCTGAAAGAAGAGAAGTGCCTTCAGTATTTTCACTTGGATTTCTCCTTTGTTTGTGAACATCATCTCTAAAAGAAGAGAGATGGATGGTGTTGTCCTACCCTTGAGTGTTATTTTCTACACGCACACACACACACACACACACACACACACACACACACACACACACACACACACACACACACACACACACACACACACACAGCTCCTCATATTTTATAGGGAACCTCGCCTTGATGAGAGGAGAGATTTATCCCCTTCTGATGTGGTAAACTTGCAAATTTGGCCGAACAATCTCCTTATGCTATGGTTTAAATCACCTATTTTGCTTATCAGTTAGTTGGTGACAAAATATTCACCCAACAATTTTTTGTCAACTCTGCTAGGGACACAAAAATTTTATGCAATTTGAAGCCTCAAGCTTCAGATTAAAAAATCACTTATGTCTTATCCATTATCATTATAGCCTTATCCATTTCCATTATATACTCTGAGTTGTAAAACTAGAGATGCTAGAGGTCGAGCGTTACATTTCAAAAGTCAATTCTTTGCCAGCTCCATGCCAATAATTTTTTGGTGACTCTACTGGCGAAGAACACGTAGTTTGAAGCCTCAAGATTCAAGCTAACGCAGGGCCAATTCTTTCCATTTTTATTCTACAATCTGGCAATTCCACGCTATACAAAGAGCTAGATAGCCCAAGGTGTTGTTGACCTTATTTTTGAGTTGGTGCAACAGAGCAATTTTGATTTATTTTCTCAACTTCAAGTTCAATGAACTAGGAGTCTTCCTCCTACCAATATTAGGTCCAATACAAGGTAGAGCTTCTTTTTTTGCTATTAGTAGACCTTTGCCTATACATACTCCACCCAAATTTGTTATTCCCCCTTTCCATAATCAAATCATGGCAGTTCAAGGCCCCTGGGTTAACTCTTTTGACCCACTCAATTTAACTCCACCTCTATATGAGCTACCACGCAGTTTAAGAATTTCTCCAAATTCTTTGGTGATGGGAGAGTTCATCCTAATGAACACATTACAGCTTTTAACATAGCCTATGGTATGATAGGCATGGAGTATGAGGATGTAGTAGTCAGGCTATTTATGAAAACATTGTAAGATGCTACTATAGACTGGTTCTATCATCTACAGGCCTAGACTGTGACTAACTGGAACACTCTCAAAGCTAAGTTCGAAGTAAGGTTCAAGCCTGTAGAAGATGTGCATGCCCTTTTGGCCCAACTCACATAGATGAAGAAAAAACCTCGTGAACCTATGAGGGACTTCATTGCCAAATTTGACAAGCTGAGGAACAAGGTTTCTAAAATTGCTCAGCCAACACCTAAGAACCTTAAATGTTTCTTCATCAACTCATAGCTGCCTGAAGTGAGTTTTTTGCTGAGACGTGCTGGCCACATAGACCTTGCTACTACTCAGGATTTGGCCACTAAGGTGGAAGATGACCTTATCTTGGTAGGAAAGATAAGGAGAAATCCTAACAGAGGTAAATTTTTTTTATCTTTTGAATATAAATCTACAAGTGCCACTGATCCAATAGTGTAAAAGCTGGCAAATGAATTGCTTGCTCTTAGAAAGCAAATGGTGTAAGGGATGTTATTTACCCCTTCATATAGAGATATACCAAGGAGAACATTACCCAATCAATCATACCAAGGTAATGCTACCAAAAATCAAGGGCAACCAAATCATCTTCCTCTCCCTCAGAAGAAATTGGCCATTGAAGCACCTCCAACCAATTTAGCAGTTGGGTATCTTGAAGCAGAATCAGATTTCTTCTTCCAGTCTGAGTTGAACCTAGAAGATGATGCTAATATCTTCATAGAAGGAGAAGAAGAATTAGCTGGTGACTCCAACATTGGTTTCCTAAATTACCAAGATGAACCCAAAAGTGAAGGTAAAGCAGTTGAGGGATCATACGTTGTGTTCACCTAGTCCAAGAACCAGTCAGCCCAACAAGCTGATAAAAAAATAGGGGAGCGAGCTCGGCTTGCAATTTCAATTGCCAAACGAGGAACTTCTCTGCCTTTCCAGCCAAAGGACCCAGTGAATAATAAAAAAGTAAGTACCTCAAATATGCCTTCACCTTCAAATTCAATTTCGTAGATCAGTCCTCCCCCCTAAAAACCAAAAGGATGAACTGCCTTTCCCTGTTCCCAATTCATTCTAGATGTTTGACATAGTCGACCATGTCAAAAAAACTAAAATTCAAATGTCTGAATTTGAATTCTTATAATCCAATCCTGAGTAGTTAGATAAGTTAGTAGAATGTGTGAAGAATAAAACCATCCCTGTAGGACCAACTATTTCAAAGGTGACTCCCACATCCACCCAGAATAACCTTGTCATTGCTCCTCCTCCTGCTCTCAAAAGGATTGAACCATTTTATGTCTCCCTGCTGATAAATGGACACCAGTTGAACAATTGCATTATAGACTCAAGTGTGTCTGACAATGTCATGCTTGCCAAAGTGGTAGAATCCCTTGGTCTCACACTGACCAAGACATTTGGGAGATGTTTCTCCATGGAGAACAAATAAGTGCCACTACTGGAACAAATCAAGGATGCCCAATTTGCATTTACAACATTCCTAGACAAAAGGATCAAGATGGTAGTCCTGGTGGTTGACGTCCTAGCCTCATACGACATTCTTCTTAGGAGAAATTTCTACAAGGATGTTGATGGTGAATTAATTATGGACCTATATGAGGTAAGGATCCCAGTCAAAGGTGTTATGCAGAGATTGCTCTCTGAGAAGAAAGCAAAATATGTGGTCACTCAAATATCAACGCTTGAAGCTCAAATTCTGTTTGAGTCTTCAGGCATGGGTAATTACTTTTTGACTACTGAAGATGCTCCTATCTTAGCTGATGAAACTTATAAAAATGACAATCTAAAAATTGGTTCAGATAAAATAGCAGAAGACATAAGAGAGTACAATGCAAGCCCAAAGGAATCCTCCCCTCTAAATAAATAAAAATCTAAGGTAAGCTCAGCTTCTGATGATATATGGATACTAGAATTTGATGGCAGCTATTCCTCTATCAGTTCAAGAGCTGGGATTGTGTTGATATCTCCTTAAGGAGATATTTTTCCTTCTTCATATAAGTTACAGTTCAATAATACTAATAATACTACTGAATATGAATTGTTGTTTCTTGGATTGAAGGTCGCTCAAGACAAGGGCGTCAAGCTCCTTCATGCCAAAGGAGATGCTGAGCTGATGGTTTTTCAAGTGAGGAACCTGTACCAAAACAAAAATGAGAGATTACACCACTACCACAATCTAGTTTGAAATCAAATTGAAATCTTTGATGCTTTCAGTATCTCTATAGTGCCTAGAGAATTCAATGATCAGGCTGATGCTTTGGCTATTTCAGTAACTCTCTTGGTTCTTCACCTAGATTTTAAAGGAGATAGATACATTATCAAACTAGTCTTTTGACCAAGTGTGCTTGATAATTCCAATCATTGGCAAGTGTTCAATGGTGACAACTAAATCATTGCCTTTTTGGAATAAAAAGACAGCTTTGAACAATGTCACTTCAAAGGCAGTGAGCCCTAGAAGCTTGAACCAACCCCTGAATCAAGTTTAGATGTAGGTGAAGAATTCCTACATCTAAAAGGGAATAAAATCCCAAAAGGTCTAATTTTTCTTGAGAAGCTGTTTGACAAGCATGACATGTTCATCAAACAACAACAAATGGACTCAAGTTCCTCCCAAGAGTTTGATCAGATAAATTTGGGTACCAAGGAAAATTCCAATATGGTGAACATTGAGAAGTGCTGCACTCTTAAAGAGAGACTCAAATTTGCTACTTTACTCCACCAATACATGGATGTTTTGGCATACTCTTATGATGATCTGAAGTCACTCAAGCCTAAAGAAATTTGCCATGAAATTCCTCTCAAGAGTGATTTGGTGCCTTACAAGCAAAAATTCAGGCAGTACAATCTAAAGATATCAGGTACTATTCTATCTAAAATACATAAAATGTTGAATGCTAGGATAATTTTCTCAATCCATCATTCCACATGGATTGAAAACATAGTCCCTGTGAGGAAAAAAATGGCAAAATTTGCCTCTGTGTAGATTTTAGAAATTTGAATTAGTCATCCTTAAAGGATAACTATCCTCTGCCCATCATGGACCAAGTTCTTCAAATAGTGACTGGTTTAGAGATGTTATCAATGTTAGATGGATTTTTCGGATACAATCAAGTTGAAGTTGGTGAAGTAGACCAGCATAAGACTGCCTTCACCATGCCTTGGGGGCACCTTTGTATAATGAAGAATGCCATTTAGCCTGATAAATGCTGGCACCACTTTCCAGAGAGTAATGGACCTTGCTTTCAAAGATGAAATGGGTAAGTTTATTGTGGTATACCTTGATGACTTGACCGTCTTTTCCAAGCATCGCCCTGATCATGTGTGCCATTTGTAATAAGTGCTAAAATGATGTCGCCAGAATGGCATTTCTCTAAATCTCAAGAAGTCTATTTTTGGAGTAATAGAAGGGAAACTTCTTGGACATATTGTATCCCAAGAAGGCATAAAGATTGACTCAAAAAGAGTCAAATCCATCCAAAAACTTACCCTACCCACAAGTAAGACTGTAGTTCACTCTTTTTTTAGAAAAGTGAATTTTTTATGAAGGTTCATCCCCAAGTTCGCAGAGAAGACTCACCATATCGTAAATATGATGAAGGGAAAGGCCACTTTCAGCTAGACTAACAAAGGCAAATTGGCATTTCGAGACATCAAGATAGCTATTGCCTATGCCCTAATTCTAGTTTGTCTAGATTATATCAAAGATTTCACAGTGTATAATTATGCTTCTGAACACACACTTTCAACAATTTTGGTTCAACAAAACAAAGAAGGTCTGGAATCTCCCATATCCTTCATGAGCTATCCTCTTAAAGCTCATGAACTGAAGTATTCAAACATAGAGAAACATGCTTATGCAGTAGTAAAGGTAGTAAAGCACTTCCATTTTTACATTTTGAATTCACATGTTACTGCCCTGGTTCTTGATACCATAGTTAAATACATATTAATTCAGTAGGAGTTTAGAACCAAAAAGGGCAATTAGATTGCTAAAATCTAGGAGTTTGATCTCATTATCAAACCAATGAAGCTTGTACAAGGAAGGGGCCTCTACCAATTGATTGCTGATAATAGACTCGAAGAAGTAGGGCATGAAGAAACAAAAGTGGAAGACATGCCAACAGTCCTCTTTGTCTCCACCATGAATGAGTGGTATTCAAGTATTGCTCATTTCCTTACTTATGGTGTGTCCTATCCACCTGTCTCGTAAAGAAAGGAGGACTGTTAAATTGAAAGCTGCCAATTTTGTCCTATGAGACAATGGCCTGTATAAGAGGAGCCTTGATGGAGTTTTCCTTTGCTACATGGATAAAGAATAGTAGAACCAACTTTTGAATTCCTTCCATAATCTGGCTTGTGGAGGACATTTTTTTGCTCTTATAACTGCCCTTAAGATTTTGTGAGCCAGGTATTACTGGCTTACTCTATTTCAAGATGCATACAAATAGGTACGAATATGTGAACTATACCAATAGTTCATTGGAAGACTCAAGTTAGCTGCTCTACCTCTCAAGTCAGTGGTAATAAAAGAGCCATTTCAGCAATTGGGAATCGATTTCATTGGTGCTGTAAATCCATCTTCAAGCACTGGACATGATTATGTCCTCACAGCCATAGATTACTTCACCAAATGGGTGGAAACAATTCCAACCAAGCATGGTACTTAATAAGTGATATGCGATTTCCTCAAAGAAAACATCATTTCTAGGTTTGGGGTCCCAACTGAGATTGCCACAGATAATGCAGCCTATTTTTCTTCTCATGAGATCACTCAGTTCTATTTTTATTATGGGATTACCCTCTCCCACTCTGATTATTTTCTCTAAGGGAATGGCCAAGCAGAATCAAGCAATAAAAACTTGGTGACCATCATCAGGATGCTGGTGGATGAAAACTAACGAACATGGCATAAAGCATTGGTTGATGCTTTATGAATAGATAGAATTACACCGAAGAGGGTGATAGGTATGTCATCATTCTAACTTTTGTATGGTCTCAATGCAGAGATACCAATCACCCTGAAATTGCTAGCACTAAAATTGGTAAAAGTGGTCAAAGATCAGATATATGAAAGCTCCATTGACAAAAGGATCATGTGATTGAATAAGTTGGATGAGCAACGAACTATGGTGGTGGACTGAATTGCTGTGCATCAAAGTTTGATGAAGAAGCTCTTTGACTAGAAAACAAAAACTTGTGATTTCTAGATTGGAGATCAAGTTCTGTTATGGGACAAGAGAAGAGAACCAAAGGGAATGCATGGGAAATTTGATTCCCTATGGAGAGGCCTATTTACTATCCATCAGATCAATGGTGAAAATAGTTTCTTGTTGAAGTATCAAGATGGCACGCCTTTTTCTCTACCTCACAATGGGCAGCATCTGAAGCACTTCAATTCTTGAAGTATCAGATAAGATCATTTGTACATATGTATATTTGTATAGTCTTTAGTTCTATTTTGTACTTTTCATTTTTATTTTTGGCACCTTTATTTTTTGGGTAGCATGACTCTATATCCCAATGGCATACTTGAAGGCATCAGAGATTCTGGTTTCTACTCCCCTTAGCTATTTCAAAATTTCAACTGAAGGAAGTTTTCCAACTGGAGCCAGCTGTTGTTCCCAAAATTTGCCACTCATTTTTGGGACAACATATGAATTATTTTAATCCTACAGGGCAAAATTCTCTTTTCCCTTCTCAAAAAATTGTTCTGAGTATTCAAATTCTCTATTATTCAAGATTTTTTAGCTAACAAACTCTGCAAGGCTATTTCTACAGACTCTACAGGCTTGTTTCTACGGACTCGATAGGCTGATTTCTATAGACTCTGTAGGTTGATTTTTATGGACTCTGTAGGTTGGTTTTTATGGACTATGTAGGCTAATTTTCTATGGACTCTACATGCTTATTTCTATGGACTTCGTAGGCTTGTTTCTACGGACTCTGTAGGCTTGTAACTACAGACTCTACAGGAAAGAAACAAGTTCCCAACACTTAAGTAATTTCAAGGTTGGTTCAACGCTGAGGTTCAACCAAAAGTCCATCGGTAGGCTTCAAACAAAGGATTAAATCATTGAACCATTGAAAGTTCAATCACTTTGAGTTCAAGTTTCAACAGTTTCAATGAGATTGGTTCAAAGCAGTTGGTTCAAGCGGTCAATTGAATGAGTAGAACACAGTATTGAACTGTTGAACCATTGTTGGTTCAATCGATCGGTTCAATCGAAAGGTTCAAAGGAAGGTGTCCCAAAGCCTAAAGGACAAGTACCCTTGTGGAGGGCAAATGGAATAAAAAAGATATCTTTCAGATGGATTTTTTGTGGCAAAATTTTACAAGTGAAATCATTCACGACAAAATGTCTGAAGGAATTCCTTCAGACATTTTATCAGAAGGAATAACCAAAGGCCCGACAGAAAAGCGGCTGAAGGCAAAGGAAAGGATTTCTTTCAGACATTTTTTCCAAAAGAATTCCTTTCAGACATTTTGTCTGAAGGATTCGAAGAAGTCCGCCCAAAGAACCCCAAAGGGCATGTACCCTTGCGGGGGGCTCTCGACGACCAGAAAATGGACCTTTCTCAAAGCTCGAAGGGACACCTTCCCTTCGAGGTGTTCCAAAGACATAAAGCCAAAGGAATTTCAAAGCTCGAGAGACTTAGATGAAACAAAGGATTCTAAGAAAGAGGATGAACTGTTGAACCTTGAACCAAAATGGTTCAACAGGTTCAACGGTTCAATGAAAGCTTTGAGCAAAAGAAATAAGCAGAAAATTCCAGAGACCAATTCAAAGAAATGGTTCAAGTGAATGAACTAGGAAAGCAAATGAACCATGAAAGTGAATGAACCAAAGAAGTGACAAAAACAAGGAGCCGAGAAGGCCACTCGAACCATTGAACTAGTGAACCAATGACATCCTTGCGGATGTCAAATTCAGGGTAATGAAATATCTATTAATTTTCAAATGTGGCATGAAGCCTAAAAAACTCAGTGACCAACTAAAGAGGGAGCTGAAAGAGCCAGCAGAAAGGGAAAAGATAGCCTGAGAGCTCAAATTACAATAGGAAAGAGGGAAAGACCATAAATATCTGCATAGGAGTTATTTCCAGTAGGTGGAACAGTCCACCAAGTAGACATCTGAGTTCACAAGAATTAAAAGACGTGGTCTATTTTTCTTCCTTGACAGGAAAGTGAGGGGATAGTTGTGTACCTATTGGGAGAAAGATCAGATGACCCATACAGAGGAGAAGATATTTTGAGATGAATTGACATGCCACAGTTAAGGTATATGCCTTGTTCCAACATGGCCCCTTGACAAAACTAAAAATGCAACAAGGTATTGAATGTAGCATGGGCTGTTCTATGAAATAAAGCACCAAGTCTTTCTGGGTAGTTATATATTATAAATCTCTTCTTTTCACCAAAGAGATCTTTTGGGTTATAGAATTAAAACTTTGCCAAAATTGAGAGGCGATCACTTAGACTTTGAGCTCAGATTGTTAATCATATCTATTTATTTGAATGAAAAAGTAGGTTACTTTCAGACTTTGTGATGTAATAGCTTATGTCATTTAGAAAATTGTTCTTATGTCTATTTCCTGAAGGTGTTCTTGTCCATTGCATGAAATAAGTAGAACTAGTGGAAGTAATTAGGAAGGTGTCATGAAGCCAACTGTGGGAAGACTTTGTGCTATCACCATTGTCTTTAGTGTCTGTTTTTAGTTTATTTCTATGTAAAGGATCTTGGGATGAATTTGTGCCCCCATTATCCTTCATATTTCACTCTTGGGTAGTTGAGGTGGAGACTTTGTGCTACACCTTTTTCTACTGGTTACTACGCCCCCTGTTACCAGTTATTTGTTATCTATAAAAAAGAACTCCTGCTGTTTGCTACAAGACCACTTCTGAAAGAAGAGAAGTGCCTTCCGTGTTTTCACCTAGATTTCTCTTTTGTTTGTGAACGTCATCTCTGAAAGAAGAGAGATGGATGGTGTTATCCTACCCCTGAGTGTTATTTTATGCATATATATATATATATATATATATATATATATATATATATATATATATATATATATAGCTCCTCATATTTTATAGGGAACCTCCCCTTGATGAGAGGAGAGATTTGTCCCCTTCTGATGTGGTAAACCTGCACATTTGGCCGACTAATCTCCTTATGCTGTGGTTGAAATCACCTATTTTGCTCATCAGTTAGCTGGTGACAAAATATTCACCCAACACAACATCTTGAATCATATTGATGCTTTATAAATGTTATTACAAGGTTAATTAAATAAGACATTAATTTGACATATAAAATTGTAAATGCCAGGTTATTCATAATGGTTAATTAATCCCTAATTAATTAGCCTAAACTTATTATCATAAGAAAATCTATAGCTTTTGTAAATTCTTATTTTATTCAAATAAAAAATACCTTTATTGCCTCACAAGGATGACATCACAAAGGTAAAGTGTTAAAGTAAAGGGTATGATAATGTTCTTACACACTTAACCCCTATTACACCCCTATTCCACACTCAAAAACGCCTCATCATTTAATTTCTCTTCAACATTCCATGCTTCATAAATTCATCCTCTTACATCCTCAACCTTTTGCATTGATGAGAGGTGAGGACTCATTCCTGGGCTTCCATTTGGAGATCAAGATGGATGGTCTCCATTGATTCACCATGTCTATAAATTTAAGGTTCTCCCTCTATTATAGACAAGATTCTTGAACCTAAACTTACTCTCCAAAATACCTAAAGAGTTTCACCTTTCTTCACAATTATTTAATCACTTCTCAAGCCAAAGCAAGTGTAGACAATGAAGATGTTGCTCGCATGTGGAATTAACATTGCCAAAGACATCTAGTCTATAATTTATGCATATACCTCTTTGAAAAATAAGGGACATCTTACAAAGGAAGGAATAAAATACTTATGTTGTCTTCTATTTGATCCTTCTTTTATTTAGTCTTTCTCAAACATATGAGTTAGGCTTAGGATGTTAGTCTCCTTCAGTTATTTTTGGATTAATTCAATAACATTCTAACTAACCTTTTTTGGATTCCTCTCTCACATAATGGCATGCCTGGTGGGACCTATAACGCATAAATCATCATTGGGAGTCTTCTAAGCCATTTTGATTGACAATCCAAACCTTCTCCTATAAAAAATTCTTCTAAATTTGCCAAAAAATCATTTCAATCTTGTGGCTACTTTTAGTGTGAATTCGTACTGGGTGAATGTGAGTTTGCTTTCTACAACCATAAGTTTTTTATTTCTAGACGTGAATTTGCTTTAACACTAATTTATGTTTGTTTTTTCATAGGTTCTTTGTGATTTCACATCTTCCTAGGTGTAGTTTTTCTCTTTTAACCGTGAGTTTGCTTTCTCTAGGCGTGAGTTTACTTTTACACTAATTTCTATCTATCTGTTCATTGGTTCTTCATGATTTTACATCTGCCTAGGCATGGTTTTGCTCTTTTAATCATGAGTTTACTTTTCTAGGCCACAATTTTTCCTTTACATTGATTTTTGTTCTTTGTTCATAGGTTATTCACAATTTCATGCTAGCTAAATGTGGTTTTCAATTTATAACCTATAAAATTTCTCATACTAGACGTAAATTTATCTTTCTATTCATTTCTAACTGTCTATTGGTTTTATCATGACTTCACATTTTTCTAGATGCGATTTTAAATTTTTAACAACAAAACTATTTTAGGCATGAAATTATCTACCTAACTATGTTTTTACAAGCTTTTGTTGTTAATATTTATAGGCATGGATTTTGTGGTTCTCTATTTCGAACTCATGGTTACCTATGCAATTCCACATCTTTGTATCTACAACATTGTTACAAAGACTTAAACAATTCATAAAATTAACATCCCATTCTTGTCAAAGACCACTAGAAAAACTTCTAACCATTTTATTATAGCCCCTTGGCTAAATAAATTAGATCAAAACTTAAGACAAAGTTTTTATTTTGTGAAATTTTCATTTGGTGTTTAAATGAACATATTTATATTTGGTTTTAAAGCTTATTTGATTTCAAGTCATTTCCCTTCTTGTTTTCTTGTTTACGTGTTGCTTCTTGAAAGTTATGTGTTTTTTAAGGCCTCCTATATGCGTATGCTCTCCCCTTGTTCATAAGAGTTTGGGTGACCTATAAACATGAAGGTAACCACCTATTTTCATCTTGAAAGGTTTGCTAGAGTATTCTCTTCACTTTTCCCTGGTGGGATTCCTATGAATAAAAAAGGCTATACCTTTTCCTTTTTATTTTTGACTATTCGAGGTAGACTTCATCACCTTGCTATAAGTCCTCAAGGCATGGTAATTGGGACTTCACTCACCAAGCACATACCAACCTCTTTAATCAATAAGGTATATAAATTGAGGCTATATCCAGTCATTATTAGTTGAGTAGAGGTGTGTTTTAAGGACATTCTTGAAGTGGTAAGGATTTCATTCTCTAATACAAACCTCATACCATACCCCTTTGAAGCCTTTTTTCTAGTATCACTTCATTGATATCCAATGGATGAAGTGGTCACAAAGGGACTAAAACCTCCCCTGAATACCCTTTAAACTTTATTCTTTGACAAAATTTTGAGCCCATTTATATAAGGTATATGGGGATCATCTAGAAAGCTAATTGTAAAACCTTAGATTAAGACCTTATTAGCTATAAAACATTAACTAAGGTAGGGTTGTAAAGGTAAAACCACCCAAAGATTTCCTATCACATATGGACTATGAGATAGGGCAGGTCTTTCACCTTTAATTAATTAAAATTTTCCTCTCATGGTGAGTAGATTGATGGGTCAATGATTGTGATGTAAATCCCATTATACCACTAAAATAAGGTCATGTAACTTGTATGTTATTGCTTTGATATTGTGCTAAAACCCATCTTGTATTCAAACCAAGTCTAAAACAAGTCAATTCTAAAACTCAAATTCTTCCAAGTTCCCCTAAATGGGTTATGTTATCCAAATGAAAACCTTATTTTTCCAAATCATGCTATTACACTACCCATTTTAAGCTAGCCCTAATTCCAATCAATTTCCAATTACCAAATTAAAAACCAATTCAACACTAAATTCTAATTCTAGTTTAAACCTAATGTATAATTCAAATAAAACATCTACTCAAATCAAATTCAAAATTTTTTTGAAGGTCAAACAAAGTCAACCTTTCTCATTCAAAGTTAATTAAGGTCAAATTTCAAACTTAAATCAATTTTCAAAGGTCTAATTCAAATCAAGCTTAAATTCTAAGGTTAAGACCATCTTTTGAAGTCAAACTTTGAAACTCAAATTGAAGTTAATCATTGCCTAGGTCGAGTACTATTCCAAAATCTAACATAAGTAACCTAAATCAAGTTTTTCAACATTCAAACATTAACTTGAATTCTTAAGACAAAATAATCAAGTTAAAGGTTTAAATCCAATAAGCAAATCAAACCCAAACTTGAATGCTTTTGAAGTTAAAAATTGAACACTTGCATCTCTTTTTTGAAAAATAAGTACTTAAAAATAATTGACATTTTGAAAACTTGTGCCAAAATTTTGGAAATAAACTTGATTAACACATGTTATTATTTGTAAATCTACTATTAACATTCATATTAACCAAACCTAACAAGCAACACAATTTTACTTTGACATTTTTCATTATTAGGTCTTATTTCAAATTGTTCCCCTTTGATCTAGTATGACAAAGATGACCATCAACTCTCAAGACATAGTATGACAAAGACAACTTGAAATCATCAACTCTCATTCCAAAACAAAGTTCATTAATCTAAACATATCAAAATACCCAAGGAATGGGGTGACATAATATGACAAAGATGACCAGGTTACTCATCTAGTTGGGTATTTTTGAAACTCAAGATAATGAGGATCAACTTGAATATGAAAATCTACCATTTATAACAAAGGATAAAATAATCTACATTGAAAGTGACTTGTTTGATAACAAGGATGAAGCTCTTTTAAAACTATTAGAGTGTGGATCCAAATTCCTCCCTAACTACCCTTTGTAAAAATTACATAACTTTATTTGCATAGAATAAATAGCTTCAAGGGAGATCTCTAGTCAAACCAAAGCTCTTGTACAAAGTTCTAATCAAGATTTTATCACATATAACAAAGGGAAAGGTCAAATTATTGGCCCATCTCAACACAATCAAGCCTTTGCCTTCCAAATCAAAAAATATAGTAAGGTCTTGGCTACTTTATCTAGTTATTTAGCTGCCATGGCTATTTAACAACACCCTCCTATGGACCAAAATCCACCACTCAAATAACCAAAAGATCCATTAGCAAATCCTATGTCAGACTTGGATCTCTTAAATAATCTTAAATTTGATGTTGATCTATTATCTAATTTTGAGCAAACCCCTCCATGGACTCTTCCCAACAAGATGCAGACAAATCGTGACCAGTACTCCCTAATCCACATCAAATCCCATCTAAATTCCAACACAACATTCATCTATTTTCCCAACAAGTTCTTTCTTCTAATAAGCAACAAATCCCAAGTATTCTGCAATAAGAAGTTAACAACCCCCCCATTAATAAGTGGTGGATAATTCTAAAAAACCATTACCTAATCCACAACATATTCCTTCTAAACAACAACATGCCTTTTATAGTCAACAACATGCTTCTCGAAGCCAAAAAATTTCTCCTAAACAACAAAAAATTCTTTCACATACATAATAAGTCCCTATTCAACAATATATAAATCAACATTAGTCCCTCTTCATTCCCAACAAATCCTAATTATTTTGTAGCAAAATATTCCTCCATTGATAACAACTTCCTATTAATAAAAAATATCTTCCCAATCTTCCTCCAAATGTTCACCAACAACAAGTACCCTATCAATAATATAACCCTAGTCAAAAGGTGAAAATTCCTGGTAGATTAGTTAATAAGGGATCAATTCCCCAATATCCCATTCCTAATCTACCCATTTATCCTGGTCAACGTAATGATGCAAAAAAAGTGGCCAAACTTCTGGAGGCTATAACTTTTGATCCATAGCTCTGTTTGAGCCCATCTTTGTGCCAAAATGACTGGTTCAAAAAGTTTTCAAAAAGTTCAACTAGACATAGCCCACCATTCTAATTATGGGACATTTTTGATATTTTTAGGAGGGCATACGTGACCATTTGAGGGTCCGAAATTGTTATTTAATTTTATTTTCAAGTTTTTTCTAAATTTAGAAATTATCTATTTTTGTAAGAAAACTTGAACTTCAGTTGAAATTCATCTATTAGGTTAATTTTAGTGTTTAGTTTATTTTTGGATATTTTTAGACTTGCACGTGCTTGCATGTGAAACTTATTGAAAATAGTAGCTGTTAAATATAACAAGTCAAGTTTTATTTATTTTTAGAGTTTCAAATTTTGCATGTCAACTCTAATTCCAAGTTAAGGTTTATTTATGCATGGTTTATAATTATTTGAATCATTCAAAACAAATCAACACTGGTTATTGTTCAAAATCTTGGCCTATTGAATTTTTATTTGTCTTGATAGTATTTGGGTTCATTATGTAATCCCATTCTAAATCCATAGCAACATGTACCTCTTTTCTCCAATTCATTCCTATTTTCCAGGACTTCTAAGAGGTGAAGGATGCCCTTTTGGTGCTCTAAGTGGGAAATCAAGGAAAGAAATTCAAATTGGATGTCATATACTCTTATCCTTATTATATGTGCTAACACATTTGAAGATATTATTGATAAAGGAGTTCAAATTGAAAGAGTCCTCATTCATAAAGGAACAATCAAAATTTATTCTCAAAACTAAACCCAAATACAAGCTCCAACACATGCCTAAACAAGCACATTAGAAAAGCCAAAAGTCTTCAACAGGAACAAGAATGTTATAGGAAATAGAGTGATATAATCGAGACATGTGCTAATAGTGCAAGAACCACCTTCTTAAACTACTCCTCTTATATAACCCATCACACTACAAAGGCCACCTCCTCAAAGGAATCAACAATCCAGGAGATATTTTGTAGATCTTGGTGAGACAATTGAGGTAATGTTTTGCTAATTAATTATGGCCATCATGGTTATTTGGCCAATTTCGAAACTATTTACAAAATACCAACCTACACCCATGTGGTATAGGGATAATGAATATTATGAGTATCATTAGGTCAAAGGACACTCCATTCATAGATGTGCGTAGATTAGGCATTTCATCTAAGATTTTTTAGAGAAAGATGAAATTGAGTTAGATAATTGTGCTTCAACATCTAATCAGAACTTGGATAATTATCAAAACCCTTTTCCACAACACAACTCTAATAATCATCGATAACAAAATAATCATAATCAAAATTGCCATCCTAATAATCAAAATTAGAACCACCCCCCAAATAATCAGAATCAAGGTCAAAATCATACTAAAAAATAATAAAAAACCAATCAAAATCAAGGTTAAGATGCCCATTCTAACCAAATTGGCTATCATGATATCGTGTATGACTACAACAATGTTGTTGGTTACATTACTAGTAATCTTGTAACCACTATCAAAATCAACCACTATCCATCATCTAATAACCTATAACACACCCATCCTTTTATTTTAGGGCCTCCCCCTTCATATGTCAATAATTTTTCCATGACTCAAAATATCATGAACACTAATTAACATCCTAGATTTACCATTTTAGGGCCTAGTTCCTATTTTTCTAATTATAGTAACCCCCATCTGACTTGAGGCTATGCAGTTGTAACTCAACATTCAAAGGTTACCATCAAAGGTCCCACACTTTTTCCCCCCATCAATACCATTCAACCCCCTTTACCTCCAAAGACTAAACCAATTACTTCTACTAATGAGAAGACATATGATCTTGGAAAATAGTTACAAAAGACATTCACAAATTTCTATTTTAGGTCTCGTGTGTACATCAGACATTTTCATGACTATATTGAATGAGTTTTTAAGCCAATATAATGTTCTAAATGACAAATTCCAAACACCTATGGGTTATTTATCCCTAGGTTAACAACTTATGTTTGACCAAAGTGATATGTCAACCCTTGGTCCCCTTCACAACAATCCTTTTTACATAGAAGTAGTTATTTCCTAACATAAGATCAAGCACATCCTCATAGACAAGGGTTCGGGTTTGAATATTACATCATGAAATTTGGTCAAGCATTTGAGATACAAAAAAATAGATCTTTAGTCAGACATAATTAACATCAATGCATATGACAATAAGGAGAGAAAATTAACATGCACTATTTGCTTACCTATCATTATTAGGCCTGTCACCCATAATACCCTCTACTATGCCATTGGATTGAAACTATCATAAAATTTACTCTTTCGATAATCTTAGATACATTAATTATGTGTAGTGCCTTCCACATTAAATTAGTGCTTGAAACTCCCTTATTCTAGAATGGAGGTCACCATTCTCAGTGATTTATAGCCATACCAATACTACAAACATCTTGAAATGGAGTATGAGAGTTACAATTATCATCTTGACATTGAACATGTCACCAAAAATGATAAAATCATGGATATTGAAACTCATACATCTAATTATATTGACCTAATCACCCTCACATCTGCTTCTTCTACTCCATCTCCACCTATTTCTTCCCACTTCACTATCAAAGATAAGGCCATGGTGAATACAAAATTTGGAATGTCTTTCATATAGCTAGACTACCTAAATCTCCCAAATCCCATGACAGGCCCAAAATAAAGGGTATCATGATGGAATTGCATAATAATACATGTTTTAGTCCTAAGGGACCTTTTTTTATCAAATATAATTTATCTAGTCAAAAGTAAAAGAGTTCAGATGATTCTTAGTTGTATAATGATGACTTTACAACTTTCTATCAGAGCAACAAATATCCATTCCAAACAAGATTAAGGATAATCAAGATTATAAGGGAAATTTTTTGGGTTAGATCAATGATGTACTATTGATCCAATATTAACAACCAAACATAAAGAAACTTGAGGTATTAGATACACACCACCTGGGAGTGACCCCTCAGATATCGAGAGTGACACAATGTTAATGTCTAATGATGATGATGATGATAGTGACACAAAGTCTTATTATAACATCTATGATGAGTTAGCTAACACCAAACTCTTTAACAACAACATTATTTATATCATATCCTCCACAACCTATAATTCCTCTCTGATCCTCCATTACCCCTAGTTGATTGACTTTGACTAACATGAACCTATTATACCATTGGAGGAATTTCAAAATGATGAGGCTAATTTAGAGTTTATGGGCCTCAAGGATGATCTTCCACTTGGATATCATAGGAAAGGATTTACCATTACACTAGACCATATTTCCTACTTTAGAGAGTAGGCAAACATCCTTGGTTAAGAAAAAGAAAATAAAACATTGAGATCCATTAGTGAAAACCTCTTTGAGGTCCTTTTGGACTAAGGTAAAAGGAAAAAAAAAGATGAGTCCTTTTATTAAAACCTATTTCAAGTGCTACTAAATGAGTAAGTTCACTCTCTTCCATAGGTAATGCAGGGTCCTAGGAGTCCACATCTTATTTTTGGTTAAGGTACCACTCTTGCTGAGGAGAAAACATTTGAAGAATTGGTACAAGATTTTATAACCACTTTTTTAGATTTTCCATTGCCTGCATTAGGTGATTTTGATTCTTGTTACATGGGTGAGCCTAATTGATGATAATTAGACAAAGAATATCTATTCCAATCAATGCCCACTATTTTAGAAGATGGTTCCACACTAATTATGGAGGATACCATAAAAGTTAAGGCACAATAAATGATCAAACTTGGTGCATCCCTTACAACTAAAGAATGAGAGGTCATGAATGTCATCCTTAAAGAATTTATTGACATATTTGTATGGTCCTATTCAGATATGCTTAGCCTTGATCCATCTTTGGTCGTACACCATCTTATTATGCACTCAAATGCGAGGGCAAATAAATAAAAACTGTGGAAAATGCATCCTGTATTGTAATATTAGTAAAAAAAGAATTGGAAAAAATATTTGGGGTAGGTTTCATATGTCAAATATACTATTTAGAATAAATATCAAACATAGTCCTAGTTATCAAAAATACAGAAGGAATTCATATATGCATACATTTTATGGATATCAATAAAGCATGCCCAAAGGATGATTTTACTTTGCTAAACATATGATTATGGATTCCACTATAGGGTACATGATGTTATCTCTTATGGATGGATTCTCAAGATATAAATTGATCAAAATAACATGTGAAGAATAACATAAACAAATGTTCACCACTCTATGAGGGACATTCTATCATCAAGTAATGTCATTTGGCCTCAAGAATGCTGATGCCACATACCAATGTGAGATGATTGTTATCTTCCATGACATGATGCATGATATTATGGAGGATTAGGTGGATGATATTCTAAGAAAATCCAAGACACGAGAAATACATCCAAAAGTATTACAGAGAATATTTAAAAGGCTTCATGAATACAAGGTGTATCTTAATCCCAAGAAGTGCATGTTTGGTGTCACTTCTAACAAATTTATAGTCTTTATTGTTTCCCATAGGGGCATTGAATTTGATCTAATCAAGGTTAAGGACATCAAAAAATTCCTCCTCATAATCTAAATCAGCTCTATAACTTGCAAGGCAAGATCCAATCTATTCACCATTTCATTTCATAGCTGGTTGATAAATTTCATCCTTTTACTCACCTTTTGAAGAAGGGCACCACTTTTTTGTGGAATGCTGATTGTCAAATTTTTTTTGAAAAGTTAAAGGATTACTTGGCAAACCCACCAATTTTAGCTCCACCAACACCTAGGAAGTCGCTTTTGCTCTACATTTCAATTATAGAACATGCCTTGGGGGCATTTCTAGCCCAACATGATATGCAGGTAAAATAAATAGGAGTATATTATTTAAGTAGGGCATTGGTTTCCTATGAACACAACTATACCCCAATGAAAAAACCATGTTTAGAAAAGGTATTTGCATCTCAAAATTTATGACATTATATGTTGAATAATAAAACCATTATCATTTCTAAGATTGATCTGCTTAAGTATTTACTCTCTAAATCAACTTTAACTAGATGCATGGCTAAATTGATCATGTTATTGAGTGAACTTGTGATTGAGTATGAACATTAAAAGGCCATCAAGGGGAAAATATTCATAGATTAACCTATTGAGGCACCATTATTAGATATCAAACCACTCACCTTTGGTTTCTCTAATGAGTTGATTTTGACTCTAGATGAATCAACTTCTAAATCACAATAGTGGACATTGTATTTTGATAGTTCCTTCATGTGTCATAGATCTGGATCTAGTATTTTATTCATTACAACATGGGGGGATATTATTCCCAAAGACTTTTATATAGTTTCTCTTACACCAATTATATGGCAAATTATGAGGTGCTTATTATAGGGCTCTGCCTTGCAGCACATTGGAACATCAAATAGTTGGTTGTTTATAGGGATTCGTAATTGATTATTAGTCAAGTAAAAAATTAATACCAAATAAATCATGAAAATTTATTTCCCTATAAAGGCATGGTGGATGACCTCAAACTTAACTTTGAACACATCTAGTTTGAGTAGATGCCAAGAACTAATAATAGATCAATAGATGCAATGGTGACTATTGGCTCCTTGATAAAAATGATAGATCATATCTGAGACTATCAAATTTTTATTGAAAATCTTTAGAAACTAGCTTACAATCATTCAACAGTCATAATGGTATATGATATTATTGGTCCCATATCACTTTCGTACCATGTCCTATACACCTACCTCCAAGACCTCATGCTTCCTCCTAACCTATCTTGTAATCAACTGTTATGTCCCCAAATTGGAATAAAGGACAAAAATAGCAATACCCTTTAAACCCTAATCCATATGACACAAACTAAATTCTAAAATTTATATCTATAACTCCATAATTCATAGTTTATTTGCAATTTTTCACCCTTCACACACAAATTGCCCAAACCCTAGGTGACTAGGGTTTTATGGTGATTTCAACCCCTAAAACACCTCCAAAAATTATGAAACTTTGTAAGAAGGTAGGGAAAAATAAAATTGATTTAGTTTTCCAATCAGATTTGGCAAAAATTGAATTTCTAAATTTATATGGCAAAAATATAGCTATAAATTATAAATTCAATAACTTGCAAGATAATTGGAATTTCTAAGAAAATAATAGCTTGAACTGAAGATAAAAATCTGATCCTTCAATTGAAATAAAAATCATAATTTTCCAACCATTGAAAGACCCCAAAATGATGCCCCAAAGTTATGAAAACCCTAGTCTTTCCCTCAAAATTAAACAAATAATTACTAGATATTTTCTAGGCATCGATTAGCCCTAAAAACATGCAAACATACCTCAAAACAATTTGCTCCATCAAATAAATTATTCATAAAATTATTTCAACCCTAGGAGAGGTTTTCACCAACAACAAGCCTTTGGAAGATGTTTTTCTAAGCCTCCAAACAAATCACCCAAGGATAAATCAACAACTTTCATCCCTAAACAATTTTTCCACTCTCCAATGACCTCACAAAGCCACCAAGGGATTCACCCAAGCTCTCCTAGTCAAATCACCATAAGCTGAAAAATGTTAGATGAAACTCCAAAATAATCTTCAAGGATTGAACACAATTTATGATCAAAGGGTGGTGTTGATAGACACCGTTTGTAGAACATTCAGTAGAAATTTAAGGGTAACATTCTTCAAGCATCTACCTTTAATAACCAAACTTGACATACTTGATCACCAAAGCCAATTATCACATGTGCATAATGTTTAAATGAACCCTCCTTCTCCTTTATTACCTTCCTCCAAGTGAAGCACTACACAATAGAAAGGGAGGGTTAACTTTAAAAATAACTTAAGTATTATAAGCTAAGACTCAAAACTCCCCACTTAAGTGAAATAAACATAAAGTAATTTTTCCTCAAAACATAATACAAAATTAGAATTAAAAGTACCTTTCTTTTGAAACACCTCTTCACAAGTGGTGCACCAAGTTCCTTCTTCTTTTTTCACCCTTAGTTATTGGAACAAAAATAACCAAGGGTCTTCCAAATCTCTAGAGTAAAAGTGGGGACATTAAAGTCCTCCCCACCCAAAATTGCTTGTCCTCAAACAATTACAAAACCTAAAGAGGTGTCCCAACATCTTTTACTCTGCAAGCTTTACCTATTCTTACTTCCTATGAAGTGGAAGCTCAAAACTGAACTCTAAACCTATTGTACCTATATTTTTGGGCCTTACCCTAAGTACCAAAAGTGTCCTCATATCCTTCCAAAGGATCCACATACTCCCTATCAACCATCCCTTTCAATTCTAAGTGGAAGATAAACAAGCTCCTCTCCCATATATCCTCAATAAGTTGCTAAGATTTATGAATAAAAATATGATAAAAGTGATTAACTTGCTGCCCCAGGAGTGATGTCCTCTCAAATGCCATGTCACAATCATCCAAAAATACAAAAAGAAATCAAACCTATACCATCTATGGGAAAATGTCTCTAAGACATATTTGCCATCAAGTATGGACATCCAAGTGTGAACTTTGCACCCAACAGAAGGCTGGCCCATGTTACTTTCCTCCAACATGCATATGACCATCTTCATGCTCCCCAATAGATCCAAAACATTCTCATAATAAGGTTGTACCTTAGTGGTGAGGAAGCTCCTTACGTCACTCTTACATAGTGTCAATAAAAATACATTTCTAGAATCTTGAGCAAAATATTTTATATATAGTAAATCTATTTTTTCTTTATGTTGATATGGATGTATATGCAAATAAATCTATATTTTTTCATATGGGAAAATTTAGAAATGATTGTATACATATCCCTCATGGTCCAAAAGCCAAAATGCCTCACAAAACTCAGAATTTTCCCCTCTAATGCTTGGTTGTGTTAACCCTTTAAAATCTATTTTTTTTGGGAATTAATTTTCAAAACTCATACATACCTTTGTCCTTATCCAAGGTAGAAGAGTGCTAAAAAATTTCATACTTATCCTCTTCAAAGGATATTTTATATGCATAAATAATTTTGATTTTCTAAAAATTTAAAAATCAACATTTTTATGTGTACTCACCTTATTTGTCCTTGGTTGGAACTTGACCAATTTTTTGACTTTGTAAGGATACAACGAACATATATGTGGTAGAAGATGCTCAATTTTTTTGAGTGCTTATATGACCACTTCTCCATCCCTTTTTCATTCCTTCTCCCCCTACTTTCCACTAGGGCCCTTGCCCAACCTTTATGGTGTGCAATCCAACCATGAAAGCTTATCAAAACATGCACCAAATTCACCTCAAGTGGTTGTACTAAACAAGTTAAGGGCTGCCCTTGCCACTTGCCTGTCTTCTTCTTATTTTTATCCAATGAAACATAAAATTCAGAATTTCCTATACTTACCAAGGGTGAAGAATTTATACCATCTTTGAAGCCATGGGTTGTCCATGATCCAAAAGTGCCATTCCTTGTTCACCCTTCTCAATCCACCCCGTACTCATGAAATACCCTTTTGTCATAAAAGAAGTGGCCCAAGAAATAACATCAAATCTGAAATCAACACAGATGGAATGAAGTGTTTTAATAAAATTTTGAGTCTTCCTCTTGTTACCCACTTTCCATTTAGTGCCCTTCATCTTAGTTTCCAAGTTAGCATACTCCTCATGATAATCAACATAATGCAAAGACAAAGTGTGGTGATGATACAAAAAATCTTTGCTAAGAAGACAATAAACTTGATTACCCTCAGTAGCTACCATAGTAAGTTTTCCAATCAAGAAATCCACATTAGTACCTTGGGAGGTACTTTTTCTTCTTACCCTTAGATTTCTAAAATCCAAACCTTGCTTGCCACTATTCTTGCTCATCATATATAATTTTGAATTTTCACTTGCTATCATGAAATTAGCTGATAAAGTTTCAAAATTAGAATTATTAACTTGGGTAAAATGTAAAATGTTACCCAGATCCCACACCTTAGGGTGCCCATAGAAGTCATCTTGAACCACAAATTGTCTCCCTTTATAGACCAAACCCTTTATTTTATTACTATTTATTACATAATTCTCATGATGGAAACAAATCTAAATTGACAAAATATGCAACAATATCTCAAATTTCTCATACCTTAAAATTTCCTTATTCACTTTACCTTCATTGGTGGGGTTGGGAAGTTTTGTTAAAAGTTTGACACCCTTTTTATGCTCCCTAGGAGCTGCTATTTTGGGAATGATAACAAGAAAAAATGATCACCTCTATATAGAATTAGTGCTTCAATCACCAATTTTTATTCTCCAATTTGTAGACCTAAAATTCCTTCATTATTTGGCTCAAACCCCATGACTTCATTTCTTGTTTCTTCACTGTTATGCATACAATCATTAGAAGATAAAGAAATATCATTTACCAATGAAATATTTTTACCTTGAACTTCCTCATGCTCATTGATTTTTTTCTCTTTTTTATCATCAACTTGTAACCTTCTTTGTTGCTCCAAAAATGCAGATTTTTGAGGTCCAACGCATTCACATGATGGCTGCCACAAACTTCTAATTTTTCTTCTTTTACATGCTCCTTACTTTCACCCTTTGTGAATTTATTATCATGCATATAATTATTAGGAAATAGATAGACTAATGAAAGATCCTTACCTTTATCAAACTCTTCAATGATGTTTTTGAAGAAGTCTTCAAGAGTTCCCATATCACTGTGCCCTTGTGATCCTCTTTTCTAATGCCGTCATTCCCAAGCGGTTCTATCCAAGTGTTGAATGACAAAAGTGAGGGCCTCATTCCTATCCCTTGATCTCACTTCTAGATACTTGCTTACCTTGTCCACCCATTCCCTTATCATAACACACAAATCACTATCAAAAGTTGGAATAATTATCTCCCCAAAATCATCATGTGTAGCTATGTGCCCTTTAACTACCTTGATCTCAAACAATCCTAGAAAATCATTCCTTTCCTGTACCATGGTGAAAGTGTCAAATAATCATCATATTCATCTTTCATATTCCATCGAACCAAAGGTAATTTCTTCCCTGTGAAAGATTGAATAACCCTTATTTGATTCATGTTACCATTAGTTGAAAACCTTGAAACCCACATATGGCCAAGATATGACTTTGATACCACTATAGTGTCCCCAAATTAGAAAAAAGGCTGAAAATAGTAATACCATTCAAACCCCAATCCAAATGACACATAAACTAAATTCTAAAATGTAAATTAGCAACTCCACAATTCATATTTTATTTGCAATTTTTTACCCTTCACACACAAATCACCCAAACCCTAGGTGACTAGGTTTTATGGTGATTCTGATTCCTGAAACACCTTCAAAAATTATGAAACTTTGTAGGAATGTAGGAAAAAATACAATTGATTTATTTTTCCAATCAGATTTGGTAAAAATTAATTTTTTGAATTTATATGGCAAAAATACAGCTATAACTTGTAAATTAAATAACTTGAAAGATACTTGGAATTTCTAAGAAAATAATAGCTTAAACCAAAGATAAAAATATGATGCTTCAACTGAAATAAAAATCATAATTTTCCAACCACTGAAAGACCCCCAAAGTTTTGAAAACCCTAGTCTTTCCCTCAAAATTAAGTAAATAATTATTGGATATTTTCTAGGAATAGATTAGCCCTAAAAACATGCAAACATACCTCAAAACAATTCGCTCCACCAAATAAATTATTCATAAAATTATTTCAACCCTAGGAGAGGTTTTCACTAATAATAGGCCTTTAAAAGATGTTTTTCTCAGCCTCTAAATAAATCACCCAAGGAGAAATCAACAACTTTCATCCCTAAACAATTTTGCCACTCTCCAATGACCTCACGAAGCCACTAAGGGATTCACCCAAGCTCTCTTAGTCAAATAAACATAAGCTAAATTTTTTTAGATGAAACTCCAAAATAATCTTCAAGGATTGAACACAATTTATGATCAAAGGGTGGTGTTGATAGACACCATTTGTAGAACATTCAGTAGAACTTGAAGGGTAACATTCTTCAAGCATCTACCTTCAATAACCAAGCTTGACATTCTTGATAACCAAAGCCAATTATCACATGTGCATAATGTTTAAATAAACCCTCCTTATCCTTTATTACCCTCCTCCAAGTGAAGCACTACAAAATATAAAGGGAGGGTTAAATTAAAAAATAACTTAAGTCTTATAAGCTAAGACTCAAAACTCCCCACTTAAGTGAAATAAACATAAAGTACTTTTTCCTCAAAACATAATATAAAATTAGAATTAAAATTACCTTTCTGTTGAAACACCTCTTCACAAGTGTTGCACCAAGTTCCTTCTTCTTCTTTCACCCTTAGTTATTGGAACAAAAATAACCAAGGATCCTCCAAAGCTCTAGAGTAAAAATGGGGACATTACATCAACAAAAGTCCTTTATCAACAATACCACCCATTACACATTACTTGAAAGCACACTTTATCATAGAAGTTATGATGGAACTGTTGGATATTTTTCAATGATGTCTCCAAGGTTACCAAGGTTGTTGATGAGGTGTCATGTGTGTTTGAATGGCAATGACAAAGTGTGCTTTAATGTGCTTTAGTGTTCTTGCATGGTTCATCAGTGTTTGACTTGGATAGGTAGATGGTGGATGATATTGATTATATGGACATGCTTTAGAGACTCTATGGGATTTTATGAGTGCTTAGATTTCTTATGGAAGTGAACAAAATTCATCAAAATAGTTAAATGAATGTGTAAGCTCAATTAGTCATCTTGAAAGATAAATCTAAGTGAGCAGATTGATGACATCATATTTCACATATATGAATGTTTAAAGTGAAATTTGATACATGCATGGATTCCCCTATGTGAGGAGATCATATGGTTCAAATTTTAGGCCTGAATATGAAGCATAACAATAGTTATGAAGGAGCAAAGTTCGCTTCTTAGATAGAGTTTAATAGTGTTCAATAAGTTTTCATACTTAGCTAAATTTGTGATATCCAAGATCTATGAATAACATTTAATTAGATCTCAGATATGATGATGAGTGTTTATTTTGATCAGATAAAGATCTAATGGAATGCATGATCATGTCAGACATAAATCAGTGACATGCATGAAGTCAAATTATCAAAGGTTCTTGAGATTACACACACTTGTGTTGAGTGTCTCAATATCATTAAGTTGATAGAAGATAAATGGCATGTAGGTGATCATATAGATGAAGATAGATAGAGATCATTGAGTCAAAGAGTCAAATGTGTAGATGGCATACAGAGCTACCAAGTGCACAATCATGGGAGCTTAGATCGAAGATCAATGATGAGTATTATAGGTTAAAGTCTAGGATACTACTAAGGAGATCGATGATGCATTTTTGTTCAAATTTTATAAGGATCAAGAGATAAGGTCAAAGTGTTCACTGTTTAACATTTGTTCAGTGACCATTGGAATTTAAATATTCAATTTAATGAGCGAAAACTAGTGTCTAATTTTTTTAGCTATATCTTTTGATCCAGGATGAATTTCATAGTGGTGTAAAAAGCAAAGTTGTAGAGGACTTAAAGGTACATATAGAGAATCTAGTTAGAAATTTTTAATGTTTGTATAGTCAAGGTTATGAAGCTTCAAAGTTTACTATATTTTCATTCATGGTGTTATTATGTACATAATTCTTTTTGAGCAAATTGTGCTTTAGCAAAAGAGTGATATGGTGGATGTATTCACATGAAGATGTCATAAGGGTTATATGGAGTGGAACCATGTATTTAGAAGTGATGTTTTTCATGTTTTTTCTTGATGAAGTGATAAAGGGGTAATAGGCCTCCATGAGACCTATAAGGGCTACTAAGGCCTAATTGAAAGGTGTAGCTAATTAAGTGTGACCCATAGATGTTATGGCTAACTTGTGATAATGAATTTGAGATATGTAGATTTCTTAAGGGTTAAGGCAAGTATTATGGCCAACCTAGAACCTGATATGTATGAAGACTCTATAAATAATAGAGACCAAGTTAATGGTTTCTAGACTTGGATGTGAATATATTAAGAGAGCAGAAGATAGAGATGAAGGAAAAAGATTAGAGTGAGTGTGCTTAATGGATGGATTGAAGTATAAAGTAGAATGAGGATGAGTGAAGAAGCCTAGAGTAATCCAAAAGGGTGTTTGGATGCATTACTTATGTGAGAAAGTTTGATTATGTAGAATTGAGCAGTTGTGGAAGTGTGGATTCAAGTGAATAAGAGAACCTTTGAAAGAGAAGGTACAAGTTAGTGAGAACCATCAGATAGTGAACAGGATTAGTCATGCTTTTTTGATCAAGTTGATGAAGGTGAACACATAGGTCATTAGACCTAATAATCCTAGAAGAGGTAGAGTGAGTGAGTAAGCTCTAGAGGTTGTTTGAGAGTGATCCAAAAGGGTGTTTTGGATGCATGACTTGTGTGTACAAGTTTTTAAGAGTGTAAAAAGAAAAGAGTGAAATTAAGAGAAGTCCATTATCAAGTGTAGAATACATTAGATCAAAGGTGGAGATTAGATTAAGGTAGCTGAGTGGGTGCTTGGTTGCTTAGAGGGTTAGTTCTTACTTGTGGGATGGGTGTCTCACTAAATTAAGGGATGGGTATTCCTTGATCAATTGGTGTTGGTAAGTTCAAGTAGTTTATGTTACTCTTATATGTTGTGTGTTCTTAGAGATTTGTATGATCAAAGAAGAGTGTAGTCATGGAGCATGTTTGAGAAGCTCAAGGTAAGAAGAGGTATGCACAGTGTTAGGGGGAATCTATATCATCTCTTAGAGGTGGTCCTTTCTTATTATTGGTCCTTGAAGTCTTTTCAATTATGCATGATCAAGAGTTAAGCCCACTTTGTCATTGTGTCAAAGGGGGAAAAAGTGCTTGAAGAGAGAGATAGAGTCTTTGTATTGGTGTTGACATCAATGACAAAGGGGGAGATTTTTAGAGGTTTTTTAATGATGTATTTAAGGTTACCAAGGTTGTTGATGAGGTGTCATGTGTGATAGAATGACAATGACAAAGTGTGCTTCAATGTTCTTGCATTGTTCTTTAGTGTTTAACTTGGATAGGTAGATGGTGGATGATATTGATGATATGGACATGTTATAGAGACCCTATGGGATGTTATGAGTGCTTAGAGTGCTTATGGAAGTGAAAAAAATTCATTAGAATAGTCATATGAATGTCTAAGCTCAAGTAGTCATCTTGATAGATAAAGCTAAGTGAGTAGATTGATGACATCATATTTCACATATACAAAGGTTTTCTGAGTAGTTTGATACATGGATGGATTTCCCTATGTGAGGAGATCATATGATTCAAATTTTATGTCTAGACATGGAGCATAGCAATAACTATTAAGGTGCAAAGTTAGATTCTTATATAGAGTTCAACAATGTTCAATATGTTCCCATACTTAGCCAAATTGTGATATCAAAGATCTACAAATATCATTTAATTAGATCATAGATCTAATGAGAAGCATTTATTCTAACTAGGTAAGGATCTAATGGAGTGCATGATCATGTCAGATGGAGATCAATGATGCACATGAAGTCAAATTGTCAAAGGTTCTTGAGATTACATGTACTTGTGACAAGTGTCTCAATCTCATTAAATTGATAAAAGATCAACAACATGCAAGTGATCAGACAAATGAATATCAATAAAGTGCATCAAGTCAAAGAGTCAATTATGTAGATGACATGTAGATCTACCAAGTGGCATAATCAAAGGATCTCAAATCGAAGATCAATAGTGAACATTGTAGGTTAAAGTCTAGTATACTTCCAAGGAGATCGATGGTGCATATTTGTTCAAAGTTTATAGGGATCATGAGATAAGGTCAAAGTGTTCGATGTTTAACATTTGCTCAATGATTGTTGGAATTTTAATATTCAAATTAATGAGGGAAAACTAGTGCATAGTTTTTGAGCTATATCTTTTCATCCAGGATGAATTTTATGGTGGTGTAAAAAGAAGAGTTGTAGAGAACTTCAAGGTGCATCTAGAGAATCTAGTTATAAATTCTGTTTTTAAAAAAATCAAAGTTATGGATCTTCAAATTCAATTTCTTATTTATTCATGGTGTTACTATGTACAAAATTCTATTTGAGAAAATTGTGCATTAGTAGAAGAGTGCTTTATTAGATGTATTCACATGAAGACATCATAAGGGTCATATAGAGTGAACCCATGTATATAAAAGTGATCTTGTGTTATTATTTTTGCTTGATGAAGTGATAAAGGGGTAATAGGTCTCCATGAGACCTATAAGGGATACTAAGGCCTAATTGAAAGGTGTAGCTACTTAAGTGTAACCCATAGATGCTATTGTTGACCTATGAATGAATTTGAGATAAGTAGATGTCTTAAGGGTTAAGGAAAGTATTATGGTTGACCTAGAAGCTGATATGCATGAAGACTTTAGAAATAGTGGAGACCAAGGCAATGGTTTCTAGACTTGGATGTGAATATATTAAGAAAGTAGAAGATAGAGATTAGAGTGAGTGTGCTCAATGGATGGATTGAAGTACATAGTAGATTACGGATGAGAAAAGAAGCCTAGAGTGATCTAAAAGGGTGTTGGGATGCATTGCTTGTATGATCAAGTTTGAGTATGTAGAGTTGAGCAGTTGTGGAAGTGTAGATTCAAGTGAAGCAGAGAACCTTTGAAAGAGAAGGTACAAGTCAATAAGGACCATCAAATAGTGAAAAGGATTAGTCATGTTTGTCTGATCAAGTTGACAAAGGTGAACACATAGGTCATTGGATCTAATAAGCCTAGAAGAGATAGACTGAGTGAGTAAGCTCTAAAGGTTGTTTGATAATGATCCAAAAGGGTGTTTTGGATGCATGAATTATGTGTGCAAGTTTGTAAGAGTGTAAAATTGAAAGAGTGAAATTAAGAGAAGACCATCATTAGGTGTAGAATACATGTGAGCAAAGGTAGAGATCAGATCAAGGTAGATAAGTGGGTGCTTGGTTGCCTAGCGGGTTGGTTCCTCCTTGTGGGATGGGTGTCTCACTAAATTAAGGGATGGGTGCTCCCTGATCAATTGGTGTTGGTATAAATTTTGGATCTTTTTAAAGAATTTTAGTCCATTTTATAGGTTTTAGTGGGTTTTATTCCCAAAGAGGGTTTCTCACGTAGATCTTGTGTTGTGTGTGATCTTGCTTATCTTCCTTGTTCATTGATATAAATGATGTGTATTCTTCATGAATGATAATGTTATTTAGTTAAGGGTTTGAAAGGATTGGAATTGAATTTTGGATTATCTATCATCACTGATTCACCCCCCAGTGATTGTACCTCTAACAGGAACTTTGCTTCATTATTTAACTTTGGTAGAATATGAGTTAGTGCTTATAAATGTATATGAAGGGATTTTTGGGGCCCACACTAGTGGTATGGTACTTTCCAAAAATATCCTTTGAATAGGTTATTATTAGACCACTATGGAATTAGCTGCATGTGCTTATGTTAAGCAATGTATACCTTGTTAAAAACATGATAACTCAATTCATGCTTCTTCACGAGCACTGCATCACATCACTTTTCCTTGGCCATTATCAATGTGGACTTGATCTCATAGGGAAGATTGATCCCACTTCTTCAGATGACCATAAACACATCCTCACTATGATCAAATATTTTACTAAGTGGCTAGAAGCAATCCCTCTCACTAATATAATTGAGAAGCACTTTTCCAAATTCATTTTGAATCACCTCATCTTCCACTCTAACATTCCTTCCAATCTTATTTTTGATAATGGTAAAATCTTCAATAATAAGGATGTTAAGGCACTCTATGCATAGTTCCATATCAAACATAATTTTTTCACACATTATTATCCCCAAGGCAATGACCAAGCTGAGGTATCCAATAAACCCATTGTTAAGATTCTTAATAAGATTGCTAATGATGTTGGCTATGATTGGAATTTGAACTACTGGATGAAAACCAAGTGGCCACTTTGAAAAATCTAAAGGCACACTAGAATTGTCTACACTGTAATTATAACAAGCATGTTAAATACATGGAATTTGAAGTTGGATGAATCTGAAGGAGAATTAGAAAAATACCAATACAAAGTGTGAAAAGAAAGAAAAATTTGAGGCTAATTGGGTAAGTCCATTCATTATCATAGCTAACTATGGGTTTGGAGCATACAGATTGGATACACCAGATGGGTAAGAGCTAGATGAACCCATGAATATTATACATCTCAAGCATTTTTATGCTTGCTTCACTTGAACATTGTATATAAGGGTCTTTATTTGAGGGCATGTATCATTGTGCTCCCTTCATTCCTTCTCCATTGAGTTATTTCTTGCCTTTACCTTTTCTTATCCCCATATCAATCTTGATTTTATGATTTTATTGATTCAATAGGTCAATTCATATGAAAAATTTAGAAAAAGAGTAACAAGTAGTTTAAATTTGGTCCTCATCTGCATATCTTTGAAGATAGTATAGTAGAATGCTTCAACATGATTCTCCTCCAAGGTTGTCATGGAAAGTAGCCTTCCTCAGAGTTTAACCAATTATATCACCCTTATTCCTGCTTTTATGTCTTCCCTATCTTGACCTGTTGTGGATTTGTAATCTCTTTGGCACTCCTACTACTTTATGAACCCCCAATTTAATCCATGCTATTTCTATTTTGAGAGATTTTACTATTGTAGTTATTTAGTTGTTATTTGAACCCTTAACCAAAGTTTCTTTTCATTTGTTAGACAATTCCCCATACATCTTGTGTATATCTCATTCCAAAAACCCTAGAAACATTAGTATAGTAGAATGCTTTAGCATGGTTCTCCTGTAAGGTAGTCAAGGAAAGTAGCCTCCCTTAGAGTTTAACCAATTATATCACCATTATTCCTACTTTGATGTCTTCCTTATCTTGACATATTGTGGATTTGTAATCTCTTTGACACTCTCACTATTTTATGAACCCCCAATCTAATCCATGCTCTTTCTATTTTAAAATATTTTCCTATTTAGTTTATTTAGTTATTATTTGAACCCTTACCCAAAGTTGCTTTTCATTTGTTAGACAATTCCTCATACATCTTGTGTATATCTGATTCCAAAAACCCTAGAAACATTAGTATAACATAATGATTTAACATAGTTCTCCTACAAGGTAGTCATGGAAGGTAGCCTCCCTCAGAGTTTAACTAATTCTATCACCCTTCTTCCTACTATGATGCCTTCCCTATCCTGACCTATTGTGGATTTGTAATCTCTTTGACACTCTCACTATTTTATGTACCCATAATCCAATCTATGCTCTTTCCATTTTGAGATCTTTTCCTGTTGCAGTTTATTTAGTTGTTAGTTGAACCCTTACCCAAAGTTGCTTTTCCTTTGTTAGATAGTTCCCTGTACATCTTATGTATATCTCATTCTAAAAACCCCAAAAACATTCAAAACATTCAAAAACCAAAACATAAAAAAATAAAAAAAATCAAAACAAAATCAAAAGAGAAAGATAAATAATTTATCCAATTGTGAAAACCATGCTTATGGCACCTTGGACAAGTACCATGATGAAAACTAGGTATCTAACATCATAGGTAAATAATCAATTATCTATAAGTACCTTGATACTTGGGGGTAAACTTATATGCATCCATCCCATTCTAGCCATTTTGGCCATCCACTTCTCATCCTTGTTCATCCTTTTATCCATCCTATCATGTCCATTTTTCCTCTTGTTTCAACTTTGGTAAACAAGTGGAAGATGTTTTAAGGGCTATTTTTAAAAATCTCTTAGAGTATCCTCTTAGTGACACTTTTATGACTATAAATGTGACTCCCCCATGACATGGTCCTTGTAGATACAATCCATTCCTTGTTGTCCCCCATCATCATCCATTATCATTTAGCAAATCCCTTCATTTCCACACTAGATTAGGTTTTCCCTTTTATTGTGATCCATTATGGATTTAATATTCTAATCATCCTAAGCATTCAAATTTTTTGATTTAATTATTTTACAATTTAAAAAACCCACACTCTCTTAGTTTTATAAGTTAATTCCTCACTCTCATCATTTTGTGAGTTAGGACATTCTACATCTTGTAATCCTCCATTAAGTTGGGATGCCAAAAATCCCAAAAACATTTAGACATTTTAAAAATCCAAAAAAATAGAAAAGGCTTAAAATATCCCAAAGAGATATAAAGCCATAAAATCCAAAAACATTTGTCTTTTCTTAAATCCAATCAAAATCCTTAATCCAATTGTTTCAGACATCAAACATTGTTAGGATGTGTCCTTCCCAATTTCATCCTATTTAAGGCTAGTTAATCTAATTCAAGCTCACAACTTTTGCCCTGTTTAGGGAAAATCCAAGCATGTAGCTTATTTTGGGATCTAATATTCCCACTTCATCCCCTTGCATGTATCCTTTTTTGGTAACACCATTCAAATATCAATATCATTGAGCTTTTGCAAGTGAATTTTGACTTGATTAAATGATAACATGCTTTATGTTGCATTTATTTTCAAGTCCCGTGTGTGAATTTTTTGGATGTTTGGTTGTTTTCCTATTTGTTTTTAGTGTTGTCACCTTGAATCAGTCTATATTCATTCATAGGGTGATTCGTTAAACTTGCACTTGAGTCCATCCATTGGCATACATTAGCATTGTCATTATGGTTTTTTATCATTGGTTCATTTGTTGTCATTTATCTATTAGATCAAGGGTTGTCTATTACACACATTATGGCTAGGTCATCATGGTGTTTTATATCATGGTGCATGTTGTTATGTGCTACATTAAAATTTAAGTGCTAGAGGATTAATTACAATGTTGCATAAAAACCCCCTTGCCTAATCATCTATTTTGACATCAAATCAAGTCTTCTATCCTCATCATCTTTTCTCATCATATTTATCTCAATTTCATGAAGAAATACAATGTCGTGAGGTTTGATTAGAACTATGTAGGCAATACTTAGTCACACCAAGTTATGAGGTCAACTCAACCACCCTTATTACTATCATCATTTTCTTCTAATTAACAATCATCCTCTAAAAACCATTCTCATGGTCCATATGTGTAGTCCTTGATTTTCCACATCCCCTATTCTTTCATAATTTATCCAAATTTTCCCAAACCCATTCACATCATTATTTTATCTTTATTTCATCTTTCCCATTTTTATGATTCAATCTTTGTGTATCCTTGTGTGCTCAGGTTTTTTGGCTTATTCATTCTTTGAAAATTTATTATACCATTAACACATATGTTTGCATAATCATACCAGCTTTATTTTGTGTAATAGGTTAAATCCTTGATCTATGCTTGCCAATCAATCAATTAGTTAATCAATTATCAATCAAATCAAATCAAGTCTACCCAGTTTGGGGTAAACAATCAATTTATCACTCAATCAATCATTTGACCTATTTGACACAAATTTCAAGTCCAAGCTCACTATTTTCACCCTATTTGGGGTAAGTCAAAGTGTTTAGCTTATTATTTATAATAGATCATTCCTAATCCCATAACTTTTTCCTTGTTTAGGATAATTCAAAGCTTACCACTTATTTAGTGATGTTTCCTTCCCAATTCCACCTTGTTTAAAGCAAATAAAATTCATCATTATTGGGAATTAAAGTGTATGAGAATTAGCTGAAGTGGATTAATTTTTTCCACAGGTTAATTTACTCTTCCATTCTAGTTTCTTACTCTCTTTTTTGAGAGCCCATCCACGTCTTGTATGCCCTCTTGAGGGGGCATCATGGGTCACTAATTATTTCATCATCATCATCATCTAATTTTTAATCCCCTATTTTTTGGATTATTATTTCTTTGAAAAGCCATTACTTTTATTGTGTCTCACAATTATTTATCAAATAGGGGGAAAATGTAGACATTTCTTTTTCATCACATCAGTGTTGAAATGTAAATCAGAGTGACTTTCTACAAATAAATCACTAGAATATCCCAAATTATACACATAATTTAACATGCAAATTCTATAACACATTGGTGCATCCATTATTAGGGAAATACACCATATCCAAACATCTATTTCTTTTAAAACATCCAAAAGCATATCAATGCTTTGTAAATTCTATTACAAGGTCAATTAAATAAGATATTTAATTTGACATATAACATTGCAAATGCAACATTTTTTATAGTGGTTAATTAATCACTAATTAATTAGCCTAAATTCATAATAATAAAATCTATAGATTTTTAAAATTCTCATTTTCCTAAAATTAAAAATACGTTTATTGACTCAAAAGGATGACATCAAAAAGACAAGGTGTGCAAGTAAAGGGTATGATAAGGTTACTACACACTCAACCCCTCTTACACACTCAAAAAGGCCTTGTCATTTGAATTCTCTTCGACACTCCATAATCCATAAACTCATCCTCTTACATCCTCAACCTCTTGCATTGATGAGAGGTGAGGATTAATTTTTGGCCCTCTATTTAGAGATCGGGATGGATGGTCTCCATTAATTCACCATGTCTATAAATTAAAGGTTCTCCCTCCATTATAGATAAGCTTCTTGAAGCTAAACTTAATCTACCAAAATACCTAAGGAGCTTCAACTTTCTTCACAATAATTCAATCACTTCTCAAGTCAAAACAAGTGTAGACAAGGGGATATTTTTTATGCATGTAGAGTTGACATTGCTAAATTCCTCTAGTCTATAATCCAAGCACATACCTCTTTGATCTAACTAGCAAGGGATATCTTATAAAGGAATATATAAAATACTTCTGTTTTATCTTCAATTTGATTCTTCTTTTGTTTTGCCTTGCTCAAGCATAGGAGTTAGGCTTAGGATGTTAGTTTCATTCAATTGTTTTTTGATTAATTCACTAATGATCAAACTAACCTTATTTTAATTCCTCTCTCACAATAATTAATCTCTATTTATTTGATCCTAAAAATCTTCATAGTCATTAATGAAACACAATTTATTTTCCATCCTCTTATAAGGGTCCAATTATATGAAATTAAAGAAGCCTTCCTAATCCATTTGGATGGACTCTTTGATAAACCACATGTTGCCCGTACTATTTGGATTAGTTGCTTATATTTAATCTTCTTATTCAAATATATGCATGAATTTACAATTTGAGTCAATGCCTCTTCTTAATGATAATTTGGGTTTCCCATGTTGGCCAAATATAGTACCTATTAGTTTCCTATGATTGTATTAAGATGAATATCTTGATACTTTCACTTTATTATTAAAACTCATGTTTATAAGAAGTATTTTATAGGAATTATTTATCTTATTCCTATGGATAACTGATTCATTCCATCCTTAGAATCATTGACACTAAGTTACACATGCCTTAAACACTATTTATGTGTACCCTAATGAAATAAATCAACATCAAGATTCAAGCCTTGTTTTTCTCTAAAATACTTCATTGATCCAAAATCAGAATTAGGAAACAATCCTTAGGGATTGGTACTTTATCCCCAAATTATTGCAAACTCAATTAATTGTTTTACACAAACAAATAAAGCATATGAAATCATATTAAAATTTTATTTTCTTAAAAAAATATCATTTATTTGTATTTAAATCAATTAAATTCATTTATGATGAGTAAAATATCAAATAAGGATCCAAAGGCAAGTTATTTTCCAATTTATGCAATCATTATACATTTTTATCTTTAAATAATTATATTTTTCTTTCTAACAATTCATTCACAACCCCTTAAACAAATAGTCAACTGTTTATCATGAAAGCATAATCTTCATAATAAGGGATTTTCAAAATCATTTTACAAAATTATTAATTCACATATTTATAGTTAGGGTTCTAGTCCCGTTCATTGTTTTGTTACATTTATGTCAAAAGGTAGCCAAAGTTCTTATAAGTTACATGAAAAAATGTTACGCATTTCTACTACATTGCTTATAATTGATATAGATAAGAGAATTAACTTCTACAAAAATTATATTAACCACTTCTCTTTTTCTAACTTCAAGGGTAATCATACCCTAAGGGTTATCAATTAGATTGAAAAGTCAAAAGGAATCCATACAAAAAGTCAATGGCATCTATTTATTCTTAGTGTCTCTTATTCTCTACATGATTTAATGGACCCCACACTTATAAATTATGTTTTTGTGTCTAGATTCATGATTTGAGCTTCCATACATGTTCACTTGACATGGTATTAGGGCCCAATATAGTTATTTAGAAGTTAATGTTTGTTTAAGTCACATGGTTATAGTCTTGACTCGACTTCTCATGAAGTCTTGAGTCTAGAAGCCCTTCACTTTGGAATTATTACTCATGATATGCTCTAATTATATCATCAATATTTGATGAAGTTACATCATGAGCTTGCCAAAAAATGCTTAGGGTATGTCACCAGACATTGGCCATAAGTTTGACTCACAATGAATAACACAATCACAGATTCTTTCCTCGAGTGAAAACATGAATAACATGCAAATAAATAATCTTTGTAGTTACCATACATACTCAAGTTTATTTAAACATTATAAGTGAAATGTTCTATACATAACAATTATAATATTACTACTATCAATCTCATTTTAAATAGTTATAAGAAACCTTTAATGACAACAAGTATTTCTTCTTATTTAGGTTGTGGACACTTAAAATAAGAAACTTTGTGTTAATTCTAACTATCCATTCATCTATGCTAACATTGTCCTTTAATCCCTAATCAACTCCTCGACTTGCACTAATGTCCCTAGTATGTCACTATTCACCCCTAGTCAATTAATCATTTCTTCCATTATCACATCTTATTCCCACAAAATTCACATCACTTCACATTATTAATTAGCCTAATCTTATTCTAATGAAAATTTACATAGATTTTGGAAATTCTTATTTTTTAAATTCATAAATCCACTAATACCTCACATCACAACATCACTCCCCATTTTTCAAGGAAAATTTAATGCAAAGAGGCAAGTGTGAAAGCAAGAGATATGACATGAATTCCTCATATTAAACACTCCATCCATTTAGTCCACATCTCAACCTCCCATATTTATGAGTGAGAGGACTCATTATCCACCCTTCATCTTGCTCCAAGATGGATGTTTCATAATCAATGGGAAAATCTATCAATAGAAGGGTCCTCCATTTCATCCAAGATGACTATCAAAGGTAGTGAAGCTCTACCAAATCCTAAGGTCACTCATCAATTATGCATTAAGTATTATGAAGTCAATTATCCATTTATCAAAGAGATATGTTATCCATTTGATCACATGCATCCACTAAAAGGCTTGCAACTACATTCTACATTTGATCACATCACATTTCTTTTCTGATAAGGAGGGAAGCAAAAAGGAAGGCATATAATTATATTTGTCTGTCTTCTACTTCATTTTTTTCTCTATTTCCTTTGTCTTTCTCAATCAAAGGCCATATGCCTAGGCTTAGTTGTATGTGATTCAATTTGAGTTGGTTGCATATTAATGAAAACTAACCCTTTGTAATCATGTGTTACATATGGCATGCTAGATGAGAGTAATACCCCACAAATTGCTTTGAATTCATCTTATCAACATTATAGGTTAGACTCTAGTCCCAATTTTGAGTTATTTTCTCATATTTTCCATTAATTTTATTAAACAATCCATTTTTAGTCTGGTACCATAATCACTTTACTATTAAGTGGAAATGCTCCTGAGAATGGCATAATCATGATTGGAAATAGTGAAAATGTTTTTGTTTGACTATCTATTTTGTAAAAACAATGGAAATTATCTACTAATCGATGTAAATACTCCTGACAAGGGTATAATCATGACTAGAAATGGTGAAAACACTTTTGTCTAACTATCTATTTTGCAAAAATGGTAGAAATAGGGTTCAAAATGTTGGAAACATGGTTCTAATTGGTGAAATCAATAATGGAATATTCACCATCAATAGTCATTCATAATGTAGAATCACCCTGCATTACAATGGAATTGCCCTACACAATGGTGAAATTGACATGTATTATTTTTGAATTGCCCTGCCTACCTTATAGGGGCCATAAATTTTGACTCACATGTTTGTTTAAAATATCATTTATGGCAAAATGAAGGTATTGAAAATATGCATGCAACCATAAAAAATGTAAGTAATAAAATTTCCATTCATAGTGTTAGAATTACAAAAGGTAGTAGTGAAATTGATATTTATATTGGTGAAATTGTATTTTTTTAACTTTTTGTTTGCTAGTTTTCTATAATAATGGAACATCTATGTTAACAACGAAATTATATTTGAAATTAGTGGATTTTATAACATTGATAGTGGAAATGTAGTTCTATGTCTGTTTTTTCTATTTCCTACATAATAGTGGATTTGACCTATAGATCGGCGAGATCACCTTGTAGAAAAGTGAAAACATGAACAAAGACTTGAAACTTTTAATTTTTCAACCTCCTTCATTTGCTAAAAACCATAATTGAAAACCCCAACTTGTTTATTGTAGGTTTTACTTGACAAATATTTGGTTTTAATAAACAAACACTTTATTTAGTGCAATTAAAAAGAATCCACATTTAATTTTAGTGATTTAAAAAAAAAAAACTTATGTTTTTGTTTGCTTGTGTGTTTGTTATTTGTTTGTAGTGATTTGGCATGTGTATGCACTCCCCTTACAAAATTTCAATACCCTAGGTGACAAAAAACACACAAATTACTTTTTCCTATACTAAGGAGATGCTACATATCTCTCATCTTGTTTGATTTTGGGACCTTGAGGATAAAAAATAACATTTCTTCACTTTTTTTGGCTACAAGAGTTGGAATTCATCATAAATAATAGATCCTTAGGATGCGGTGACTTAGATTTCATCCCCCAACATATGTATCCAATGGGAGGTATAAATTGAGAGCATATATCAAATAAGTGAAGCAGTTGTGTGTTTTAAGTGAATTCCATGGTGGTAAAGATTTTATCTCTAACATCAAGCTATCAGACATCACTCTCAAGGTTTAATTTTTGGTGGTAATCCACTGAGTTCTTATGGCTAGAGTGGTTGTGAAAGGTCCAAACCATCTCACAAAGCCCATTATTATTCTTCTTCCACATACTTGGGCTTTGATATACTGAAAGGTATGTAGGAGATGCAAAATAAAACCTATATTTGCCTAGTTTAAGACCTATCTATCGTAAATCACACCTAGTGCAGGGAACACAACATTCCCCAAGATTACCCATCACATACATACACTTAATGAGGGTTGGGAGACCAACCTATTCATCACTTTAAGTGAGTATTTTGATGGGCTAGTGGTCATGTTGCACACCTATTTACCACTAAACATAGGGATTGTTCTTGTGTGTGTGTTGCTTATTTGTTTTAAAAAATCTCATATTGTGTGTTATCCTACACAACTCAAACAAGTCAAAATTGTCCTAAGTATAAAAATTTGTCATGTTTCATTGTAAACCTACATGATAAGGTGTTACTCTACCCAACTCAAAAGTCATCCTACCCAATTATAATGTTACACCATCTACATTGTACCATTACTCTATCTAATTTGAATCACTTATAAAATCTAATTATGTATATTTTGACCCAAATCCCATTTTGAATCAATTATCTAAAATCTAGTCAACTTTGACCAACTCAATCAAATGTCAACTCATCCAAAATCTATTCAACTTTGATCGATCAAATACAACCAATTCATATTCAAATCAAATCAGAACATGTCAACTTTAACAAAAGTTAAAATCACATTCCAAAGTTAAATTAGGTAAACTTTGACCAAGTCCAATCAAAAGTCAAGAATCAAATGTAAATTTTGATCAAATCAAAATCACATCCAAATCAGGTCAACTTTGAATGAAGTCCATTAGTTTCAAATCAATTATTCAAATCAAAAATTATCTTTCCATTCAATCTCTTGCACCTATTAGTTGTGAATGACAAGGTCACAACATCCATCATTTCTTCCATCCAAATAAAATTCAAAATATAATATGAGCTTAATCACATCAAAACATTAAATTAGGTCAACTTTGACCAAGTCCAATCAAAACTCAAACATCCAAGATCTCTTTTGACCAAATCAAAAATCAAGTTCAAATCCAACCAAATCCAACACAATCTAATTCATGGTAGCTCAAAACCTATTTAAATAGAATCTTAATGAATCCCACAATCCTAGTCCCATTCTATCATCCTCATCCATATGTCATGATGTGATAGACCAAATATTCCAGCTTAGCCAACAAGTATCCCACATAACATCCCTTCTTGACATTTCATCCATTTGTCCAAAATCCAATCTGGACTTAGTGCTACAATAAATCCAATAGTCAAACCATATTATGTTATTTCCCCTCTAAGAGCCATCATCTACTGAAGAACCAAGTGTATCCAAGATTGAAAACCACTTCATAGGGATATGTCAAGATCCCTTTCAAAATCACAATCAAACTCATCCACCTCCAAATCGATATCAACACAACCAACCCATTTTCAATGTTTTTTTCAAACCATCCATCTTTAACCAATCCCAAACCATTTTAACCCACCCATATTTGATGAAAGACCCCTCTTTGACAGAGGACCCATCTTTGATGAGCTAATATTCAATGAAACATCACTTGACATATCACTCATCCTTGGTCAACTTATATTTGACTAACCTATCTTAGTCCAACTATCCTTGGTCAAACCCTCTTTGACTTACCATCCATTATCCAACACCATCTACCTCCTGGGGTAATAATAATTATAGACAACAAATATCAAAGTGCCTTTTAGCTAGACATGCCTGACATCAATAAAAAATCAACATCAACATCTTCTCAGTTCGGTAAAACTTACTTTATCAAATATGGAATCCTCATAGATGAGGAACTTAACAACAACAATCATTCAAGGCTACATAGGGACACCCCCATAACTTATTTTCAAAGTAATAAATATCTTATAGTAAGTATAATCCTTCAAAGCATGAAGTACAAAGGCATAGACCTTGGCCTTTATGAGCATAAAACCATTCCATATTTGTGCATACAAATATTCTCATGGAATTAGCTATAAATCATATGTGTTGAAACATCAAGGTTTTTATGAGATTTCTATGGTTTTAAAGGAAGCTTCATCCAACATTGTCATAGGCTTCGTTCATATTCCCTACAAAGACCATGCTGCCATTAATCCTTTTAAAAACATTGTCAAATATACCAACCTTCTTAACAGTCGATATGATGTAGTATATGATTCATAAAACCTTCTTAACCATCTCTTAGCTCTAATTTCTTAGATTGTTCTCTCTCTATACTTTGATTTCTCTATCATGTAGGTACTTTGCTTCACTTCTTATCTTACTTGATGAATTTTATCTTGAGTAGGATCATAAGCGTCCTTGATTACATAATACACTTCTCTCTTGATGTCCTATCACCACATCATCATCCTCTACCCTCCACCCTCTTAACACACACACCATCCTCTCATCCATCATAGTTTCATGAATTCACTCTCTTGCATGGTTCAAACTTGCTTTTTCTTCCATAGGCTCATAGACTCGGTGCATGGATCCAATTTCATTATCTAAACTAGGGATCATTTCATCATCCATATAAAGTATTTACACTCAAACAATCCAAATAGATAACTCCAAGCCCAATATGGAACTCTTAAATAACCACTCTTTCCTTGTTTCTTCACTAACTCCTTATATCCCTATTTTCACACAAACATGGTAGGTATGAACAATATAAAAGGATTAAATATAAAAAAAACACATTTTTAGATACTATTTATCCTTATTCAACTTCACAAAAATTTTTAGGGATCAATTATTAGTGTAAGTACTTTTTCTTTGATACCCTCCTAGGCAATTAGGTTTCTTTAAGCCTGTTTCACTCCCATGGTCATGTAAACCATATTGTATGGACTAGTACCACTCTAAAACCTCTTAAATACTCTATATAATTAAAAAATACATGTTATACCACAGTTTCATGAAATTTTATAGGTTAAAACTCATGTTATTTGACTTTCCATTTCTAAACCCTAGTTTAATCTTGACATAGGCCTGTGTAGGCCGAGAGCATATAAAATGAGATTAATGGAGTTATATACTAATTAAAACAAACTTAAGACATGTAAAATGTATTAAATATGTCCATTAAACCTCTCCAGTAGTTAATAGTTCATGAACAATCTCAAAACATCTCCAACAAGCAAAAATGCATAATTTTTGAGTTCTTTATAGGACTATGTATACAGGTTCTTTATTTCTTGCACTCCTATATGGGTTTATAAATCTCCACGTGAATTTTTATTATAAATAACAACCCCATACTATTTTTAATATCCTATCACAATTCAAAAATAATTTAAAACCATCATCATACATACATTCTTCCTTCACATTCCTGACTGTGCAAGAATAGGGCGCTTCAAATTGGACTGTATTTTAGAGTTTTCAATTTGATATCTATAAAATGGTTATGGGAACACAAATAAAACTTGTATACTAGTAAAACACATCACTTAAAAAAATATGAAACCCTAAGGTTCAACAATGATTAATTAAAACATCTCTTTATTCAATTTTCTCAAGTATACATATAAACCATGTACAAAATTTGTGTAAAGGTAGGCAAAGTCTTCAAATTTTGTTCTTTTATTCACTCCTAATTTGTACCTTAAAAATTATTAATACCTTAATAATATCCTACCCCATATACACTACTCACTCTCATGCATTTCAACCTCTTATTATGCCAAACAAATAAGAAAACTCTCCTACAAGGCCATTCCCATGTTGGGCGGTAGTTACATTTTTGCATGTTTATTAATTTGCATTATTATTTTTCATGTTAATCATGTTGAACACATTTATACATAATTTATAATACATTATAATACCCTTAAAACATTCATCAACCTATGGATATCACCCAAGACTCAAAACACCACTCTAAAACATAGTTCTAAATTTAAAATTTAAAATTCTTGATTTTGGAAGGAATACCAAAAAGGATTAAAAACATACAATATAAATATTTATAAGGAATCAAAAAAATTACAAGGGACCTTAAAATACCCCTAACACTTATATCAAACAAAAAAGGACTAACACGAAACATTTTAAAGACACTAACATCTTTTTTCATCTTGTGATGCTTTGCATCACAATCTCCCACATCTGTTGATTAGGACCGATAAAAACACTTATCGTCACCTTACTTCCCCAACAATCAAACAATTACAAAATTCATGACTAACATCCTACCTAAGGATCATAAAGCTTCATCAACACATCTTGAGTAACATCAAGTGTTCCTCAATGAAATTCAATCCAAGAATTCAACAACTAAATATCCAACATCACCATTCCCCAGTGAAACCTTTTTTGAGGCACTATGAGACATTTAAAGTCAAAATACAAAATAAACATCCCCTAGTGAAAATTTTATTAAGGCATTATCAAGGAATCAAATTCAATATCTTGAAAATCTAAAATAAACATCCCATGGTAAAGCCTTGTTCGAGGCGCTATGGTATAATCAAAATTAAAATCCAAAAATTCAAAAGTCTATGTCCTTTAATGAAAATCTCTTTGAGGAGCTATCATACCAAAATTAAAATCAACATCAAAATTAGGTAGATACTCATAGTCTCACATAACATGAGATTGTTGGTGCCAATCCCCATTCACATCATGATCCCAATGTCCCTCCAAATCCTCCATGCAATCAATAGACATCCTCCATCCAATATAACTTCCACATCACCCTTATTGGAAACACCCTATTTTGTATGGGCTATGATGGCATCCTTATCAATTTAGATGAATCCAATCTATAAATCAATGAAGTACATGATACAATCTCTTGAGTGCATACTTGAAAAATCATTTAGGATCTACATTATGCATATTGTAATTCTTTATTGAGTTGAGATTGCCAAAAAATAAAAAATAAAATAGTAAAAAGAAATAAAAAAATAAAGTAAATAATTTTTCCAATGTTGAAAAACATGTTTGTGGTGCCTTAGACAAGTACCATGATAAAAACTAGGTTTCTAGCATCGTGTGTAAATAATTTTTTATTTTCAAGTACTTCAACACTTAGGGGCAACCCCATCTGCATTGAAGTCCTTCCCATTCAAGCCATATTGGCCATCCTTCCTTATCCTAAACCATCCTTATCCATCCTATCATGCCAAGTTTTCATTCCCATCTTGACCTTAATCAATAATTAGAATATGTTTTAAGCCCTATTTTGGAAAACCTCTTGGCATATCCTCTTAACAACACTTTGACGACTAGACATTTGGTTCCCACATGACACAATATTTGGAGATCCCTGTATGCATATAAATTTGCTCACCTATATTATCATCACTAATATTACTATTAGTTGACGCTAGTTCCACTTAATCTAATTTATCTCACTAATATATCCCCCATTCCTAGTCATTTATTTAATATCCCCCTTCATTATTCATTATCTACTAACCTTATTTTATCCCACTTCATCATTAATTCACCTAATCATCTCTTTATCTTAATTTCACCCCACTTTCCTATTAGTTGTGAATTTTAAATTCCCATGGCCCACCTAACCACCTACTGGCCTAATCCTAGGCTCTCCTACACCCCTAGTCCCTAATCACCTACCTAATCCACATCTAATCCCCTATCTAATCATCATTAGTCCTAATAAGGATTATAGAACCTTTCAAATCTAGAACCTTGCCTATTCTAACCCCTCCTCTCTAGAAGCCTCTAAATCTAAAGGCTTCCAAGGAATTTTAAATTCCTTAAATAATCCTCATCCATTGATCTCCCTCATCCAACTTCAAATTTACACCATTGATTCCTCCCTCCAAAATCTATTTAAAAAACTCCTTTCCTCCATGGAAGGCCATCTCCAAGCTTCATAACAAATCCATGTCAAACTAATCAATAATCTTAGGAGTTCATAATCAAGCATCCATCATCCTTGATCAAGCATCCATATCAAAAATTTGAGTCAAGGTAATCCCAATCCTCTTTGTCTTTTACTCCATTTAATCATGGTGTAGAGCATTTAGCTTTAGAATTGTAAGGTTTTGAATTGTGAATTCATTAGTTAGCATTAGGTTCTAATGGCTCTATCACTTTAACAAAGTAGTTTGATCTTTGGGTTTGAATTTACATAGTTAAATCCATATTTTTCTCAAATTTATTCTTCATTTTGGTGACCACAGTGGGATAATCCATCCCAAATTAATTATTTTTGCTTGTTAGTAGTGTTTTGCTAGCCTACAGAATAAATTGGACAAGGAAAATCTCAAATTTTTGGAAATTTTGTGTGCATAGGTGAACTCTATGACATTACATTGGTATTCATGACTTTGTCCTATGTAGTCATGATTTTATCCCTTAGAATTGTGATTTCATCCTAATCATTTTACTCGACCGCTAACTGTGATAGGTTTTGACCCTTCAATAAAACCACAACTCATGACTTGTGACTTTGACAAGACTGTTATGGTTTTGCATAAGGAGTCATGATTTTGTACTAAACCACTAATAGTATATCTTATAGGTTCTATACTTTTGAAAAAATCATGAATTCACAAGTCATGACTTTGACTTGGAAGTTGTGATTTTATCCCGTGTACCTATAATTTTGTAGCCTCTAAAAATAAGCATAAAATTATTTTAATTTACATTTTTTTTTGACCCCTATGTGCTCATCTGGTGTATTTTATGTTGTAAATCAGGGTTCTTGCTATGTATGTGCAAGATTTAGGTAGAAAAAAGCATAAGGGAACAATCCAATTGAAAAACCTCAAGCCACAAAATCATAGATTTCAAACTTTTTAGAATCATGACCTTGACTTGTGGAATCACGGTATTGTAGTCCCAATAGTGATTTTGAAATATTATATCAATTTTACCATTTTGTTTGTTGGTTATCATATTTAGTTCTTATAGCATAGACTTAGGATAAATATATGACTAATACACTCTCTATTTTTTAGATTAATCTAAATTTGAGGTTATTTTGATAAATATCTAAGTGTCTATTTGTAAAACTTTGATATATCATAATCAGATTTAAACCTATAAATAGACATTTTTGGACATCTATACAATTGATCATAACTTGTATATACATTTGACCTGGTAAATAACTAAAATATGAACATTTTGTCATTTATAACAAAACCACAACTATCAATTTATAGTAAATAGCAATATTGTTAGTTTCAATCATGATTTTGTAAATAACTATCATGGTTTTATAGGTTAACCATCACAGTTAGCCAACCACTACAAAATCTCAACTCGTAATTTGTGATTTGCCTTAGAGTTGTGGTTTTGCACTCTCTGGTTGTGATTTTACATTGTGTAATTATAATTTTTCACTGATTTTTACCTTCAATTTTATTTTTTTTAGTGTGTTTTTTGAGTCATTTTATGTGTTTAATCATTCCAAGCCTCCCACAAGGCCCAAATTTCCTTTAGCATTAGGGGCTCTACTCCTCGATCCTACCCTATCAAGGGCACTACCCCTAGACCTTGTAAGGGGCACTACCCCTTAACCCCATTGGGGGATGCTGCCCCTAGATCCCCACATTGTGGCCCGTTCATCCAAAGAAATTATAGATCCAAATTGTGATTCTTTAGGGTGTTTTATTAAGGCAAATTGGACTAACATCTTATTTCTTATAGGAGTGAATTTAGAGGCTATTTTGTTGTATCTAACACCTTTTATATGGAATATTTTAGTCTAACCATATTATGTCTTACAGGTTTCCCCTCAAGATTGTAAATCATCTAATTACTAATCTTTGTGTTGTAGGACCCCTCTCTTTAGTGCCACAATCAAAATTCTAACTGTATGCTTGTAGGTTGCCTGTTAAAGACTATCTCATGGCACCTCAAAATCATTTTTGAATCATTTTGATCATCTTGTCTTGTACATATCATTTTATCTTGTATATATCTATTTGTTTTGTATATTCTTGTCTTTCATCTTGTAAATACATCACATATTAATCTTAATTAGTCAATTAATCTTTTGTCTGGCTATTTATATCCCAAGGGCTACAGTTGGTGTATGCTCTCCCCCTTGCATCCTTGCAGTGATTCTTGGGGGATCAAAAACTACCTATAAACCCTCCATCCTTTTTTTCTTTTTTAGGGGCTAGTGACCATGGATTTTACCACCACACATTAGTCCAAATTCCATGTCCGATGGAGTATAAAAATTAAGAGAGCTATCATTAAACCCCTAATCTTAATTCCCTATAAATGGTTTTATGGATTAAGGGGCATTTAAGCTCTGAGATATAACATGGTTAGACAACATCCAATATAGACTTGGGCCCCACTGTAAGTTTACATATATAGGGGATGTACCTAGAAGCCTTTGTGTATACCTAGATTAGGAGCCTTCAAACATAACATGTATACCACTATAAGAGTTAGTATTAACTCTAAAGTATCCATCATGTGTAAGTAGGGTTGAGAGGGTTTGGTAGATTTCATAATGGGTCACCAGTCTACAGCCTCACCCATGAAGCTATTGGATGGTGTGGGCATCAGGTTACACACCCTTTTCAGTTGAATAATTTAGGACTTATGATTGTGTGTATTTTTTGAGTGTTGTACTAGACCCATGCTATTTATGAGCCAAGTCAACATTTCACCCAAACCTATATACCTATATAGGTCTTTACACATCATTTTTTATATCCTTGTCATAATTTTCCTTGTACAAACTATCCCTCATCACCATCTTATTCCATCTCCTATCTTAGTCTAGTCATATCCCACTCATCATATATCACCTTGTTATTCACATCTTATCTTTATTCCACCTCATATATAGTCCTCATCATCCCATATTATCTTATCTCATTATCCCATCAACTTATATATCCTTGTCTTAATCCTATTGTGCATACCTTATGTTCTCTTGTACATCCTTTTAGTCATATCCTATCCTAGTCAACCTCATTATTGGTCATCCTCTCATTAACTACATATCCCAATCATATCTCATCACCCACATATTATTCTAAATCTATACCCCATCACTTGTCTTGACCTTGTATTCATCACCCATCTAGCTTATCCTTGTCCTAGTTGGATCTCTAGGTCACATACGGGTCTAAACCATTCCACATCATCCCTAATCATTTCAGCATCACCTATCATCATACTTATCCTTGTACCATTATTTTAATCACCTTCATCATATAATAATACCCCATCCTATCTTGAGCAAATCAGTTTAAGGCTCTTGAACTAGTCCTATCATCTACATAATCCTATCATCTTATCACTTATCATCTAATCATATATCATACCTAGTCAATATCCTATCAGCATATTATCACTCTATCAGTTTCAATCTAGTAAACCCATCATTAATCTAATCATTTCTAGTCCAATAATATTGATTATTCATAACTAGCAACCCATCTAATCATCCTCTTACTAATTTGAATCTAGGCACCCATCAAATCCCTAATCCATTTACTAGCTTGATAACTAGACATTGTCGATAGGTCATTACCACCTATTATGCTATTGGTTCAAAATATAATCCTCATCTTCTATCATCTCTATCATATTTCATCCACCTCTTCCTCATCATCACCTATCATACTAACTCAGTCCTTCCATCTCTAATCCTTAATCTACCATCATCCATCTTTTATCAATTTTCCTCATACATTTGGACCTGGTCCTCATAGACCAATACATATTAACCAATAAGGATGAAGTCCTTTTATGAACACTATAGATGGGTGCTCACTTACCTTCTAATGTTGATCCCATTTTCCCCAAACCAACACCTAGCCCCATGAAATCAATCTCAACCTTCCTTGATGCAATCACCCTAATCAATTAATACATTGTAGAGAATAAAGATGAATTCCTTTTACAGCTTTAGAAAATAGGTGCTCACTTTCCTTATGATTTTATCCCCACAAGCCTAAAATCCCCTCCTAAACAAGTCTATCATCAACCCATATCCTCATACCATTCCCTTTCACAATTTACTAGCCCTATCCAAATCCCTTTAGCCCTGATTCTTACTTGTCCATAGTCAAATCCTCTATCTACCAATTGTAACCCATCACTACTCCCTCATCTTACTAGCAAAAGAAGAAATCGACTTGTCAATCTCATCATCACCATCACCTTCTTCCAATTCTAACACTTCTAAATCTAACTCTCAAGCCCAATAAGCTACCCATCCTTTATCACCCACCACCATGAAGCTAGACCCTACCCTTATCAACCAATACATAGCTACCAACAAGGATGAAATCCTCCTATAGTTCCTTATGATGGGTGTCCCACTTCCTAAAGGTGTTGATCCCCTTTAACTCATTGCACTTCCCATCCAAGTTCCTTCATATGAGTCTCGTACCAATCATCCATCCCTTAACCATAACCCTTCATTTATCCCTTCCTCTACTAGTAAAAGGAATACATACACCTAGTCCCATCAATGACCATCTGATCACAAGTCCCATGCTTCCACATCTGAATCACACAGTGTAAAATATCCTTACACTCCCCTTCTTATGTCCTTGGAATCCCTTTTCAAATAACTAGTCATCACTAACATGATGGTCTATCCACCTATCTATCATCTTGATCCCACCAAGCCCAAGCCCTCTTGGTATAAATAAAACCAATATTTTGCATATCACCAAACCTATGGGCATACCATTAACCAATGTTGACCTTTTCATGATTATGTCCAAGACCTTATCAATCATGGTGATATAATAATAAAGGATGAACTAGATGCATCTATACCCCTAAGTGAACAAGAGATAGAATGTCAAGATTCTATTCTTGACCATGATGAATCCCTTCCCATTCCAAGCCAAGGTTAAGACATCACTCCCATTTTCAACAAATCTTCCATTAAAGTTGAGTCTATTCCCCATGAGCCTAGTCCCCCCATCTTTCATGAGTCCTTCCATGGGCCTATCATTATCAAACCCATAATTCATCCATCATTTCCCTCTAACCCATCACCTCAAATACCCCTTATTGAGAGGTAAATTATGTAACGAATCTTCTAATAGTAGCATTGCATCTTGCCCATAAGATCCAACATAAGTCTTATCATCAACAAGATCATGTTCAACACTGACATCCAAATCAAATTCCTCATTAGAAACATCATCCCTCATCGATAATGATAATGCCTATCCTTTTAAGGATATCACTAATCTATGTGGCTCCAATACATCACCAGGCATACCTTTGGATCCCAATCAGGATGATGAAATCATAATAGAGTTCTTGCAAGCTTTATCTATTTAAGATTGTTCAGGTGAATCTGATCCTACTTTGGATACTATGACTAGTCTTAGTGATCATTTTATTAACCTTGAGGAGATTTTATTTGATGTCAAAATTGGGTTTCTTATAAACCCCTATGAAGATTGTGTTTCCCCATCACCACTCATTGACCTCATCATGCCCTCACCACCACTTTCATCCATCATGGACCCTTTTCTCCCCATTGATGATCACTTAGTCACCTCCCTTCATAGGGATGAACAAGATCATATATCCTTGGAGTCTTCCTCAAGAAATATAACATGTGCCACAAATACAAAAGTCTAATACCATATTTAAAAATTCCATCATAATAATCAAATCATCTTTGATCCCATAAGTCAAAATCAAGAAGAATCAAATCATTGGCCTAATCCAAAAATGTCTTCTCATAGTGAAGCCTAATATCAGGCACTAGGGGAACCTCAAAGTAAAAATAATCATTACATATCAAGTCAAAAATCAATCTCCCCTGGTGAGTCCCACTCTCAGGCACAAAGGGTAGTCAAAGTCAAATCCAAAATCAAAATAATGTCAAAACTAGTATCCAAATGGTTGATAATCCTTCAAATAATTAGATCAGAGATGAACCACAAAGTCAAAGTGTCTTAGATCTCCTATAGTATTTTTTCAATTGGCACCAAACAAATGAAGCATGTCCCACATCTCCAATGATGTATATGATTACTAGTCCTAATCCTCCATCACTCATCATACCATCCTTGATGCTATCATCCATCAAAATCAAGCTCTAATCAAATCCATACCTCACATCACCTCCCAAGGTAGTATTATCTCTCTTAGGGGCAACAAATACACCTGGTATAGATATCTAGAGGGGTTACCATCAAGAATCAATAAAGGCCACCAATACATCCATGAATCTAGTCATAGGTACATGTTCCTAACATCACATATCTCTAGAATAAGAGTTAATTAAATCTCAAAAAAATGTCTGCATCTTGCATCTTGTACCCAAATACATTAAATTGAGATGCCATCACAAAAGTAAAAAAAAAATAATTCATCCAATGGAGAAAACTAGTCTTGTTGTGCCTTGGTCAAGTACCATGATGAAAATTAGTTCTTGATGTCATGGTAAAATAATCTATTATCTGCATTATACCTCAAACACTCGAGGGTATAATCCATCCATTTCATCCATCCCTCATCAACCATGTCCATATCACCAATCCATGTCATCCTTTTCCATCTTATCCCCTAGTCCATTGTTCCTACCCATCATCTTGGCCTTCGTAAGGAATGGAAGGTGTCTTGAGAACTGTCCCAAAACCATCTTGGCATATCCTCCAATAGACACTTAGGTAACTAAACATCTAGTTCCTTCATGATGTGGTCATTGGAAATACCTAGGCCATTCCTCCTTGGTCCCCATCCCCCTCATCCTTTTGTCATCCCATCCATCATTCCATCCATACTCATCTAGTTACTAGGCTTGGTATTCCATTTACTAGTAACCCCATTTATATAGTATACATACATATTCAAAAACACCCTAAAATTTTTAAGTATTTCAAGAACCCTAAAAATAATCAAAGTTGAAAAATCCAAAAATATCTCATTATGTCTTATATTATGCCTAATCCCCTAGTTGCATCCATCTTTAGCCATCTCATATTTTCCCATCTTTGGATACGACATTCCATCTTGGAACCAAATCAGAGTGGTCACCCATCTCCCCATATCTTCCTCATCCTTTTGACTAAGTGTTATTGACACATATAACCTTGTAAAATAATTTAGTCTAGCACCCATCAATTCTCCATCATTTCCCCTTCATATCTAACACCCATCCAATTGCTATTTTGCTAGTATGAATGGTCTTTGATCCCATCACTATCTTTATCATTGACTTTTCATACCTAGCACCCATCAAATCACTCTTTGATTGTATAAAAGGTATTTTATCCCATCATCTCTTAGTCTCTTTATTAGATTGGATTCTTACAAGGCCTTGTCTATTGGTAATCCTTGGTCATCACTTTTCTAAATCACCTTCCTTAGCCATTTTTCAATTAGATTTCAAGACCAAATCAATATTTAAAGTCCTTTTCCCATCCTCCATCCTTATATCCTTAACCAGGATCAACATCTTATCCTAATCCTAATAATGATCACCCTATCCAAATCCAAGACTATTTTAAGTCCACAATCAGATCATGATCATCCAACCCATCACCTAGTCACTCATCCCATCATTAGACAAGACATTAGGACACTGCATGTGGATACTCACGTGTCTTACTTTTATCTTGTTTGCATGTATTTTATCATTTATATATCTTTTTTGTCTTATGTTTTGTTTGCATCGTATCTTTTTTTCTATTGGGCAATGAACATGGATGCTATAAGACTACCAAAAATGCCCTCAAGGATGTAGAGTTCACTACTTGCCCATGCACTTTGTCAAAACATCCTCTTGGTCATGTCTATATCATGGGGCATACTACCAAGTGCCATATTTAGTGGATTACTTAGACTATGATGAGATTTATGACATTTGTAATGGCTTGATCACCAACACCTCATCATATATCTAACCATCTAACCATCTTTATTCTCATCACTAATCCAATCTTCATAACTCTTTTGAATAACATCTAATATTTTAATCCTCATTTCATCATCTGAGTCATATCATTTAATCACTAACATCACCTTTTTATCACTAAACATCATCATCATTATCATCTTCTATCCTTGAGTTAGAACTACATCAGCCTGAGGTCTTTTTAGACTATGTAGGCAACACTTAGCCACTTTCTAGTGCCCAAGGATAGCTCGACCACTATCTCCTCTATCACTCCCTTACACATATACTTACTAGGGGAATCATCATTAATTAAATTAGGGCTCATTGATTTGATGCCATGTAGTCTAATTCTTCTCATTGGGTCACTTGATCATATAATTTCTTCTTTATCATCACATTAGATTGATCTATTTAGCTTTGAGCTACACCCATCATTAATCTTATCAAATCACTATCTTAACTTGGTCTATATCTCTCCCTTACATGTATCTTTGTTTGGGATATGTCTAAATCTTAATTTTTTTTAATCCTATCATCACCACATTATGATTGATTCCCCCTTGGGATGTGTTGACAACCATGACATAATCATCGCTACTCCTTATGCATGTGTCTTTTCCAAGGTCATCATCAATTTGTAGCTCACTCCTCAGGTCAATTCATCTTTTTCATCTTATATCTCACATTTTGATAAAAAAAAGTCCCCTATACATATACACATATCAAAACTCATGGCTAAGGCATTGGTGGCCTTGGTGGCCCTTATGCCCCCCTAGAAGGCTGGTGAATTGACATAAAAAGAGGTTGCACGATGCTCAAATAGTACTAATACCTCATATAAGGTATGATAGTATTTCACCTCTCATGTAAACATAATGATGTTCTTCATCACATCTTCTAGCTACCACACACTCATTGCCTAGTTTACCTCATCCTTAGCCCTCTTAGCCATCTCTACCTCCCCTATCAGTGTCTAAATACATGCTTGAATTTGTGTGATTTGGACTTGAAATCCTATAATCTTGGTATCCTAACTATAAATACAACCCTTTAATGTGGCTATCTATGTTTGTGAGCCAATCAAATGTGTCTATAAACCTATAATCTGGGCCTGGGCCTAAGATAACTGCCCATCTCTTTGTACTACCTAGCCTTGTAATATGGTAACCTGCCCTTGTACCTATGCCAACTATCCATCTCTCTAAGCTATCATACTCCAAATATGGGCCTATAATTGATCCCACTCTATGAACCCTACAATCTTAGATATGCATGCATGTACCTTACCCTATAGTCAGGTGAGCTAAGATCTCTCATCCTCTATCAATGACTGATGTGAAAGTTCTGCACCATTCACATCACCACTCCCATTGGACTATGTACCCATCTACACCTATGGTTATGTTGATATCTATACCTATACCTAGGCTTGAGGCCCCATCTATCCTCTTAAGGTTGCTTGATCATCATCTTCCCCATCCATATCAATAACATCATGACCATCATCTCCATTATACCTACCTTGTGCTGTCACCTATCTCATCCTCTTCCATGGCCTAGCTTGTTCTTAGAGGACACTCCTCACCACACCCTACCTAACCATAACCATGGGCTATGTTAATCTAACTAGTATCCTAGGCCTCCACCATGTTTTATAGGCTTCTATCATGCTTGGATCCAAAATAGGTGTATAAAAATCCCACTAAATTAGGGTAATTCTATCATAGTCTATCTAAGCATCCACTCTATCTACTAGCCTCCCTAATGAAGCCTCTCCCAGTCACTATAAGTAAACAAATTCTCTAGTATTGGGACATCCTAAATGAACCCAAACTGGCACTACACATGGTCTAGCCGATATCTCTCAATGATCAAATCTCATTGACCTATCAAATAACATTAAGTGAGTATGTACTGGGTCACTACTTCATCATCCCATCCAAATCAAATACATCTATACAACATCCATGTAATGTGCTCTAGACACAATCTATCAAAAGCATCTCTATAAAATCTCATCTCACTGACATGCCCCAAATGCACACCTAATAACATGTACCACTCAAAAACCATTGGCTACTTCAGCTAGTGAACTACTAGTGTCCCAATGGCTACTAGATAATAATGTGCTCCCATATCTAGATTTTTAGAAGTAATGAATGCCCAAAACTAGTAGCTCCTTTTTAAGCTCCTAGGTGAAGCTCTCTATATAGATGCACTAAAACCATAGGACTTTAGGAAAATACTCGATGATCTTGCATCATATCAGTGAGAACATCTCCTTAGCCTAGGTGAAACCACTGATCACTCTTATCCAGTATGAGAATGACAAAAAAAAGAGACATCACCACCAAGGTCAATCTATCAATGGTGCCTTGATGTAAGCACCTATCAATATCGACACATCTATCCTATAACCCTGCTTGTAATCCCCTGCTAGGTGCTTCAATGTCTAGACTAGTGTATGAGACCTCTAATATATCTAGTCTCCATGCATATGCAAATGATAAATCCTATAGACATCCTCTAGAGTGACCATCATCTCACCCATAACAAAGTGAAAGGTGATAGTCTATGAATGCCAACACTCCACTAGTATTGTGATCAAATCTTGATCAATGCGTATCATGGGCATCATCACTACATCATGTATACCTATAAACTCTAGTACCTTGAACTCTAATTCCATTATTTGATACAACTCATGAAGCACATTTGGATGCCATAACCATGATTTCATCACACCTAGATCCTCCTACAATAATCATCACCCATCCATCACTACTTCCATCATCAAATACCTATCATCACTCACCTATCCTACCTATCTCAAGTCCCTTAAACACCCCCACTAATCCCTAATCCTTAAATCACATATACCATATAAAACATCTAAGTCACCCCCATCCTTACCTTGTTAATCCCCCCAACCTAGCCTAATCCCTATCTCACTAACATTATCCAAACTCTCATGCATCCTCATACCCTTAAACATTAACATCTAATTAATATCCACTTGATCCCCTTTCTTATCTACCCCATCCTATGCATAACCCACTCAAAATACCTATCTAACTAATCAAATTAACTCCTTAGCTCATCTGAACTAACCCATCACCATAGCACTTACCCATTTTTACACCACTGACAAAATCAGTAATCATGAAGTGCCCTTAGTGGTAGTTTTGGCAAAACCACTACTCAACACTTGTAGTTTTGTTTAACCTCCCAATCAGACAAAAATGATAATCCCTAACTTATGATATTTCAAAATCATAACTCTTTAGTCATGGTATTACAATATCTTGACAACTCCTTGTAGTATTTCAATACCATAACTATAGACTTGTGGTATTATAATACCATGGATTGCCCCCATAAAATCATAAATCATGATTGAGGGTAAAACTGACAGTCATGGTTTTTATAGAGTGATTTTTATGACATCATTTTCCACACAAATCCATCTAAAATCTTACTAAAACTAACAAAAAATCATAAAATTATTAAGCTAAGGTTTTGATACTCATTGCAGGTCCAACATCAGCCTCTCTCTGGTACTCACAAAACCTCTCACCGTGATGAAAATCTTGAGGTAGTCGGTCCATGGTCTCACCTCAAAGCTCAAATCATAAAAATTCAAAAGATGCAAATGATCCAATTTTGACCCTTTTGTCTTATATGACCCCCTATACACCCATAACAACCCATTATTAACATCGACTATCTCTAGTAACATCAAATTACCCAATTATCCCAATCCAATCACTTTTAATCACCTTTTGACATTGTTTAAGGCATGAAATGTTTGACCCTTTATTATCTACCTTATCCTACATCAATAACTACATCGGCTTGAGGTCTTGTTAGACTATGTAGGCAACACCTAGTCCCACTTTAGTGTCTAAGGATAACTCAGCCACCATCTATCCAATATCACCATCTCATCCTCATACTTGTTTCTCAATAATCACTCATCATTTTCAAGCCTTGTATCTTATAAAAAGTAGCTCCCTATCACCAATCAATAATCTTTATCACTGTTGTCCCTTTTCAATCTTTCCCTAGCATGTGTCCTTGCTATGGGACTTAATCATAGGCTTGAAGCCATCTTATTTAAATCAATTTCATCTTATCAATAACAACATTTTGTAGACATTGGTTGTTTGTCTAGAACCCATCACTTGAGTTAATTTATCTCCTTCCCTCTTGGGGAATCTTAATTGTCTATTGGGGCATCCCAACCCCATCTTCTTGTGATATTATCCCCCCTAGGATTTCATTTTGAGTGTCCATCTAGGTCTATTTCTCCCTACATGCTCCCTCGAGGGGGCATTATATCCTACTAACATCTGGCATCGTCTAACATCATAATTTTTATTTGAAAGACCATTACTCCTTCAATTCACCCCACTCATAATGCCATTTCAAAGAAGGGAAAAATGTATGCACTAAATTATGCTCACCCCACTAATTATACTAATTTCCACTAATTTAGTCTAATTCCCATATTTCCTAGCTAAATTAATTAATAACCTAATAACCCTCATCCCATTCCTATATCTCATAAAAATTTACCCCATCCTAAAACCAATTAATCCCCTCATTAAAATCCATAATAGAACCTATTACCCACTAACCCACTCCCTAAGACAACTAGACAATTTAAAATTCCAAAATAATCTACCTACCCAACCACCATCTATCCTAGCCTGTCCTAAAACTCTAAACCCTACGGGGAGATTTATAGAATTGGAGGATTTTATAAATCTTCACCATTCTATCCCCCCTCTCTATAACTCTCTAATTCTAGAGATCTCCATGAAATTTAAAATTACATGGAAAATCCCTAGCCCTTGATATCAATGGCCCAAATTTGAATATGAGCCATTGATCTTTCCTTCCATGCCTATAAAACTAAGCTCTCCCTCCAGCCTCAAATTAAATTAGAAATCCATAGATCCATCATATTTCTACTATCTTGCACCCAAAAAATCTCTCTTGTATCCATCAAAATACACTATCAATCCCATTCAATCACTTGGAATCCATCATCAACACTCATCAAGCAATCTAACATTTCAAGTTTTGGACATCAAACAATCCATTTATAAATCTTGGAGTGGAGCCATAAGGAGGTAAAAATGATGGTAATCATATTCATATTATTCTAATTTGTCTCTTTTATTTATTCCTATTGGTGTGATTGAGTTTTAAGGTTTTATTACTAGAATTATTAATATAACTTGGATCTAAAATTTAGTGCACAATACCTAATCCATTCCTAGTTATTCCCCATCATCATCCAAAGTTATCTAAAATCCTTTCATTCCTTCCATCTATTATCATATTCCATCCCAATATTATAACATATTTTCCCTTGGCTAGTGACCCCTTGCATATATTATTCCAAAAAACCCAAAAACATTAAAACATCTAAAAAATCCTAAACATCATAAAATTAAAAAAAATCAAAAAAATTAGAAAAGGTAAAAAATATCGAAAAGAGATATAAAGCCACAAAATCCAAAAAAATATTTGTCTTGCCATAAATTCTATCAAAATATTTAATTAAAACATTTTAGCTACCATTGGGATGTGTCCTTCCCAAATCCACCCTACTTGTGGCAAATCAAATCATCCAATCCAAGCTCATAATTTTCATTTTTCTTGGGGAAAATTAAGCTTGTAGTTTCATCATCAAGATATTTCCCCCAATCCATCCCCTTTTATGTATCCTTACTTGGGGTAATATCTAGCTATCAATATAATTGAACCTTCACACATGGACTTTAACTTGATTAATGACAAGATGCTTTATGTTGATTTCATTTTCAAGTTTATGTGTACTTTATTGCTTGTTTATTTACTTTTTATACTATGCCTTGACTCAATCCATTTACATCCATAGTGTCATAATGGGTTTTCCATATCATGGTGCCTCTTGTCATGCACTTGTACTTGAGTCAATCCATTGGCATAAGATAATGGTAACATCATGATTTTTCCATATCATGGTGTGTTGTTGCCATTTATCTATTGGATTGGGGGTCAGTCCTTATGCACATTATGGCCTGGTCATCATGGTCTTATATCATGATGCATACTATCATGTGCAATATAAAAAATTAAATCACAAATTCTATTTAGATACATGCTAAAGTGACAAATTTATCCCCTTTAAAAATAGTCTATTATAGAATGAAATCATATCATCCCTCATTGAAATTTATCAACATCAAATAAAATAATCTATTCTATTCTTCATCATTTATCATCACATTCTTCACTTTTGGGAGAACTACATTAACCTGAGGTCTATTTAGATTATGGAGATAGTGCTCAGTCATATGGAGTTTCTGAGGTCAGCTTAGCCACCATCATTCCCATTCTCACATATTCATCATTGCTCATCATATTCCTCCCTTTTTTGAGAGAAACGCATTAGCCTAATGTTTATTTGGACTATTTATGAAATGCTCAATCATATTGAGTTTCTGAGGTAAGTTTAACCACCCCAATTTTTCACATTACATTTTTATAACTAATATCCATCTAACAATCATCATTTCAGCTCATGTGTGAAAACATCACTTTGCCATGTCCCCTCTCTAATATAATTTTCTCCAACTCCAATCTCATGATTCTTCAATCATTATTTTATCCTTCAAATCTTCATCACTTCAATCTTTGAGCATCCTTGTGTGCTCAATTTTTTTGGCTTCTTCATTATTTAAACAGTCATTATACCATTAGCACATGCATTTATGTAATATTATCAACTTCTTGTCATCTATAAAAATTATCATATCATCCTCAATCTATGAAATATGTTAAACATTTGATCTATGTTTTCCAATAAATAAATACTCCCTACTTGGGGTAATTCAATCATTCAGTCCTTCATCCAAGCTTGTAGTTTTTGCCTTATATGGGGAAAATCAAAGTGTGAAACTCATCATCTAGATAGATCATTCTCAAATTCAATCCCATATATTTTTAGGATATTTTTTCCATGTTCCCCCTACTCGAAGCAATTCAAAATGTGTAGCTTATTTTGGAATGTATCCTTCCCAAATCAGCCCTATTTGGGAGAAACCAATTCATCATCATTAGAAATTAAAGCATGCAAGCATTGGATTGAGTGGGTTAATTTTATACAAAGGTTAATCTCCTCATCCATCATCATCACATTTGGCATCCCAACCCCTATTTATTCATCACACACCCATTAACTCTTCTATTTTAGCTTCTTCCTCTCTTTTCTGAGAGCCCATTCATGTCTTTCATCCTCACATGCCCTCTTGAGGGGACATCATCCCTAACTAATTATTTCATCATCATCATCATCTAATTTTTCATCCACCATTTTTTGGCTTATTATTTCTTTGAAAATGTGTTAATCTACCCATCGTGTCTCGCAACACCTTTTCAAAGAGGGTTAAAATGTAGACACTTGAAATTAAACATTTCATGTCGATTCTAATTATCCATTCATTTTCACTAACATCATATTTTAATCCCTAATCAAATCCTCTATCCACACAAACATACCTAGTCTATCACTATTCACCCTTAGTCAATTAATCATTTCTTTCATTATCACATCCTATTCCCATAAAATTTGCATCACCTACCATTGTTAATTAACCTTTGTTTATTAGCATAATCTTCTTCTAATGGAAAATTCAATAGATTTTGTAAATTCTTATTTTCTAAATTCATTAATACACTAATTCCTCACATCATGACTTCATCCCCACATTTCCAAGTCAAATTTAATGCAAAAAGGCAAGTGTGAAAGCAAGAGTTATGACAAGCTCTTACACACTCCATCCCTTTCTTCAACATCTCAATCTTCCATATTTACAAGGGATGTGACTCATCCTCCAGCCTTCATTTTTATCCAAGAAGGATAGTATATAATCATTGAGAAAATATATAAATAGAAGGATCCTCCCTTTCATCTAAGATGACCATCCAAGGCAATGAGGTTATGCCAAATCCTAAGGTCACTCATTGATTATGCATCAATGATTATAAATTCAATTGTACATTTAGCAAGGGGAGATGTTTTTTGTTTAATCATGCACATCCATTAAAAGACTTGCAACTACATTCTACATCTGAGCACATCACATTTATTTTTTGGCAAGGAGGAGCAAAAATAAAGGTATACCATTGTATTTATTTGTCTTCTACTTCATTTATTTTCTCTTTCCTTTGTCTTTCTCAAATAGAGGTCATATGCTTAGGATTAATTGTATGCTATTCAATCTGATTTTGATTTCATACTAACTAAAACTTACCCATTGTAATCATGTTTTACACAAGTGAATGTGCAAATATCCATCCAAACATTTCAATATTATATGCAGTAACAAGATATCAATAAACAAGGAAAGATAATATCTTATCTTCTAATCTAATAAATTTAGATAAATATTTTTTAAAAATAGTTAATGAAAGACAACTCAACAGTTTGGTTTGAGTTTCCCCATAATGTCAGTGCTTAGTAAATTCTCATAAAAATCACTTCATTTTGAGTAGATGAATGGTCAAATGCAATCTTGTAGATGTCTACATCTACATGAATGCATTTATCCATTCGATGTAGCTCAATTACATTCACACTGACTTTATTTAGAGTTTTAATGTAAACTAAACTACAACTAAAAATAGAAATCCAACAAAAACATTCAATCCACTTCATTCAAATAACTAAAAATTTAGTATAGGTTTTTGTATCACTAATAACTAAATAAATAACACTTTATTTTCAGCCAATGGGAAGTTCTAATTTTACACTTTGTACTAGCTTCTAACTCATAAATTCTTAAGTAAAATGCAAGTTTATAATACTATTCAAAATTACTTAATGAGGGTATAATCAATATCTATGATACTAATTTCCCATTCTTCCATTTTTTCCCCATTATCATCACATCATTTAAAATCAATGTAGGAAAACCTATCCTTCTTAATGCTTGCCTAAAAATAAATATTGATAGTCAAAGCCTCAAATAAAATATTTTTTCCTCTTTATTGCCTTATTCCTTTCTTCCTCTCCAAAATTCCCGCCACCACAAAAAACCATAAGCCTCTAATTTTTTTTATAGGTATTAAATACCTCCAAGGTAGAATTACTCTGCCAAAAAGTGGCATTTACAACAAGTAAAACAAACAACATTAGTTTCATAATAATGGAAAAACATATTTTTAATAAAAGCTGACGAAATAAAATGGTAAGGGCCAAACAACAACAATTGAAATCCCAGATATAATACCACATACCTCATTGGTGGACATATTTAAACCTAAAAATCATTTATAAAAATTATGTAAACTAATTATAGGTTGAATGATTGCCTTTTTGCTTACAACATCATCCCAATTTTTTTCCAAGACTTTGCCAAAGTGGTCGACCTTATCACAAAATGATAGAAAAAATAAAGTCAATAACCTATTTTCTACCCAACTGATCACATTCTGATTGTTGTTTCATTTCCCTAAACCATGGTTACCAAACATATATGGTAAGCTTCCCCAAAATATTACCTTTGAAGCAAATTTAAAATTCTTCCATAACTCTTTTATATGTTGGGTTGGGTCTGAGCCCTTTCCACATTATTTAATTTATCTCTACTTTCTCTAGAGTATTTACTTCAATTTCCATTTTAATTACATGGTGAGGTCCAAGACCCAATTTTATGTTAGGGTCCATTGCTAAGTGGCCCAACCACTTTTATTAAAACATAAACAAATGCCATGTTTGAATGGGCTTCAATTTAAATAGTTAAATTAGTAATATAAGCCATGACTTATATTGGGCATAAATTGATATTTAACTAACACAAAATAAATAAGGACAAAGGTCCCAAAATCTAAAAAGAGATTAATATTATGACAAATCATTCTATTTTAAATGTCAAATTCCCCTTAAATAAGATGGTTTTTATATTATACAAACATGTTGTGGAAATCACAATTTATGATATGCAAGTATTTTTTGTCAATGAACAATCACCTTGCAACTTAACAAATTATGACATTCATTTCACTCAATGCACTTGTTCCAAAAGTTTCACCATAAGTAACGTCTTAGTATTTTTATTGATTAAAAATTTTCAAAGCAAGTTTTACAATTCAACTAGATAAGGATAAGCTAGTACAAACCCGTTCCTAACAATTTACCATTAGGGTTAGTCATTAAAAGTGGAAAGTATGTGAAAATACAAGTTTTAGCATAAAAATGCCAAGGGTCAAAACTTATCATACACAAATTGATGAACATTAATAATGTGATAGACTTAGACTATATACATTGTTATCATGTTGATTAGTTGTGACTAAATAGTACATATGAATCCTAAAAAGGGTACAATTATAAGAAACCAAACCAGAACATCAATGAAAGGTATATGTGTCTAGACTATCATTTTTCCATCCATAAGATATGTAGCCCAAATGTACATACATGTCTAGGTTAACTTGAGAAGGAATAATCCAAGTTGATAGTACTTGTACCATCCAATAAATCATAATATAATAACTTATAAAATATTATAAAATAGAATGCTAAAATGAAAAGTCACATTATTCATCAATGAAGAGCTGCACTTAATGTCAAAATAATAACATAGAGTTTACATATACTAAATAAAACTAGATAAAAAATAATCTCTTTTTCCACCAACATAAAAGCAACATGATCAAATTTCAATTGCATAGTAATAAACGAGAGTATCTCAAATTGGGATATGACTTCCTCCCCTCATAAAATAGAACATTATTAGTGGTTCATTTAAATAAGTGAGGGTAAGTGATACACACAAGAATTTAATCTTCTCATGTGGCTCTCCTCTTGTTTATTTGACCCCATTGGATCAATACTTATTGAATGCACCTTTTTCTTAATTTAATGTTATGATGGTCAAGTATTTTTATTGGGTCTAGTTTGAGTATGCCATTTTATTCCACCTAAAGTTTTTTTGAATTAGTCACACAAAGCATTAGTAATATATATTTCAAATTAAGGATATATGGAACACGCTGTATACAATGGGAAATGCAACAGATCTACAAATCAATCCTAGTTCAGAGAAGATAAATCCTACTTACACTTCTGATTGAGGATACATTAGATAATCAGGGTCATGACCAATATGGATCTACTAGACCTATCCAAGGGATCTCTTACCATAAATAATATCACTAGGGAGGGTTCCAAAGCCTCCAGTCAAGCAGTAACCCTAACTAGGTCCTATGTTTTCATATTCACTAAACTAATAATAAGTAAAGCAAAATCTAATTTAGTGCTCACTAAAGCTTGTGGCACAAAGTGGGGGTTAGTAAACATGCATAAGAGAATCCTATTTAAGATATGTATAGGTAAAATCCTAATGCATGGAGAGAGAAATATATCCAAAAGTCATTACTTATGCTACTTTTATCTACTAAAGAGAGGAGCAAAGTTAGATATACTTACCTTGAAGATGAACCTATCGAGACTCAAATTTTCACTTGGCCAAAGGTGCTTCTCAAGAGGTTGTTGTGATTTTTAAGGATCACTAAGAAAGGCCAAAGCATCCACAACTTTCTCCATAAGACAAGATTCCTCTCCAAATAGAAACCCTAAGCCAAGAGTCCTCAAGTAGAATGGTGGAAGAGTAGATTGTAAAAAAGTGAAAATAAATAATTAACTCTTGATTTATCTCTAAGAATGGAAAAATGGATGTTTTTATATAGAAGGATCTAACCCTAAATCCTTCTCAAATTTTTGGTCAGCAAGGTTGACTCGATCAACCTAGTATTGTAATTGATAAAAACTAACTAGGTCACATACTAGGTCGGTCAGAGTCTAACCTAGACCCTAATAAGTTTTGTCAATAATAATACAAGGTAAATGTGGCTGATATAGTCATGTAAACTATAAAAAATGGGTTTAAGTTATGTAAATGGATAATGAAGGTGGTAAATGACTAGAGGAGGGTGTAAAATAGGAGGAAAAGCTTAGGGGAAAGCTGATTGGATTGATAACAAGTGGTAATAAGGGACACTAATCCTATGAAGAACTAATGGTCTAAGACTCGACAGGTTCTTGAAAGATAGATAAAATCAATAATTGATAAATTTTGAAAATATTATGTATATACATATGCCCCACTCAAATCTCATCACGTGTCACTCAGGAGTAATAGGGGATGGTGCTTTGAGAAAGAACATAGTAACACACAACATTGAAGCTAAAAAAAGTTAAAGTATTTAAAAAAATAATAACTAAAATTAAATGATAGAACAGGAAATAACTAAAAAGTAAATTGGTGTGTACCTTAACTTACCTTTATCACTAGATGGTTATCTATTATGTATGTAGTTTTGATCATGGAGGGTGTAGAGGTTGCTTTCGACAAACCCAATGATACAAAACTAAATAGTGAAAACAAATAAATGCAGGAAAGCCAAGATAATTGGTGCTATGTGGATGAGATGTACTTATAAATTTGGAAATATGGGGTGATGAGTGCTATGTTAGACCAAATGACCAAGTCAAAATTTAGAGTAAATTAGGTAAGTGAAAAGCCAAGGCTACTAAAGATCAAAAAACTCAAACAAGTAAACCTTAAGTAATAAAGGCAAACTCACTAATTCAAACCAAGGATACATGTCAAAAATGATGGTAATCAAACATCAATGTGAAAGTAGCAACAATCCTTACTTTAAAAAAGATGGGCTAACAAAAATGGTAAAATAACATTGATGAATAAGCAGTAACAATCCTTACTCAATCATCAATGGAAAAAGGTGCATAAAGGGAAAAAAAAACATTGGTGAGTGAGAAGTAACAAACCAACCTCACTCAATAATGGAAAAAGTACATTATAGTAGAAATGAACTCAAGCATTTGTAAAAATGGTGGTACAACAATGATAAATGGTGAAATAAATCAAGGCATATTTAGAAATGTAGAGCAATGATGTATAGAAAGTAATCCATAGTTGCTCAAACATGTTATTTTGATCTAAGGATATATAAAATTAAAACAAAGTAGTGCTAACATGTTTATAAGATGTGAATAAGAAGGAATTAAGAAGAAGGAAAACATATTTAGAACCACACGTGCCTATCAAGAGGGTAAATGAAATGGGTGGAGGGGACAATGAATTAAAAACCAAGATAGAAGAACTCTTTATTGAAGTCAAGACACTCAAATTAGGTTTGTCAAAACAAGAGGAATTTTGACCTTACAGAATTTGAAGAATGTGTCCTAGCCACACAATTTATAGGTCAAAAAATAATGTATGTGGATCATCCCATAAAGTCTATATACTTGAAAATTAAAATAGACCTACCTTCCCACATCATGTTCCCCATTCCTCAAGACCCCTTATAGACCCATCAGTCTACTATGAACATTGGGTACTTGTGTGAGAAAGTAGGTAGCACCATAGAGTTTGTTGAATTCTCCTATTCTAATCTACTGGCCTACCATACCCCAATGGACCTCGGTTCTAGTGTGAGGCCAACTATGGAGTTTGAACTTTGATTAGATATAGGAGATGTGCTTGTAATCATGTCCTTTGGTGAGAATTTGACTTTTAAGATTTATATGTTTCCTTTCATATATCATTGCCTTTTGTTTCACATGATTTAGATTTTAAATTTATTGATGGATTTTTCTATTCCTCCTCCATATAGATTTTCAAAACCAAACATGGGTGATGACTTTCATTTGAATACTTGCAACTTGGTTTCTAAGAGAGAGAACCCACAGAGTATGGTGTTTAAGGGTCTCATAAATTCAGGTAAAATAAAAGTGCTATCTTGACTTTAACCTTGTTTTATCTAATGTAGAATGACAAGAAAGGAAATCAAGAAAAATGAAACATGGAACAATTTGAATTAATTCAAAATACAAAAAATGTGATAAAGGGTGAAAAAAGGGATACAATGATAGGAAAGTGTGATTTATTATCATAAGAATGGGGGAAATGTAGTGAAAACATGCTAACATAGGTTTTTATGCAAATTTTATCTATAAAAAATAAGCAAAAGCTAAAACTAAGAACAAAGGATCAATACTTTGTAACCATTGTAAAACACATTCAAGAAAAGGAATGACAAGATGGTGAGTTTATGAGGATGGCTGGGTCCTTTCCATGGTCTTACATTGCAACTCATAAAAGAGAAACCCAAGGGGGTGTACAAAACATGTGAAAAATAAATGGGATAAGAAAAATATGGAATTTGTGAGGAAGTCCAAGTCCTATCCATGGTCTTACACTACAAATCACAAACAAGAAACCCAAGGGGTGCCAAAAAGTGTGTAAAAAGTATAAAAATAAAGAGGATAAAAGTATATCATGAAGAAGACTGGGTCCTATCTACAATTTTACAATGCAACTCATGAGAAAAAATGAAAACCAAAAGACCAAAAGGAAGGACAAAGGTTTATGAAAAGAGAGAACTACTTCATAGGGTAAGACCCATTGTAAGTATCTTGCAAAAAGTTTTAGATAGATAGAGTATATAAATCATGAAAATAAGGGAATTATTAGGCAAAATACTTCTTGAGGAATTACACATTGGTGAGTTCTTTTAAAATATTGCTTTTATTGGTGTGAAGGCAACAGGTACTTGGACCAAGAATATCTTTGACTAAATAGGGGCCCCACCATTTTTGGGCATATTTACCTTCTTTGTCATGAGTATAATCTAATTTAAGGACAAGATGACCAATATTAAATTTATGAACTTTAATTTATTTATTATGTTGTTTTGTAATATGGGCCTTATATTGGTGATTTTGTTGTAAAGCATAATTACAATGTTTATCAAGGATATCAAGAGCATGAGGGCAAGTTTCAAATAATTCTTCATTAGGTATGATACCATGATATATATATATATATATATATATATATATATATAGAGAGAGAGAGAGAGAGAGAGAGAGAGAGAGAGAGAGAGAGAGAGAGAGAGAGAGAGAGAGAGAGAGAGAGAGAGAGAGAGAGAGAGAGAGAGAGAGAGAGAGAGAGAGAGAAGCTTAAATTCTAATGGAAGGATTGATTTAGACCCATAGACTAGAGAGAATGGTGTTTTCCCAATGGTAGTGCATATGCTAGTGCAATAGGCCTAAAGAGTAGGATAGAGATGAAGGTGGCAATCCGTATGGGTTTCATGAATTATCTTTTCAAGAATTTTATTAGTGGCCTCATCTTGGCCATTAAATTATGGATGATAGGGTGTGGATAATTTGTGATGGATTTTAAATTTAGCATAGAGCTATTTGACATCTTTATTTTTGAAATTACCACCATTATCTGAAATGATAGTATGAGGGATACCAAAGAGGGAAATGATTTGATTAAGGATGAATTTAGAGATTGTGGTACCAATAAAATTAATGAGGAGCATGGCCTCAACCCATTTGGTAAAATATTCTATGGCTATGATTATAAAGACATGCCCATCTTGAGATCAAGGTAATTTACCTATGAGTTCTAATACCCACATGGAAAATGGCTAAGGAGATTCTACAGTTTGAATCTAAACTAGAGGTGAATGAATTAAATCATAATGAAGCTAGTGAGGAGTACAATATTTAGTAAATTTTATGGCATCATTTTCAAGAATGGGCCAAAAGTAACCCATACGTAATCATTTGTGGGTTGTAGCATGTTCGCTATAGTGGCCACCGTAAATACCCCCATATGCTTGTTCAAGAAGAGGAGAAACCTCATGTTGAATAATACAATATATCAAGGTAGATTCAACATTATGATAGTATAGGATGTTATATTAAAATACATATTTAAAAGCTTGTTTGTAAATGTGAGTCTTTTCATGAGAGTATAGGTTAGGAGGATAAGTTTGGTGTTACAGAAATTGAATGATGTTTTTATACCATAGGTTTGATGAATGGTGACGGCCTTGATGTGGAAAATAAGTGAATCATGTGTTTGAATAGAATATGGAGATTTTATTATTTGGATAAGGAAAGTGGGATTGATAAGAAATTGGTGCAGATAAAAAAGAGATGTTGAAGAAGCAAGGGAATCAATAATAGAATTTTGATCTCAAGGGATAGGCTCAAAGGTGAAAGAAATTAAATATTTGGTGAGATTAGTTTCAATTTAATGATAAGAAATGATATTCTCACTTTTTCATTGGTAATCACCATTCACTTGGTGGAAAATGAGTTGGGAATCACCTAAAATATGCAGGTATTGGATATCTAAATCAAGTCTAGCTCTCATGCCTAAGGTTAGATATTTGTACTCTACCATATTGTTAGTGACATAAAATGTTACATGAAAAGATAAAGGGATGATTTATCCAAGAGGGTTTGTAAGAATACAACCTGCCCTAGCTCCTTGAAGGCATTTAGCACTCTAAAAATGAAGGGTTCAAGTATCTTCATATAAATCAACATTAATTTTAAGAAGTTCTTCAATAACTAATTTTTGTTTATTAGTATTGTGGAAGATAGTGGTTTCATCGAGATTACGTGCTTCAAGATTAGCAATGAAGTTATAGAAGTAATCTTTAAGGGATATGTCTTGCTTGGTACCTTCAATATAGAGAATATTGTCATCAAGAAGATTATTGTGAAGGTGGTCGGTAACAGGCACATGAGATGCAACAAGTTGATCAATAATGATTTGTCTTTTGACATCTTTGAGTGATAATTCATAGATAAAATTCCATGAGAAGGACCATCCACTTGCCATCTCTATCTCTAAGAAGAAAGGATTTGGAGAAGAAGTGACGAAGGGGATTGAAATGGATGATAACATAAGTGGTCTGATAAAGCATATAATGCTAAAGTTTTTTAGCTATAAAATATATGGTGAGCTAGTCATGTTAAAATTTTGTGTAACATTTATCATAATCAATGAGGCCTCGACTGATATAGTAGATGGCATATTCTCTTATAGTATCATTTTGTTGGGCAAGTATTGCATCAATTGAAATGGGTATGAAAGAAGTATATCAGATCAAAGGTCAATCATTTGAAAGGGGATGAAGAGTAGGTGGGTCAAGCAATGATTCTTTCATATCATCAAATGATTTTTGACAAGGATTTGTCTATTCTAGAGCATCACCTTTCTTAAAAAGAGAATTGATAGAGTGGATATGGTAAGCCATTTTGGGGATGAATCATCTAATTTCCCCAAGTTTACCAAGATAAGTACAAATATCTAGAATTGATCGAGGTATGACAATGTTGATGACAACATTAATCTTGGCAAGGTAAAAATTTATGCCATGAAGAGAAATTAAGAATCCTAAAAGTTTTCTAGATGTGACATCGAAGACACATTTATAAATATTTAGTCTAACTTTGTATTTAAGAAGGCGATCGAAGATGATGGAAAGATTAGAAATAAGAGTCTTATGACATTTAGACTTAACAACGAGGTCATCTACATAGGTTTTTACAATTTTATGAATAAGATCATGAAATATATGAGTCGTTACTCATTGACAAGTAGCTCTAAAATTTTTGAGTTCAAAGGGCATTTTAACATAGCAATAGGTGCCCCATTATGTGGTGAAAGTTATCTTATGTTGATCTTTGAAGGAAATGTGAATTTGGTTATAGATCAAGAAACCGTCCATATGAGGCAACATTTCATAACCAGTTGTGGAAATGACAATGACATCTATTGAAGGTAGGGGGAAATTGTCTTTGGGACAAGAAAAATTAAGATTATTGAAATCAATGCAAATATGAATGACCATAGTGACCTTTTCATAAATGGGGACTATGTTAGAAACCCATTCAAAATAGTCCATAGGTTTGATAAAATTAGCATAAATGAGTTTGATAATTTCTTTGTGACATAAGGTGGAAACCTTAGGTGGAAATTTTTGTTACTTTTGGTGCATAAGTTTGGTGTTGGGATAAGTGATGATATTGTGCACCACAATTCTATGATCAATACCAGGCATGTGCTCATAAGACCAGGCAAAGATCTGATGATATTTATCAAAAAATAAGTTAAAGTTATCATGTTCAACAAGTGTGAGTTTGTGAGAAACTATAATAGGTCGAGGGCATGACAGAGTACCATATTCAATGCGAGTAGTTTTTTTGATAAGCATAGCATTTTCATATTGGAAATGATATGGTGCATTTGGCAAATAATAGATTAGATTAGCTTTAGGTTTGATCTTAGTGATGAAGTTGTTAAAACAAGGGGATTTGTTTTTAAAATTCTCAAGTTTACGATGTTGTCAAGGAAGTTGAGGTTCTCGAGCATGAAGTAATTCAAGAATAGCTTCATCGCTAGGAAAAAAAGGAAGAGGAAAATAATACTTAAGGTCTACTTCAATATTGAGAATTTGATTACCATGGTTATCATAATCAAAATGTATCTAACGAACATCTATGGCCTTGACATCTAATGTAATCTTAGGAGTATAACTAAATTAATTGAATGAGATATCATTAATATTTTTTATAGGGGAACAATCAGGTGTGATGATGGGATCTATAGGTGGTGGAGTAGGTGCAAGACTTTTTGGAGGTTCAGAAGGTAGGATTTGTTCTACCACCCAAAGAGTATCAAGAAGTGGAGTGTTAGTAGGAGGTACATGACCTTTGAGAGCTAATTCAAAATCCATGGAAATGGTGTGAATATCCCAGTTGAAAGCATGTATTTGAGCTAAAGTTTTATGATAATGTTGAACATCCATGTCTTGAGATTGAGATAAGGCCATGATGTAGTCATTATCATAGGTTAGAGAGATGATACATGCTTGAGATTCAGGGGGATTTTTGGAATGTGAATTTAGGAGGTCACTAAAATTTTGTGGAGACATGGTTATAAGATCTTGGAATAATTTGGCCACTCCATAGTCATTGCATGTGAAGGCATCTTCTAGGTAAGGATGTTCTTGAACATTTCATGGAGGGGGAAAATCAGTAATCTCATCAATGAGAGGAATAATGCATTCATGGGATAATAAAGGAGGAAGCCACTCTGAGATGTAAGGAGGTAGCTTTGTAGTGTTGCAAGTCATTAGGTTCATCATCATCTGAATCAACAAGAGTGACTTGTAAGTCTGGATTGATGTTGATGAATTAAGGTAAGGGATCACTGTTGATGGTAGGAATGGTAGGAATGCAATATTAAGATTTTGGATTAGGAAGTTGAATGCTCCATGGGTTGGGATCAGCCTCATGCTTATACCATTTTTTGTTATGTAGGAATTTGATGCTTTGGCTTCCAAAAGAGGCAATGGCCCTTATTCTATGAGTCCAAGGGTGACCAAGGAGTATGTTATAATATAAGGGCAAGTCAAGGACCATAAGTTTAGTTTGAACAATATTAGGTCTAATTGTTAGAGGAATCCAAATATAACCAAGTGAATTTTGATTAGTTTTATCAAATCTATGACAGGTGAGGTAGGTTTGTTTGAGATGATCTATATTATAGCTAAGTTATTGGATGAGCCACAAAGATGTCACATTAATACCAAACCCTTCATTAACTAAAAATTTATGAATAAGGGTAGTATTAATGGATATTTTAATGAAAAAGGGTGGATCATCAACAAAAAAAGGATTTCATCATTAATCATGTCCTCTTCAATAAATTCAATAGATGGTTTGGAAAAATGACACATGGATTCAAGTGTATGCACCTTGGTAGGTTGAGGCTCCATATAGGGTGGTTCTTCATCTATAGAATATGAATCTTCAATTTATTATAATTGTTACGTAAGGAACTTTTGATGATAAGGGGAAGTATGAACTAACTCCATAACTGGAATCTTGCAAGGCATGGAGTTAAGTTCTTTGAGAAAATTCCAATGGGATTTAGAAGAAGAATCAGTGTGAGGTTTAGAAGTTAACATAGATTTTGAAGGAATGGGAGTTATTAGGGATTTATAAGAAGGAGGTGGTTCCTCATGGGCTTCCAAATATAAATGAGTGGTTGTAGTATCTTTGAGAAGTTGTTCCTCCAAATATGTTTTCTTAGGTTTTGTGATAGGATCTTTGTGAGCTGATTTGTGACTATAAGTGACCTTAACTACATTAACATATTGGGAATTATTATAATATTGGTCATAATCAGCATCAATAACACAAACATCCTTTGTATTTTTTTGATGATTAGATGTGGAAAAATATTTTTGGTTATTAGAAGAATCTTTGAGAAGTTATTTTTGAGAAGTAGTGTTGTACTCTTGACGATAAAGTTGGATCATGGCTTTGTGATTGAAGGAATCACCAAGCATGTAGGAAATAATTTATTTAGTAATCCCTCAAAAAGTTTCATGAGAATGACCAATATCAATGAAACAAATAAAATTTATTAGGGTCATACCATTTAGGAAGATTATTAGAATAAGTAAAGGGTTTAGAGGGCTGTAAAAATTGTTTCATTTGCTGCATATTTAGTGGTATGTGAGAAGATGGGGGGTTGTTGAATTTGGTAACTCCTAGTTTAGTTTGAGGAGTATTTTCAATGATGGTATTATTAGAAGTTTGAAAATATCTTTTAAGGAATTTGGTATTAGGTTTGAATTGCTTCATGAGTAAGTTTTGACATTTGGCTTGGTCAAGAGCTTCGTTAAGTGTTTGAGGAGTGAAAATTCAAACCTTATATTGAAGCAAAGGAGTTAAAACATTTATAAAGAGTTTGAATAAATTATCATAAATCATGTTATGGTCAGCCTTATAGGCCAAATATTTCCATTGTTTGATAAAATCATGAGTTGATTTGGTGGGAGATTGATTAGCATTGATGAAATGGCCAAGGCAATTTTTGGGAAGGTCATTATGTTGAAACTCTTTAACTAGAGGATTGACTAAATCCTCAAGTTGCCAAATGGAATGTTAGGGAAGTTAGTTATACCATTCTAATATATTTCTAGTAAAGGTTTTAACTAGAAGTTTAGTTGTGGTGAAAGCATTAGTTTAGATCTACCCTTTATAAAGATTACCGAATGCTTTAAGGAAAGTTACAGGGTCTTTAATCCCATCATACTTGATAGTTAGATATTTATTAAAAATATCAATGGACATGATGAAAGGAGATAAAGGCTCATTTTATATGTTTTAAAGTATCTTTTATTCATGATAGTTTGAGGAATAACATTTCCTGAGGCATCTCTAAGAGGTGGAGGAATAAAATTAGGATTGGCTTGAAGATTGAGAAATGGAGGTTGATTAGACATATTGATCAAATGACATTGTAATTGCATCATTTGAGAGGTGTTATAAGTTTGAATTATGTTCATTTTTTGTATGATTCATGCAAGAATTTGAGTCATATCAATTGGTAGGTTGGTGTTTATAAGAGAACTCCCCAAATTGGTATTAGGGGGAGGGTTGTTAGAAGGTGAATTACCTATGGGATTATTGGATAAACTTGTGTCAAATACTCTCACATTATGTTGAAAAGTTTGAAGATGATGATTATCTTGATAGGTAAAGAAAGGATCAGATCCACCTACTTAATCTTGGGGTGTGATTTGAACCATGTTACATTCCACATACAAATGAGGGGAAGAGGTCATCCAAGAGTGAGGGTTCTCTTGGGATATAAAGAGAAGGAGAAAAAAATACCCCATATAGTGCCTAAATGCATTTAAGTTTTAAAAGAAGATTATAATAAGGGACTTCATGATGTTTTGATAAAATGAATAGAATGCTAAGAAATGAGAAACAAAGAACCAAGTCAGCCAGATAATAGAGCAAAGGTAATAATAAGAGTATAGAATCAACCAGGTCAACTTAGTACTATAGGTAGGGAAAAAGATAGCCTATAAGAGACTATGTTGAACATAATGATAGTGTGATAAAAATAGAGGAAGTTTTTGTAATGCAATCGAAGAAAAAAATTGAAGCAAATACACAAACAATTAGATTAGTGAGAATGATCTAATTAACACATAACATAAAACCTTGTACCAACGCTGACCAATGCAAGTTTTTGCAATACAACAAATAAAAAGTAGAGAGTAAGTAGTTAAGTAAAAAGTAAATGCTAACTAAGTGGTCATCTTGAGTGTTGTTAAATTATTATAAATTTTTATTTTATGTGTGATAGGAAAATTGGCTAAAAATATGAAACTAGAAAGCAATCTATGGATGGTTTCAAGATGTTTAGACTGAAAGGGTTTTGTGTTGGCAATGATACTAACTTGGTATTAGGGCCTACCTCCTCACTTCACAATCCTACAAAGATAAGGGTGTTAGGTGATTTTACAATGTATACCATTAACCACATGTTTACACTTGTCTAAAAACCAAGTCGGCTTCCCCCTTGGTGATGAAATCCAAGTAGGTAGGCCTTGGAAAGATAAATGTTAAATGCATTTTGAAATTTGTGTGATTTTTTAGTGTGTGCAAAAAGATAAAAATAGTGAAACAAAAAGATATTTTGAAAAACCACCTAATTAGACTATGTGATCTATTCTAAGAATATAAACAACTAAAAATGAAAGTGTGAATTAATTACTAACATATAGTTGTTAATTCCTAAATTATGAATGGTACAAATTTGATTTAGGTGACACTATATGTAAACATTACAGAATAGAGTTGACTAGGTCACTACTATTCTATAGAAGTAAGAGTCTTTAAGAACTAAGTCAACCAAGTTGACTTACTTTTTTAGATAGAAGACATGCTACAAAACTAAGTCAACTATGTTGACTTAGTTTGATGTAGGATTATAGTTTTGAAGATTGAAACTTTCATAAAATAAAACTATAATGAAGTGTTGAATTGAAAGAGAGAGAAATAAAGGAATCTTGGTGGGTTGGAAGATGTTGAGGATTGATTTTTTTTTTTTGAAGTGCCTTGAATGTTGCTTGCATGTTCTACTAACTAAATCAATTAGGTTGACCTAGTTCTATGAAACCCTATTTGTCAAAGCTTGTTAAGATGACTAAGTCAACGTAATTGACTTAGTTTGTTATCTAGATGTTGATTGTAAGACTAAGTTGACCTGCATAACTTAGTTTGCTATTCTAGATGTTGACTGAAAGACTAAGTCAACCTACTCAACATAATTTATTATCTAGGACTGAATAAGAGTAATACATGGACTTGTTTGATCTAGTAACCTGTATTTGATGAAGACCTGCATAAAAAGAATAGAGTTGTTTTAATATGACTGTGTTAAACTTGCACATAAAATTTAGAACTATACTAACGTGGTCAACCTAGTATCACAACTATAGAAAAATAATAAGATGATAGAAATGAAAAGCATAAAAAAAACCTACAAGGGTTAGATTCACGTTGGGTTCACTAGAATGTATGCAATGGGAAATACAATAGATCTACAAATCAATCCTAGTTTAGAGAAGATAAATCCTACTTACACTTCTGATTGGGGATACATTAGATAATCGAGGTCATGACCAATATGGATCTGCTAGACCTATCCAAGGAATCTCTAACCATAAATAATATCACTAGGGAGGATTACAAAGCCTCCAATAAAAAAAATTATGCAGCAACCCTAATTAGGTCATATGTTTTCATATTCATTAAATTAATAACAAGTAAAGGAAAATCTAATCTATGCTCACCAAAGCTTGTGGCACAAAGTGGGGGTTAGGAAACATGCATAAGAAAATCCTATTTAAGATATGTATAGGTAAAACCCTAATGCATGGAGAGAGCAACTTATCTAAAAGCCATTACTTATGCTACTTCTATCTAGTAAAGAGAGGAGCAACATTAGAAATACTTACCTTGAAGATGAACTCATCGAGACTCAATCTCTCTCCTAGATAAAGGTGCTTTGCAAGAGGTTGTTGTAGTTTTTAAGGATCACTAAGAAAGGCCAAAGTGCCCAAGACTTTCTCCATAAGATAAGATTATTCTCTAAATAGAAACCCTAAGTTAAGACTCCTTAAGTAGAATGGCAAAATAATAGATTATAAAGAAGTGCAAATAAATATTTAACTCTTGCTTTCTCTCTAAGAATGGTGAAATGGATGTGATTATATAGGTGGATCTAATCCTAAACCCTTCCAAAATTTTCATCTGACAATCGACCTAATATCATAATTAAAAAAAATAACTAGGTCACAGACTAGGTTGGCCAGGGGCTGACTTAGACCCTAATAAGTTTTATCAATAAGAATTCAAGGTCAATGTGGCTGACATAGCCATGTAAACTATCAAAAAAAATTTTATGTTAGGGAAAGGTCTAATGAAGGTGGTAAATGACTAGAGGAGGGTGAAAAATAGGAGGCAAAGCTTAGGAGAATGTTTTTAGGAGCTGGTTGGATTGATAGCAAGTGGTAATAAGGGACAACAATCCTATGAAGTACCAATGGTCTACCTACCCCTTTACTAATGCACCCCTTAGGGTGTGCACTTAAAGAGATTGAGACTCGATGAGTTCTTGCAAGATAAAAATCATCAGTAATTGATAAATTTTGAAAATATTATGTGTATACACACACCATGAATGTTTAAAAGAGAAGGGGGAAGTTCTAGCCAATAGGCTACTAGATTGATTCTTTCAATCACATCAAATGGTCTAACAAACTGAGGAGTCAATTTGGTTGCCTTTCTAAAATATATGGATTTTTTTCTTGGAAAAAAGCTTAGAAAGACCTTGACCCAACCTAAAACTCTCTTGGAGCTTGCTTCAAATCAACATAGCTCTTTTTCCTATCCAAAGCTTATCTCAACCTCTACCGTATAATTTTAATTTGAGTATCATAATCATCCAATAATTTAGTTGTAGGATTGTCTCATTGTACAATCCTTCTGAGCTAAGAAGTGTTCTATAATTTTTTCCATATAGTGCTTCAAATGGTGTTGTATTTAATGAATAATAGTAGCTATTGTTGTTATAAAATTTCACCAAGGATAAGTAATATTCCCACTTAGTGGGCTGATCTATAACATACATGTGAAAGATGTCTTTAGACACTTGATTGACTTGTCTAGTCCATCCAACCATTTGTAGATGATATGTTGAATTGAAGTTCAACTCAGTTCCAAATGTTGTTGTTAAGGTTTGTAAGAAACATGAAGTAAAAAAATTGTCTTTATTTGAAAATATTACCTTGTGTATAAGAATGGGAGAATTATATTTTATATTCTTGGGTATAAAGTGTGCTCCTTTATAAGTTTGTCAACCACAACTAAAATTGTGTCATGGTTAAAGATCTGATAATTCCATAGTCCATACAATAATAAATAATCTTCTTCAAAAACTATGTCAAATTTTTAATCTCAACACGTTTCAGATCCACTTCTATGATCCTTCATCAGAAAAATAATATGTGTAGGAACAATAGAACAACATAATTTAAAAATTGGAGGAATATAGCCGTTACGAAAAAGTTGTTAAAAACTAACCAGATAGCCGTTATCCAAAACTTCTAAAAATGAAAATTAAAAAATAAAAATAACAAATTAATTTGTTACCAAATTCATATTAGTTATTACTTAGTAATTATGAATGATTAATTTAAAGCTATTTATAAAATTATAAATTAAATTTTTTGTTTGAAATAAATAAATTTATTATTAAAAATTTATTAATTATTTAAAATTAATTATTAATTTTAACAAAATTTAAAGTTATTTTCAAAGTATGTTATAACACAATTAAATATTTTGAAATTTTTTATGAATAAAATTAAATAAAATTATTATTTATTTAAAATTTATTTAGAAATCAACAAAGAGAACTGTAAACACCACAATCCTACGTCCTAGAAGAGCAAAAAATTAATTTTTATAAACTATCATCCTCCAAGCATGACTGATCCCTAACCCATCATCTCTGTTTAATTTTTTAGGATGTTTGAATATTTCTATTGCTTCTCTTAATTTACGCTTATGGAAATGATCTCTTGCTACCAAAATAAATAATTGATAAATTTATTTAATTTGTTTATTTAAAACAATTTTTTAAATTGATAATGTTATAAATAGTTTTAAATTAATAATTAATAACTAATAACTAATATGAATTTGGTAACAACTTAATTTGTTATTTTTGTTTTTTGATTTTCATTTTGAAAAGTTTTGGATAATGGCTATCTGGTTAGTTTTTTGCAACTTTTTTTGTAATAGCTATATTCCTCTAACTTTGAAATTGTTTTGTTCTATTGTTGCTACACATATTATTTGTCTGATGAAGGATCATAAAAGTGGATCTGAAATGCATCGAGATTCAAAACTTGACATAGTTTTTCCAAAATATTATTTATTATTGTGTCATGGTTGTTTTGGTGGTTTTGGGACTTAGGCAATCTTGCATTAAAGTCCATGGACACTACAAACCACTTCCTAATTAGAAAATAGTGGCAGTAAAGGTTTCCCCTAGGTGGCCCTATTCTGCTTTTACATGTTGACATTTGAGGCACCTGGTCATGAAATCAACAACATCCTTTTTAAACCCTTGCCAAAAATTCTATAATTATAGTTTATGGGTCATCTTTGTCAAACTTGGATATGCATAGTAAGGTGCATTATACACTTCATTCATCACCATAAGTCTTAATTTTTTTATTGCAAGTACATAAATTCTACTTTAAAATATTTAAAGCCCACAATATCAAAGGTATAGTTAGAATTTTTACCTTCACTAATGTTTGTAACCCTTTCAAAATATATTTTCAAGTAAAATGCATCATTAAGTTGTGGTTCAAGGATGAAATATATCAATTTAGACATGATTGTGGAAAGTGAAATAATATAGGCCCATTTGCTGAGTGCATCGAAAAACTTATTTTCATTTCCTTGGTTTATTTGATGTCTAATTCATAATCACTTACGAGTTCTAACCATCTACATTGCTTTACATTCAAATTTTCTTCGGTTAAGATGTGTTCATGTCCATAATGATTAGACCTAATCACAAAGTGTTTACCTAATAAGTAATATCCCTATATATTCAAGGTGTGAACCAGTGTTATAAGTTCTAAGTTATGTGCAAGGTAGTTCACTTCATGAGTATTTAGCTTTCATGACTCATAGGCCACTACTCATTTATTTTGAGACAACACTCCACCTATACATTTATGTTAGGCACATGTATACACTTGATATTTTAATGTTTATCACTTTAATAATTATTTATCTTATGGGACTCATTCATGAATCAATGTCCCTAAGTGCACATCCTAAGGAGTGCATTAGGAAAGGGGTACGGTTAGATTGTGGTACTTTGTATAATATTTTTGCATACTATTATATCATACCTTCATTAATATCATTTGACATCCTTTGAATCTCTTTTTATCTTACCTCCCTATCTGCCTTATGTGCAGATTTGCTAGCTCCCTTATATTCCCTCAACATCGACCATGTTGATTTAATTTATTTCATAATTATCTTTATTTATATTATATTAGCTTAGTTGATATAATTATGAGTATAGTATCTATCATATATATTGTATTGGCTTAGCTGATATTGTCAGCTTAGTTTGCATGATTAATTTTAGGTGTTGAAACCATATATACAGGGTCACTATTTTATCCTAATTTGAACTAATGAAACCTTAATAAGATTAAGATGATTAGAATAGTGCCTAAATTACAATTCACATGATATATAAAAATACACATAATACATCTAGTAATAAATATACTAAAAGGGGTAAGAGAGTTCTTAACCTATTGATCACATGGATCTAAAGTATAATTTTTTAAATTATTTTCCTTAGGGCTGTATCACTTCCCTATACATGATCTATATTTTCATATTTTATTCTAGTTGGTTTTGACATGTCTAGTTAGTATCGATAGTCAATGCCAACTACAATGGTAAGAATGGACCTTGCACTTAGTGAGTGTTTCCTTTTGAAGTAGTGTGACTACATCTTTCATGTCTAATTTATACCTCTCTATTTATAGAATTGTGTGGGAGCACCTGTATGTTCAAACCTAGATCTATATGAATTATAAGATATCATATTGGGGTGTGTTAGTGAAAAGGTTGAGTTATTTTGACCTTGGTCAATCCTCATTGATAAACCAAGCATTGCACTACATTATCAATACTCCAAATAGGTCTGAAACTCAGATGCATTTCTCAAGTTAAATTTCATGTGTGTAATGGTTTATGAAATCTTAAATGTTTTTTCTCCTATTTTCCCTTGGTACAAACATGCATATATGAATTGAGCCTTGTAAACTAGAGATTTAACTCCAATAATTATGTAGGTGCAATATGCAATCTTGTTGAACTCATAGGAATGCAATGTGTTTATTATAAAATAGCTTACAATAAATCTGTATAATATGAGTCTCTAATTTTTAATTAAATACCTATTAGCATGCAAATGCTGATAAAAGAAGATGAAATGTGCCCAAACAATGGTCATAAAATGAAATGTTTCCAAAATAAATTAACAGGGAACTTGGGATACTTTTGTTATTTACGATTAGTACTGATAGTTGATATTGACCATAAATATTAGAACTCACTTGAGGCTAAAAAGACTCCAGGGTGATAGGTAGGGCCATATATATCTATAATATGTCATGATAAATTAGTCATGATAGGATAAAGGTGTCATGTATCCAAGTAAAATCAATTAAATAATCATAATATTAAGAGAAATGTGCCACTAAGTACTTAATTTATGGTTTGGGATTTATACATGCAAATTTGCTTAAAGGTATAATGAAACAAGGCCTTTAACAAATTTGGGTATCTACATTGCCCCACTTTAATATAACATTTTAGTGGAACAAAAAATACTAGATTAAATGGAAAAGAGAATGCAAACGTATGTTGGTGATTGTAAATCTAAGCTTGTCATTTGTTCTACTGTTCTTACAAAATATGATGTATGGGATTAGATAGATTTTTGCTTAGATATAAATAGTATAGTTTTAATGAACAAAAATATTCAAATAATGACTATACTTGTATGTTTTCCATATGGTGTCACTCATGGAATGTGTTATTTTCATGATGAGTGGAGAAGTCAAGGGTCAATAATTGACCCAATCACTCTAGAACATAAGAGGCTACTTGTAGTCTTTTTCATTTCATGGCTAGGGAAATGGATAAGCTTACAAGCGATTGTTTCAAGAATCATTCCAAGATGAAATAAAAACCTTGTGTTGGGTTAAGGAGTGATGTGTTAAGCATTATTGAACCTTGACACATCAATAAAAAATGAATCAACCACTTAGATGTCTTATAGATTCAATTCTAATGTTTTTATCTAATTATATCAAGTTTGTTCCATGTAAACAAAAAGTATGGTTGAAAGTGTATGAATAATGTTCATGCCACCATCATGAATGTAGGTTTTTTATTGTGTCATTTTGATCAATGTAGAATAGAATGCATGATTGAAGAGAATGGATAATGTCCATACCCCCATCATGACCATAGATTTATTAAGTGTGAATTGGAATGACAACCATTTATCATTCAACTCTAATTATAATATTATTTTTTAGTGTGAACCAATATCATGGCTTATGAATATGAAAGTGTATATGTGCATGAATTAATAACACGCGCCTTGAATATATAAGTGAGCATGAATCAGTATCATGTCCCCTAAATTTTTAAGTGTGCATGAATCAATATCACACCCTATGAATATTTAAGTGTGCATGAATCACTATCATGCCTCTTAAATTTGTACCAACTGGTGTAGAATGCCATGTGTTGGGTGAATATTTTGTCACTAGCTAACTGATGAACAAAATAGGTCTCTTCAACCACAGCAAGGGAGATTGGTCAGCCAAATGTGCAGGTTTACTACATCAGAGTTGGACGAATCTCTCCTCTTATTAAGGGGAGGTTCCCTATAAATATGAGGAGCTATATACTATATATATAAGTAGAAAATAACACTCAGGGGTAGGACTACACCATGCATCTCTCTTTTTTTAGAGATGATGTTCACAAGCAAAGGAGAAAATCCTAGTGAAAACACTGAAGGCACTTCTCTTCTTTTAGAAGTGATCTTGTAGGAAATAGCAAGAGTTCTATCTAGTAGGTAACAAATAACTAGTAACAGGAGCACAGTAACCAACAGGATGAAATGGAACACAAAGTCTCCACCTCAACCACCCAAAGAGTGAAATACAAAGGATAATGGGGGCACAAAGTCATCCCAAGATCCTTTACATAGAAGGAACACTAAAAACACACTGAAGACAACTATGACAGCACAAAGTCTAGAAGTAACTGACTTCAGGACATCTTTTGGATTACTCCCACTAGTTCTACCTGTTAAATTAAATAAACAAGAATGCTCCTAGGAAATGGACATAAGAACAATTTCCTAGAATAACACAAGCTATAACAGCACAAAGTCTGAAAGTAAATTTCTTTCTTATTCAAATAAAGTAATATGATCAATAATCTGAGCTCAAAGTCTCAGTAATCATCTTTCAATTTGGGCAGAGTTTTACTTCTGTAATAGAAAAGATCTCCCTTGCATAATACAAGAGATTACAATGTATAGTAGCCAAGAAAGGCTTGGCACTTTTTCCCATGGGACAACCCACATTGCATTCAATGCCTTGAATGCATTTTCAATTCTGTCGAGGGGCCATGCTTGGAACAGTGCATTAACCTTAACTATGGCATGCCCATTCATCTCATATGTCTCCTCCTTAGCATAGGTTGTTTGGTCCTTTTCTTGATGTCTGTGTAGCTATCCATTTTGCCTTTACTTCATGGAAGAAAAATAGGTTGCTTCCTTGATTTGTTGTGCTCAGATGACCACTTGATCGACTATTTTACCTACTAGAAATAACTCCCTTGTAGATATTTCTAATCTTTTTGTATTGTTCTCTCTTCCTTGTAGCAATTTGAGCTCTCAGGCTCTCTCTTTAGTTGGTCATTTGGTTTACTTTTCAAGTTTTGTGCTATATTTGAAATTTAACAGATATTCTCTCACCTTAAATTTGACATCCGTGAGGATGTCAATGGTTGTTGTTTGATTGAACCATGTTGAATGATGAACCTTTGAACCTGTGAAAGTTCATTACTTCAATGGTTCAACAGTTTAAGGGGTCTTTATTAATTCCCTAATTCCATCTTCTTTGCTCTTTGGTTGAACCATCCCTTTGAACTGGTCTCTGGAATCATCTATGTTTTTTCTTTGCTTGGGGCTTGTCTTTGAATTGTTAAACCTGTGAACCGTTGAACTTTTAAATCTTTTGGTTCAAGGTTCAATCGGTTCATTGGTTCATTATTTTTCTTAGTGCTTCCTTTAATTTTCTAAGTCCCTTTGAAGCCTTGAAATGTTGAACCTTTGAACTCTTGAACCCATTGAACCATTTGGTTCAAGGTTCAACAGTTTAATCCTTGTTCTTTGAAGTCTCCTTTTCATCTAAGTCTTTTTGAAGCTTTTCCTTCATCTTTATCAAGCCTTTGGAACACCCCGAAGGGAAGCTATCCCTTCAGGCTTTGAAAAAGGTCATTTTTGTGGGTGCCAAGAGCCCCTCGCAAGGGTACCTACCCTTTGGGATCGTTCAAGCGGTCTTCAGGCTTCAATTCCTTCGGCGGTTCTTCGGGCTCCAATTCTTTTAGACAAAATGTTTGAAGGAAATCTTTCCTTGGATTTGCTTTGTTTACTTTTGCTCACTGCCCTCTGCAAGGGCACTTGGCCTTGGTTCACTTCCCTTCGCAAGGGCACTTTGGCCTTTGGGCTTTGGGGCACTCCTTTGAACCGACCGATTGAACCAACTTTGGTTCAACAGTTCAATGGTTTAATCTCACCTTTGAAGCCTCTTTTCTTCTAAGTCTTTTGATCTCTTTGAACCAAATGCATTGAACTAATTGCTCGTTGAACCTTTGAACTGTTGAACCCATTGAAACTTTGAACAGAAATGGTTCAAGGTTCAACGGTTTAATGGTTCAAGCCTTCTTCTTTTCATTAAGTGTTTTGAAGCCGTTGAACTTTGAAATGGTTGAACTTGTTGAACTTTTGCCGAAGCACTTAACTCTTTAAGCTTGCCAACGTCGTTGAACCTTTGAACCTATTGAACTTGTGAACCAAAATGGTTCAAGGTTTAATGGTTCAATCCTTCCTTTGAAGCTTGTTGATAAACATTTTTGATTGAACTAAGGTGTTGAACCAATCCTAAAATTTCCTAAGTGTTGGGAACTTGTTCCTTTGTGAGAATTTGCTTGTTGAAGCCATTGAACCTATTGAACCTACTAGTCCCTTAACTGAAAAAGCTTGAAAAATGAGGAATTTGAATGCTCAGAACAAATTTTTGAGAAGGGAAGAGATAATTTTGGTCTTCAGGACCAAAATAGTTCATATGTTGTCCTAAAAATGAGTGACAAATTTTGGGAACAACAGCTGGCTCTAGCTGGGGAACTTCCTTCAGTTGAAAAGTTAGAACAACTGAGGGGAGTAGAAACTAGAATCTCTAGTGCCTTGAAGTATGCCATTGGGTCATGGAGTCATGCTACCCAAAAAGAAAGGCACCAAAAATGAAAATGAACAACATAAAATAGAAATAAAGACTATACAAATATACATATGTACAAGTGAACTTATTTGATACTTTAAGAATTGAAGTGCTTCAGATCTTGCCCATTGTGAGGCAGAGAAAAGGGTGTGCCATTTTGATATCTCAATAGGAAACTATTTTCACCATTGAGCTGATGAATAGTAAAAGGGCCCCTCCAAAGGGAGTCAAACTACCCATGCATTCCCTTTGGTTCTCTCCTTTTATCCCACAACAAGACTTGATCTCCAATATGGAAATCATGGTTTTTTGCTTTTTGGTCGAAGAGCTTCTTCACTAGGCTTTGATGTGAAACAATTCGGTATACCACCATAGTTTGCTACTCATCCAGCTCAGTCAAGCACATGATCCTCTTATTGAAGGAGCTTTCATATGTCTGATCTTTGACTGCCTTAGCCAATTTCAATGCTAGCAATTCCAGGTTGATTGGTATATCAACATTGAGACCATAAAGAAGTTGGAAAGGTGACATACCAATTGCCCTCTTGGGTGTAATTCTATCTACCCATAAACCATCAACCAATGCTTTATGCCATGTCTGTTGGTTGTCATCTACCATCTTCTTTATGATAGTCACCAGGTTCTTGTTGCTTGATTTAGCTTGTCCATTCCCTTGTGGAAAGTAATCAGAAGAGTGGGAGAGGGTAATCCCATAGTAAAAACAAAATTGAGTAATCTCTTGGAAAGAGAAACAAGCTGCATTGTCTGTGACAGTCTTGGTTGGGACCCCAAACCTAGAAATGATGTTCTCTTTGAGGAAATTGCATACTACTTTTGAAGTAGCATGCTTAGTTGGAATAGCTTCCACCCACTTGGTGAAGTAATATGTGGCCATTAGGACATAACCATGTCCAACACTTGAAGATGGGTTTATAGCACCAATGAAATCAATTCCCCATTACTAAAATGGCTCTTTTATAATGACTGGCTTGAGAGGGAGAGCAACTAACTTGGGTCTTCCAACAAACTGTTGGCATAGCTCACACCTACGTATCCATTTGTATGCATCTTGAAATAGAGTAGGCCAGCAATACTTGGCTCAAATAATCTAATGGGTAGTTATAGGAGCAAAAAAATGTCCTCCATAAGCTAGATTATGGAAGGACTTCAAAAGTTGGTTCTATTTTTCTTTTTCCACGCAGTGAAAGAACACTCCATCAAGGCTCCTCTTATACAGGCCATTGTCCCAGAGGACAAAATTGGCAGCTTTTAATTTAACAATCATTTTTTATGAGATAGGTGAGTAGAACACTCACCATAAGTAAGAAAATGAGAAATATTTGAATACCACTCATCTGTGGTAGAGACAAAGAGGACTATTGGCATGTCTTAAATTTCTTCTTCTTCATGCCCTGCTTCTTCAGGTCTGTTGTCAGCAATCGATTGGCATAGGCCCCTTCCCCACACTAGCTTCATTAGTTTGATGACTAGATCACACTCTTAGATTTGAGAAAACTAATTGCCTTTTTTTATTCCAAACACCTGTTGAGCTAATATGGATTTGACCATGGTGTCAAGAACTAGAGCAGTAACTTGTGAATTTAGAATGTAAAAATGAAAGAGCTTTACTACCTTCACCACTGCATAAGCATGCTTCTCCATGTTTGAATACTTTAGCTCATGAGCTTTGAGAGGATAACTCATGAAATAAATGGGAGATTCCACACCTTCTTGGTTCTGTTGAACCAAAATTGTTGAAAGTGTGTGCTTAGAAGCATAACTATACATTATGAAATCTTTGTTATAATTTGGACAAACCAAAATTGGGGTATGAGTAATCCCTGTCTTAATATCTCAGAATGCCAATTTGCCTTCTTCAGTCTAGCTGAAAGTGGCCTTTTCTTTCATCATGTTTACAATATGGTGAGTCTTCTCAGCAAACTTGAGGATGAACCTTCATAAAAAGTTCACTTTTATGAAGAAAGAGTGAATTGCAGTCTTACTTGTGGGCAAAGTAAGCTCCTGGATGGACTTGACTCTTTATGAGTCAATATTTATGCCTTCTCGAGATACAATGTGTCTGAGAAGTTTTCCCTCTGTTACTCCAAAAATAGACTTCTTGGGATTTAAGGAAATTTTATTCTGGTGGCAGCATTCCAACACTTGTTGAAAATGGCACACATGGTTAGGGCGATGCTTGGAAAGAACTATTAAATCATCTAGGTACACTACAATGAACTTAACCATTTCATCTTTGAAATCAAGGTCCATTGCTCTTTGGAAGGTGGTGCCAGCATTAATCAGGCCAAATGGCATTCTTCGATAGGCAAAGGTGCCCCAAGGTGTGGTGAAGGCAGTCTTATGTTGGTCTGCTTCACCAACTTCAACTTGATTGTATTTTGAGAAGCCATCTAGCATTGATAACATCTCTGAACCAGTCACTATCTAAAGGACTTGATCCATGATGGGCAGAGGATAATTATCCTTTAAGGATGACTAATTTAAATTTTTGAAGTCCACACAGAGGCAAATTTTGCCATTCTTCTTCCTTATAGGCACTATGTTTGTAATCCATGTGGAATGATGGATTAGGAAAATTATTCTAGCATTCAACATTTTATGTATTTTAGATAGAATAGTACCTGATATCTTTAAATTATACTACATAGATTTTTGCTTGTAAGGCACCGAGTCACTCTTGAGAGGGATCTCATGGCAAATTTCTTCAGGCCTGAGTGACTTCAAATCATCATAGGAGTATGATAGGACATCCATGTATTAGCTGAGTAGAGTGGTGAACTTGAACTTCTTTTCTTAAGTGCAACACTTCCCAATATTCACCATTTTTGGGATTTTCCATGGTACCCAGATTTATCTGATCAAACTCCTGGGAGGAGCTTGAATCTGTTTGCTACTGTTTGATGAATCTATCATGCTTGTCAAATAGCTTCTCAAGGGAAACCAATCATTTGGGAATTTTATTCCCTTTCAGCTATAGGAATTCCTCACTTGCATTTGAACTTAATTTAGGGGCTAGTTCAAGCTGCTAAGGCTCACTGCCTTCAAAATGAAGTTGTTGAAAGCTATCCTTTTGCTCCAAAAAGGCAATGATTTGGTTGTCACTATTGAACACTTGCCAATGATTGGCATTGTCAGGTAAACTTGGTCAAAAGACTAGTTCAATAGTGTACCTATCTCCCTTAAAATTAGGGTGAGGAACTAGTAGAGTTACTAAAACGGCCAGTGCATTAGCTCAGTCATTGAATTCCTTAGGTGTGGCAGAGATGCTGAAAGCATCAAAGCTTTCAATTTGATCCCAGACTAAATTGTGGTAGTGGTGCAATCTTTTATTTTTGGTTTGATCTCCTTTAGCATGAAGGAGCTTGATGCCTTTGACTCGAGCAACCCTCAATCCAAGCAATAGAGATTCATACTCAGTTGTGTTATTGGTATTGCTAAATTGTAACTTGTATGAAGAAAGACAAATATCTTCTTGAGGAGATATCAACACAATCCCATCTCCTAAATCGGTAGAGGAGCAGCTACCATTGAATTCCAGAATCCATACCTCATTAGACACTAATTTTTCCTTATATTCTTCTTTGTTTAGAGCGGGAGATTCTTTTACACTTGCACTTCACTCCACCAATCCTTCTGCTATTCCATTTGAAACAATTTTTAGGTTGTCACCTTCAGGAGCTTCATCAGATGCCTCATGGAATTCCTCCATGGATAGAAAGTAGTTACACATGCCTAAAGACTCAAATAAAATTTGAGCTTCAGGCACTGATGCTTGAGTGACCACCTATTTTGCTTCCCTCTCAGGGAACAATCTCTGCATAATGCCTTTGACTGGGATTATTGCCTCAGACAGGTCCATGCTTAATTTACCTCCAATGTTCTTATAGAAATTCCACCCAAGAAGGATGCCATATGATGTTGGGACGTCGGCCACCAGGACAGTCATCTTGATTCTCTTGTTTGGGAATGTTGTAAATGCAAATTGGGTGTCCTTAATTTGTCCCAGCAATGGCACTTGTTTGTTCTCCATGGAGAAAAATATCCCAAATGTTTTAGTTAGTGTGAGATCAAGGGATTCTGCCACTTTGGTAGGCATGACATTGTTTGAAGCTCCAAAATCAATGATGCAATTGTTCAACTGATGTCCATTTGTCAGCAAGGAGACATAAAATGTTTCAGTCCTCCCAGGAGAAGTAGGAGGAGCAATGACAAGGTTATTCTTGGTGGATGTGTTCTTGGGAGGATCATGAGTTACCTTTAGAATTGCTTGTCCTACAGGGATGGCTTGGTTCTTTACACATTGAACCAACTTATCCAATTGCTCAGGGTTGGATTGTAGGAATTCAAATTCAGACATTTGAATTTTGGTTTTTTTTATATGGTCAATTATGTCAAATGTTTGAAATGAATTAGGTACAGAGGATGGGAGTTCATCTTTTTGAATTTTGGGCGGGGGAGGACTGGTCTGTGAATTTGAAGTAGGTGTAGGGATGCTCGATGTACTTACCTTTCTTGCAATCACTGGGTCCTTTGGCTGGAAAGGCAGAGTGGTTCCTCGCTTGGCAATTGAAATTGTAGTTTGAGGTTACTCCTCTATTTTTTTATCAGCGTGCTAGGTTGATTGGTTCTTAGATTAGGTGAATACATCACATAATTCCTCAGCTACTTTACCTTCACTTCTGGGTTCATCCTGATAATTTAGGAAACCAATGTTGGAGTCGCTAGCTAATTCTTCTTCTTCCTCTATGAAGATATTAGCATTGTCTTCTGGGTCCAACTCAGACTGGAAGGAGAAATATGATTCAACTTCAAGATATCCCACTACTAAATTGGTTAAAGGTGCTTCAATGGCAAGGTTCCCCTGTGGGGGAGGAAGATGATTTGTTTGCCCTTGATTTTTAGCAGCATTGCCTAGGTATGACTGATTAGGGAATGTCCTCCTTGGCACATCTTTGTATGAAGGAGTAGATGACATCCCTTGCACCATTTGATTTCTAAGAGATAGCAATTCATTTTCCAACTTCTGCACCATTGGATCAGTGGTGCTGTAGGTGAATATTCAGAAGATGAAGAGGATTTACCTCTGTTTGGATCTCTCCTTATCTTTCCTGCCAAGATAAGGTCATCTTATACCTTAGTAGCCAAATCCTAAGTAGCAACAAGGTCTATGTGGCCAACACATCTTAGTAGAAAACTCACTTCAAGCTGCAGTGAGTTGATGAAGAAGCATTTAAGGTTCTTAGGCATTGGCTGAGCAATTGTAGGAATCTGGTTCCTCAGCTTGTCAAACTTTGTTATGAAATCAATCATAGATTCATGAGGTTATTTATTCATATATGTGAGTTGGGCCATCAAGGCATGTGCATCTTCTATAGGCTTGAACTTGGCTTCAAATTTAGCTTTAAGAGTGTCTTAGTCAGTCACTAACCTAGCCTACAGATGGTAGAACTAGTCTGCAGCAGTGCCTTATAGTGTTTCCACAAATAGCTTGACTACCATGTCCTCAAATTCCATGCCTATCACACCACAAGATATGATAAAAGCTACAATGTGTTCATCAAGATGAACTCTCCCATCACCAAAGAATTTGGGAAAATTCTTCCTTGAACTGCGTGGTAGCTCATGTAGAGGTGGAGTCAAATTGAGTGGGCCGAATGAGTCACCCCATGGGCCTTAAACTACCATGATTTGATTATGGAAAAGGGAGATAAAAAATATGGGTGGAGTATGTATAAGCAAAGCTCTGCTAACAACAAAAAAATAAACTCTGCCTTGTGTTGGTGCCCTGGTATGGGTAGGAGGAACACTCTTGGATCGTTGAACTTAAAGTTAGGGAGGGAACAAATCGAAATTGCCCTACTGGACCAACTCAAAAATAGGGTCAACAACACCCTAGGTTCTCTAACTTCTAGTATAGCATGGAGTTCCCAGATTGTGGAATAAAAATGGGAAAGAACTAGTCTTGCTTCAGATTGAAGCTTGAAGCTTCAAATTGTGCACTCTTTCCCAGTGGAGTTGACAAAAAGCTGTTGGGTGAATATTTTGTCACCAGCTAATTGATGAGAAAAATAGGTCTCTTCAACCATATCAAGGGAGATTGGTTGGCCAAATGTGCAGGTTTACTACATCAGAGGTGGATGAATCTCTCCTCTCATCAAGGGGAGGTTCCCTATAAATATGAGGAGCTATATACTATATATAAGCAAAAAATAACACTCAGGGGTAGGACTACACCATCCATCTCTCTTTTTTTAGAGATGATGTTCACAATCAAAGGAGAAAATCTTGGTGAAAACACTGAAGGCACTTCTCTTCTTTCAGAAGTGATCTTGCAAGAAACAACATGAGTTCTATCTGGTAGGTAAAAAATAACTAGTAACAAGGGCACAGTAACTAGCAGGATGAAATGGAACACAAAGTCTCCACCTCAACCACCCAAAGAGTGAAATACAAAGGATAATGGGGGCATAAAGTCATCCTAAGATCCTTTACATAGAAGGAACACTAAAAACACATTGAAGACAATTATGACAATGCAAAGTCTAAAAGTAATTGACTTCAAGACATCTTCTGGATTACTCCCACTAGTTCTGCCTGTTAAATTAAATAAACAAGAATCCTCCTAGGAAATGGACATAAGAACAATTATTTAGAATAACACAAGCTATAACAACACAAATTCTGAAAGTAACTTGCTTTCTCATTCAAATAAAGTAATATGATCAACAATCTGAGCTCAAAGTCTCAGTAATCACCTTTCAATTTGGGCAGAGTTTTGCTTCTGTAATGGAAGAGATCTCCCTTGCATAATACAAGAGATTACAATTTATAGAAGCTAAGAAAGGCTTGGCACTTTTTTCTATGGGATGGCCCACACTGCATTCAATAACTTGAATGCATTTTCAATACTGTCGAGGGGCCATGCTTGGAACAGTGTATCATCCTTAACTGTGGCATGCCCATTCATCTTATTGGGTGAATATTTTATCGACTAGCTAACTGGTGACCAAAATAGTTCCTATCACCATAGCATACGAAGATTGGTCGTCTAGGTGTGCAGCTTTACTACATCAACTAGAGACAAATCTCTCCTCTCATCAAGGGGAGGTTCCCCTATAGATACGTAGGAGCTATATACAATATAAATAAGTAGAAAATAACACATGTGGGCAGAATAAACCATCCATCTCTCTTCTTTCAGAGATGATGCTCACAGACAAAGGAGAAAATCTTGGTGGAAACACTGAAGGCACTTCTCTTCTTTCAGAAGTGTTCTTGTAGGAAACAACAAGAGTTTCTTTCAGGTAGTAAAAGTAACTAGTGATAAAGAGTGCAGTAACCAACAGGATGAAACAGAACACGAAGTTTCCACCTCAACTTCCTAAAGAGTATAACACAAAGGATAATGGGGGCACAAAGTCATCCCAGAATCTTCAACACAGAAAGAAAAGGAAAAACACATGTTGAAAACAATTGTGAAAGCACAAAGTCTTCTCACAGTTGTTTCCAGGACACCTCCCTTTTTACCTTCACTAATTCTACTTGTCAAATTAAATAAATAAGAATGCTTCTAGGAAACAAACATAAGAACAATTTCCTAAAGTAGCACAAATTAAAACAACACAGAGTCTGCAAACAACTTGCTTTCTCATTCAGATAAAATGAAATGAAATTACAATCTGAGCTCAAAGCCTTAGTCTTCTTCTTTCAAAATGGGCAGAGTTTCGCTCTTATAAAAATGAAAATTCTCCTTTACAAATGAGAGATATTACAATCTTATAACAACTACGCAAGGATTGGCACTTTTTCCCATGGGATGGCCCATGCTGTAGTCAACGTCTTTAATGCACCTTCAGTCCTGTTTGGGGAGACCATGTTGAGAACAGTGCACTGCCATAACTATGGTGTGTCCCTTCATCTAATATGTCTCTTCTTTGGTATGGACTATCTAGTCCTTTACATTGATCTTCTCTTCCATGAAGTAATTTAAATCTTTGAGCTCTCTTTTCATTTAATCACTTGGTTCTTCCTTTAAGTTTTGCACTCTATTTGAATTTCCATTGATTTTCCCTTACTTTAAATTTGACGTCTGAGGGCCGTCAATGGTCGCCAGCTGCTTGAACCATGTTGAACCTTGAACCAGTGAACCTATGAAAGTTCATTGGTTCATTCTGTCTCTTTTGTTTTATCATTTTTTGGTTCAATCATTTCTTTGCTCCTTGGTCGAACTGTCCATTGAACCACTTTTTTGCTACTTTTTCCTTGACCGAGGCCACCTTTGAACTTTTGAACCTATGAACCATTGAAATTTGAACTCTTTCAGTTTAAAGTTCAATCAGTTCATTGGTTCATTCTATGTCTCACTCAATCATTGCTTCCTAAGCTCTTTGATCTTTATCATGCTTGGTTGAACCTTTGAACCTGTGAACTCGTTGAACCAATTGGTTCAACGCTTCAATCAATTCATTCTTTGAAGCTCTTTGTGTCTAAGTCTTTGAGGATTCCTTTTTGCATCTTTGTTCATCCTTTAGAATGTCCTGAAGGGAAGGTGTCCCTTTGGGTCCTTGGAAAAGGTCCTTTTTTTGACGTCAGGTGCCCCCTCGCAAGGGTACTTATCCTTCGAGATGTTCAGGCAGACTTCAGGCTTCAACTTCTCCAGTGGGCTTTTGGCTCTCAGGATTTTTTCATCGAGCTTTTCCTTCAGATAAAAAGTCTAAAGGAATTCTTTCAAACTTTTCATTTGAAGGAATTCATTCAAACAAAAAGTCCAAAAGAAAGCCTCTTTTCCTTAGCCGTTTATTCCTTTCAATCTCTTCGGGTTTTCTTTACTTAATCATTACCATCGGACAAAAAGTCTGAAAGAATTGTTCCTTTTGGGCCTTTGAACAAATCTAAAGGAATTCTATCTTTTCTTTGACCTTTGAACCAATGTTGCCTACCCTCCACAAGGGCACTTGCCTTTTTCACTTTGGGGCAGCCCCTTGAACCTACCAATTGAACCAATCGATTGAACCAACTTTGGTTCAACGGTTCAATGGTTCAATCAACTCATTCTTCATTATTTGGCTAAGTATTTTTGATATTTTGCACCAAGCACATTGAACCAACTTGGTCGTTGAACCCATTCAACCTTTGAACCAAAGTGGTTCAAAGTTTAATGGTTCAAGCCTTTATTCTTTATCATTTGCCGATTGAACTCTTTTGATTGAACCAAGGTGCTAAACCAATCTTGGAAATGACTAAGTGTTAGAAACTTGTTCTTTTGACTGAACTCACCTATAGAATCTTTTTAACCTATTGAACCTATGAATCCCTTTATGAAAAAAGCTTAAAAATGAGGAATTTGAAAGCTCAGAACAAATTTTGAGAAGGGAAGAGAGAAATATTGGTCTGTGCAAGGCCAAAATAGTCTGTAAGTTGTCCCAAAAATGAGTGAGATTTTTTGAGGACAACACATCTCATATGTCTCCTCCTTAGCATAGGTTGTTTGGTCCTTTTCTTGATGTCTACGTAGCTGTTGATTTTGCCTTTACTTCATGGAAGAAAAATAGGTCGCATCCTTGATTTGTTGTGCTTAGATGACCACTTGATCAACTGTTTCACCTACTAGAAATAACTCCCTTGTAGATATTTCTAATCTTTTTGTATTATTCTCTCTTCCCTATAACAATTTGAGCTCTCGAGCTCTCTCTTCAGCTGGTCACTTGGTTTAATTTTCAAGTTCCGCGCTATATTTGAAATTTAATAGATATTCCCTTACCTTAAATTTGACATCCATGAGGATGTCAATGGTCATTGTTTTATTGAACCATGTTGAACCATGAACCTTTGAACCTATGAAAGTTCATTGGTTCAATGGTTCAACGGTTCAGGTGGTCTTTATCGATTCCCTGGTTCCATCTTCTTTGCTCTTTGGTTGAACCATCCCTTTGAACTGGTCTCTGGAATCATCCGTGTTTTTTCTTTTCTTGGGGCTTGTCATTGAACCATTAAACCTATGAACCATTGAACTTTTAACTCTTTTGGTTCAAGGTTCAATTGGTTCATTGGTTCATTATTTGTCTTAGTGCTTCTTTTACTTTTCTAAGTCCCTTTGAAGCCTTGAAATGTTGAACCTTTGAACTCTTGAACCCGTTGAATTATTTGGTTTAAGGTTCAACGGTTCAATCCTTGTTCTTTGAAGTCTCCTTTTCATCTAAGTCTTTTTGAAGCTTTTCCTTCATCTTTATCAAGCCTTTGGAACACCCCAAAGGGAAGGTGTCCCTTTAGGTTTTGAGAAAGGTCCTTTTTGTGGGTGTCGAGAGCCCCCCGCAAGGGTACCTACCCTTTTTGTTATTGTGAAGTTGTAAGAGGATAATGGGTGTCTAAAAATGGTCTTGGTTTATTTGGATCCTATGTATATTCTCTAAACCTATAAGATTTGTCTTTGATAAGGGCTACTAGAGAATAGTGTTAAAGAAGAAACTTGTAACTTTTTTTAGTTAACTCTTTCCCTCTACATCATAATGCAAGATAATTATATTTTAAAAGTAACACAAGATTCTATTCTGATTCATTTTCAATGTCATGAGCAATATAGCTATTATAACCATCACTTATATTGATTACCTAGTGCTTGAACAATATTCCAGTGTAGACTCCTCTTACCAATATTATGGTTTTGTGAACCATTTTAAAAATTTACTTGTTATATATAACTTACACACCCACATCATTCATCTTGATTACAAAAATTATATTTCTAACCAGACCTATAATGTGCATAATAATAGAGAAGGCTTAACCCTTATATATTTGAACATCAACCTACTATCTATCAACCTATGATCTTGTAGCTTGAGTTGTATCCTAACAATACATCACCTCCAATTATATTTCATATTTATATAACCACTCCCTATACGATTCATAGGAAAAGAGGCACCCAATTTAATCAACCATGCATCATGGCATGCATGTGAGCTTGACACTACCAATAATAGATCCCCCAAGGCTTCACTATAGTTCTTTGCTTCTACAAAATGATAATTTTTAGATGAATTACACTTTTAAACCTTTTTATATTTTCAATCCTTTTTAAAATATCTCATTTTACCATAGTTCCAACATTTCCTCTTGGCTATATTGTAGCCTTATACTTACCTCTAGAATTGATCATTCTTACTTATTTTTATTTCTCTCTTGTTAATGACCTCTTACAAAAAATTATCCTTTATTTGATAATCCCTAAAAAATTTTAACTTAATTTCTTCTAATAATAAGGCTACTACTACATCTTCAACTTTTAATTTCAATGTAGTACTAGTGATTGTGATAAGTAGATTATCCCAAGAGTCGAGTAAAAAAAAGTACACTAATATAAAAAAGTACACTATTACACATTTATTATTCATCCATATTAATTTATATAAAAAGGAGTTGATTTTCCACAATACTTAAGGAATTTAGATGTTCTTACATTGAGTCACCATCATTCATTTTTAATATGTTCACTAGAGACTTTATTTGATACACGTCCCCAACTTTTCCCATAGTTCCTGACTAGTTATTTTTGTTGATACATACAAAAAAACTAAATATAATAGACATAATATAATTGAAATCTTCACCTTATTATTAATATTTACCCAATATTCTACCTTCATACCCACCTGTTGCTCTCTTATTCAACAAGCCATTGATCTTTATTCATAATAAGATCTTCCATGTTGAGATTCCACAACTATTGGACCCTAATTTTTATAAGTATTAAAGAATGAATTTTTAAAGATGGCATGGCATAAGGCATGCAATAATTTTTATAAATTCAAAAAATAATAAGTCTGATAATGTGCTTACGAAGCATAATAATGAGTTTGCATAAATGTACCTAAAGACCTGGGAGTACTAAACATAATATTTACTAAGTATTACAGTGTGCATATGGAAACATATAAAAAGGAGAACCAAGATTAATAAGGAGGTTTAGAATATCCCATAGTTTGATAAAATTGATTATAGGCTAGCTGGTAAAGTGATTCCATCAGAGAAGAACATTAAGATATAGTAGTTTAGGAGTGAATCTTGCATAGATTAGGAATGTTGAGGTATGTTCCTATTTTTGTGTTCAAGACATTAATTTTATAATTGATTTCAAAGGTAAATTTAGTTTCATTTATGTCCCATAAGTGATCTTGTGAAGATACATTGTGTTTTGTGAAACCTAGTCTTGTCTTTGTAAAGGAATGCATAATGAAGCCTAGTGGAGTAAGTTAGTTGAGGCTTGTGAAAATATGTGTGGAAGTATAGTAGCTTGGAATGAGGTTTTTTAGTATGATAATGAGTCTTATAATGCATCTACAATGTAAAAATGGTCACAAAGTGGTATGGTACCTAGTAGGTCTATGTGAATGGACTTGTTCTTGAGCATGGATATGGCATGATGAGGCATCATGATCAAGTTTGGAGGCTTGTGAGATTTTTTAAGCATGGTATGAGGATTTATGACATGGGTATGAGGGGTTTAGAGTTGTGAAAGAGGTTTCAAGGTATATTCAAGGTCTAAAGTGTGACTGGTAGTTCAAGACCTAACATGCAAAGAGACCTAGTGTGGCCTAATGAGGGGTCAAAGTTAGTTTCAAAGGTGATAGATCTCATTTGAGTTTTTACATAGGTTTAATATGTTTTTTAAAGATTTATCATGAATTTTTAGGTCCTGATTTGAAGGAGAAATCATGAAAATGAGTTTGGAAGTCTCATATGTGTGTAGAATGAAGAGATGAAGACCCAATAAGGAAATTTTAATGATTGTTGACACATATGAATATTTAATGGGAAGATAATATCTTTGGGAGATATGTAAAATGGTATTATAAGTGATTTAAAATAATTAGGAGTTGGTTTCATCGATAGAGCTGTATGAACAAATGTTAAGAATGAAAATTGGTCTAAAACCCTCTCAAAACACTCATAATGACCTGATGTTGAATAACTTATTCAAATGTGCTCAAAATGGTATTTTATACCTAGGTAAGTGTTTTTAGGTTGTATTTAAATCCATAAATAATATCTATGTGGCATTTTTTTATTATTATATTGAGTGGATCCTATAGGAAAATGCTTGTTTCTAAAGAAGTTGATATAGAAGATAAAAGATGCATTATACCAAGTATGCAAATGGATGAATGGAGAAGATAGAGACTCATGATTTATGACCATAAAGGTATATAGTAAATTTATATCCTTTGTGTTAACTATTTTTTTCACTCATGTTGACCTATTTATAAACTAGGCTAATGGTGAAACCAGTGAGAAAAACCTATCAGAGTGAGAAGGTGTCTAGGGAAGCCTTAATAGAACCAATTTGTGTGAAATGTATCATGGATTATTTTAATTGGAATTTTAACACTTAACCATGTATTTGGATAGGTTCCTAATAATTTTTAATGGGTGAAAATGTTCTTCACAAGATGACCTATATGGAGAAGATGTGATAGTGAAGGAGTAAGGTTTAAATAATGGTCTAAATGTCTCATATTTTCCATTAGACATATATATATATATATATATATATATATATATATATATATATATATATATATATATATATATATTTATGTTTTTAGATGTTATAAATATGTATAATTATCATAATAATCCATTATTACTTCTTTATTGTGTATACATAGGTGTTGGAATGCATGTTCACCATGACTAGTTCACAAGGCAAAATGACAATTCTATGTGAGCAAGTGAGAGTGATGAGTTAGAGACACTCTACAATTAGATGAATCATCCCATGAATATGATGTTGTTTTTTAGGAAATAAATTATCTATACATGATTTATATAAGGTTTAGAGTCACTTTAATATATTGTAATATGAAATCCAAAATGGCTTTTTTGGTTGTGTAAGGATTGTGAAAAAGAAGTTTAATAGATTAATCTGTAAGACCAATGGTTGACACTATAATTTATGATATATATCTTGTATGTTGTTATAAAATTAACATAATAAATATTAAATTGAATTATAAGTAATGTAAATATCTTTATAGGATTTGAAAATAACATTCTACATGACTGTGTTTTGGAACATTTAGGTAATTCTGAATAGTCATCTAGAAGAGATAGTTTGGGGTGATTTGGATAGACTTGAAGGATATATTGAATATGAATATGTTATATAGGTATAAAATTTTAATTTTAATTTATTTATCTTCATTATAATTCCATGTTCAAGTATGGAGAATCATATTTTCTTAACTATATGCTGACAGTGTTTGGTAGTTCTAAGTAAGCCTTTTGCAAGAGTATTCTTGAGGCCTTTTGGCCTGTGTGGTGAAGACTAAAGCACATGGTGATGTTTTTTAGGTTATGAAGGTTATTTTAATATGATTTAAAGAAATTTTTGTGTGGTATATTTTTTTGTATACTTAAGATATTCAATGTAGACTTTTTCTGTATATGAAGGCTTAATTGTGAGTAGGGCTAATGGCATGGTTCAAGTGGTAAATGGACCTAATAGGTGTTTTTAAGCCTAAAAGATGTTGGATAATGACTATTAATATGTTTCTTGAGGTTTTTCATCCATTTGGTATGCCTTAAAATGTTCCAATGGGTTAAATGGTAATGTGTGGTTGAGATAGACCTAATGCATTAGGTCTATAAGTAGGCTTAAGAAGAGAAGGTGGTCTAAGTGAGTTTGTGAGACCTAATAGTGTGTTTGTGAGACCTAATAGTTTTTATATTTTGATTTATTATTATGTGTAACATGTTATTAAACATATTTTGGGTCTGACCCTAAAATATTAATGTCTTGGCCAACCAAGAGTGTGAGTGTTCTAATGATTGGTCTAAATCCAAGGCATAATAGGCCTATTTAAACTAGTTAAGGAATTAGAGTGAAAACAAATAAAATATTACCTTGAGGAGAAAAATGAGGTATTTAGGACCATCATAATAAGGGATAGGAACTATTATAAACATATAATATAGCTTCTACATATGGATGATAAGGTCAGTTGACCTAATAAGCCTAGTAAGAGGCATGTTTGAGTGAAGAAGCCTAGAAAGCTTTTTTGAGAGGGGTAGAAGGTTGAGAAGATATGAATGAGTTTATTATATATTTATATTCATTATATATGTGTTACTAATGTATGATAGTAAGTGGAATCTAGATAAAGAATATAGAAATCCAAAGAAGAGGTCACTATCCATTGATTGAGCAACAAGGTGCTGAAAAGGTGATCAAGTTGATCTTGGTTGAGTTAGTACTTAGTCAAGAGGGATTAGAAAATACCTTATAGGTTGGTTCTTTAAAAAGTTTCATTGAAGTGGCTAACTTTGTGTTGAGTCATTTAGGGGGTCGGTTCCTCCTTGCAAGTTGGATCTTGCTAAATGACTAGTTGAGTTGGTGCTTGATTAGTGAGGGGTTAGTGCTCCTTGTGGGGTTGGTGCCTCGCTAAATTTTTAATCCATTGATTATAAGACTATATTCTAAGTGGTGTGTCAGTGGGTTTTATATCCCATGATGGTTTCCCACATATCTCTTGTGTTCATGTTTTGATAGCTTGCTTCATATTTATGTGATTGCTTCTCTATGCTTTGTTTGATCACTATATTGGTTTGAAAGGTTAATGAATGATATATGGAATTGAAAGTAAATATTTTACACTAATTCACCCCTGGCCCCCCCCCCCCCCCCACTATTTTTGGTTGTGCTTCCAACAAGGAAATTTTCATAATCATTATATTTTATGTAAGAAGTGACAACTAAAATTTATAGAAGTTTATTGCATACATATTAAAGATGAAGTATAACTATAAGGTGGAGCTTGAACTCCATAAAATATCATCTTGCCTCTTTAGCTAAGTATAGTTGTTAGAATGGGTATCACTATGTTATTCGATCATTGAGGCACTATCACTTATATTTTTAATGCTATGATGTCATGTATTAAAACCTTGGGTGTATTATGAAATACCTAGGTTATTCATGTAATCTATGAATTTAATTAAAGAAATATCAACCTTTAATTCTAATATTTATTGCGTCCATGTGTTATCTTAGATAGTCAAGTGTGATGACTATTCTATTAGTTACATGATAATTATGTATGGTTGATTTTTTTTATGATGTGCACCATGTCATATTTAAGTGTTAGTTTTCACCCATATCTAGATAACTAGTGAATGTCATCTTTGTGTAACTAACCAAACTAGAACTCGATATATTATATCTATACCTCAATGAGCATGTTAGTTCCCATGGTAATATGTTGGAATGAAAAAGTGTTAAATGTTTGGGTAAGTCCTAGTGGTAAAAAAGTCATGAAGTGCACAAGACAACCCAAAAAAAATTGATTCAATTGCCAAGACTCAGTTGAATGAGTTATTGAGATAGTGAGTAGAGATGATCTCAAAAATATCATTAGAGAATATTGAATAGTGGTTGGATGACATAGAGTGTGAATTTTCATTGCATCATCCAAGCCTTGGAAATCATAATCCTAAAGAGTGGGTGAATGAGAACTAGTATGATCCTATTTACGAGGTATTACGCTATGAGTTTTTAAGACATCTACATGCACTGGTGCCTATGTTATGGGAAACACTAAAAACTATGGATACAAGTAGCCTTGGAGAAATGAGTGTATCAAGAAATTGATATATTCTAAAACCATGTGGATGAGAGTAGTTGATGTGTTGTGGTGATACATATTGAATAGTTTCTTATTGGATTTTTCAGTATCTACCTATTCCTTTCTAGAAGAAGCTAAGCATAAATTTTTATGTGAATAAAGGGGTTCTTACATATCTCAATTATTTTTAGAAATTAAGAAACTAATAGTTGATTATGGAATTGAGAACCAAATAAATTTATTTCATACATGAGCTAGGTGGATGGTAGAAGGTGAAGGGTGGGAATAGTTCACATATGTTGTAAAGGAGAGAGTTGGTAAACTTTAGAATGGATAACCTAGATTACCATGAACTCAAACAACACAAGTATAATGAGGCTAAAAAAAAAGTGATCATCACCAAGGACCCTTGAGAGAGGGAGTGAGGATACATGCTTCATTTAAAGTGAGCATATACCTATGAGCAAGCAATTTTTTTTTAAGGAGTAGTTAAATAAAGTTAGATCCCACCCAAGGTTTGCCCAAAGTGTAAGCTTGTGCATTTCTATAATATAAAAATATTTGTGAAGATCATGTGGAATTGTATCTAATTGGAGATTTCAAGATACAAGAAGGATAAAAGAGAATTATACAATAAATAATATCTTATAAGCATTTAGGAATTATTTTGACAAAGCCTATACAAAGTAATATCCCATCTATGTTTGGAATACCACTAGTAGGGGTGGTAATCCACTTGCTCATAATATCAGTAACACCTCAATCAAAAAAATGACCATTAGGGGTGTAACAATAAACCAATACATCTATCCAGTTGCACTAGAATCTATTAATGGCATGGGAACAATAATGCCTATATAAGGTGTAAATATGATGAGTTCAAGAGAAGGAAACATAGGAGGTGGATAAAATTAAAGTCATAAATCAATGTCATGTGTTAGTTACAATAGTGGTACTATTAGTGTAACCAATCTTTCCTTAGCAAGTCATTTACAAGAGACCATTGAGGCTTCCAAAATACATGGGAGTTAAGAATGTTGTGGAGCACGTGAATAAGTATGAACTCATATGGTGAGCTAAGGGTATTAATACACAAAATATGAAAGTGATCTAGTTTAATACAATGATTTTGGATCATGTTTATAATTTATATTACAAGTATGACCTAAATCAGGGCATCATAGGCTGTGACAATCGATGGCAACATTTTTATAAGAATTCAATATTCCAAAATTTGAATGGTAAGTTATTTATGATATAAAGGAAATAAAAAAGGATTTGGTTGAGATAATACATGCCTATGACATGAGATTCAAGATGTCAATCCCAAATCTCTCTTTTTAGATTCATCCAATACAACATGCACAATAATTTATGGGAGGACTATTATTGCCTTTCAAGTGCACATTGTCAATGAATACTTTTATGGATCCAAATAAGGCATTTGAGAAATCAATAAGAGCCAAGGTTATGGGTAGCATGGACACACAAGTTAGTCCATTTATGGAGTTATATATTGCCTTGATGGCCTCACAATTGAAAAAATCCACTACCAATAGTGCACATGAAATACAAAATGGCTTATGGTGCATTGAATATGAATTAGAAAGGCATATTAATAAAAATTTCCATAAGAATAACATCCAAAAACTTGTTTCATATTGTGATATTTGTCATGAAGGCATGATGTGCACAATTTTCCCTTGATTCAATGGGTGACGTAAACAAAGGTCTCATTGTATTGAAAATTTTGAGAGGCATCCATCCACAACACTAAGGATTGTTATGTGATTGATGAAATTCATGAGGCACATGAAATAGGATCAAAAAAACCAAAAAATGGTACTTTAAACCAAGGCCAAGGGAAATATGGTGGATAATAACCATACCATGAAAATGGTGATGTATGCAAATGTAAATGATGCCTATTATGTGCTTGTTATAAGTTTGGCTCTCCAATACATTATCAAAGAGATTACTTGAAGTTTCCCACTTACAGTTACTATCATGATGAGCACTACCTAGAATAATGCTTTGACCTCTATGCAAAGTTCACATAAAAGGATAAGTTGGATAAATGGGTACGAATGATCATCATTATATGATTAGTGGGTAAATAGATTCCAAAGGAGTAAGGTTTTAAAACACAAGAACTGTCAGGGGATCTGTAGCTCTACCAATTAGAGCACAATTGATTACTATCTTATATGCAATTAAACACAGAATTATACCAGAATGATAAAGTAGCTAGAAGCATGAGACAACAAAGAATTTGAGAGACAATACACACTCTTTGTATTAGATACTACTAGAAGAAAATACAATAAGGAAGATGCCACTTCTTCCTCCACCTCAAAGGCTTGCCACACCTCAAGACCTTCTTCCCTCTCTCTCTTGCTCAACACAACAACTCTAAAGCCTGAGTTGCTATCCCTCCTTGAATGCTTCAGCTGATCTCCTTGACCTTACACCTGTAGATCTCCTTGACCTTGCTAGCTTCAATGCCTTTACTTGCCTTATAATTAATTTACAATACATGCCTTATGGGTCTATAAATAAGATCCCATGCTTACAAAAATAGAAGTCTAACTACTAAAATAAGACACACAGCCTGCGACTTAAATTAGCCCCTTAGCATGCAAACACTCGGTTCAACTAACTGACTGTTCGTCAACAACAGTTCCAAAAATACACAGGCGACCGATGCCGGCCCCTGCTGGTCTAGTGCTGCCGATGTCGGCCGACTTCCTGCCGTCGCCGGTCCCCTTCTCCACTGCACTTGATCGACATCGGTCATATTGCCGATGCCGGTGGCTCTGGTTCTTCAGCATCCTTCCTTCTAGTGTCTACAAACAGTTGAAGCATTTAGCTCCACACCACAACAAGAACCAGGGTGAATATTACAATGTTTTGTGGTGCCATTATCCAACCTGAAGAAACACTAACTAAGAAGGATCAACTAGGGTATGAACCCCAAATGGAATATAAGGTTCACTACATAAATCCTTCCACCACATACCCTGATGGATTACACCAAAAAGAGATATTATAAGAGGTAATGGAATCAATCTTAAACCTATATAGCTAGCTTAAATATGCTCAATATTTGGAAGCAAAGGCTAAGGAATCACTCCACAAGAACACTAAAGAGGTAGTGATATAGAATGACCTATCCAAGATCATGACCCTATTATGCTTAGATGGACTACTTCCCATGATAATGAAATGGTTACATCAAACCTATGCCATGCCTAATATGAGAATGTGAAGTCAATAATGCTCAAAATACCAGATATGATCAAGATTTTCTAATTTATGTAATAATATATGGATAGTCATTATGTGATATCCTCATCAACATTGGTGTCAAGGTCAACACATTAATGCAAGAAAACTAGAACAATATGGGAAACCTTATGTTGAGACCCTCTCCTCACATTTTCAAATGGAAAATAAGACACATGCATAACCTTTCAAAATATTGAAGAACATTTGTGTTGATGTAATGGGGTTGAATTTTCATGCATATTTAAAATTGATCGAGTACATTTAAGTTGACAACTATTTATTGTTTCATGGAAGACCATGTTTCCATGCTAATAATTCAAAAATGTGCTTCAATAAACACATGAGTTTTGAGAATGAGGAATAACATAGTCATTCACATTGATAACAACTATGGAGATAACAACTATGGACTTGCATATTGTAAAAGTGTATAATTATATAAGATACTCAACCATATATACACCATCATTGAAAAAGTGCTAAATATCTAGATGCACATAACAAAGATGTTTTGAGTTGGGCCAATGTCAATTCAATCTCAAACACTATTAGTGTCACTTGTGACTAATGAGTGCAATAATATTATGAGGTTATAGGGAGATAGTGTTGTGCCTCAAGTTCACATTAGAGAAAATTTATGGTAGAATATGATGTATGAGACACCAGGATCGAGTCCAATTAAAATGTAAGAACCAAGGATTTCATTTTTCACACAACATGCAAGATAAAATGGTTGTACTACCACAGTTAATGTAAGCATGTTTCTCTACCAAATTATGAAGGATCCAAGGATGTGAATACCTTTTTGGAAGTATGAAAGCATGTTTTCCTAAGGAGGAAGAGTGACTGAGCATTCTAATATACACCTTGAGGAGTATTTCTACACTTTGGTGGGTTAAACACAAACCAACCTACCCAAAGAAGCCATACCAACTATCAAATAATCCATAACCACTCTATTTAAATGAATAAATAATAGATGGGGACTACAGAGTTGTAGTGGGCACTCCTCCCATAAAATACATCTTTAATGATCCAAAGAGGCATGAACAAGGAGAACGTATTGGCTTCCCTAAAGGTTATGGGTTCATGCATTTCATCAAAAATTGAAGACTTGTGCACGTGTGTGGTATGTTATTTATGAAGTGTGTTATGAAACTAATAAATAAAGGGATGTTTAAGTTGCCTTTGTTCATACTTTTTCATTCTCTTCACCTATACTTGAGCTTTAGCAACCCTCATTGTGGGTGTGTCAAGCCATATTCTATGACAAAGCCATAATGGAGTAGTGGGTAAGGAAACTACATAGTGAGAAAGGTCCTATCATAGTGATTTTTTTTAATAATGAACCATAAATATAAATTATAACAAAGAATATGATGAAGTATGGTTGAATCACAGTTAGTACTACAAGTGAAGAAAATAAAAGGTGATACGTAAAGTTGATGAACCATATCCTAAGGATGTCATAGACCACTCGAAGGCCAAAAAATCCTATGGAGAGTTAAAATTAGTGGATTCACAAAGTGACATGGATATGTACTATTATGAGCCACTCAAGACTACTAAAGTCAATATCAAGACAAAAGAAGAACCAAAGATTGTCACTATGGGTGATTACTAGTTAAATGAGGAGTTAGATCGAATCATTAAGCTATTGCACTAATATAAAAACATCTTTCTAGGAAGATAAAATGAAATTAAGGGTGTGCATCCCTCTTTGTGGAAAATGTAGATCAAGCTTGTTAATGGCACATGACCAGTGAAGAAGAGACCCTATATAATAAACCCCAACTTGTGCACAAAAATTAAGGAAGTAATAGATAACATGTTGGTTGCAAGTGTCATATATATGGTTGAGTAATATGAGTGGATAAGTCCCATGTTTATAATAATTTAATAAGGATGGGCACATTTAGATAAGTATTGATATTCAATTTCCTAATTCCACAAGTGTCATGAACTATTTCTAACTTCATTCACTGAGGAGGTTATAAAAGTAGTGGAGGGATGTGAATTAGATACTTTCACACCATCAAGTGTAGTTTGAGGAAGATGATAAGCTAAAAATAATAATCATGATGAAATGGGGATCATTTACATACAATTTTATACATTTTGGTTTTAAGAATTTTCTAATGGTATTCTCACACGCCATTATGGTCACATTCAAATATTTCATCCACCATTTCCTCTAATTATACTTAGATGATTTGACAATCTATAGGTTGGTCAAGGATCACCATGATAATTTCCTCCTAATGTTTTATAAATATCTACAATTTTATATCTCATTGAATCTGAATAAATGCATATTTATGACACCTTTTAGGACCTTACTTGGCCATTTTATCTACAAATAAGGCATGTTAGTTGACCCAACCAAGGTAGCCATTATATTACAACTAGAAGTTATAACCACATAAAATGATGTACATGATTTTACTTATCATACAAGTTACTATTGCAAGTTCATTAAGAACTATATAAAAATTATAATTCCCCTGGAATCACTTTTGTGCAAGGATAGTGCATTACTTAGATGGAAGAATAGTAAGAGGAATTTGACATACTAAAATATAAACTTGCAAGTGAACCAATTCTATAATTTCAAAAATGGAATACTTCATTCCATGTCCACGTTGATGTATAAGCAATAAATATCAATACCATTTGGCACAACCAAGGGATGATAGGGTGGATCATCCTATTTAATTTTCAAGTTAGAAACTTGCCTCAGTGGAGTAGAACTACACAATAACCTAGCATGAAGTTCTCTCTATGGTATATGATGTCATAATTTTTTCCAATATTTACTTGCCACACCATTGGGGTTTTTCACAAACCATAAAGCACTCGATTATCTTGTTAATAAGCTTATCTTCCATAAAATAATTTGTATGTGGATCATTATATTATAAGAAGTTAAATTTTTAGTTGTATTCAGACTAAGAAAACTAACTTTTGGACCTAATAATTTATCTTGAATCACTTATAGAGAGGACACATAAAATAAAGAGTATGGCATGTCATATGCCTAATTATATAAAGGGTAGTGTGTCCTAGAATACCTTAAAGATATAACAATTTTTTTCACATCATACATAGTTGACATCAAAATCAAATAAGCCATTGGTGGTTCACATTGCTCCTTATCAAGTCATTGAAGGAGAATGGTACAAGATGGGGTGAAATGAGGTTTTATGCATGTGCATAATGGAGCATGAGTGTGTATAATTTTTTTTATAAGCCATGAGGAATTAGTAAGTGGCCACTATGTAAGAGAGTCTATTGTATCCAAAATCCTATTTTTGTGTTTATGGTGGTTGACACTAATCAAGGATGCAAATAATTACTTACATAAATGTGATGTATGTCATAGAAGCAATAAACCCAACCATAGGTATGCAATTCCATTGATTCCTACCACTTATTAGACCCATCTAGAAATTAGGCCATAGACTTTGTCAGACCTATATCCCCATCCATGTGTAGGATAGTGATACGTTATATTACCACTGCCATAAACTATCTAACGTGATGATGAAAATAATGCCAACAAAAAAATATATTTTAGCCACAACAACAAACCTACTTTAAGATAATATTATTAATAGATATGGGTTCTTGTTGAGTACAAAAGTGATCAAGGAACACATTTTATGAATTATGTAGTCCACATTTTGTTTTAAAAATTCATTTAGTATGGTAGGGCACCAAAAAACAATATCCTACCACCCTCATGCAAGTGGAACTGTTGAATCTTTCAATAAATTCCTTTATTTAAACATAAAAAAAAATTTACTATGTGGGATAGAAGTACTAGGATGTCAAAGTTTTTATAGATTGTGGGTATATAGGACCACTTATAATAACTTGAACAAATCTACATCCTCTCCATTGGTATTTGGAATGGAATTAGTTTTACTAGTGGAATTATTAGTACCCTCTTTGTGTATTGATTGCATCAAGTAAATGAATGACAAAAAAATCTCTTAACACATGATTGGAGGAGCTTATGAAGATAAGTGAAATGGGCATTGTAGATCATTGGCTCTAAGGTATCTAAAAGTGATCCAAAAATGGTAGTGTTGTCATTCAATCTTGTACCCTATAGATGGTTGTTCAATCCTACTCTAGATTGAGTAAAACATTAGATTACATCTAGGCCTATGGGTTTCTTATAGCAGAGGTAAACTTCTAGGTTTAAGGGCTAACTCCATAGATTATACTTTAATTGATTATCACCTACACTACTTAATTTCTTGGATGAAAAGGGGTAGAAGAAACATGAAAATTAATCTATGTTATTGAGGTGATACACCAAAATTATCTCCACTAGACTACCATACACTTACACTATGAAACATGACTCACAATACTAGTCTCAACATCTTATATTGATCTAACATCAGTATTTCAAACATGGAGGTGATATGCATTTTACTACTCAAGGTGAGTGAAAAAAAGGTCATATTATAGATACTAATGCTACTTATTACACTTAAAGATAGACAAATACACTAGATACACTTCATGTGACTTGTTAGAGGGAGAACTACTTGAATCAAACATGGAAGAGTAAAGAGAAAGCAAGGATATATACTTATCACTAGACACTTCACTATGAACCACTTAACACACTTAGATCAAGAAGCTCGTAAAATAAAAACTAGATTTAAAATCTTTATTTTAGATATATATATATATATATATATATAGTATTTAAACCAGTAGGGCTTCACCATACTAGGTATGGATTCTATTACAAAAGCCAAAATTTCTTGCATTTATATAGCATAGGATAAGAGAGAGAAGAAGAGAATTGCAAAGGTGACAAGGTTAAGTGTCAAGCTATGAGAACTAGTTACATTGAAGGAGAATGAATTAGAAAAGAGGTAAATAATCTATCATGGACATGTTTCCACTTGAAGTTCATCAATCTTCTTCAAGTTGGCATAGAGAGCTTAATTATCATTCTTGAAACTACCTTCATGATGAAGCATCACTTGATCAATTGAAACTAAAATAGGAAGTCTTGATACATATACACTATATTAGGGAGGTTTTAAGAAAGATATTATAGTCATCAAATACCTCCCTAACTGATATCCTTCCTCTTGACACTTGTATTCACTACTTACAATGACTTACTAGCCTTCTAGGCCTAGACCTTCACATTTGTCATCAAGGTGACCTGTAGTTACTCAAGGAAATATATGGAAGATGTGTTAGGACACATTTTCATATCCCCTTTTTCTTCTACTCCATGATTTAGACCTTAAAGATCCAAAAATAGACCCTTCATCTTCTCACTAGGTAGTCACTTCTCATTTTCACTATCTATCCAAGAGTACCTGTAGTGAACCATGTAGTATAGGAGTTTTTATGATTATCTATGGTGATAAATGAATATAGGTAGTTATAATAAGTCCCTATTGACCTCCTTCAATGACCTTCATCTACAAATTTTCCTCTGTACCTGTAAAACACAATAAAAATTATAAGAAAATCATATTTTACCCTATCTATACAAGTGATGGTATGACCAAAGTGGATGTCATAGAGTTTGGCAGAGTGATAGACATGTTACAAAAAATTTCATGGCCATTTGAGCCCTCTTGAATTTATATCCAATGATATTTTCTCCATCAGGTTCTAGATAGGGTTTTAGGAAGTTTTGGTTCTTAGTGATAGTTTATAAAGGTTAGACTTCCAACCTTAGAAATAATTCCACAAATTTTGATTTGATGACCTTCCTCAACTACCCCTATCTCATTGAGGCACCATGCAATGTGTCTGTATAAGTATGAGCATTTGAAAGTGGCCTTTAAAGCTTTCTTTTGCATCTTGGGTACCCCTAAGATGGTTTTACATCAAATTGACCACTTTATGTTATTAATATATAAAATTATGGTTCTTGGAGACACTATACCTTCCCTTGAAGCTTATATAATGGTTTTTAAGGATCTCATGGTCTTGATAATCAAGTTAGGCACCCTGAGTGTTTATGTCTAGTTCTAGGCCTAATAGGCTTAACTGTGTCTCTATGCTTATGACCACCTCTACACATTCATGATGACTTTATGTGTTTATAAACATTTTTTTATGTTCAAATATACCTTCCATATAATTATATGGTGTTTTAAGACTTTCCATCACATTTTCTTACCATTCACACACCAAGCCTACAATTTTATGACTCCTAGATTGCCCTCTATCTGACATAAAATAGAGGGAATATCCCCTACGTATTTGGTCAAAATGATACCATGGGAGGATAAAATATGTCTTTATAACCTTATTTAAAAATTTAAAAATCTAGACCAGCTCTACAGATCTCTCAACACTCCAAAACCTAAAACTAGCCTCTTAATCCTAGTGATTATTTGTAGGGTCTAGAACCTCAGGATAAGTGAAAAGTTATAACTTGTCCTTGATATATTTAATTTTTATAAGAACAAATTATATTTAAATTACAACTATGAGAGTGGTATCCATCATGTTTATTCATCATACACCTCTGCTAACTTTCTAAATTGCCTCTCTCTACTAGCATGAGCTAGTATGTGACTATAACAAACTATAGACACTCATCTCAAGAAAATGGGATTCTTGTAGGTGTTCATTAGGGCTTGAGTATTGTGTTTATCTCTCATAGTTTCATGATAAATTCATTAGGTCATATCAAACCAAATAAAGTAACTATGCCTACATGCCATGCTTCCTATCTCCCATCATCAACACATTGTAGGTCTGCAATCAAATTATGGATATTATTTAAGGAATATGAGACCTATAGGCAATCATATGCATGAATTTCCTTAAATATTTGTTTTTATTCTAGTAATTAGATATCATTCCACACATGATTGAGCTCATTTCATACCTATAAACCATGTAGCCATTCCACTATAGGTCACTGTTGTGTTGTAAGATCATTTTAGCTTAATACACTATAGATTTCACTGATTATTTTCAATGTGAATTAGACTAGGTTGAAACCACTTAACATCACCTTATTTTGATCAAACAAATTTCTCTTTATTTCAAGACATTATTTCTAGGCCTGAGATACATGAGAGAAACCATTAGACCTATCTATACCTTAAGACACTTCACCATGGGATGACGTAGTGTATGACCAAAACTTGATTCAAAGAAGTTAAGGTAAATGGTCTCAACTACAACTTTCCAAACTTGGGAACAAGGACCTAGGTCTATCTATAATGTAATGGCATTGTCATTGTCACAATGATGCTCTCCATGATCCTAAACCTAATTGAAGGTATCAAATGACTTCAGACACTTCTATCTCAACACTCTTCTATCTCATTTACACTACCCTCAAACCACTGTTGAAGACTATCTATAGTTGAAGACATTATAGGATTACATATGTTTAATTGGTTATCACAACCAATTTCTAACCTTTTGAAAAGGCTCAGTCTTACTGCTTTCACTTTATAATCCTTCCCACCATGTTTGAGTCTTCTTGTCTCATCACCATGACTATTCAAGGCTTAGTTTCACTTGGATGTAGGTTATTATTGTAGGGATATCTTGAATATATTCAATTCAAAAATTCCATCTCTAACATGTACCTGATATATGGGACATTGTATATTCTTTTGAAACACTTGTCCTCTTTTATAAACTGTACAAGTTCATTTAATGACCCTAAAATTGGCCTATAATGACATATGACTAATCCTAGACAAAAATGACAAAGATGAAACAGATATTTGACCTCATTAAATACCATGGGACACATTTTAGACCCTAGCATACCCTATGATAATTTTGAACTACATAGGGGGTTAACTTCATTTGATTTGGGGTCAAATTAGTCAATAGGTAGTTTATGCACAAGCTCACTAAAACGCCAATTTCTAGATACTTTAATGGTTTTCTCAATTTCTCATCTATTTTATGTTAAAATTGGCTTAAAAAATTAAAATTTAGTATTTAAAAACTCAAATTAAAAAAATTACTAAAGAACAGAGACAATCCACAAACCGAGTTGATAATGAAGTTCACCAAAATTAGGCTACATCTCTATATCTACTCAAAGGTTGATCCAATTGATTAAAATGATATAAAAATATTATTTATTACATAAAATATTCCCAATAAGGGGCTCTTCATCTGTAAACAAGTGTTTAATGTCCTCTATAAATTCTAGTTCTATCTCAGGCTCTAGCTCTTCTACACTATCTCTTGTTTGTCTCTCCCAAATTAAGGGCTACACATGTTTATTGTAATGTCACTCAGAGGTCTATGTAATGGATTTTGGTCTTAATTTTTTATCTCCTAATAAGGTGATAAAATTTACATCAAATTTCTCTAACAATTTTGTGCATTGGTCTCTTGGACTTCAAGGTGTTGCTCCTGTAATATCAGATGTACAAACTTTGTTTTCTCCTCTTGTTCTTCTTTACAAGGCCTTAAAGCTTACAAGATTTATTCTCTTGTTCTTATTTATAAGGGATTAAAGCTTACAATATTTCTTCTCTTATTCTTATTTATAAGGGCTTACAATCTTTCTTCTCTTGTTCTTATTTACAAGGGCTTAAAGCTTACAAGATTTCCTTAAAGCTTACAAGATTTCTTCTGTTGTTATTATTTACAAGGGCTTTAAGCTTACAATATTTATTTTCTTGTCTTTAATTACAATATTAAGCCTTTTATATTGTTTCCAATTCCATTGATTTATTTTTTAAAGCCTTATCCCTTTTGCATAGGGTTAGGGATTCAAATCCCTTTGGAAAATGCCTCATATCATTTGTTTTTATCAAGAAATCCAAAAATTAATGGATAAATACAAAGTCTTGAATTTTGTTTGATAAATATGGCATAGCTTATTTTTGGGCCTTAAAAATAGTTTGAGTGGGGTGAGGAGGTCAAGCTTCACTCCAACTCCCATACATTAGCTTATGAGGAGGCTCTTTTGACACTTTTTATAATGTTTTATCCCCCTTTGGTGGGGATAATAATCAAAAGTTATTTAAGAGACAAACTTCATTCCTTGTAACATGGTCAAAAGACCATGTATTGTATGGAAATTGTCTTGGAACTCATAGCACTTGGTAGATATTTTTGAATGCCATGTTGAATCTATGATTGGTCCACATGTTATGTCACACATGGTCAGTCAACTAATGATGCCATTACTATGTTATATTTTTCCTATTTGTTGCCACTTTCAATAGGCCATAAATTTTTCATACAATGTCCATTTAACCCCATTCAAGTTGTGTTGGAAATATATTGATGAGCTCTTTGATGTGCATATAATTTTAGGAATATTTGAGACAATCTAATTTGGTCACTATTGGATATCCCCATGGATCACTCCTCCCCACTAAAAAGCTTTTGGACCACCAAAAGTTTTATTCATCCCTCTTTATTTTGTCAAGAACATCTTCCTAAAACTCATCAATTAATTCATGATAAAAATCAATAGAAGTAACTATTTTAACCTTGATTCATGATCATAGGAGGCTAAATTTGTTTCTCTCTTGGAGGCTAACTATCCAAACTAATACCTACAAAACCAAGTTACAAAGAGAGTTCATGACTCTCTCTCATCTCTACCAAATGACCTTCTGTACTCTTGGTGTCTTGGTATTCTTATTGGTAAATTATTTTAGCTACTTTAATGCACTACTTTTAGGCTAAGGTGAATCTCTCCCATTAAGAGATGTTTTTTACATTCTACTTGTTGCTCAACATTCTCAACAAGGATATAAAAATATATTGCATAATAAGTAAGTGGTGTTATAACAGGTCACCACTTGTATAATTTTACCTTCTTGGGGTATTACAATTGAAACATACATGGATTATAAACATAATTCCATTTACAAACATTTCCCAATTTGGGTCTTTACAATATGTACACATAAATAATTACACATACATTGAAAGAACATTTTTCAATGAAATAAAATGAATGCCAACATGCATCCATAAAATAAAAATGTTCTTATTAAGTGATACTCACCATGGAATCACTTATCATGTTGATTTCATGCCTTTTTGTCTCCCTTTTAAAGACCACTTTAACTTACTAACATGTCTCTCTATTGTTGGCATAACCAAAAACTGACTTGGAGAACCTTTGTTTGGAGTTCTCTCTCAATGGAGTGTATCCTTACCCATCTTGCCAAAGTTTACAAGATATGGTAAGAAAAAAATTCTAACATGAATGGTAACATGAACATGATAATACAAAATAAATTGATACAACCTCTTATAATGGGTTGCTCATAATGTGCTTTTTAACTTGAATGACTTCTCCATATTCACCTTTAATGGGTGATCTACCTGCAGACTTGATCATACTAATGGGGTTAGTTTCCTTCATGATTATTCAAGAATGGAAACCCAAAAAATGATATGGAAGTGCTACCTAAGAATGCTAAACTAAACTCAACTATGCAAATATATATTATCCATGAAACCAAATAATCTCTTACTGATCCATTATGATAGATGCTCCTCTTTGGTTTATTCCCTCTTGATGGGATATTTTATGGATAGGTGGTATTTTTCATGGGTTGCCTCTTGGACTGTTGGTGCTTGACTTAATATTTAATGTGCTACCTCTTGCTTTGTATATGTTTGAACAACCTCCTTACGTATAGGTTCTTGTACAACTTCATTCTTACATGGTTCATTGCAAGTATTTGGATAAAGTTTTGGATGACATTTCCAACAATTTTCAACCCAATGGCCACTCATATTACAATGAGTGCAATAATTCTTACCCATTTTCTTGGAAAATAAGCCCTTCTTGCCATTCTCCACATTTTGTCTTAGAGAGTGGTATTTACAATGTGTTTCCTTTGTCTTGAAGGGCATAGACTTCCTTTGTATGGAATTTCTCTTCCAACACATGGCCACACAATGGTTATTCATTCCAAAAAAATAACATGGATATGCATACCAAATTGTTTGTGTTTCAAAGCCATTATTTTCATAATAGAATTAAACATTGGAATACTTATACTTTCCATCCCTTTTAAGGATTTATTTTATGCAATTCTGATGAGGGGAAGATGTGTTACCTCTTCCTTTTGGATATTCATATCTCTTTGGAGTTGCTTTTCATTCTTTCAAATGATTTTCCAATGATGGAAATGTTGTCCATTTCTTTATTCTAGATTGCATTCATTCTCATCATCATGGAGTGACAATGTACCATTTCCTTGTAAGGGATATTTATATAGAGTTATTGGCTTGGGATCTTTCCTTTTAAAAGCTTGTCTTTCTTTAGTTGTCTTGGAGAATTTTCTAACTTCTCCTTTTCCCAAACCTTCATAACAAGTTCTTTCTTCAACTTATATGGGATTAGTCATTCCTTGGACATCGATTCCAAGGCCCTTTCCATCAAAACCTATCTTATTTAACAATTTAGAGGAATACCTTGAGAATGCATCTAAAATTCACCAAAATAAGCCTCTACATCTTTATGGGAAGAGAACATGGTGAATTACTTACTATGTATACCTCAGTCATGGTTATACATCTATGGTACAAGATGGTCTCCTTTGCATGGTAGACTTTACTTTATGCTCCACTCCTTCACCATTCTGGAACTTTTCCAAAATCTCTTACTTGGATTGTAACTCAAGTTGCAACTCCTAAATGATTCCCATGAGACTTTCTCCCTAGAACATCACTTGATCTTGTATCTCTTGTATTTCATCCTCTAAGGTCTGAAATATTTATCTTAATTCAAAATTTTCCTCTTAAATATACCAATTTATGATTTCAATCTTATGAACCCTATCTCTCTTTAGAGCTTTGCCCATTGTTGTAATTTTGTAACCAAGAAACTTGTGCTTCCAAACTATAAATTGAACAAATGGAAGAATACTTATACAAAGAAAAAAAGTGCTAGTAAACCCTTTGGAAAATTGCTCTAATACCCAACTTGATCCAAAAATGGTAGTTTATGCACAAGCTCACTAAAAACCCAATTTTTGGATACTTTAATGAGTTTCTAAATTATTCATAATTTTAAGTAAAAATTGGCTTAAATAATTAAAATTTAGTATTTAAAAACTAAAATTTAAAAATAATTACTGGAGAATAGAGATGATCCAAAAATTGAATTGATAAAAGTGTTCACCCACAATTGGGTTACATCTTTGGGTCTGCTCAAAGGCTTAATCAATCGATCAAAATGATGCAAAAATACAATTTTTTACGTACAATTCTCACAAAAAGGGGCTCTTGATCTGAAAACAAGTATATGGTGTCTTTTAGGAAGTCTAGCTCTGGCTATGGCTCTTTCGTACTATCTATCACTTATCTCTCCCAAATGAGGGGATACATAAGCTCATTGTAATGTCTCATGAGGGTATGTGCCATGGATCTGAGCCTTGTAATTTCTACTCTAGCAAGATAGACATGCAAACTTTATTTGTCTCCTAATAAGAAGCTAAAAGTTCACTGTAATGTTATAGGAAGTCTATGCAATAGGATTTTGGCCTTCAATGTGATACTCCTATAATATCATAGATAAAAAAATTTCTTTCTCCTCTTGTTCTTATTTATAAGGGCTTAAATTTTACAAGTTTTCTTCTCTTGTTCTTCTTTACAAGGGATTAAATCTTAGAAGCCTTCTTCTCTTGTCTTTAATTACAATATTGAACATTTTATAATGTTTCCAAGGACCTTGATTTATGGGTTGAAACCTTATCCCATTTACATAGGGTTAGGGATTTGAATCCCCTTGAAAAATGCCTCATATTCTTTATTTTTAACAAGATATCCCAAAATTAAGGGATAAATTCAAAGCCTTGCATTTATTTTTCCAAATATGGCATAGATTGTTGTTTGGCCTTAAAAATAGGCCAAGTTGGGTGAGGAGGATGATCCCCACTCCAAATCTCAGTCATTAGCTTATGAGGAGGATATTTTTGTAATTTAGATAATGTTTTATCCCACTCTAGTGGGGATAATAATCAAAATTTGTTTAAGAAATAAATTTCATTCCTTGTAACTTGGTCATGAGACCATGTATTATGTGGAACTTGTATCACCTTGTGGAGATTTATGGATGCCACATTTAAAGATATGATTGATCTACATGTTAGGTCATATAGGTATAATCAACTAATGATGTCATCATTGTGTTATTTTCTCCTTGTTTGTTGCCACCTTCAATAGGTCATAACGTTCACATATGATGTTTGTTTAACCCCATTCAAATTATGTTGGAAAGATCTCGATGAGCTCTTTGATGTGTGGGTATTTTTAGAAGGATTTGAGACTATCTAATTTGGTCATTAGTGGAGATCAAAAATACTAGGTAAAAGTCTTGGCATGGTAAACATATTAAGGAGAAAAATTTGTGCAAGGTAAACATAAAAATCTTGGCATTATATGACTCAAAGTATGCTAAATGTTTATGCAAACTCTAGATTCATTAGATGGGGCCTTATGTAATATGTGATATTATATAATCACATTCAAATTTCACACACTATATGGTGAAATTCTCTCCATGAATTCCAATAGGAGTAGGCTCAAGCCTTACCATCTATAACTTGTAACTAAGCCACTAAAAAATAAGGCATATGCCATAGTGTTTTACTTTCATGTTCCTAGGTTTATTTTTTTGTAGTTTAGTTTTATTTTCTAAAAATAATCACAAACTAATTTTTTGCACCATTATGAGTAGTAATAAATGCACACAACCCTACAAGGATAGTCAAATGAGTTGACCAAAAGCTTTCTTTAAAAAAATTATGCCATTTTTCTAGGTGTTTTTAGGAAGGTGTTGTCACATAATTTTGATTGTAAATCTTGTCTCTCTCACATTCAGATTTCAAATATACATAATAATATTTCTAGTAATTTTTTTCAAGTACTATTTTGCATGAATCGAGTCAATATGCTCAAGTAGCATTTGGTTCAATGGTAACCACATGACTCACCATATCTCATTTTACACAATGTTATGATTTATTCATGTGCATATTTACTAAATATATTTGGGAGATACAAAGGTACTCATTGCACCACACAAATGGAAGACAAATCTACATAAACACAATGGCACACTTTATGGTAAAAGAACTTGATGCACTAGAGGACCATGTGTACATTTAGTGTGCATAGGATGGAAAAAGACCAAAAATTTCAAGAATAATGGTAGATGTGTGACAAAATTAGACTAAGTATCAAGATACATGAGGTATGTAAGGCAAAGGAGTGTGAAGGTAAAAAGGGATGCATGTTGTGCCTTAGAATTCAAGGAATAGGTAAAGGCATAGGTTGTGCCCAAGAGGAATCACTCAAATTATGTCATCATAAAAATTTAATGAAAAGGTGTGAATGTGACAATAAGAGCTATTTAATGGTATTAATTTCACCATTAGTGAAATTCAAATGATTATGGTCATTATAAATTTCCATCCACAAATCATTTTCACTACTTTCTATTTTTGAAAAAATGTAGAATTGTAAAGCATGAAATGAATAAATTAAATAATGGAAAATAAAATCAATTTGTGTGCAATAAAATTAAGGTATTTACAACTAGATTTTTCTTAAAAATAGGTTTGTGACATGTGTGAAAGAAGAATTTAAGTGAATAATGTGAGGATGAGATAATTTTTTTTTAAAATTAGTTGTTGGTTACAACAACCACCATTAACAAGTTGTGAAGCTTGAATTTGAAGTGAAAATATAGGGTTACAAGTATAGGAGTTCAACAACATTTCAATATTAGGGGTTTAGGTATAATTGATAGTATAATTTTATGTTAGAGTGGATTTCATATAATAATTCCACTAAATATAAATCAAATTATTATGGCATAGACCGACAAGAGGAGTGAAAATTTTACAGAGCCATCATTAGTTGGCAAAATTTCATCGAGAAAGTATCGAAGGAGGTATAATTTTCAAAAATATAGTATCTTGAGGCATGTTTGTATGGGGAAGATTAGGAATAAAATGTCACAAAATGTAATTTAGATTATTATAACCACCATGGGTATAAAAATGAATAAGATTTAATGGACTCCATAGTGTCCAACGAAAAAGTAGGAGAGGATGGAATTATGCTGTCAAATGTGAAAATATAATTAGCACTTGAGAAGATTGATGTATTATAATTATTTAAAATACCATACTTCATAAAACTATAAATATTAATTAGATTTTATTATTATTTATTAATGATAATATATTCTAATTTTCTAGGTACCATATGAAACTCTCTAAAAATCGCATAAGTATATCCAGCATCTTACCATACTCAAGTGAATACACCAGGGTAGTGATGGAAAATAACCAACTAGTGTAAAGGGTGGATAAATTTCTCAATTATAAAAAAATATAAGTACTATTTCTAATTTAGAATGTTATCTATTGAGCTATAAGGATGGTAGTGTGCTTTGTCAGCTTAAAATTATGCATGGGTGGTACATGAGAAGTATAAGCAAACAATACCTATAAATCACCAACCACATGGGCAAAAATAATTCAAAATTAAATATTTGTAAGTACATGTCTGATGGGATCAAAGAGGGTGTAGAGTAGGCCCATAAAACTAGTGAAACATTTAAATGGGGCATTATTTTAATCTTACTAGTGTTTGATAAAATCAGCATTATTGATGTTGCGACAATATTCTTTGGTTATTCCTAATATGGGATAAGTCATACACCAAGAGGTGAAAAACCATATTTGTGTCAGTTCCTTAAATAAAAATTTCAAGATTAATATGTATATATGTGCCAATAACCTACTAAAAGTCCTCAACAATGAATGGTGTCTACTTTTAGTCTTTAGAAATGAATGGTGTACACCTAGAACCTTACCTAAGGCATACGAGGGTTATGCTAAGTTTATAATGATAAGAAATAATTCACTAAAAAAAACCATTTTGAAAGATAGATATATCTATGATTAGATAAAGTTTTCATGTGCATTTTTTGCATGATATTTTGAAACAGTATTAAGGAGAGTACATAATGCATAGAAGAAGAAGGTTCATAACATAAAAAATGATGGAGACATTCTACTCCATAAATCACTATTAAGATATCAATCCAAGGCAACTTCAAATGATGAAATAAAGTCAAACAATGACTCAACTATGATACACCCCAACCTATAGGAAATATCTTGTGCTAAAATTACTATGAAATATATCCTAAGAGAAGGAAAGGTGTGCACTAATCTCAAAAAAATGAGATTGAAAACAAGATAAATTAGTCACACAAGTTAGAAAACTAGGTTGAGTGGAGAAAAGGGGATGGATGTGGAGGTCCCCAAATTTACAAGTAATAAAACATATCATCCAATGGAACAATCAAGAATACCCAAGGAAAAAAATTCATAATTAAAAAAATATCCATAATAAAAATATGTAGGGTACACAGTATGAGAAGATGATGGGTTTATTTCAAAGAGATGGAAGGTTACAACGAAATATGGAACCCAATAACATGTGCCTAGATAAATATCATCACCTAAACAACCCACAACATCTCCATATCCACCACCTAAAAGACCATTAAAACCTTCAATCTCTCCTCAACAACCCATTCTATCTCCTCCATGAGAACCCACACCTATACCAAGTTAGTAGTCTCAAAATATTCAAATGGGGATAAAATAAAGTAAGGGTAGCATTTGACACCTTCCCAAGGCAAATGACCTAAGTGGAAGAGTAACCATGATGTAGGTTTCAGTGAGTACTCCTTGAATGATATCACGCTTGACTACAAGGAGGAATTTAATGTTGGGAGATCCACAAAAGACATTGTATTGGAAAATGACCCCATTTGGATGAATATAGACATGCATCTACTATATTAAACTTTGAATTCCAGGGAATGAAAGTGATACAAATGGAGTTGGGCTTAGATAGACTGAAGTATGTCCATGCAAAGGACCTAGAGGAATAAGATGGAGAAGAATAAGAATAAGGGAGGGACGAAATGGAGGTGGAAAAAAATTGAGTGAAGAAGAAAAATAAATTAAATAAAAATAAGATAAAGAAGAAGTAATAGGGGAAGAAGATGAAGAGTAAATTAAAGGTGAAACCCATGAAGAACAAAAGTACATAATTTTGGATACTAATTCATAATACTAAGAGCTTAAAAATGAAGAACAAAGGATGGAATAAGATGAAGGGGCAAATTGAATTCCATAGGGAAGGTGAAGCAAAATGTAAATGATGAAAATTTATTTGTTGGGTAAAAAATGCAAGATGATGCCACATCTAACATATGTCATTATTTTTTTACAGTCATCTGGATAAACCATTATTTGAGACCCCTTAAATTTTATGGAAAAGGGTAAACCTTAACACATAATAGTACACTTAGACTCCACAAATGTCTTGGAGGTATAATTTTGTTGTGCACTTATGAAAATGGTTGTATACGTATCATGATATAATGTTGCAAATAATATAGGCATGTAAAGGTATAGAAATCAAATTTAAGTAGTTGAATAAGAGAATGTATAGCTAGAACAAAAGATAATTGTGATAGAATTGAAATCTCTACATATTTTCCAACAAAATTTCATGGAGTGTTTATACATTATATAGGGGGTTAATTTGGAAAATATACATGGCATGGACAAGTTCTGTTTGGTGATAGACTAACTCTTACAATAGACAAGCAAGGGCAAGCACTTAGAGGAAGGACCAAGTAAACTAGAGATAACACATATTAAATTTTTTGGATGTATACAAATCTATGAGGAATCATTAAAAAACTATAGGGTTAAGAGGAAAAGGTTGATAATTATTCTTTAATTTCATGTTATGAACATATATAATTAACACACACTTTCTCGATGAAAAATGGAAGCAGGAGAAACTAGCAACACAAGTTTACACGATAAAGGATAGATATGAGAGAAATAAAATTCTAAAGGATGTAGAAGAGCTAAGAGATTAAAAAATGAAAAGTGAAAAGAATTAGAGGATTTTAAAATCTAATAGCACAAGGAAAATTATGAGGAGGGTACCCTTTATGAGGTATTCGAGGGAGTTACCAAAGAAATTGAATTGGCCAAAATGAAGACCTTTGAGCTATGTGATTCTTTGTTAGCATTAAAAGGATTATCTATATAAGTGGCCACAAAAACAATCATGGTCAAAGCTACAGTCTTCAAGAGGACCAACTTTGAAGAAGGAATTAAACAAGATGAACCTGAGTTATTACTTATACAAGTGGCATTAGAAGGGTTATCTAAGGACAAACAACCAAGTTAGTGTGGGGTGATGTTAGATTATAATTTTGGCTAAGTAATGGAGCATGCATTCTAAAATATGGAATTTCATAAGGTTTTTATGTTTTCAAAACATCACAAAATAATGAGTCTAGTATTTCACATACAACATGCATAGATGAGGTCATATAGATGTACATGAAGACTCGAGATAAATCAACATAATTTTGACCAAGTCTTGAGGTACACATATGATGGCATGTTGGATGATATAGAAAAAGGAGCACCAGTATTGAGAAAGAGGTTGTACATACTACAAAAGGGGATAAAATGGGTTATAAACTAGGATAGCAGAGTGATTCCACTAGAGGAAAATGTTAAGTCATAGTTTTGGAGAGAATATAGTAGAGTGGCATAGATATAGGAGATTGTTATAATTAAGACATTCAATGTAAAAAAATATTATTTATATTTATATAAGGTTGTTTCACACCTACTAAAACACACATTAATGAATTGTAACTATAAGGTGGAGCTTAAACTCTATAAAATCCAACATTGCATCTATATTTAAATATAGTTGTTATAACTGGTATTGTTGTGCTACTAGATTATTGAGGTATTATCACTTATATTTTTTATGTTAGGATATCATTTATTTCAACCTTGGTTATATTATGAAATAACCTAATTATTCATGTAATATATGAACTCAATTGAATAAATAACAAGGTTTATTTATTTTGGTATTTATTGGCATCCATGTGTTGGTTTAGATCAATCAAGTGTGATCATTATTCTATTAGTTACAATATAATAATGTCTACTTGAATTTGGTTATTTGTGTGATGTGAACCATATCATAGTTAAGTATTGGTTTACACCCATATCTAGATAATTAGTGAATGTCCTCTCCATGCAACTAACCCAGCCAAGACTTAATGCATTCTCTCTTTTCACCTTAAGTGAGTGTACTAGTTCCTAGTGTGATATGTCAATGTGTTGAAGTGTTTAATGTTTGAGTAAGCTCTAGTGGTGTAGAACTCATGAAGTGCTCAAGATAACCCAAAGAATAACTCAAAATTTTGACCATTGAATTTGTTGATCTCTATCCTTGTGTTTCCCATCATTTTCCTTCATACAAAAATTCTCACATGCAGAGTTCCCACTCAAGAAATAGTTTATCATAATTAAATTAAACTTTAACTCTTCACACAAAGATAAAACCTAGATTTGATCTAAATGAAGAGAAATAGACCAATAAATTAATACAAGAGAAGCAACATTAATAGAATCTTTAAGCTAAAACATTAAAAAAAAAATGGCATATACATAAGATTAGACAATACACAAGATTTCACTTGGGAAACCCCTTTCAAAATAAAAACACCAGCATAATAACCTTCTTCCTTATTGCATTAACTCAATTGCTACACAATAAAATATTATACTTTAAAGTAATATTTTTACCTAATGAATGTTTGAGTATATGTAGGTACATGAATAGGTAACTACCCAAGCAATATCATAATATAATGGGTACCAAAACCATGGGCCAAGAATACAATCCATAATGATCCCCATAAAGCATGGATTATGAAATCACCCATATAATATAATAGATTAAGCCACCCATATAGACCCAATAATACATATAAGGACCCTAGAATTGTTTTTTGAGGGATAACCCTTGAACCCCCAAACCTTCCATCTAGGATGATGCCTCTGACTCTATTTTTTTGTGCCTAGATATACAATATCTAGGGGATGTAAATCATGATAAGTATAAAATTTTGATATATTTCATGTCAAATTAGCTATAATGATTATATATATATAGATAATTGAATTAAAATTAGGACTCCGTTGGCATGCAAATCAACATCAAATGGTCCAAAAATTAAAAGAGAAATACAAAGGGGATGAATGTACTTTAAATAAGTGTAGACCAGAAGGAAGACCCAAAAGCATTCAGACACCTCTGAAAAATGTCAAAAGTATTAGGACGCTTAAAATAAACGTTTAGAATTATTGGAATGTTTCTTGTATTAAGCCTAGAATAAAAGAGAGAGATAAAGAGGAAGTGTTGAGGCATTAAGGAGAAGAACATGGACCATTGAAACTTGAAAAATGTGCCAATAACACCTAATTTTAACCAAAAATCAACTAATATACAAATACATTAAAGACATATAACTTAATGACTAATAAAAACCATGGATAAATTTTAAGTGTCTACACTATTGTAGATATAATCAAATGGACCTAATCAAATAAGCAATTAATTTACTTAAACACGTGATCACTCTCATAATAAACCTTAAAAAGGACTTCCATTTATTTTCCTTTCAAATAAATGTAACATCCTTTATGAAAATAACTGCTTAGGGGAGGGTGACCAATTATTGGATAGGGTCCAATAGTTGTGATAGTAGTTGTGAAGGTGTTCCCTTATTATAATTTATTTATAATTATTTAATTATGTATAAGTATTTATGTACTTTTGGTAAAAGTAACCTCTACATTGTATTAAGGGTCTTAACATTGTTTAGATAAATAATATAAGAAACATGGACAATTATTTAAAATATTACATATATATGAAAAATACATAAACACCAGCATTAAAAAATTGTACACCATATTCAAAAAATGAATATCATATTAAAAATTAAATACACTTTTGAAAAATTACATCCTTTTCTAATATGTTTAGGTACAAATTATTTCAAAACACCAACTTCATTAACTATATGGGTTCCAAAAAGTCAATTTTGTATATTTAATTATAAGTTATATAAGACACAATCTCAAATATCTCAGGTTATATTATATTATAACTAGTGTGCTTACTTACATTTTATTATATCATATGATATTTAAATTTCAAATATTTGACTCCAAAATTTGGATCTAAAATTTACAACATTAAAACCTAGCCTCCTCCATTAATTATGTGCCCCTACAAACTTGAAGTTTCATACATTTTTTAAGCCTCGTCATTCACACAAAAATCAAAATTCAAATTATCTTGTTGAGATACAATATGTCTATAAATGAATTTTTTTAAAATAACAAATGTTTGAATTTTAGAGTGTCAGATTAAAATTTTCTTAATTTGGAACTAAATTTAACCATTTAAATAGACTTAAGTTTTTCATTGATGATGTTCTAGGTAAGCAAACTTAACTTTTCCACTGACAAACCAATAAATGTTAATTTTTTCTATCAAACAAAAACATTTTTTGAATTCATGTTGTTGTGTTATTCATTCACATTTTTAAACATTACAAATATTCTTTGCATAGTTGTAGTTGATATGTTTTCAATTCACCTTGCTATACTATTTATAGCTATGATGCATATCTATTTCCTTGCCTCTAATTTTCCATGGATTTTTCAAGAACTCACTAAATGTTCCTACACATAAATGCTTATTTTAATGGAAAAGGATTTGAACTAAGGATATAAGACTGAATATTTATTATTATAAACACAAATGTGTGTTTGGATGGAAAGGGATTTGAACTTGGGATGAAATACTTAAAAATAAACTGGTATACACATAAATGCTTATTTAGATGGAAAAGAATTTTAATCTAGATGGAAGACTTCAAACATTGGAGGGATGACATCTTATACACATTTATGTTGCCTATAATTAAACCCACAACTATGTCATTTGTTTTTCACGTGCCTGTTATTGTGCCTTCACATCCAATTCAACATTTATTAGAATGTTCAATGTATTCCTTAAGGTGTTCATTCATATACTAGTATATTTTATTATATTTATATCAAACCATATTATTTTATAAATTTAATGGCCATGTTAGAAGATAACTATGTCATTAATATGCAATAAACTGCCATGTTGGAAGAAGGTTATGTTCTTGAAATGCAATGACCATTTTCAAAGACAACTAATGGTATTTTTACTATTAATTTGGCATGTTTTAGATTAAGGTAAAAGCAAGTTTTGAAGGGGCCCCGAAACCCTATACATAAAAGAGAAAGAAAAACCATTAAGCGCGACCAGGTTTTTAAAAGAACCTGTAACCAGTAAATAACTAAACCAAGTTTTACAGGGACCTGCTACCGGCAGATATGACCAGATAAAACTGCTATCAAAACACTGATCTAAAAGTTAACAGACTGGATTAGAAACCTAAAAAACCTCCCACACCAGTAACCAACAAACCAGTAAAGCATCCAGTTTACTAACCCAAAAAAACTAGTCAACATAAGGGAACATTAGATATTCCTTTTGAATTGAATATTTTTTTTTTTACACGACCGAAGATTCATATCTAGAGGGGGGACCAAAGGCTTAGACTTCTTCCTCTTAACTACTGTCCATCCATCCTCTAACTTTGTTGCCTCAGCAACCCATGCCTCAGAAGACAATGATCCATGGAACCCAAGAGACACAGATGCCACAACAAATTCCTTGTTAGAACCAGACAAAGTTTGGCTCTTTGGAGGATCCTCTGAAATAGGGGAAGAGATCACTGCCACCTCCACCATTGGCTCAGAAAGATCACTAACCATAGCCTCCACAGGAACTTCAATAGAATGTTTCACCAAAGAATCCTCCTCCACCACCGGCTTGGAGTGAATACTTTCCTCAGTCCCAGGAACAGTCGAAACTTCCACGGGTTGTTTAACTATGTAATGTTTAGAGGAAGCCTTAGACCACCAAGAAGGTGGTCATCTGGATTTGGATTTCCCAGTAGCACAATGAGCAGCAATATGACCTGTCAGGTGGCACTCCCTGCACCAAAAAGGGATCCCCTCAAAATCCAACATTTGTGTCTAGGTACCCCTTGGGGATTCTAGGCAAATCACCTCAGGAAGGCCCTTAGAAACATCCAAATCTACCAGAAAGCGTGTGCATGTTGAATGGTGGTAATCTGAAGTATCTTCATCTACAAATAAAAAATACCCTATAGCATTTCCAATGGTTTCAAAAACCAAATCATGCCAAAGATGTATTGGAAGATTAGGGAGCCGCACCCAGATAGGGAGCTTGTTAAAGGATTCTGAGAGAGGATTAAAATCCATATGCCACGGTTTGGCCATGAGAGGATATCTACCTTGCCAAGAAAAATTATTGTGGCACAAAATAATCTTCCTATCATCAGAGTAGTAGAACAATGCTATAAAAAAACCTTTAGCGCATGGGAAGATTTGGACATTATTTTCAATAAGTGGCATCCAAGTCTTGGAGATCCAACCATGTAGATCTACAAGAGAGGGCCAAAAGCCATGGAAATGAAAAATATCAGCAAAAGAGGAAAAATCTTCTGCCATTTGGAAAATGTCTTCAACTAATTCAGGATCTAGAGTTACCCTAATAGGTTTTAAAGCACTTACAGGTGAAACATGAGAAGGCCCAGATGATGTGTGAGGAAGATCATCATGTAATCTGGCTTCAAAAGCAGCCACATCAGCAAAAGTCCTTCCCCTAGAACCAAGACCTGAACTAGGAGTAGGAGATCCATTAGCAAAATGTGAGGCCAGAATAGAGCTCCCACCCGTAGAAGAAATCGCATTAGGGGCACTTTGAACCCTCCCCCCACATACAGAAGAAGCCCCACCTGTAGCGGTAACCACAGCCACACCAGCCGCCAGATTCATGACATTCGGCTTCAAATTTTGAAGTCACGCACGTGCGAGATCCATTAGTCCTATTATTAATTTGGCATGTTAATTCCACCATGCGCACCATATTCAACATGTTCAATGTGCCTTGTTCAAGTTGTTCTCACCTAAATGTCATGGAACCCAAATGCCTCTTCTATAGAATGCAACATTTCACAAAGTGTGTAATGTTACACTGTTGGAGGGATGAAATTTACCCACAGTTGAACCCACAACATTAGCATGTTTTCATCAACATCTAGCTCAATAGTTTATGATATTCTAATAAATACCTGAGGTCTTCATTCACATACTAGTAAATATTATAATTTTTATATCAAACCAAATTATTTAATAAATTCATTTTGCTGTGTGATTTATATATATGATGCATTTATATTTCCATGCATTGAATTGGATGGAATTCTTAGCATTTACAGGTGTGGATGGAAGCCCTAAAGGTTTTCATTCACATAACAACAAATGTTATTATTTTTGTATCAAACCAAATTATTTTTTGAATTTATGTTGTTGTGTGCTTCATATATGTGATGCTTTTCTATTTCCTTACATTAAAGTGCCATGTTAATCCTATTTAATGTGTCATGTTAAAATGTCACTCACTCAGAGTAAATTGAGATGAATGATAATTTAACATAATGGATTTTTATGTATAATGTATTATATAAAAGAGATTGTATCTTCAACATGTTATAGGGATGAAACATTACTTACTTGAACAACCTGTAAATGTTTAATGTGAAACTAAAAAATTAATGCTAGTGGATGGATACCCTGAAGGTTTTCATTCAAATATGAGTAAACGTTATTATTTTTGAGTCCAAATTAAGATTTTCCTAAATTCATGATGTTGTGTTATTTACATATACAATGTCATTCTATTTCCTTGCCTATGACATTTAGATTATATAATTATTTCACAAGGCCAAGGGTTTTTGCTCCCTCCTTTAGCCAATCTGGTGGGATTACTTGAGAGCATAGACATAAACCACTTGGTATATCATTTGAAGTCATTTTTTAGGTATGATAAATCTTTAAAACCAATATGTTGAATAATTTTCAAAAGTTCAACCACTAATAAAATACAAATAAACATATTATTTTTGCATTGGCTTAAAAGTTTGTGTAGTGAGGATTGTTGCCTAGTTAATATGGGTGATTAATATGCAATGAAGAGCCATGTTGGAAATTGAGTATGTTTATAAGACTAAACATTTATTGGTATGTGGATGGAATCTATGAATATTTTAATTCACATACCATTAAATTTTATTATCTTCTAATCAAAATGACTTGTGAAGCATTAATAATGATGTAGTAATGGAATGGAACAGAGTAGAATATCACCAAAATTTAAATCCACATCTGAATGGGAAGATGCATAAGTGGGGCTAAAAGAAGGAAACATTGGAGATCCAAATATAGACCTAGTTGGAGTGCTCATTTCTATTAATGGATACATTGAAAGATTTTTATAGGGTCCTGCTAAGGAAAAATTTTAGGTGGAAGAGGGGTAGAAAGAAGGTAATTTTGGGGACTTAGATCTAAACCTGGGTGGAATCCACATTTCTAGCGATGGAAAAAATGATATATCATAGTCAGATCAAGTCTTTGGTAAGCCTTTTTCTCTTTCTAAATTTTGGAAATATTTTCTAGAAGGCCTACATCCCATAGTAGAGGAAAAAGAAATGTTGTTGGACATTTCAAATGAAATAGTTAAAAGCAGAACTTTTAAACATGAAAATTCCCTAGTGGAAATATTTACAGGGATTAGACCCAATATAAATTATGTTATAGAATGGACCAGAAGGAAATGGAATCCAAAAGGCCATTTGGATGTGCTAGCAATGGAAAATAACTTCTTTATGTTCTCTTTTATGAACAAAGAGGACTCTCTTAGTGTGTTGCATGGAGGTATATGGTTCTTTGAGAAATCCAACTTGGTTTTGAAGAAATGGAAACCATGATTTAATCCCCTTAAAGAATCAATATTACTCACCCTATTGTGGATAAGATTACCAACATTCACCCTATAATTTTGGGAGGAGGAAATATTTTTAGGATTAGTCAACGCAATAGGCCATCCTGTGGCTATTAACCCTGTTATTAAGTGAAAAAGGAGACTCACCTTTGTCGGGGTTTATGTTTTTATTCCTCTAGACATAACCCTACTTAATTCAATTAGGATTGATTCCAAATATGGTATATGGAACCAAGGTATAGTCTATGAAAGAGCCAAGGAAATCTGATCTAAATGTGATAAATTAGGGCATAATCCTAACTCATGCCTAAACATCAAGACAGTCGAAAAACAAGTAAAGGTAAAGAGAAAATTGGGGATGTGAAAGTTAGGATGGAGGATCTTGAATAAGAAATCCTAGAAGAAAATGAAGATGAAAGGAGGATCCAAGCTAAAGAGGGCCCCCTCCTAACAAATACTTGGTGGATTCTCCAAGATAGGATAACCCAAAGGTAACATAAGTAAAGGAGATAATATTAAAAGAAACAAGGCAATTAGAGGTAGTGGAAGCATGTGGGAACACTTTAGGTAGAAAGGAAATAGAATTTCATGAGGAATGAAGGGAAGAAGTAGTAATAGAGGAAGAGGACCAGGAAAATACCAACAAAGAAGGGAAGGGATATAGTAAGATAGGGATCATGGACCCAAAGGCCAAACTCCCAAAAACACCCCAAGAGAAAGGAAAAAGAAATATTATGGAATGAGGAGGGTAGAAACACCAAAAATTAAAAAAAAAATCCAAAATAGGGGATGGAGACTAAGATATGGAGACTCAATCTAAAAGATTTCAAAATCAAAGAAACAACCAAGGAAGTGGTTGAAGTACCCAAAAGATTCTAGCGGTAATTATATTTTCATCAAGATTTTAAAAATGATAATAAATTTGTGTTTTTGGGTCCTATTTGGTTGTTTGTGTGTTTTAGGAGGATTTTAGGCCGACTACTAGTTGTTTTTTTCTTAAATTATTGTTTCTTGTTTGTTGTTTAATGGTGTTTGTTTATTCATTGTTGGTTCACTTGAGTCATTAGTGTGGCATTTATTTTTTGATATTTTTTATTGGGTTGGCCAATGGTGGCCATTGGTGTTGGTTTTAAGGGAGATCTGGGCCTCTATCTTGTGTCCTAGACTGGTTCATATCTGCAATCAAAAGTATCTTAGCTTGTTATGGATTTTTAGCCTTTATCAAAAAAATTATCTTTCAATCAAAATTTAGAATTTAATTAACATACTAGTAAATGTTGAGTCAAATCCATCAAACCAAATATTTTTTTAAAATCATGTTTTTTTGCTATTGATATATTATTGTGAATTCATGTTGTTATGTTATTCAATCACATTTTCAACATTTATTATCCTTTCCCATAGTTGTTGACATGTTTTCAATTCTGTTGTCGATTACTTATATAATTTGTTGATTGTTATATTTTAACACAGGTAATTCCAAAAAGGAGGCACAATTTTTTAGATGAAAACCACATGCAACAATTAATAGTAAAGAAGTCTAATTTCCTAATGTTCTTGATAAAGAGGTTAATAAAAAATAACCCACTATGAAGCAAACAAAGAATGATGTTGTTGAAGACCTATCACACCCCACTTTTTAATACAAGGATTTTATGGGATAACATCCCTATCCTAACTTTGGTTGCCTTTATATGTGTGTATATGTTGAATACTAATCTCAATAGACATGTCTATGTCATAGTGGAAGGGCTAGTGAGGTTGATATTATGATTGTGACATGTTAAACCACTTATGGTATGCATAGTGCCTTATTATGGACTAAGAACCTAATAGTGATTGAAGGAAGGATTTTAGTGGTGGTTGGTGTATTTATCATAAAATTTTAATTACCTTTTATCTCAATACTCGATCATTGTGGAGATCTATGAATGAAAGGTGTGTAATGAGCCTCACTGGTGAGTGCTCATTAGTATAAATATTGAAATAAGTTATTGATAATGAAAGAAACACTTTCTGACTACTCCTCAAGCATTAAAATTTTAATACATAGAATATATTTCATAATTATATTAAGTGTGTAAGAACTATATAAAATTAAGTCTTATCATGTTCAATGGTATGGTATGACTCACGCAGTTTATAGATAATAACCATGTTTTAGTGATGATTTCACCTATGAGATGGTTGTGCATCTTCATGACTATTGATGCACCCTAAGGAACCCACATGGGTTTTTATTTTATATATAAACTAAGTATTAAATCCCAACAATGTGATACCCCTATGTTTTATAAATATCCTGATGAATATTATATTTTATTGATATAAATGATAATTACTATAGTCAATATATTCCCCCTGATTACGGGGTGAACAACTATTTAAATCTTTTTTAAGCATGATGGCTTTACATAGTTGGGTGGATGTAAATCTTATAGGTAAACCTTGTAGTGTGGAGACAAAATTTATAATTTTGTAACATGAAGATATATTTATTCTTGATAAACCAAATCATGTGATATAGTAATAGGTTAAACATTTTGAAAGCGAGTCCCTTTCTCTTTGATTATATCATTTTATATTTCCATGTCTTAGCATACTTTTGTAAATTAAATAGAATTATTACAATTTAATTGCTAATATTGTCTTGATTAACATGCTTTTGCCTCAAATAATTGGAGGATCTTGTGGGGAAGAAAACACTACCAGCATAGCACTGACACAAATTGTGTATGTTTTAGTGTAGGACAAGAGGAATAAAGATGAATGAGACACAATAAATAAAATACCTTGTGATACATAATACAATTGCATGAATATTTTCTTTGATAAAAGGAATGTGTTGTTACATCTCTCTCTCTCTCTCTTTCTTCCTTAAATTATGGAAATAATCTCTTCTACTTGGATTAAAACTATTTAGTACACTTTTGTACTTAAAGAGAGATTATTATTTATATTTTCCAAAGAATAATTGTTTTTTTTACTATATATTATAGATTACTCTTAGTCAAGAATAAGTGCAATAAAGAAAGGAAATAAATAAGTGCAAAATGAAAAATATAGTCTTGATTAATTCTGTGTTGATGTTGGTGGTTATGTCTAGGAATTTAATTAATATGACACACCAATCATAGCTTATCCTATATGAATTATCTTGCATAATATAATTGATGTATTTTTGTCTACCTTCTCCATGGTTTGCATTAATTACTGAATATATTCCACTTAGAAAATGTGCATAAAGAAGATACAAAAACTTCCACAAGTTGTTTATCTTATTTATGAGTATGTTTTTTAATTCCTAATGGTGTTTATGATGCATGTATGTTCCTTATTACATTAAATGGTTGATCTTGATGGCTTATTACCCTATTATATGCACCTAAATATGCTCACCTTGATAATTCTATTAAACCCACTAATTTGACCCATAGTCATATTCCCTAGCCAATTAATTCCTATATAATATCCCCTACATCCCATGAACATTATTCCTACCCCACTAATCTATTAATTCTCCTAAATCCCCATTTTCCCATCCTAATAAAACTTATTCATTATTTGGAAATTTAAAATTTTCAAGGCCCACCTACCCACCTACTAAGCCTACTTTCTCTAGAATCCTCTAATCACCCATCCCTAATCATGATTAAATCTCTCAAAGAAATTCTAGAGGTTTCCACCTCTATAACCTTCTCTCCTCTAAAATCCTCCGAAGGAATTTTTAATTCCTTGGAAATTTCTCAACCATTGATCCCAATGGCTCAAGATTAAATATGAGCCATTGATTTTCCCTCCCATGGCTTATATAAACAATCCATACCTCCATGACCAACTAACTTGGAAATTGAGAGAGCTTCCTTATAGCCATCATTAAATTATTCCCATAACCTTGTCAAAGCCATCAACAAGCCATTGTCAAGCTCAATCAAGCAATCCAACAATCCACTTATTTTGCATTCAAATCAATTTAGCAATCTTGGAAAGGAGCTCTAAGGGACAAAAGGATGGTAAGTGATTCCATTGTAAGTATTTGATTGTCTCTTTCTCCTTTCTCTTGAAGTTGTTTGCATTTTGAGTTTTTATTGATAAACTTAGTAATATAAAAAATAACCCAAAATACATTCCAAACATTTTAGCGACCATGGTGGGACCAACCTCCTCTTAAACTAACATTTTATACCATGAGAGTGTGCTCTTAAGTTTTTAGGTAAAGTTGAAGAAGAATTGATGGCTAAAAATTTCAAGATTTTATGTATAGATATCTCTAGAGTTTTTTTAATGTTATTTAAGATAATTTTAAACTAACTTAATCCTATTATTGTCTCTACATTGTGACTGGTGTGTGTTCAAAAAATCATTGAATAAGTGTATTGTTTTGATAGCTTTAAATTCTTCTTACTTTTAAATAATTTTTTTACATGTTAATGTGAGATGATGCAATGGCTTCATTGACTCACTAGGAGAAATACTGAAAAATGGTTAATCTATGAATGCAGCCAGGCTAGTAGGATAATAAAGTGAAGCACATGTATGGTAGCTCAGGTGATGATAATATCATCTCTTTCAAACTAAAATAATCATGTTCCCCAAAAATGCATCTTGTTCAAACATTTAGTCGGTCAAACACTATTAAAGATAAATAAAACATTTAATCTTCCATCTGAAATAGTTAGAATTGTTTAGAAGGCAAAGAGAGACTTCTAGTAGAAAATAGATAGTTATCTTTAGAATGCCATTGGATTTTGAATCTTAAACCTATTATAAATTTATATACATGTTTTTATGCCTTTTCACCCTACTTCACCTCCATTTTTATTCCAAACACTACGTCAAACATTTTGTTTTCCCACTTTGCATACCATTTGGCCTTGGCCTTTGGTTGTGATTTTTGCATCATCCCTAGAGTCCTATTCATTATTAGTTGATTTATATCATGATTTCTCCTTCATTTAGGTTTACCACTACAAACTCCTTTCCACCACTCCCACCCACTCATAGATTCTCTCTTGGTCTCCATGACTTCACATCCATCCTCGATAATATCTTTTAGTGAAGAAAGACCTTCAATTTTATCTTTTCTTGTAATTGTTTCCTAGTCTTTAGTTGCTCCTTATTGAGGATTTTTTAATCCAAAATCATGATATATAGGTACCATATTCCTTTGATGTAAATCCAAATTGACCTAACCAAACATTTTTTGAGTGGTGTAATGAATCTCTATAAGGTGAATTCACCTGAATAGAAATGGTGTGCAAATCTTTGACATTATGGGATACTAAATAATTCACTAAGACAAAAATATTAGTATGCACCTCCTCTGAAAATGAATAATTTATGCCCTTATCCTTATCATTATGGTTTACCATATTTGTATCCAATGGGTGAAGTTACATCAAAAACCCCAAGGTAGAAAAAGGGGAACCATTTATTTTGTGAACATAGTGTGAGAGACATCGTGTCATTTCCTAGTACTCGATGTTTGGCACAGGATGAGTGTATGTTGGAAAAGGTTATATGACCAGGTTTGACACTTATGTGTTGTAAATATTAGTCCTTTGAAGTTTTCTGGTAAGCTCCCATTTTCTTTCTACAATGTTTCCTTGACCGACATATCACATGCCTTTTAAGTGTTTTCACATTTCACAATAAAATATGATTAGGACACTTGGAGTGATCTAAATAAATATTATCTACAATTTAGATCCATGGATTTTGGTCAACCATTATAATCTATTAGTTAAATCTCTTGGGAATTAGATTGTTTATTTATTATTCATCTTTGACTTGCCAAATAGTTTAGTATTTTACCTTTTTGTGTAACCCACTAAAAGCATTCATGGGTGAAATCTCTTGTTAAAGGAATATAGAATTTTCCAAAGTGTAAGGACCACAAAGACCCAAAAATAACATATCAACCAGTAATACCTGGTGTAAATGTCGCACTCCTTATGCATGTATCATCACAATGGACCATCTTCTAGTGTTTTGACTAATTTATATATGCATTTTGGTTTGATTAAATAGATTGGTAATACATTTTGTTTGTGTTTGTTAAAAATTTCATAGTTATTATTTGATAGATATCATTCTTAATATTATAGGTGAAGGTGGTCAATATTAAATTTTAGACTATTTAAGTTAGTTGCATATTGTGGTAAGTTAATAGTCATAAGTCACATTTCTATAACTTTCTAAATTAATAATCATATGTCTTACTTTTTAATTATCATTCTAGGGATTTGATATAATCAATTACATATTTTAATTATCATTTTATCATTTCTAGGTATTTACAAATGTTAGAAAATCAAATTTGTTTAAACAACTCATATGTTTTCCTTATAGGTTGCCTTGTCGACTCCATGAAATGATCGGTCAAAAGATATAATTGATCAAACTACTAATATTTTTGTTTTGTAGGCTAATCAATTTCAAAATTAGATAAAAATATTATTTTTAATCATTCATCTAATTTTGCTTATAGATTGAATTGATGTGTCCCTGTAGGTCTCATCAGTCCAAGGAAATATATTTAAAACTACTAACATAATTTATATAGGATTGATTGTCACAATCATCGATTTACCCACTAGATAAATGATTGAAGATTGATTATCCCAAAAGCTACTAATCTTCTATTTTGTAGGTCTATCAACCTCCAAACTAGATAAAACATTATTTTTTATCACTTCCTTTTTTCTTGATTGAATTAGGCTAGTAAACACACTAAATTAATTGGGTTAAAGAACTTTTTTCTTGCCTAGGTGTCACTTAGGGGCCATAGTGGTGTATGCTCTCCTCCTTGTGTCCTTGTGGTGATTTTTGAAGGATTCAAAATAAGCAATAAACCCTCTCCATTGTTTTTTATATGGGTCAGTGATGTGGATTTCATCACCATGTATTAGACCACACTCAATATTCTGGTAGATTATAAATATTAGGATAGTTGTCATTAGGAGCTAAAGTAGAATTCCTCATAAAGGGTTCCATGGAGTGAGGGGAATTTTAGCTCCAATATGCAAAGCACTTAAATAACATCGTACACACATCTGAAGCCCATTGTACCTAATGTATATCAGGTACTCCCCTAGTAAGCTTATGTAAACCTATAATAGGACCTATTGACTATAACACACATCTTACTATCAGAGTCAGGATCAACTCCTAAGTAGCCATTAAGTGTAAATAGGGTTGAGAGGGTTTGATTGATTCCATAATGGGTCACCATATTATAGCCTCACCTAAGAATATATTAGATGGTGCAAACATCAGGTTACACACCTATTTAGCTAACTAAATTAGGGCTTGTGGTTGAGTGTGTTGTTTGTGTGTTATGCTTAAACTCATGTTGTTTGTGAACTGAGTCAGTCAATCTCATTTTTGTCACAAAACATGTAGACACCCCTAGGACATATCCTAATCTAGCATCACATAAAACATCCATTCCATATTCACTATTCACCACTTTGGATATAACATTAGTCCTAAAACCAAACCTTAGTGGTCACCCATCACTTTTTATCTTCATCATCACCCTTTGACTAAATATTATCAACATACAAAACCTTATCGAGTTTTTGTGGTCTAACACCCATCAATTCATAATTAATACCTCTTCATACCTAACACCCATATAATCACCACTTTGTTAATGTGAAGGGTATTTTAAACACTTCATTTCTTTGGTCCCATTTTTTAAATTAAACCCTTATAAGTTTTTTGCTATTGGTAGTATTTAGTCATCGTAGTCTCCACATCCTTCTAAATCTAAGACCAACACACATCTAAACCATTCCTCTTGACCACTCTTAGCTTGGTTTTTAGACAAAGTTAATATTTGAAGTCACCTTATCTTTCATCATCCCACATCAAAATCATAACTACTCACTCTTCTTTCATCACCCCCATCATTCACCATGCCTCTTAGAACCCGTGCCTAAGTCTTAAGAATGGGACAACGATCCAATTAGGAAAGAAACATCCTTATGATTCTAGGTGAATAAAATAGGGATAATGATGACATTCATAGTAACATACATACCTAATTTAGGGGCATCTTGGAATGATCAAGTGGCCTATAATGTGTGTGCAAATTTGAATTTGAATTCAAATAGGTTTCCCCACCAAAAGGGATTTTCAAAAATTTCTATGATTTATTTGTGGACTAGGTGAGAAATTAAGATATCTAATGGATGAGAAAAGTTTTAATGGACCTTGTTGGTCTCTTGAAAGGTCCTAATATTGGTTATGAATTTATTTTTCAATAAAGGAGTGAGGTGGTAGTCCACCACCCTATGCAGGTTTAGGAGGTTGATAAGAAATCTTATTCAAGAATCAATTAGTAATCTTGTTTTTAGGAGTTTTGGTATATATACGAGTTTTTTTAGTGTGTGAAAGTAAGTCTTGAGAGGGTTAATCTCTCATGTCATTTGAGGTTGATAAAGAATGAGTATGTACATAAAGAAACTTGTTGAATTCAAGAATGTTGGTGATTTCAGAATATGGTGTGTATTTGATTTGCATGAATGAGCAAAGTATATGTATGTGGAACACTCAAATGGTAAGTAGTTTTTTTTCATGATTGATGATCTTGTGTATGATCATGTCCTATTTTCTAATCTGATATAGGCATGATATTTTGGTAGTGAAGGTAGATACTTTTGTGTAGATAGTTAAAGTCTCCCCATAGGGGTTACATCATACAGTTTGCTCCAAACAAAAGCCTAAGTTTTGATCATTTTATCATTGATTTATATGGAATGATGGAAATTAAACATGTATGGAATGAGGAGTAATCTTTTTATGGTTTAAATTTGGTCATGATACATTTTTAGTCATAAATTTTGCTCTTTGTAGCATAAAGTCCATAAGGATCAGAATTTTTGTACATCGTCTTTTTTGGTATGTTAGTTGGTTTGGGTGCAAAGGAGATTGAAATGAAATTAGAATAGTCATAAAGGTGGTGGAAAATATTTTGTGAGTTTTATAATCCATTGAGGTTGAAATATATACCAAAACCCTTTGTACCCTATCTACAAGGGGCAGAACACGTTAATGACCCTGTTTGGAGACTGAGATATGTTATCTTGATTCTTGTTTTAGATTCAATGTGATTGAGAATGGATTTATATTAACTATGGAGAGTGGTTAGAACCTTGGTGTAATTTTTGAATTCCTTTGATGATGACAAGACTTAGAAACCCTGTTACCCCTATTTGCATATGTGCAAAGGCAATAGTGCAAGATTGATATTTCTCATTAGTACTTGATCTAAGGGTTAAGGGAAGGTTATTATTGAATGGAAAATTTTCAAGGTCATTATATAGACCTTTATGAAGTGATTATACCTTTTGAAACTATGTGAAATATTCATAAGGGATTTTTATGTAGTCTCAACCAGTGACAGGGTATAATAAACCTTATAATAGGGTTTGAACATTTGGGAGAGCTTCCATCGATTAAAAAGACCAAATCTTGGTCATTAGGTATTTTTAATCATGAATAATATATTAAAATTGTTTCAAGTTTGTGCCCTCACTATTTCGTACAGAAATGAGACTGTATGCTAGTGTTAGGCCTAGAAAAGGGCTAAGGGAGTAAGGGTAATATAAGAAAGGTGGATTTGTCCAAAGAAAGAGGTCAAAAAATTATTGATTTATCTAAAGGAGCCAAATGGGTATCTATAAAAGTAAATATTTTTTAGAGAAGGTCTATAAATAGTACAAGCTAAGGAGATTTGCTTCTATGGAAGGCTAATTAAAGAAAGGCTCAATGAAACAAGTAGTTTGCCTTGAGATTTATGCCAAAAGGTTTAGGTGGGATTTTTATGGCCTAAATGGGTCCTTTAATATATAATTATTTTATGGTTAAGGTTTTTCAAATGCTCCCAACAATGAGCTTTACCCATAAACAGGGCTAGTACGAGACAAAAGCTAAAAAGGTGTTTATGAGGAGTAAGTGGGAAAATAATGGAGTTAGTGGTCTAAGTAGTGTTAAAAATGGATTATATAAAAATTTAGGAGGTCTTAATATGAATTTAATTATCATTGTGTTTTGGTTCACCCATTCTGAGGTCATTTAGCATTAACAACTTGTGGATGATTAAGAGAGCACATAAACAAAGCAAGGTTCAATTTAGTGAATGTTAATTGAATGCTTTGTTGATAATGGAAAGGTCATTTTAAACTATTATATATTTATGAAGCATTATGAAGTTACATTTTAACCATTATAACATGATTTCCCTATGGGAATGAGTGAATGAAGGAAAGAGGATCTTGAATTAAGGATATAGGTAGAGTTTGGTATAGAATTGCATTAGCTCTACATCATTTGGTATCAGATCCATCTAGATGCTCTGGGAAGGTAAATCCATGTATATAAATTGATGATTATATGGTTCATGTTACATATTGCATAGAGTTGTAGGTAATCAAGAAGGTAAATTTCAAAGAAACTTATTGGAGGATAGCATAGAAAGGCAAATTGAGAAGGTATGATTTATTTTGTGCTTGATTTATTGATTGGAATGTATGAATAATATTAAATATTAATTATTGTGGTGTTATCCCTAAATCTAATAAAAGAGAAGCTTATAAATAGAGCTCAAGAAGGAGATAATAGTCCAAGTGTGAAGGACAAGTATGAGGAAAGGCCTAAGTGCAGTTTGAAGTAGAAGTTTCCAAGTGTGAACCAAAGGGAATAGTCCAAGTGAGACCAAAATAATAAGAATAATGTTCTCAAGTGAGGTACTCAATGGTAAGATTAGATAAGAGGTAGAAATGAAAGTGAAAATAGGGTTAAGCATGAAATCCACAAGGAGAAGATGGTGCATGAAGACACCAAAAAGAATATTGAGATGGAAAGAGAGATGGTAGAGATGAGGCAACAAATAGAGGAGATGATAATAAAGATTGAAAAAATGAAAGAGTTTGTGAATCCACATCTTATATGGGTCATGAAAAGGAATCCACTCAAGTTTAAGGAAGAGAAGGAAGAGATAGTTGAGCCCATTCATATGTTTAAGGAACAAAAGGAAGAGGCATATGACCAAGTGGTGATCAAAATAAATCAGGATGAAGAAAAGATTCAATGTAGAGTCATGTTGATGGAATAAGAACAAAAAGGTCAGCCATTATGGAAACAAGATAGCATGAAGAAGGAATAGGTCCTCACTTAAGAGGATACAAGTGAAGCCAAAGGAGCAATGAGAAAACAACATAAGTAGAGGTATGAAACATATTCAAGTTTTAATGAGTCTTTGAAGCAAGAGTATGGATTTGATCCTCATCAAAGGTATAGGGAAATGGTTAAAGAGGTTACCAAGGAGAATATAGACATGTGGAATGCATAATTAGTGTCCAATATAAAGGCATTAATGAAGAAAAAGAGGAGTCAAGCATAGGAAGGTACTCTCCAAGATGAAGTTGCAACTATTGAATTTTAAGTATAGGTGGAAGATGAAGGAGAAGTCTTGTAAGGAGATAAGCAAAATGCATTGGTAGCTGATGTAAAGGAGAGTGAAGAATACAAAGAACATGAAGGTGCTTGGAAGAAATAAAAAAAAGAAATCAAAGAGAGAATATGGATAATGCCTCAACGACATGAGGAAGAGTATGATTTCTTTAATGAGTTGTATTTTTTAGGTGTGGCATGGAGGAAGATGGCAAGAGGCAAGATAAAGTACAAGTGTGGAAGTCAAGAGCACACACACCTATATGAGTGTTTGAAGTAAGAATAACATGGGTGTCAAGACTTTTCTACCTTGGGAGTATGATTCATGGGCATCTTGGAATGCTCAAGTGGCCTACAATGTGTGTGCAAATTTGATTTTGAATTCAAATAGGTTTTCCTGCCAAAAGGGAATTTCAAAAATTTCATGATGTATTTGTGGTATAGATGAGAAATGAAGATATATAATGGATGAAAAAAGGTGTAATGGACCTTTTTGGTATTTTTAGAGGTCTTAATATTGGTTATGAATGTATTTTTAAAGAAAAGAGTGAGGTGGCAATCCACCACCCTACGTAAGTTTAGGAGGTTATAGGAAATTTTGTTCAAGAATCAATTAGTAATCTATTTTTTAGGAGTTTTGATATATAAAGGACTTTTTTTAGTGTGTGAAATTAAGTCTTGAGAGGAGTAAGATATCATCTCATTTGATTTTGATAAATAATGAGTATGTACATAAAAAAACTTGTTGAATTCAAGAATGTTGGTGATTTCAGAATATGGTTTGTATTTGCTTTGCATGAATGAGCAGAGTATATGTATGTGGAATACTCAAATGGTAAGTAGTTTTTTTGCATGATTGATGATATTGTGTATGATCATGTCCTATTTTCTAATATGATATAGGAATGATAGTTTTGTAGTAAAGGCAGTTACTTTTATGTAGACTATTAAAGTCTGTCGACAGGGGTTACATCATATAGTTTACTCCAAACAAAAGCTTGAGTTTTGATGATTTTATCATTAAGTTTTGTGGTATGGTGGAAAGGAAACATGTATGGGAGGATAATTAATCTTTTTATGGTTTATATTTGGTCATGATACATTTTTAGTCATAAATCTTGCTCTTTGTAGCATACAATCCATAAGGCTCAGAATTTTTGTGCATTATCTTTTTTGGTATGATAGTTGGTTTGGATGAAAAGGAGATTGAAATGAAATTAGAATAGTATTAAAGGTGGTGGAAAATATTTAGTGAGTTTTATAATCCATTGAGGTTGAAATATATACCAAAACCCTTTGTACCCTATTTGCAAAGGGCAGAACACAGTAATGACCTTGTTTGGAGATTGAGATATATTGTCTTGATTCTTGTTTTGGATTTAATGTGATTGAGAATAGATTTATATTAACTATGGAGAGTATTGAGAACCTTGGTGTAATTTTTTAAGTCTTTTGATGATGACAAGACTAAGAAACCTTGTTACCCTTGTTTGCATATGTGCAAAGGCAGTAGTGCAAGACTGAGATTTCTTATTAGTACTTGATTTGAGGGTTAAGGGAAGGTGATTATTGAATGTAAAATTTTCAAGGTCATTAGATAGACCGTTTATTAGACCTTTTGAAACTATGTGAAATGTTCACAAGGGATTTCTATGCAGTCAGCCAGTGATAGGTATGAGAAACCCTAGAATAGGGTTTGAGTATTTGGGGGAGTTTCCACTAGCCAAAAAGGCCAAAACTTGGTCATTATCTATGTTTCATCCATGAATAAGAAATTAAAATAGTTTTAAGTTGGTATCCTTACTATTCCATACACAAATGAGACTATATGCTATTGTTAGGCTTAGAGAAGGGCTAGGGGAGTAAGGGTGATATAGGAAAGGTGGATTTGTCCAAAGAAGGTTAAAAAGTTATTAATTTAGCTAAAAGATCCAAATGTGTATATGTAAAAGTAAATGGTTTGTATATAAGGTCCATATATAGTATAGGCTAAGGAGATTTGATCGTATGGAGGGCTAATTAAAGAAAGGCTCAATGAAACAAGTATAGTTTGCCTTGAGAGTTTTGATAAAAGGTTTAGGTTGGAGTTGTATGGACTAAATGGGTCCTTGAATATATAATTATTTTCTAAATAAGGTTTTTAAGATGCTCACAACAAGGAGTTTTACCCATAAATAGGGCAAGTACAAGACAAAATCTAGAAAGGTGATTATGAGGAGTAAGTGGGTAGACAGTGGAGTTAGTGGTTTGAGTAGGGTTACATAGGGATGATATAACAGGTAGGAGGTCTTCATATGAATTAAATTTTCATTGTGTTTTAGTTCACCCATTCTAAGGTCATTTAGCATTGACAACTTGTGGATGATTAAAAAAGTATATAAACAAGAAAGATTCAATTTAGTAAATGTTAATTGAATGGTTTTTTGATAATGGAAAGGTCATTTAAAACTAGTATAAATTTATGAAGCATTATGAAGGTACATTGTAATCATTATTACATGATTACCTTATGGAAATGAGTAAATGAAGGAAAGAGGATCTTGAATCAAGGATATAGGCAGAGTTTGGTATAGAATTGTAGTAGCTCTGCATCAATACCCCTATGGAGGAAAATTGATTCACAAATGATTTATTTCATAATGATGAGGTTAGGGCCCAATTTAACCAGTTTATATATGAAAATCATGACCAAATTCTAGCTTAGGTCATCAGGATTGGGGGCACATTACCCCTTACATTTGATCTGAACCTCTTACAACATTTAATCCACCTATCCACTCAGCCTAATACTCCCCATCAACATACCCATACTAATCAAGCACTTGAAGAAGAGGACCTATGGACCATGAACAAGATCTTGAAGAACAAGAGTAACTAGAACCTCTTTAAAATAACCACATTGAGGCTAACAGGAGACAAATGACCTTAGAAGATTAGTTGGAGTAACTCACACAATAAATTAATTTCTTAGCCTCATAATTTCACACATAAAATCAAAGACCATCTTCTCCAAGACAAAATGTATGTAACCCTAATTCAAATCATTCTAGACCACATGCAAGTCATGACCAAACTTATAATTCCATATGGATCTATCATTTGTGTAAGAGTGGAAAATGATGAAGGAAACTCTGTAATATATTGACCCTCATATGCAAGCGATGAAATACAAATATGAATATTTTTTCTCCTCTCCTTTAGATATGATCATTTTACAAATCCATTTTCCACCTCAGTTTGAGGAACCCAAGTTTGAAAATTACTGAGGAAAAGGAGATCCTCGTGATCATGTTCAAGAATTTTGTGTCACATGCCATGAGGTTTCATATGATGATGCCTATCTTCTAAGACTTTTCCCAAAGAGTCTCATAGGACCATCATTAGAATGGTTCATGAACTTACCAAAGGGGTTCGTATCTAGTTTCAAATAATTGACTAAACAATTTATGAGACATTTCTCATTCAACATAGAGCATGATGTTTCCATCATAGACCTCTACGATACTAAGTAAAGAAATGGGGAAAGTTTGACCTCCTTATTACAATGTCAGATAATTTTAGTAAGGTAATTCCATTGTATAGTTCCAGAAAAAGAATTATCCAAAATCTTCATCGAGAACCTCCATACAGAATTAAAATATCAATTGAAGCAATGTGCCAAATCCTTTGATGATATCATTGACAAGGGGATCCAAATTGAGAAATCACTTATTAAAAATGAAGTAATCAAATTATACACCTAAAATGAATAGAATCATAATCAAGACAACTCCTTTTTTGGTAAACCAAAAATCCTAAATAAAAATAAAAATGTTGTGGGAGATGGAGTCAAAGATTCAAAACAACATGTTCAAATAGTGAAAAAAAAGACTCCCATTAATCAATAAATTGTCTCCTCCATCAGAGTGCCATGGGTCAAACCAAAACCCAAAATAGGGAAATCCCCTCTTACTAGTCTTGGGGTACCTATTGAAGTGGTCCTTCAACAATTGATAGTGGCAAACATGATCACTCTCCCTGAGAATCAACATTTGGATGACAATAAACCTTGACCTTATTGGTATCATGAGGACAAATTTTGTTAATATAATGAGTCAAAGGTTATGATACTAAAATATGTATGTAATTAAAACACTATATCCAAGATCTCATTGAAAAGGAGACATTGAAGTAGAATGGGAGAGCACTCTTTATCAATCTAAAAATTAGTAAGTTGGTATATATTAGGATCCTTTATCCAAACATGGTAAGAAGCAAGGAAAACCATCTAGAGACTAGGGTTAGGTATCCACCTTCAATTGTACAGACTATCATGCCATCCCATATCACTATGTCAATACCATAAAAATTCATATCCCCCAAGAGCCCACTCCACCACTATCCACAATACTAAAAATCAACCAAGCCATAGTTGACTATGTAGTCACTACACAATGCAACAAAATTGTAGTTCATGGGGCACCACTAAAGGACCCATCTACATAAAAATATCAAAAGGTCAATATCTCCAATAAAATCTTTGTATCTTTTGATAAGTCTTATGATATAATATAACAACTCAAGAAAACCCCTACTCAAATCTCACTTATGGATCTTCTCAAAACATCATCCATGCATCGAGAGATCCTCAATCAGGTCTTAAGTGATCATAAATTCCCCTAAGATATTGACACTAGCCAATTCCAAGCATCGATGGTTCATTTGTCTCCTTCATATTAAATCACTTTTAGTGTCTAGGACATGCCTCCCATTGGCCCACATCACAGTTACCCATTATTCATATAAATCTCCATCTCCAACCATTACCTCCCTCGAGTACTCATAGATGGAGGGTCTCCATTGAATTTGTGTAATTTGGATTTATTAAAGAAAATGGGGTATTAGGAAGCATCATTAGGTCCTATTATAATAATGATTAAAGCATACAATGATAATGAAAGGCCATCTATAGGCACCATTTATCTTCATATTATTATGGGACTTATTGTCCATCAAACCTTAATTCATGTTGTAAATGTTGATTTGCCATATAATTTAATCCTAGGTTAAACATGGATCCATGAAATGTAATCAATCACTTCCATTCTCCATCAGTGTCTAAAATTCCCTCACTCTAGCATGAAAGTCACAATTCCTTTAGAAATTGAGCATTTTTGTAGCTATCAAATGGGTCAATCTCAACCCACATGCTATTATCCTAGCATAGATATTTCCATTCCAAATATAAAAACTATGAAATATGTCCACCCAATTGATCTATTGCATGCTTCTAATCCATTACTAGATGTCACCTACCTTAAAATCACATTCACATGTTGTGGAGAGTATGAATATAAAACCTTTTATGTGGGTGATTTACCTCTTTCCCCATGTAGCTACAAGTCCCCAGCTATGAGGAAGGTCAATCCTATCAGTTACCAGTTTGGACCAATGACTTTCTCTAGTGTAGGTTTCTTATTATAAGAATACATTGATGAGTTGGATGAATCATGTCTTATTCCAAAAAATGAGGCCCCTAAATTTCACAAATAGAAATACCCCCAAATCTAGAAAATGTTGTAGAACATGCAGTATCAGGGAAAGGGACCAGGGAGACTAAACAAGGTAGGATTAAGCCTATAGAGGTTCAAGAACATCCATAATATCAATATCTTAGTTTGAGGTACAAACCTCTTGACACTAACCTACATAATATCATTTTGGATACTACTTCAGTCCCTGAGGAGTCTTCTTTTAATGAAGAAGTTGAGACGGGATCCATTTATAGTATTTACGAAGAGCTTGTTGCCACTAACCTTTTCCAAGATACCACCATCTCTACCATTAATATATCCCTCTGTTACCCTTCCTTAATAGACTAGGTCAACAACATGAGCCATCCTTCAACATGTTCCAAAGCAATAAGGCCATCTTAGAATATTTGGGAGCATAGGATTTTATGCCTTTCAGAAATCATAAAAAGGGCTTATCTATTAATATTAATTAGTCAACCTATTTTGAGGAACAAAAAACATCACTCAATCAAATTGAAGAAGAGGAATGTGAAGAGGAGGATTCCCCTCAAAATCCTAAAGATTCTTCACCCACTTCAGATGAACCAAAATTCTATTAAAAAATAGATACAAAGCTCCCAATAGAATTTGATTTAGATATCTAGGACATACCATCACTTCCAACCTACATTAAAGATCAGTCACCCTATTTCATTGAGTATGTGGTCAAGGTCAACATTAGAATAGAATATGACCCTAAAATTGTTAACTAGGGGCAACTCTTACACCTGAGGAACACCAAATAATAATTGAGCTACTCAAAGAGCTTATAAACATATTTGTATGGTGTTATTTAGATATGCCATGACTTTATCCCTCCTTAGTTGTGCATCATTTTTTCATCCACCCTAATGCAAAACCAATCAATCAAAAACTTCATAAAATGCACCCCAAGGTGGTTTTACTAGTCAAGGAGGAATTACAAAAATTATTGGAAGTAAGATTTATCCAACCTATTTATTACTCTGATTGGATATCTAACATTATTCCTATGGCCAAGCCACAAGGTGGGATTCAAATTTATACTAAATTTTAGGACATTAACAAAGCATGTCCTAAAGACAAATTTCCCCTACAAAACATAGATATGATTGTGGGTTATACTATAGGGTATGAGATGTTATCCCTCATAGATGGATTTTTAGGCTATAATCAAATTAAAATTGTGCTTGAAGATCAACATAAGATAATATTTATTATTCTATGGGGAACATTTTGCTATCAAATGATGTCCTTTGGTCTTAAAAATGTAGGTGCTACTTATCAATGGGGAATGACTATTATCTTTTATGATATGATGTATGACATTGTTAAATATTATGTTGATGACATTCTGGGGAATTCTAGACTCTGATATGAGCATCATGTGGTTTTGAGAAGGATCTTTGAGAGGCTACATGAATGTAAGGTCGAATTAAGCCCAAATAAATGTGTGTTTGGCATGACCTCAAGAAAACTATTAGGGTTCATTGTATCCAAGAGAGGCATTGAAGTTGACCTAGCTAAAGCCAAAGTTATTATGTAAATGCCCCCTCCTCATAATATTAAACAACTCAAGAGTGTTTAGGGCAAGTTACAAGCCATTCAACAAAAAAAATTCTTAGCTAGTAGATAAATGCCACCCCTTTACTCACCTCTTGAATAAGGGGACCCATTTTAATTATAAATTTGAATGTCAGCTTGAATTTGATAATCTTAAACAATATCTAGTAAATCCTCTTGTGTTATCACCACCAGTCATGGGAAGGCCTCTGCTTCTATATATAACTATAACACCTTGTGTGATAGGTTCCCTTCTAGCATAGCACAATGATGAAGGAAAGGAGTTGGCTATCTATTATCATAGTCACAACTTGATTTCATATGAATTGAATTATACTCCCATTGAAAAAACTTATTTAGCTATTATTTTTGCTTCATAAAATCTTTGACACTATATGCTCAATAATTTAGTTTAGCTTATAATTAAATTTGATCCTCTTAAATATTTACTATCAAAATCAGCTCACACAAGAAGAATGGATAATGTTTCTCAATGAATTTGACATAAAATATGATCACCAAAAATCCATCAAAGGATAGGAAATTATGGATCAAATTGTAGAGGCACCTCTTGTAGATACTAAACCTCTTGTCACATCCTTCCCAGATAAATCCATCATGACTACTACAGAATCCAATAGTTGGAAACTTGTTTTTATGGCTCTTTCACCACGTATGGGTCAGGGGGCAATATCATTTTGGTAACTCCACAAGGAGACCTTATCCCTAAGTCTTTTCATCTTTCTTTTCCATGCACTAATAACATTTTTGAATATGAGGCCTTGATTACAGGCCTCTAATTAGCCATCTAATAGAACATCCAACACCTCTAAGTATTTGGTGATTCATAGTTGATAATCAAGCAAGTCAATGAGCATTTTCAAACCAAAGATGAAAAATTACTCCCCTATAAGCAATTGGTAGATCAGTTAAAGCAAAAAATTAAGTTCATAAAATTTGAACAAGTACCATGGGGAAGTAATAAGACATTTGATTCTATGGCTACTATTGGGTCTTTAATTGACCTTCCTAAAGACATCCTTGAAGGAAATTTTCTCATTGAAAATTTGATCTCATGGGCCCATCAATCCATGGATCCTCTCCATTTTTTTGTTATTATTGATCCCAATCTCCTGTGGTATCACAATATATAACTATCTTCATGATAATATCCTTCTACCAAACCTAAATAACCATTAATGCAAGGCCTTCATCGACCACACATCCCATTACACTATCCTTGGTAGCATGCTCTATCAAAAAGGCTATGATGGGACCTTATTGAGAAGCTTGACATCAAAAGAGGCTACTCTCATGATCAAGGAGGTCCATGATGGTATCTATGGTAGACATGTTAGTGGAATGGCCCTAGCTAATAAATTAGTTTAGACTGGATATTATTGGCCTCCAATGAATCAAGATGCCTACCAATATGTGTACAAGTGTGTATCCTACTAGAAACATGATAATCTCCATGCCCTTACACAAGATTTATAACCTATTCTCCAATGTCATAATTAACACAAGTTTATTATCACATCTACAAAGTATTTTATCAAACGAGTTGAAGCTATGCTGCTCACTTATACCATAGGTCTCCAAATATACAAATTTATCCTGAATCATATCATTTGTTGTTTTGGCATGCCATCCAACATCCTCTTAGATAATGGAAAATATTTCAAAAATCAAGAAGTTGAAGCCCTATGCAAATGCTATCATACCAAATAGCACTTTTCTACACCCTATTACCCCCAAGGGAGTGGGTAGGGAGAAGCTACTAATAAAACTCTTCTTAAAAATCTAAATAAAATAGTCAATGAGATAGGAAGAAACTGGCACATGTAATTATATCCTGCACTCTAGTCTTATAAAACTAATGTTTGCACACCCATTGGGGCCACTCCTTACTCATTGGTTTATGGTACATAATTCATCTTGCCTATATAAGTGGATCTCCACTCCTTAATAATAATTCTTACTTTGGGATTCAACATACACTATGCAACTAAACCTTGATTACTCATTCTAGGCCCCATAAACAATTGTGTCTGATTCAATTAGATCCTTGTCTCCAACCACCCTTGGGCACAATATACCCCATGTACATATCTCCTATTGTCATTAGGTCCATTATACATAATCATTTTCATTAAAAAAATTTAACAACTTCACATGTATATCCATCAGTATCATTATCTTAGTTTATTTTATCTTGTGTCTATATATGTGTGTCTTTGAATGTGTGTTGTTTGTTTGATAAGCCCTTAAGTCTTGTATATATTCATTATGATTAGTTCAAATTGTATTGTTTTATTCAGTTTTATTGTTATCTTTTATATTTTATCTTTTACTTAATGGGAATAAAGATGGTCTAAGTGACTAACCAACATCATAATTGGGTCAGTCATTCAAATGGAGTTCCCATGCATTGTGAATTCCTCGTGCCCTTGACTCTTATCATGTCATTAGTGCACACATAAAAGTTCAATAATAAAAGTGGATTGCAAAAGCTACATGGCTCAAGAAATTTCCATTCTATCATTCATTTAACCACCAACAACATATCTTGGGTAGGAGGATTACACTAAGCCTTATTATAAAAATACAGGCACCTTTATTACAATATTCTTGATTAAAAAAACCACACACCATTCCACTATCTAAACACATTTTAACAATACCATAGCACTCACAATATAAATATTTGGTTGTTAAACCAACAACCAATACATATCCTACTCAAGCACTTACATACTCAGACCATGGTGATCTTGAGTTTCCCACCATCCAACCACTTTACCTAAGTTCCACAGAGCTAGCATTTGCCATCTCGCTATAAGGACAATACTAGCCTAAATGGCTAACTTATCTACAATAACAACACATGTCAGATGGAGTTAATTTCTAAACCACCTCCCTCATTCTATTGGTTGCATCATCTTATTTCCCTCATGCAGGTTATACTCCCTCTTGATCCCCTTGCAGGTCCCCCTATGAAACAAAGGGATGCCTTCAAGTCCTATAGTGCCCTGGGCACATCTCCTCACCTAGTACCTTAGGTAGAAAAATTGCCACATTTTACATTACAGTTGGAGTCTCGACTCCTCTAGTTGTTATTATTTTAATATTATATCCAACATGTCCATCACCTAATGCAATGTCTATAACACCTACATGTTCACTTCATAAATCAACTCTGGTGGTGGTGCTGGTCTACCCTATGACATTCTTGGAGTGTTTGCCTACTTGTACTTATACCAACTATATGAATAATTGTAAAAGCTTGTACTACAATGACAACACCTCACCTCCTCATGTGATATATGACACTTTCATCCATGCAATAATTGGTATTACTTTCCCACACCTACCAATAGGATGATAAGAGCCCCCAACACAATCATTGCTCCCGCACAATAGTGTCTTCAATCACCGAATGCCATCACATCCTCTTTTAGCTACTTTCCAATATTTTTTTCCCATCTTCATAACCCCTCATGTACATCTTCACCATTCCCATTATTATCCTATCACCTATCACTATTATTCTACATCATCTCATCACGTTCTAATCAATACATGATAAAAATAAAATAATCACATTTTTATTATCACCATAATATCGATCATTACATCATATTAACATATTTTCAAGACAATCACAAACTCTTTTTACATCATTTATTCTATAATTACATATAGTTATTACATATGAGCCAAATCTCTACCCCACAAATACATCATGCCCCACATCCCACTCTATGGTGGTGGCCTTGGTGATGGATGCACTGACTGGCTTGATGTCCTAGAACCTAGTGTCCTCTTGAATTGACTAATCACCCTATTTAAAGGAGCCCTTTACCCTACTAGAACTTCTTTCTCATATAAGGCTCTCCAATATTATGTCTCTTGTACCATCTTTGCCACCTAAGTTATCACATCTTTGAATCCTAGGGCATCCAATAGTATTTAGTCCATATTTATTTCCATCCCTATGACCCGTGCCTCTACCTCTCGCTCCTCTAGTCATCCATGTAACTATATATGGTCAGCTCACATTTGCTCCATCTATTCTTGTAATACCCTAATCTACACCTCTCATCGGCTCACTTGCTCTAGCAATGAGGTCACCTGAGCCAGTACTTATGTAGTTGTTAATTAGATCACATAATCCCAAATGTCCTTATTATTTTTGTTTCTCTTCCTACACCTCTGGAGTCGATATACATTCCTTACCTAGTGACCATGTTTCCATCTTCAAAACCATCTTGATGCACTTCCTACTACCATCATCCTCTCTAGAGATTTATCCACCTACAATACACATACTTCATAGTCAAATGGTGTCATTGAATCGCATTACAAAAACCAATATATTTCCCAAACCCTTTCCAAAATTTTGATATTTTACATCCCATTCCCCCTATGCATTTTTATTACCCTTCTAAAATTTAAACTTTTATAATGCTTATCTCCACAAGCAAGAAACCATTCTTATGGTTCCCATCTTTCCTATAGCTCCTATACCTTATAATGTGCCCCCCCTCACCCCATGATTTTATTCCCCTACAATGCCTCCACATCCCCTTTCCTCAACCACACCACTACTCTACTTGCCTACATGACTTCTACACACTCCAACCCACAATATCCCCTAAAGTGGTAACATCCCCTCTCCTTGATTGCTCAAATATTATTTAACACACCCCCCAAATCTTCAACTCACTTGAACAATCCATACATACTCCAATCAGTGATATCCCCTATTATGGCCCTCAAACCTTAGTTCACCATGTATTTATTCCTATAAATATACGTACAAAATAAATAAAAACTCCATAATAAAATCCATACCTAGTTTTGGCTTCCATGTTGACATCACTCCTCTTGCCCCACCTCCTCACCATTTTATACACCCAGATTTTTTGCCATTTGCCTATGCCACATCCTCCCTCTCACACCACTAACTTATCCTTTTCCCTTTTCCTTCCATGCCCCATGACTCCATTACACCTTTTATTCTCTTTTGATATTTTTAACCACATCTGATATGTCTTAAGTGGCAGTCGATCTTCTACTACCTTCCTCATCAGTGATCATGGCTTCTTCCCTTGAGTCACTAAGCTCAACACTAATGATGTTATCCTCAATGCCCATAAAGGATTCTTGGTCCAAAGGTATATGGATAGATGATGCATACACCCACCTATAAAGATCTTGTACATGCTCTTCAAACCCTACCACCCATCTTGATTATCTACCTTGGTACATAGCAATGGTGGCCACTTATGTAGCAAACCTATGTAGGTTTCACCTTTGCTTTAACCAATAAAACTTGGCTTGTAATGATGATGACCTTTTGCCAAATATACTATGTATCTCTTGATAAAAGTCCCCCCTAAAACTTGGCTCGTAGTGATACCCACTACTATTTCACTCCTACTACCCCATTCTACCACCTCGTATTGGTAGCATAACAACATTCTTTGCCTCTTCAACTGAAACCATCTCCTTTGTATCAACTCTATTTTTTAGTGCCTCCATCTTATTTTTGCTTCCTAATTATCCACCTTTCTCCCTCTAAACCTATTAATCTTAATACATATGGGATTATTACACTCTTACCACTCCCTTAACTATTGGCCTTCTTCACCCTTCATCAACATATCAATCACCTAATTCACTTAACCATTATCCTGGTATCACCACAATCCCCATCCTTAATCCAACATATCTCTGAGCTACCACACAATTCATCTATCCTCCATTTGAGACCTAAAATTCTCCTAAGCATGTGTCTTTGCTTAGGATATGTCTCACTATTGTGGCTCTCTAGGTCACTCTTTAGTAATATTTAATCCCCTTTGGGATGTGTTGACAATCGTAACATTATCCTTCCCACTTCCTATGCATATGTCTTTGATAGTGGCATCATCGATATCAATCATATTGTAGCTCATCTATTTTACCACTATTCTTCTAATTCAATCTATCTTTTCATCTCCATGTCTTTTTTCCTCCCATCATCCTTCCTATTTGGGGAGAACTACATTGGCCTGAGGTCTCCTAAGACTATGTAGGTAGCACCTAGACATAGTCTTGTTCCCAGGAATAGCTCAACTACTTTTACCCCCAATCCATCTCATCTTAGATGGATCACTCAATATCCTTACATCATTTAAAGATATACATATCACATAAATTGGCTTATTATCATCTACTATCCTCTATAGGCCTTCCACCATCCTAGGAATGTGTCTTTGATTTGAGACTCATCATCGGCTTATGGCCTATCTAATCTCTTTATTTCCAAAACAATGTCTATGTCTCAAGACTTCCAGCCTTATTTTATTAATCAAACCATGTCCTTTCTAGACATTGGTCATTTGTGTAGAACTCATCTCTCGTGGCTAAGACACTTTCCCATAACACCTATGCTTGAGGCATCCTAATTATATATATATATATATATATATATATATATATATATATATATATGTCATCACTTGGGGCATCCCAACCCCTTATCATCATCCTGGTCTTATCCTTCCCCAAATATTCATATTCGAGAGACCATCTGGGTTGTTTCTCCCTATATAGTCCCTTGAGGGGCATCATACCTACTAACAACATTTTCATCTATGACATGGTTTTTCTTTGAAAGACCATTACTCCTTCCACTTCATCCACTCATAATGCCCTTTCAAATAGGGGAAAAATGTATGCACCTAAATCCACTTACCCTAATAATTCTATTAAACCTGTTAATTTGACCCATGGTTATATTCCCTAGCCAATTAATTCCTACACAAAATCCCCTACATCCCATGAACAATATTCCTACCCACCAATCTATTAATTCTTCTAAATCTCTATTATTCCATCCTAATACCACATATTCATTATTTAGGAATTTAAAATTCCCAAGGCCCACCTACCCACCTACTAAGAGGTTAACATGTAATGGTGAACAAATGACATGTGAATTACTAGTTTCAATAAAATAAATAACTTACAAGAAGTAACCTATGAGGCATTAATTACATATTTGAAATGTTAAAGATTGTATCTCCTTCCTTAGTACCATAATGCATGGTAACCATGTGTATGTGTCTCTTTTTGCAAGTGCACCAAGGATAAAAGTTATTCCCCATCAATGAAACTTCATTATATCATACCAAGTTGCAAGTCACCACTAAATCATGACAATCACACAAATTGGTCTTCACTTGCATGCCATCTAATGTGTTAATATCTTCATTACAAATATAAATTATTTGGTTCATCAGATTATATTCAAATGCATGATCTAAAGCATGTGATAAAATATGTTTATATTCATCTTTACCATCAAATTTACCAAGGATAATACAAGACATTAGTCCACTATCTTCTAGCAGCTCCAATAAAATTTTGCATACCTGGCCACCTCAATCATAATGGACATGAGAATATATTCCAAGTTTGAATGCAACTTCATATAATAATATTCCAATTATTCTCTCATATTTTTAAACCATAAATGTAGCTTACATGTTACATACATAATTATTACCCCAAAATTCAAACCATGTGTTCTAACCCAATGCATATTCAATGCTTTGGCTTCCTCATCCCATAAATTCATTTCACCAACCATAATTTTTGGGGTCACATAGTCCTTAAGTAAACCATGTTTGTATAAATTCTTGAGGCACTACAAAACTTTGTGTGTCATTCTTGATTCAATAAAAATATAAACTATGTTTCTAGGTAAAAAATTATTGTAAACCTCATTCACAACAATAGAATGAATTTTATTAATGATTCCATCCAAGTGAACAAACACATTATCAACCTTGGAATCTTCCTTATAATTCTTGGTATGATGAATCACCAAATTCCAACAATAATGTCATCATCCTTAACTTCTCAATTTATTTATATAATACCATTTTCCTACTTTCATAAATTTATTTCTTCCCTCTTTCAATTTTTCATAATTACCAACTTCACCCTTTTTCATATCTAATAAGTTTTTTCTTATACATTAAGATCATACTCTCATGTGATCTAATTGTGTTGAGTTACAATTAGAACATTTCTCAAATAAATCCTTATTTTTCATCTTCTAATATTATCATATTTTCCTACACCTCTCTTACTATTGTGTGTTTTTACATTTTATGATTGAATTTATCTATTGGAGGCTAATCTAAAAATTCTTCACTTTGAACCAATGAAGATAAGATAAAGGGTTGGCGAGAAACAATCCCTAAAATACTTTTATATGTACTTAGCCTTTCTTTCATCTGATCTATGAACAAGATTTTTCCAAAATAAAATCCTTCAAATTTGGTATTTTGCAAGAAGTTTTCTTGGAACATGGATACATGAAACCACTATTACCTTACACAATAGGTGATAATGGTTTCATGTGTACAAAATTATATTCATTTGTAGATTTTGGAGGACCATAATTAGTCGATGATTTTAAATGACACCCCATGTTTGTTATAACATTCTCATCTGAAATCATTTTACATTGATCAGGTGAAACTCTTAATGCACCTTTTTTACCTCCTACTTGAGTAAATTATAGGACAATGTCAGTCGGGGGAAGAATTAGAATATCAACATATTTATTTGCCTTACATCTCCCTCTATGAAAAGGATAATTTTCTATGGATCTTGTGTTTGAATTTTCCATTTGATAAATCTTATATAAAATAAAACATTAGAGTATAATGTTAGTTCAATGTTAGTGCATATGGATAATCAGAAAATAACTTATTCTACTTCGAATGAAAAAAACTTAGTGCTTCCATTCAAGGACATTGTAATAAGATCAATATTTAAAAGAATAAGTTAATATTGAAATATTTTATAAATAACTATTCATTTTTTGAAAGTATAATTATTAATTATGATGTTCTTTAACTTAATGAAATGAAAGAGTCTCATTTCTATGTTTAACTTATAACACTTTTGTACCAATTTTAACAATATGTATCCTTGTCCTACAAGATATGAACCCCATTTTAAAGGAATAAATAACATAACCTTTCCATAATTGATTCCCAACATCATACCATACATGTCTACACAATAATGATCATTTAATCTCATGGAATTATCATGAACATGACAAAAATCCATTTACGAAAGATACATACCATGAATCGCATCCATAGACCATTCATTACGAAGAGATACATGGAGAAACTATTTTTTTCAAAGGAGCAATTATTAAAGATTCTTGAAACCTTAAAGTTTTTTCAATCATTCACTACACTAAGCCCTCATCAAAATGGAACACTAGAACCATTCCTTTAGTAAAAATATAATATAAGTAGGTTTAGTATTTTAACCATTCAAGGTGATAACTTAATATAAATAATTCATCATAAAAGCATAACACAACTTCTAATTTTACCCTTATAATTACACTAATGTGTCAAAAAAATAGTAACCAAATGGTATTCAGAATGCCTTTGTTTGACTTATAACAAAGTTATATATAAAATTGGCCCACAAACATGTGTGAAGCAGCATTATATCTCATATTGAAGCTTGTAGTACTATAAAAATATATGTATGAACTAACTTGATTACTTTCTTGAGATTTCCATATTCAAATCAAATATATATAAAGTCAAATTGAGGGACCAACATTCAAGGTTACCTATCTCCAATTAATAAAATAGATCTTCACCAAACATGCAACACCTTAAAACTATTATAGTGATAACTTACATCTCTTGTAGGTAGTAAAACATCAAGGACTGGACACAACAAGTTACAACCAATGCATTCAATAATTGTTTTCAACCCAACATTATAATGCAAATAACTACCCTTGTTTCATTGAAGGTAGTAATGAGGGACCCAATATAGTGATCTAGAATAAACACAATAGGATATTTAGTATATCAATACAACCTAAAATAAGGAAGCACAAGTGATGGAATAATAACATGGCCTAATATATTGATCCTTTCATTTTTTCTTCTCCCACTGGAAAAACTCAATGAGTCAATGTAGAATGCGTGCACAAGACACGAATATTGAGAACTAAAATAGGGTCAAAAAATATTTTATGAGAACTTATAAATAATTCAAAGATTAATTCCATAAAACCCAAATTGGGCTTCAATCATTTACCTCATCATGATCAAACCATAGGCTATGCAAGAACTACAACATCTAGATGCAAAGAGTTAATTTTATCTTAACATATCATTCTTATAATTTTAGTATTTTGAAAACATAACATGGCATATTATAATGGATTCACTTATCATTTTAAGACCAAAAAACTCATGAATATCAAATGGTTATAAAAAACTTTAACTTTATTCTAAGTACAAAAACTCATAGACCATTTTGGGTTCTCCTTTCTTACATTCTAAAATCTAGTGACAACATATATCTTAATGAACTAACCTTGTAACTTTATATTAAATTTTAAAATTACCTTTCACAAATAGAACTTTAGTCTTTCTATAATTATATAACTCACAATGAACATCAACATAGATATACATGTCATAGTTTTGAAAATAAATAGACATTTATTCTTGGTCTAATACAATTATTTAATATATCATTTACTTTTCCTTCCAAGCCTAGGAAGAATTCAACCACATCAATAAACCATAACGTTGAACCATTACAACATATGCATTTAACTCCTTATTACAACCAAGGAAATTGTACAACATTAACTTTACTCTAATACTATAAATTTCAAATAAATTGTCATAATTTGAACTAAGAGAATAAAGTAAGGTATTGGCCCAAGTATTCCTCATAATAGAATTGCATAAAACCCATAATAACATTGAAATTAGGATTTGGAATAAGTATGAACATTTTCATAAATAATTCATCCAAGTATGAGCACTCGGACTACAACCATTAATCCAAAATAGATATGAAACAATAAGACCCTACTAAGTTGTATGAACAAAACATGTAAACATAGGAAAAATCAAAACTTAATAGATTTTAACCATTCACTAGAGCCAAAAAAATTCTATAAATCACAATAATTGCTACATTGATTTTCTTCCATAACCAAGTTAATTTAAACTAGCTTGGTAATGAGGTACAGTTAGTCCATTCTACACACTATATTCATTGTTTTTAAGTCTATAAAATTAGAGACATTTTATAACTTACAAAGGAATTTGAATAATCTAAGTCCATTCTACTCATAATGTCTTTTCCCTTTATTGATTCAACTTGAAAAATCTATCTTGTAAACTTTCTTTGCCACCCAATCAATTTCCCACTGCCACCATAAAACTAGATACCATGAATTTCATTAGTACCACGACATCCTACCTGTACATTGGTTGAAATGGTGTCAATATCATTAATATTTCAATAATGGTATGTATTATATAAATTTATTGGTAACTTCTTATCTTGCTCTTTTTTTTATACCATATCTTATGTATAATTGCTATTATGGAATTAGTGGATTCTTTAGCTTGTCCATTTGTTGTCTAGTAGTACATAGTGAACTTATTGTGTTTAATATTTAAAATTCCCATAATTTCACTTATAACTTCATTTAGAAAATGTATACATGTAACACTATGTTGTTAACTAGCTCTAAGGGGTATCCAAATCTTATATTGTTATTATAGATAAATTTGGTTTTATATTTTACTTTATTATTTGATAGTGTGTTGGCTTTAACCCACTTACATGGATACTTTGTTGCAACATGAATATCAATCTAAAACTGAATATAACTCATTATATGTTATTTCCTCTAGAATTATATCCACACATTAGAAATGGATATTTTTTTTGTGACCACATTCAAATTGTATAAATCCCCACATACACTTACATTTTATATATTTTTATTGTGTTCTATCATTACTAGTTTCTACCTTAAAAATGTTTTTTTCTTCTAACATATGCTCTATTTCTTCATGTGTTCAACTTGCATATCAAAGGTTCATTGGATAAGTATTTTTCCTTACCGTTATTGCTCCTAATATTAAATCAACATGGTCTATTCATAGCTCTTTCAAAATTCATTCTAGATTTTTATAAGTTCATGCAAAGACTTATTTATGTTATATGAATAAATTAATCACTCAATTTGTGATCTAGTTTTGTCTCATTGTAATTATTTGATATATTTTCAGTTCTTAAATTGATTTCATGTTTTTGGACCCATATAGTGGATATTTATTTCTTGTGGAAATTCACATGTTGATTGCATGTTGAGTTCAACATTTAGTACTCCATTATTCAAATATAAAAGAGTTGGGTCTCTCCAACAATACCTTGAATGAGTTAATTCATAGAAATCTATATAGTCTTAGGAATTTGCATGACCTTCATTTGTATAAAAATAATTAACAAGATAAAACCCTCCTAAAATAAGGAACCTTACTATCTTATAAACTCTTTCCTTATACCATAATCTATTGACTAGTGCAATCCCCCTTAGACTATTTAAGTTGATAACATAAGCTTGCTTTTTTTTCATTATTAAAATTAACACTTGGATAACATCCCTATGGAATATGGTAAGTGCTCTAGTTTAATCTAAAAATATTTATTTGCAAAACAATTTACAAGGAGCATCCCAATCAATCTTGGAAGGCTAAAATTTTTGAGTTTCCTTCATTTGAGACAAAATAATATGGATAGCGATTCCCTCTAAGCTTGTGACACTGTAAAAGCCTTCAAGTAATATATTTGGTATAAAATTAAATTTCTTGAACAATACTGATAACTTTTGGATTGGTATAAAATTAAATTTATTGAACAATACTCACCAACAACATGTTCGAATTTAATGACTTCATCTCCACTGTAGGTTTAGTTGATGTGGACTTAAATATAATCCCTTGTACTTGGTCCAATAGAAGGATAGGAGACAAATTGATTTGACTAGACAAATTTATGATCTCCATAAATTAGGATATTATATTTTCCAGTAGACTTTCCTCTTTGCCTAGAATTGGGTCTAATCATAACCCATTTATCTTTGAAGTTGATAAAATCACTAAACCTAAATGTTTCCTATTTAGATTTTCGAGCATGTAGACTCACCTTCCTATTCTCACAAATTATTTACAAGAGTGTTAGAAAGAACCCATTTTGGGATTAGCTATGTTTATCCTTACCAAAAAACTTAGCTTCCTAAAAACCAAGCTGAAATTTTTGAATGAAGAAGTCTTTGGTGACATCTTCCTTCAAAAAAAATTTATTGAGGTAGAACTCTCAACCATTGAAGAAGCTAGTGCTATAGGCAAGTTCAAAAAATAGAGGGCCTTGAGGGAAAAATAACTTCTATACAACTTCCACAATTTGGAAGCAAAATAAAAAGCTTACTGGAAATAGAAATCCAGATGTTTATGGTTTAAAGATGGAGATAGGAATACCAACTTTTTCCACCATTCATCTTCTAGGCATAGGAGTTCCAATAGAATCACTCAATTGATAATGGAAGATGAAACCACCAGTAAGGATGAAGAGGCTATATATTAGCATATCCTCAAATTTTTTAAGAATATCCTTTCAGAAGATGGAGCGCTGAATAATTCTCTTGTCTCCTCGGCCTTATCTAATTTAAACAAGGTAGTCTCAGCTACAAATAATGCCTCCCTCACCAAAATTCCCTCCGATGAGGAAATTAAAAGTGTATTTTTTTCTATGGATGGGATGAAGGCCCTAGGATCTAATGGACTATCCCTCTTATTCTTCCAAAAATATTGGGACATCATTCACTTGGAAGTTGAAGAAGTGGTCAAAGAAAATTTGTACTCAAAATCTATCCTAAAAGAAATCAAAAACACTTTTTTGGTCCTTATTCCAAATAAATAAGAGGTACACAACATCGAAGAATTTAGACCCATCAGTATTTATAACACCATATATAAGATCTTTTCTTCTATTCTAGTCAAGCATATGCAAACTTTATTGGACTCTATCATCAGGGAACTACAGGGGGCTTTCGTAGCTAGTAGACAAATCTCTGATGGCATCATCATAACACATGAAGTGATCCATTCCATCACCAAATAATCCAAGAAAGGTATGTTTCTTAAACTGGACATGTCCAAAGCTTATGATAGGTTTTCTTGGTGGTTTATCCTTCAAATTTTGGAAAAGATTGGTTTCAATCATGATACTCAGAAAATTATTTGGAATTGCATTGCTACCCCCAAGTTCTCCATTATTATAAATGGGGTCCCTAAAGGATTTTTCCATGCTTCTAGAGGCTTAAGATAGGGTGACCCACTCTCCCCATACCTCTTCATCATACTATTTGAATCAATGGGGATAATTTTGGAATGGCCTTGTAGTCAGGGGTAAATAAAAGGAATCTCAATTGCTTAGAACATGGATCTTGTCACCCATTATCAGTTCACTGACAACACTATCATTCTTGGTGATTCTTTAATTAGGGAAGTTAAAAACCTCAAATTCATTCTTAATAATTATGAAAATGTGTCTAATCAATGTATTAACTTAAAAAAAATATCCCTTTTCTTCATAAATATGCCTCCCATCCAACAAAAAATCCTCAAAAAATTGTTTGGAATTGCATTTCTACCCCCAAGTTCTCCATTATTATAAATGGGGTCCCTAAAGGCTTTTTCCATGCTTATAGAGGCTTAAGATAGGGTGACCCCCTCTCCCCATACATCTTCATCATATTGGTTTAGTCATTGGGGAGAAGTCTGAAATGGGCTTGCAGTCAGGGGTAAATAAAAGGAATCTCAGTTGCTTAGAACATGGATCCTATCACCCATTAGCAATTCACTAACAACACTATCATTCTTGGTGATGTTTCAATTAGGGAAGCAAAAAATCTCAAATGCATTCTTCATAATTATGAAAATGTGTCTAATCAATGTATCAACTTTAAAAAAAGCTCCTTTTTCTTCATAAATATGCCTCCCATCCAATAAAAAAGGATTGCAAAGATTATCGATTGTCAAATAGGTACTCTCCTGACTAACCATTTGGGGATTCCCCTCCTAGTTGGAAAAATGGATTCCCATATTTGGAATCCCTTGATTGACCACATCTAGGAGAAATCTGTGGGGTGGAAAGAGCACCTTCTCACATAGGTAGGGAAATTTTAGCTCTTCAAAGCCATAATTTAGAGCATTCTTATTTATCTCATGTCAATTTTCAAAATGTAGATCAATTTTGCCTCTAAAATTGAGCAAATCCAAAAAAAAATCTTTGGATAGGAACAAAAGAAAGGTTCATATTCAACCTTGTTTCTTGGGAAAAGGTGTGTCTTCCAAAATCAAATGGAGGACTAGGCGTAAAAAGTATAAACTTAATGAACAGAGCCTTATTGGCAAAAATGGGTTGGCAAATAATGAAAGAGAAAGGAGAATGGACTAGAATTATCAAGGCCAAATACCTAAAAGGTGTGGAAGAGGATGCACTCCTATGAGAGAAAGGACCTCCCAAAGGGTCCACCTTCTGGAAGGCCATATCCTATTGCAAAGACCTCCTTAAAAGAGGCATCTTATGAAAAGTCAGAAATGGAAAGAAAATAGATTTTTTGGAGGATGTTTTTTTATCCCTCATCCTCCTCTCATTACAAGAGACTTGGGTAGGCTACTTTGGTCATGTCAAACAAAGATGGCGGTCCAAGATAAAGAACTACTATGGAATTAAGGATGGAAGGAAGTGCTAGAAAGCCATCCCCAACAAAGGGTTTCCCCCAAAAGCATCACAAGCTATCGATAATATTAACCAAATTATTTATAATATGCATATCCCCTTGGTTCAAAAAGATGACCATATCATCTAAAGAGTAGAAGGCAATGAAGAGTACTCAGTGTCCATAGGCCATGCCATTGAAGTTAATGTGGATAACAACTAGGACCATTGGAAAAAATTATGGGTAAAGCATCTAACCCCCAAGATCAACTTTTTCTTCTAGATTATGACACAAAACAAAATTTTGATTGTTGAAAACCTCACCAAAATGGATTTATCATCCCCAATAGATGCTTGATTTGTAAAAAGGTAGAAGAATCCACTCAACATTTGTTTTTGGAGTGCCCTTTCAGTCTGTATTTATTTAACAAGATTCTTAGTCATTTCAACTTAACCTGGATCAAGACAAATAAAATAGTGCATCTCATCTTACAATGGAATTCCCCATGGAATATCCCATCCATGTCTTTCCTTTGGTGTCTTGCACTTCCCTACTAGTTTTGGTACATTTGGAAAGATCGTAATGATAGTATGTTTCAAAACAAAAGGCACCAGTGGAAGAACATATTTTTCAAGCTTTTCCAATACATTTACGAAAATTTTAAGGCTTTTCCTCCCAAGGACAAAGAGCCTACCCCACCTCTACAAGTCTCATCCTTAACAACTAGGATCTCCAACAAGTCATCAACTCCTCCTCAAAATACACATTATGTAATCAAACCAAATGGAAATCCCCCCTACTGGGTTGGATAAAATTGAACTTTGATGGAGCCTCTAAAGGCAACCCTAGCCTAGCTGGTAGAGGGGGCATTATAATAAATTCAAATGGAAAACTACCGGTGGCCTATGCAAGGCCCATGGGTAAACAGACTAATCATGTAGCTAAAGCTAAAGCTACTCTTTGGGGTATTCAAATTTCACAAAGCCTAAATTAGAGTAGAGTCATAGTAGAGGGAGATTCAATCAATATTATTGATGCCTTAGAATAAAAAACCACTCCTCATACTATTTAGGACCTGATCAAAGATGCAAAGTCTATCCTTCTCACCTTTCCTCAAGTTAAACTCATACACACTTATAGGGAAGGTAATGGAGTGACAGACTCTCTGGCCAACACTAGAGTGCAACTCCAAGGTTTAACCATATATCATAATGAAGACAACATCCCCCTATGACACTTAGTGTTATTTATGCTGAAGGAACACATGTCATTTAAATTCATCATGTTCTCGCATGTGTGGATTTTCACATCAAAGGGCCTAATCATGGATTTTCTATCTCACTTTCATCTCAAGGCAATGAAACACAATTATTATTGGAAGCCTTTGGTGGGCACCCTTTTTATCATAAGCTCTAGATGTTTCTCTAGCATCCAGACCCCTTGACCCACTCCTTCCAACCTTACAACTCTTGTCAACATGGGTGGCGATTGAGACTGCATGGAGCTAACATCCTACAAAGAGGTTCATGAAAACAAAAAAGTGTGGAAAAATCTCAAAAAAGGTGGGTTAACAGAGTATATGGAGCATATCATCAAGCATAATTCTCTAGTGGTAAGAGAGTTTGTAGCTACCTAGTCAAAAAGAAAGGTTTCCATGATGGGGATTTCCATTAATATTTCTAAGGAGATTATATAAAAAGTCACAGTCATGGCTTGCTTAGGTGCAAAAGAATGAAAGGATCAATCAAAGAAATAGGATTTGTTACAACATTTCTTTCGAACCAATGAATTTGTGCAAATAGAGAAAAAGGGATTTCCCTGCACTAACTTGCCCAAATACTGGCCCAAAGTCTATTTACAAGTCATGAGGTATATGACCTTGGAAGGTAAGTACTCCTTGATCTTTTCAAACCATTTCATGTTTCTCAATCATTTCATCGATTTTAAGATCAACCTTCCATATTTTCTCTTAAAATCCCTATAAATCATAGTCCTCCTTCACTAGGTTAATGTTGCTAACCCAATTTTACATCAAGATCTTATCTTTCAATTAGTGAAACATGGATGTACCCTACTCAGCAAAAATTCCCCCCCTAAAGGATCCTCCTCTGAGGATGACTCCCTAGAGGGGCCCCTAGAGAGAGATTCTTATGCATGCTCCCTCCCCACCATTGAACTTCGTCCTTACAACAACTTGCCTCGTTCCCCTCTGGATGACCTTCCCTTGAAAATGCTCTTCATCCCTAAACCCAAACCCATCATCGTCAGCTTTCCCTCCACCCATGATCAGAAAGGCAAGGCCATTGTAATAGAGGAACAAGAGAAGAATAAACTAATGTTGTAAAATTTCAACATAAAGGCTCAACAGGCGGGTTTTGGTTTGGAAAAATTGATCCAAAATTAGAATGAGATTCACCAGGTGGTAGAGGCCACAACCTATGTGTTGGCACATTCTATCATACCCCTTCCCTTTCCCTAGTTTCAAAATCCCCTAAGGACCCCAAAACCCCGCAACCCCTCCTCCCCCCCCCACAACCCAACAAAGCATCCCTTCCCCCAGGTGAAAGGTAGGAAATGCCCAAGGATGATCCTTTTGGGTGAATAAGCTGAGGGTCTTGAGAATCAAACCAAAGCCAAAGCATTGAAAGATAAGACCAATTTCTTGCATAAGGATAATTCTATTGAAGAGGACACCCAGGAGGGTCCCCCCAATTAACATGTTTATTGTGTCTGCTTTTGTTTTTACTATTTAGTCTTTCTCTTTTTGCTCATTTGGCCTTGTTAGGCCTACTTAAAACTCTTTATTTAATGTTTGTGGTTTTGGGGCCCATATAAAACTTGGGTTTACCATATCTAATAAAAAACTTTTGGATTGCTTGAATGTTTGAAAATGCGTAGCATATACAATAACTCCTTTTGAGGATATGTTCCTAGAGAAACGGTGGATTTCAAAATCCTTACCAAATTGCATCTCTCCAATAAAAAATTGAATATAAACATGAAACCTCTTTGTGCTTTGATTTTTCTTATCACATTGGATTTGACATAGAATAGCTTCATGGGGAAAATCCCATCCTAGTTAGGCAACTAAAAAGGTTTTCATTGTCTTCGTTTGGGTAAGAATTGCTTGAATGGAAGAATTGTTAGAGAGATTGGTTAGATATGTAGGATTAATCTTTTAGACTTGTCTTGAAATAATCTCAATGGTGAGCTCCATATGAAGCTTGTAAAATACAAGGAATTAGACCATTTGAATCTCAATAATAACCATCTTTCTAAAACTATTCTTACATGGTTTGGTGATTTTCATAGCCTTGGAGAGATGAATCTCTCTTTCAAAGACTTTTATGGACCAATTCCACTAGAACATGAGAATTATGATAATTTAATTATTATTCATCTTGACAATAATAGAAAAGAAGAGTAAAAGTTGAGGTTTAAAATGAAAATGGTGTCCATTCATAAATTTAAATAATATATTTGAATTTATTACAACTCCACCTATCACTAACCATGTTATGTATAATCTTTTTTAATTTTCAATATTTTATTCATAGATTTAGAGGACAAGCTTTGACGATAATATATCTATATAATCTAATCATTCAATCTTCATAATAGACCACAATGTGAAAATTCAAAATGTCAATTTTATTATAAATCCAATTTTATTATAACTAGGCAGCGTGTTATGTATACTTTCCATATGTTAAGAGATAAGAGACAGTACTTTATTTTGTATTACTTTCCTCTATCTTGATAGAAAGAATCCAATTTCATGAACCCAACAAACACCCAAAGCACTTAAAGTATGCTTATAATTGGAAATAATGATGTTTCATACCAATGAATTTCAATATCACATGATGTACTTATTTAGAGATGGTGATGTAGACCACCCAAGTCGAAATAGCTTAAAATCCCAAATCTAAGAGAGTGATTGTGGTAAACATATTTTCAAAATAAATAAATAAATAACCATCTTTCCTTAATGATAAATTCACATGTCGGTTGCAATGTTAAGTTCAACATTCCCTGTTTAATAAAAATTAGTTTTCATTATTGTTTGGTGGATTGTTATATTCACATTTTTAAGAGAATTTCTTTAAAAATCATGTAATGAATAATTAAAAAATATTTATTAATTTTTTTAATTAAAAATAGTTTTTAATATGAATAAATCATTTTTAATATAAAAAAATCATTTACTAAATCATTTCTAATACTAAATAAATTATGTAGATTTTTGAAATTAATTTTTAATATGAATATATAACTTTTAATATAAACTAAAAAAATTATATGTTAATTCATTTCTTATGAAAAAAAATATATATATATATTTGAATTTATTCTCTAAAAAATAAAAATTTAGGAGCTACTTTTTTCAAAATTATATATATATATATATATATATATATATATATATATATATATATATATATATATATATATATATATATATATACATTGATTTTTTAATTTTTTACATCATTTTTAATGTAATGTATTCTATTTTTATTTAGTTATGGTATTCCAGCTAAAATTTAATTCAACTAATTCATCTTTGAGTAATTAACATTCTATCTTATTTTTAAATTAAAAGAAATAGTTTTATTATTTTTAAATTTTAATAAATAGTTTTTTTATAAAAAAGGTTTAGTGAAGGTAGAAAAATGTTATCCAAATTGGGCTTAATTTGAGTTGGGCACAACTAACTCATTTACCAACCTATTTATATATTTTCAATGATATGATGTGGCTTTGCTTGTATATCTATTATTTAATTTTTTTGAACAATTATGTAACTCATAGATGATTAGTTAAATGGATTTTGCTATTTATTATTATGTGATTGAAATGTGACATATAAATTAGATTTGATGTTTATACTCTATACTTTTTTTATTTTTATGATCTAAGCTGATTAATTACTCATTTGATTGTGATGTAGGTGTCTGATTGTAATATAATTTATATTCATTAAAAAAGAGATTATCATTAGGAAGAAATAAATAAATACATTACAAATGGAATAAAACTTAAATATTATGTACAATTCATAAAATTTTATTTGATACTAAATTTTTTTAAAACCCTTTTTATCATATGAAAAGGGTAAATAAATTATTAATAATTTCATTATATATTTTTATTTTATAATTATTCATCAACTTATAATTAATCTTCTTAACCAACCCTATATCTTAAAAATGCATATCACAGATTTTTTCAACACTCATTTTCTTTATTAAATTGGATGCATGCATGGTATTATAAGTATAATATTAATTACAAATATTTATGTCATTGAACCTTTGACCTTAACCTTCTAGATGTGGAAGTTTCACAAATCAATTATCAAGTCAAATTTTTTTTTTTAAAATACAGAAGAATTAAATTTCTATTATAAATTTTAATAAAACAATTATGTGAAAGTTTATACACCCACTTATCACTACTTTTCACTTAACGTATTAAGTCAATGCAAACACCTAAGACTCTTATTCTCTCCATGCAAAATAACTTTTAATTATTCCAATGTATTACACAAACAAGATCATTACTATAGGACTTTGAGTTCTAAAGTAATTAAAAAATATGAATAAGATTCCATTCAACTATAGTTAACCTGTAATTATGAATGGATTATCTAAAATTAAGTAGAGAACTGCCACGCTACAAAGAGAGAAAATGATTTTTTTTTTCTTTTGGTTTGGGTGATGATGGTAAAACTTTAACCATAATTGGAAGGGAGTTTAACGTTCATCCGACATCTGTCTATTATAAATTTTAATAAAACAATTATGTGAAAGTTTATACACCCACTTATCACTGCTTTTCACTTAACGTATTAAGTCAATGCAAACACTTAAGACTCTTATTCTCTCCATGCAAAATAACTTTTAATTATTCCAATGTATTACACAAAAAAGATCATTACTATAGGACTTTGAGTTCTAAAGTAATTTAAAAATATGAATAAGATTCCATTAAACTATAGTTAACCTGTAATTATGAATGGATTATCTAAAATTAAGTAGAGAACTGCCACGCTACAGAGAGAGAAAATGATTTTTTTTTTTCTTTTGGTTTGGGTGATGATGGTAAAACTTTAACCATAATTGTAAGGGAGTTTAACATTCATCCGACATCTGTCTATTATAAATTTTAATTAAATAATTATGTGAAAGTTTATACACCCACTGATCACTACTTTTCACTTAACATATTAAGTCAATGCAAACACTTAAGACTCTTATTCTCTCCATGCAAAATAACTTTTAATTATTCCAATGTATTACACAAACAAGATCATTACTATAGGACTTTGAGTTCTAAAGTAATTAAAAAATATGAATAAGATTCCATTAAACTATAGTTAACCTGTAATTATGAATGGATTATCTAAAATTAAGTAGAGAACTGCCACGCTACAGAGAGAGAAAATGATTTTTTTTTCCTTTTGGTTTGGGTGATGATGGTAAAACTTTAACCATAATTGGAAGGGAGTTTAACATTCATCCGACATCTGTCTATTATAAATTTTAATAAAACAATTATGTGAAAGTTTATACACCCACTGATCACTACTTTTCACTTAACGTATTAAGTCAATGCAAACACTTAAGACTCTTATTCTCACCATGCAAAATAACTTTTAATTATTCCAATGTATTACACAAACAAGATCATTACTATAGGACTTTGAGTTCTAAAGTAATTAAAAAATATGAATAAGATTCCATTAAACTATAGTTAACCTGTAATTATGAATGGATTATCTAAAATTAAGTAGAGAACTGCCACACTACAGAGAGAGAAAATGATTTTTTTTTTTTTCTTTTGGTTTGGGTGATGATGGTAAAACTTTAACCATAATTGGAAGGGAGTTTAATGTTCATCTGACATCTGTCTAACATCCCTTCCACATGCAGTAAAATCTATATAATATGATGTGCTCAAATTTATATATTAGTTATGATTATTTATTTATTTATTTATTATCATGTGATATTGATAGGTGTTCTTATAATGATATCTGGGAGAGGTGGCTGGGAATTGTAATGGAGAGAGAATATTAGCATTTTACTATTTGAAAGTTGACATTATAAATTTTATAAAAAAACAATTTAATTAAATCAAAACTGACATGATTAAATAAAAAATTAAAATAACAACCATGAAAATTTAAAAAAAATAAAAAACACATAAATACAAATAAATTCAAACTAAAAAACAAATAAAAATATAAAGTACAACAAGAGAAATAGAAATCAAAGAAGATTTTTTTTTTTTAAAAAAAAGATTAAATTGAACTAGCATTTCATATTGGGCAGATAAAATACAAATTTTTTACATTTAATATTCTAAAGATTACTTCTTTTCTCATTGTTTTCCCTGTATAACTTCTCTTATTACTTTTACTGTGAAATTGATTTCTAAAATATAATAAAGATTTTAGCACATCATATTTATAAATAATCATAAATAAATAATACACACATAATCATAACTAATTTATAGGTAATATATAGATTTTATCATAACATAAAATAATATATAAAAAATCATTATATATATATATATATATATATATATATATATATATATATGATTGATTTTAGGTATTACAGGGATAGCAAATTTATTCATAAAATAAAATAAGCCTGGCTTAATGAGAAAATCATCAAGGCATCTGACCAACATACTTCAATTAATAAAAACTACCATAAAGTATTAAAAAATACTTCAATTTAATAATAAAGAACAAAATTACAAAAGAATAAAGATAAACATTACTAAGTTTCACCCTTATTCACTTTGTTGTGAGAGTGATGTATCCTGGAAAGGGAACTAGTAATAAAATATCTATTTTTTAAAACTTCTGACTACCATCCATTCTTATGATTTACTCAAAGTACCTGTAACCAAACACTGATATATACATCTATCTGTAGATGAGCTTCTATAGGCCTTATTTATGCTAACTAAATCCTTATTACTACTCACAACTAACCCCACAACCTTTGAAAACTAAGGTGGCAAAACTAAAGGAATCAAACCTACTTTATATGCCTCCTTTTCAAGGACTTTTGGAATAACTCTTGAAGGCAAAATATGCTCACTATCTGTAAACATTGTGAGAATCTCTTTATTTGCATCCTTCCACCATGAAGAGGCCACTTTAAACTTGGAACTTTGGCAAGAATCAGAGAGATGACCAGTTTTGAAGCACTTCCAACACCTGAAAGAAAGACCCTCATAATGAAGGGTTTGTGACCAACATCTACCTTTAACTTTTAACTCAATCATTTCAATAAGGTTCTAGGAAATATCTAAATAAATAAGAACCTTGGCACAAGTTATTCAAGAAAAATTCAAAGAAGAAACATCAATTTTTAGAAATTCCCCCAAGGATTTCCCAATAGCAACCAACCCAGACTCTAACTAAAATTGGAGAGGAAGATAAGACAGTTGTACTCAAATGGATCTGTGAGAGAGGTTTTATGAAGGACATGATGGTCAAATATCTAAGAGTTAGTCTGAATGATCTAATTATGATCCCCAAAAAAATCAAAAACCACACTTAACAAGCATACATATCTTAGATAAATCTATGTAAAATATATCGATAATGATATAGGTACCTTGAGAATGATATTTATTAGTCTATTTTACATAGATTTATCTAAGATATGTATGCCAGTACATATCCTGCTTATGGTGCACAACTAATATATTGCCTATCCTACTTCCATTGAAATGTCTTAGTATCATTTCACTAACTAGAGTGCACAACTCGCATGCACTAACCTCAAGGATTTTATGAATGATATATGGCCCCATTCATTTGATGTGGAGGATTCCCAAATGTTTGTCATACTTGGAGTCATAGATTAAAAATCTTCTTTCCTTGCATAAAATGTTATCTTTGATATGTTTGTCATGTAATTTTTATGTATGTGATTTTATACTCAAATCAATCATTCTAATATATTATTCTCATCAAGTTTTATGATATTTTTTAGCCTTGCATCCAATGATTACTTGTCATCTAAACAACCTATGTGGAATATGCACACTGATGACATAATGAACTCCATACATAAAATATTCTCTTTATCAAACACCACCTGAATTAGTGTGTACATTTAACATTTATAAGTCATCCAATAAGCCCATAATACCATAGAGACTCCATCACTCTAGTGCTTGTGACCTACACCACAAATTTTGGTAAGTATAGTGCCCAATAAATTTTTGAAGGCTTGAGCTCTTCCATTATCCTATGGGTGATAGGGCATAGTATGGTGGTGTGCATTCATAAAATCACTTAGAAGTATACACACCACTTTTCATACAATTAACCATCCATATCACTTTTTATACTTAGTGGGAATCCATACTTACTGATAATAATATAATTAGAGGAATATTGTAGCCATGACTGTTGTATAATACTTTGTGGGAGCCACCTATGTCCACTTGGTTAAGTAATCCATAATAGCTATGATATACCATGTGCCACTCTTGGTGTAGTGTGAATAATTGGTTTTACAAAATCAACTACCCATTTTTCAAATGGATCTCATAAAAGTATGGGGACTAATGACATCACATCTTGTTTATTAGGTTTCCATATCCTTTGAAAAATATCATATTTGTGTGCACATTCCATAGAATCCTTGTATATTTTAAGCCTCCATAGTTTTGAGAATAGGATCTTATATATTATTCCTTCACTAACATAGTGACCTAAAATAATTCCCTTGTGACACTTGTGCAAGACTTCTTTGTGTTTGTGCTAAAAAACACATCTCCTTAAGACTTCATTCATTGCCATTTCATATAACTACCCCAAATATTTTGTCAAGGGGATATGCAAACTACTATATGTTTCTTATATTTTACCTTCCAATCAGTTGGAGCCATTTAAGATGTCAAGAATGTTGTGATTTCTACCAAATTATCTATTATCATTTATACTCCATATATTTTGCATTTGAGTAACATGATTCTAAATTATAAATGTGTAATTCTTATGGGAAGGATCCAATCACTTGGATCAATGAAAAGGAATTATTTCGATGTATATTAGATCACATGTGGATTAAAGATGGTAATAACATCCTTGTATCTGGATTTAAAGAAATTTATTTGGTATAGATGGATTTATGCTTAGAATAGAAATAAGGGTCTTACTATTACCTTTTCAATGTTAAAGGATGAGCTATAGATGCACTAACATAACAATTTAATAGAGAAAGAATTTATTAAGTCAACAAAGCTACAAAAAATTAGGATAGTTAAATATTATATTCAATAATTTTAGAAGACATCCTTACAAATGGATCATACCTTAGAGGACAACCTGAATGATTTGTTTTTGGGTGGTCTCAAGGATATAATCCAACAAGATGTTCACATGTTTAATCCAATCTCTACATCCAAATCCATAGTATTTTCATGTTGGAAAGAGGAAATATATATGGTTAAATGGAGGAATTTCACCACTAACAAATAGTGCATGGTTTCAACATAATTGTTCCCTCAATATACAAGATTGAATCCTCACCAAATTGATGAGAAATGAGAAAAGGGATTATGTTTAAATTGTGATAAAAAAATGGATAAAAGGTTATAAATGTGATGAGAGTACATTTTAATACATTTAAGGGGACAATGAGGAAGAATAAGAAGATGAAGTATTCAGTGAAGAAGAAGAGGTGCCTAAATCATAATCTGAAGAGTCCCAACCAACTATCTCATCCCATGTACTTTCTAGTATTAACACTCCAAAAACCCTCAAAGTTGTAGGTTTTATCAAGAAACATAAGGTGATTTTATATATACATACTTGTGAAGTACACATAATTTCATCAAAAATAAGTTGGCATCACATCTGAACTACTTTATTTACCTAGCTCTAGAATTTTAGGACATGATTATAGATGGTAGCACAGTTAGTTGTTCCAATAAATGTCATAGTATCAAACTGGTGATGGGAGAATACAAGTTAGACTCCCTTATGTTTTCTATTCCCATGGGAAAAGTAGATATTATTTTTGGAGTCGAATAGCTCATGACTTGGGCATGATAGAGATGAATTTTTAGGATATGTTCATTTGAAGAAAGGACATTTGAACTATATGGAATAGTATCACATAATAATACATAAATACATAATATACAGATAATCATAATTAATTTATAGACCACATAATAATAAATATATACATAATCATAATTAATTTATAGATAATATATAGATTTTACCACATCATATTTATAAATAATCACAACAATGAAATTGTAAAAATAATTAATTTATAGGTAATATATATGGATTTTACCATGTCATATTTATAAATAATCATAACATTGTAAAAATAATTAATTTATAGGTAACATATACAGATTTTACCACATAATATTTATAAACAATCATAACAATGAATTATAAAAATAAACTATCATAAAAAATATTACTACATCATAATAAATAAATTGATAATATACAGATAATCATAATTAGTTTATTTATCATAAAAATATCACAAGATCATAATAAAAAAATAATATATAAAAAATCATAATTAATTTATAATGTGTGTGTGTGTGTGTGTGTGTGTGTGTGTGTGTGTGTGTGTGTGTGTGTGTGTGTGTGTAGTCAATTTCATGTATCACAGGTTCCTTTTTCAATAACAATTTTTTTCAAAAAATTAAATAGCCTTGGATAAGTGACAAAATCATCAAGGCATTTGACCAACATACTTAAACAAATACAAACTACCATAAATTATTAAAAAATACTTCAACTTAACAATAAATAACAAAATTACAAAAGCATAAAAATAAAAATTTCTAGGTTTCAACCTTATTCGCTTTGTTGTGAGAGAAAAGTATCCTGGAAGGGTAACTAGGAATAAATTGTCCTTTTTTTAACTTTTAACTACCATCCATTCTTATGATTTACTCAAAGTGCCTATAACCAAATATGGATAGATACACCTATCTATAGACGAGATTCTATAGGCCATATTTATACTAACTAAATCCTTACTACTATTCCCAACTGATCCCAAAACCTCTGAAAACTAAGGTGGCAAAACCAAAGGAATCAAACCTGCTTAGATTCCTCCTTCTCAAGGACTTTTGGAATAACTCTTGAAGGAAAAATAGGCTCACTATCTGTAAACACTATGAGAATCTCTTTAGTTGCCTCCTTCCACCATGAAGAGGCCACTTTATGCTTGGAACTTTGGCAAACATCAGAGAGATGACCAATTTTGAAGCACTTTCGACACCTAAAAAGAAGACCCTCATAGTCAAGGGTTTATGACCAACATCTACCTTTAGCTTTCAACTTAATCATTTCAATAAGGTTATGGGAAATATATAAACAAACAAGAACCCTAAAAAAAATTATTCAAGAAAAATTTAAAGAATAAGCATCAATTTCTATAAATTCCTCAAAGGATTTCCCAATAGCCATCAGCCCAAACTCTAACTAAAATTGGAGAGGAAGATAAGTCAGTTACACGTAGATGGATATGTGAGAGAGGTTTTATGAATGGAATGATGATCAAATCTCAAATATTTGTTCTAAACGATCTTATTACGATCCCCTACGAAATCAAAAACCATAATAAACTAGCATATATATCTTAGATAAATCTATGTAAAATGCACCGATAGATATCATTCTTGATGCAATCAGAATTCAATATGATATAGGTGCCTCGATAATGATATTTATCAGTTTATTTTAGATAGTTTTATGTAAGATATGTATGCTATTACATATCCTTCTTCTGGTGCACAACTAATATCTTGCCTATCCTACTTCCATTAAAAATCTTAGTATCATTTCACCAACTAGAGTACACAACTTACATGCACTAACCTCAAGGATGTCATGAATGATATATGGCCCCATTCATTTGATGTGGAGGATTCCCAAATGTTTGTCATACTTGGAGTCATAGATTAAAAATCTTCTTTCCTTTCATAAAATGTTATCTTTGATATGCTTGTCATGTAATTTTTATATATGTGATTTTATACTCAGATTAATCATTCTAATATATTATTCTCATCGAGTTTCATGATATTTTTGAGCCTTATATCCAATGATTACTTGTAATCCAAAAAACCTATGTGGGATATGCACACTAATGACATAATGAACTCCATACATAAAATATTCTCTTTATCAAACACCACCTGAATTACTATGTACATTTAACCTTTAAAAGTCATTGAATAAGCCCATAATACCATAGAGACTCCATCATTCTAGTGATTGTGACCTACAAAACAAATTTTGGTAAGTGTAGTGCCCAATAAATTTTTGAAGGATTGATCTCTTCCATTAAACTATGGGTGATATGGCATAGTATGGTGGTGTGCATTCATAAAGTCACTTAGAAGTATACACACCACTTTTTCAATAATTAACTACCCATATCACTTTTTATACTTATTGGGAATCCATACTTACTGATAATAATATAATTAGAGGAATATTTTAGCCATGACTATTGTAGAATACTTTGTGGGAGGCACTTATGTATACCTGGTTAAGTAATCCACAATAGTTATGATATACCATGTACCACTCTTGGTGTAGTGTGAATAATTGGTTTTACAAAATTAACTACCCATTTTTCAAATGGATCTTATAAAATTATGGAGACTAATGACATATCATATTTTTTATTAGGTTTCCATATCCTTTGAAAAATATCATACTTGTGTGCACATTCCATAGAATCCTTGTATATTTTAATCCTCCATAGTTTTGAGAATAGGATCTTACATATTATTCATTCACTAACATACTAACCTAAAATGATTCCCTTGCGAAACTTGTGTAAGACTTCTTTGTGTTTTTGGTAAAAAAATGCATCTATTTAAAACTTCATCCATTGCTAATTCATATAACTACCCCAAATATTTTGTCAAGGGGATATATAAATTGTTATGTGTTTCTTATATTTTACCTTCCAATAAGTTGGAACCATTTAAGATGTCAATATTTTTGTGATTTATACCAAATTATATGTTATCATTTGTACTCCATATAGTTTTAATTTGAGTAACATGATTCCAAAATTATAAATGTGTAATTCTGATGGGAAGGAACCAATCACTTGGATCAACCAAAAGGAATTATTTTTATGTATATTAGATCACATGTGGACAAAAGGTGGTAATTACATCCTTGTATCTAGATCAAGATAAATTCATTTGGTATAGATGGCTTTATGCTTAGAATAAAAAGAAGGGTCTTATTATTACCTAGTCAATATTAAAGGATGAGTTATAGATACACTACCATATTATTTTAACAGAGAATGAATTTATTAAGTCAATAAAGCTACAAAAAATCAGGATAGTTAAAGATTATATTCAATAATTTTAGAACACGTCCTTACACATGGATCATATCTTAGAGGGCAACTTGAATGATTTGTTCTTGGGTGTCTCAAGGATATAATCCAACAAGATGTTCACATGTTTAATCCATTCTCTACATCCAAATCCATAATATTTGCATGTTGGGAAGGGGAAATATATTGGGTTAAATGGAGGGATTCCACCACTAACAAAGAGTGCATGGTTTCAACATAATTTTTCCCTCAATATACAAGATTGACTCCTCACAAAATTGATGAGAAAAAGGATTATGTTTAAATTGTGATAAAAATTTGAGAAAAGGTTATAAATGTGATGAGAATACATTTTAATACATTTAAGGGGACAATGAGGAAGAATAAGAAGATAAAGTATTCAATGAAGAAGAAGAGGTGCCTAAATCATAATATAAAGAGTCCAAACCAACTATCTCATCCCATGCACTTTCTAGTATTAACACTCCACAAACCCTCAAAGTTGTAGGTTTCATGAAGAAACATAAGGTGATTGTGTATATAAATACTTGAGGAATTCACATAATTTCATCAAAATTAAGTTGGCATCACATTTGAACTACTTTATTTACCTAGCTCTATAATTTTAGGACATGATTACAGATGGTGGCACAGTTAGTTGTTCCAAGAAATGCCATAGTATCAAACTGGTGATGGGAGACTACAAGTTATACTCCCCTATGTTTTATATTCCCATGGGAAAACTAGATATTATTTTTGGAGTCGAATAGCTCATGACCTTGGTCATGATAGAAATGAATTTTTAGGATATGTTCATGTAATTTCATTCTAAATAATTGACTTTTGAACTATATGGAATATAAGAACAATCTCCATAGTTAGTTAGTTATCCTCAGATGTAGAAGATTCTCCAAAAATAGGCTAAAGTATTTATCACATGGTTTTTATCCATATAAGTTCAAATAACAAAGATATCTACACATCATGATCTATAGAATATTTTTCATGATCACTTATCTCCTTTTAAATCAATGCCAAAAGGATAACTACCAAGAAGCGATCATGATCTGCCATTCAACTTCTCCCTAGTAGTCAACCACCAAACATTAGGCCATAGAGATGTTAGGTTGTGGAGCTAAAAGCTTCACTAGGATGCAAACATGGAGGAGGTGTTGAGTGTCACAATAACTAGCGTCAATCAAGCCAACCAATGTCAGTCAGGGGTGCGACAGGAAGCTGCCAACATCGGTCATGGATCAGCCAACATCAGTCACCTGTGCGGTTCCAAAACTATTAGTTTCATGAACATTGTGTTTAACGAACCGGTTGTTTGCATGTTAAGACTATTTTTAGTCTTGGAGCTACATTTCTAATTATTGTAATTGGAAAGTCTAATTATTGTTTGTATGGGATCTATATAATAGACTCATGGGTTGTATTGTAAGATTGTAGACTCTCAAGGATTCTTGTAGAATTAGTTCTATAGAATCAGAGTTCTATCCAAGGGAGAATCATAAGGACTTGGTGAGGTAAGGACAAGGGTTCTTCCAGGTGTGTAAGATCTAAGTCGATAGGTGTGCAAGGCTAGGTTGATCTGTGGTATAGCAAGATCAGGTGAGATCTACATGGGTAAGTAAGGTCGATTGATCTGCAGGTGTGTGTGTGTGTGTGTGCAAGGTCAAAGGTGATCTGTGGGGTAGCAAGATCAAAGGAGATTTGTAACACAACAGGGAGCAAGATCAGGTGAGATCTACTTGGAGTACGTTGCGTACTTGGTGGTATTGGCAGTATTATTACTGACTGGTGGACTGGCAGTATTGTTACTAACTGGTGGAGGTGAACAACAACTCTGTGTTTGAGTTGTTTGTTGTGACCATAATTGAGAGAGAGAACTCTTGAAGAGAATTATTGTATGTCCTAGAGGTGTGGGAGCCCTAGAGGTGTGGGAAGATTGTGGCATCTTCATTGTAATTTCTTCTGGAAGAGTATTAATACAATTGGGTATTGTCTCTCATATTCTATGTTATTTTTGATTTCTAGTTACTTATCATTCTGGTTAAATTTTGTGTTTAGTTGCTTATACAAAGGTAATCAAGTGTGCTCTTAATTCTAACAATTGGTGTCAGAGCTTTGTGTGAACCTAGGTCCTATCCGTTGGTATCAGAGCCAGGGTGTTGGTTCATCAGAGCTAGGTGGAGGTTCTTAGAGTGAGGTTCACTAATAGGTGGTTTCAGATCTGTTAAGTGTTTGTTGATTACAAGTCATTCTCAGGGGTTTCTGATTGAGTGGGAGTATAGCAATGGTAGAAGAAAGTAAGCTAAGAATGGAGGAACTCAATAGCAAGAATTCTCAATTACTTAATTATGGAAAGAAAGAGTGGGTAAAGAAAGATTGTTGGTCAGTAGAAGATCAACATGAAGGAAATGAAGAAGCAGATGTTACAGGTGTTGTTGTATAAGATGCTCTTGAATGTTCCTTAGATAAAGTAGAATCTTGGTTTATAGATTCTGTTACCTCTTTCCATGCAGTCTGAAATAGAGTATTTTTCCATGTTAAGGTCCATGTAGACTTTGGAAAGATTTATTTAGGGGTTGGTGAGCCTTGTCAAAGTATTGACAAAGGGGAAGTGTAGCTGAAATTGCAGACAACCAACACATGGGTGTTGAAAGATGTCATGCAAGTTCTAGTCTTGAAGATGAGGCTAATTTCTTCAAGAAAATTGGGTGATGAGAGATGCACAATAACTCTCACAGTGGATGCACTTGAATTAGCATGTGGTAAGAAAGTAGGTATTCTTTATCTATCTACTTGTATTACTGATTCACCTTTTGTTGCACAGATGTGGCTTTGTAGGCTTGGTCACATGAGTGAGAAGGGAATGCATGTTCTTAAGAGGAAGTCAAATGTGTTTGACAAACTTAAGAATTGGAAAGCCTTGGTTTTCATGGAGGATATGATGGACATAGATCAGTCATAGGGGCTGAATAACTCTGAGTAGAGTAGTTTGGACATGGTTTTGATCCAAGGTGAGCTCACGGGTAAAAAGTCATCACTCATAAGGAAACACAGTTATCGGCGTCGGTCAGGGAGAATCAACGTCGAACAGGTAGGTATCGATTCCGGTCATGTGCAGACCAGAGTTGGTGGTGTTGGGCAAGTGGCGACTGACATCAGTTAGGGAACCAGCGTCGGTGACGAGGTGGACATCGACATCGGTCAAGGAACCGGCGTCGACGATCAGGTGGATTTGACATCAGTCGAGTGCAGGCCAAGGTCGACCAGGGAATGGATTTTGGGTGGATAGCAAGCTATCAAGGAGTCTCAAATGCCCATATGGAGGACTAAAAGGGTAAGTAAGCCTCAAATTCATTATTCCCCTTCTTTATACTACTTGCTCACTATAGAGCAGGTAGGATCCAAGAAATAGTGGGAGCATGGCATGAATTCTTTGGAAGAGAACCAAATGGGAGATTTGGTAGAGTTACCAGCCAGAGAGAAAGCACTGAAAGATGAATGGATTCCCAAGTTAAAGAAGAGAGAGAATGGACACGTGAGATAAAAGGCCAGGTCATATGGTCTTGAGCAAGCTGCAAGATAGTGGTACAGGTTTGATAGGTGTATGACAAAGCATGGCTTTAGTCAATGTCATTGTAACCATTATGTTTCCTTTACCAGGTTGGATAATGGTTGCAACATTATCTTGTTACTGTATGTTGTGTGTATGCTTGTTGTAGGGTCACACATGCAGGGAATTGTTGAACTAAAGGTAAAGTTAGTTCAATGGTATGTCATGAAGAATTTGGGAGTAGCAAAATTCTTTGGCATGAGTATTCCTAGAGACAGGGAAGATCACAGGTTGATGTTGTCTCAAGATGATTGTGTGAATAAGGTAGTGGCAAGGTTCAAGATGTGGGATGAAAAATCGGTTACCACACCTATGGATGGATAGTTCACAGAACAGTGTCCCAATTCACATGATGAGGTTAAGTACATGTGTACTAGACTTGAGGTTGCCCCAGTAGTGGGTGTTGTCAGTGAGTTCATGGCCAATCCAAGAAAGAAGCACTGGAGAGAAGTTCAATGGATTCTCAGGTATTTGAGAGGGACCAGCAGTAGGGATTCATGCTATGCAGGGTTAGGCACTTCTCTACATGGGTATGTAGATTCAGATGTGGTATGTTACTTGGATGACAGTTGTAGCATCACAAGGTTCACTGTGGTGGTTGGTCTTCAAGATTAAGCTTGAAGAGGTATACAAGCCAGGAAAAAAATTAGACGATGTACAGGTACAAGTATAGGTGCAACTATTTATCTCCAAGTGGGAGATTGTTAGGTTGTGGAGCTAAAAGCTTCACCAAGATGCAAACATGGAGGAGGTGTTGAGTGTCATAGTAACCGGCGTTAGTCAGGCCAACCAACATCAGTCAGGGGTGAGACAAAAAGCTGTCGACATTGGTCATGGATCGACCGATGTCAGTCATCTCTAGACAGACAGTGACTGACATCAGTCAACTGTGCAGTTCCAAAACTATTAGTTTCACAAACATTGTGTTTAACGAACCGATTGTTTGCATGTTAAGACTATTTTTAGTCTTAGAGCTGCATTTTTAATTATTGTAATTGGAAAGTCTAATTATTGTTTGCATGGGATCTATATAATAGACTCATAGGCTGTATTGTAAGATTGTAGACTCTCAAGGATTCTTGTAGAATCGGTTCTGTAGAATTAGAGTTCTATCCAAGGGAGAATCATAAGGACTTGGTGAGGCAAGGCCAAGGGTTATTTTGGGTGTGTAAGATTTAGGTCAGCAGGTGTGCAAGGCCAGGTTGATCTGTGGTCTAGCAAGATCAGGTGAGATCTACATGGGTAAGTAAGGTCGGTTGATCTACAGGTGTGTGTGTGTGTGTGCAAGGTCAAAGGTGATCTATGGGATAGCAAGATCAAAGGAGATCTGCAACACAACAGGGAGCAAGATTAGGTGAGATCTACTTGGAGTACGTTGCATACTTGGTGGTACTGGTAGTATTATTACTGACTAGTGGACTGGCAGTATTGTTACTAACTAGTGGAGGTGAACAACAACTATGTGTTTGAGTTGTTTGTTATGACCGTAATTGAGAGAGAGAACTCTTGAAGAGAATTATTGTATGCCCTAGAGGTGTGGGAGCCCTAGAGGTGTGGGAAGATTGTGGCATCTTCATTGTAATTTCTTCTGGAAGAGTATTAATGCAATTGGGTATTGTCTCTCATATTCTATGTTATTTATGATTTCTAGTTACTTATCATTCTGGTTAAATTTTGTGTTTAGTTGTTTATACAAAGGTAATCAAGTTTGCTCTTAATTCTGACAATTGGTGTCAAAGCTTTGTGTGAACCTAGGTCCTATCAAGAGATACCTAGATATGCCCAAAATAGTGAGATTGAAAAGATGGTACAAGAAATGATGGATACCTTATCTAACGGGTAGACACTTTAAGCTAAAAAATTATCATGATATTCTAAATTTTTTTTGAAACAATAATTATCATCCAAAGAACCAAAAAATGGGTGACTAAAATGTTAGGATATGACTTTGAAATAATTTAAAAGAAAGTAAAATATAATGTTTTAGTAGATGGAATATCTAAGAGTGATGAATCCATTGAGGAACTATTAAATGAAATGACCATTTGATAGGAAAATTGGGTGTATGACGCATGCTTCGAATGGGATAATGCCATGGATACACAAACTTTCGTTGAAAATGAAGGGTTTTAGGCCTAATCTACAAGACTCTAGTTAGATATTTTGAAATAACCTAAGTTATAGGAACCTCCAAGAAATGAGACTATTTTCAACACATTCAAAACATATTACCATACATTTCTACAAATTTTCAACTTATTTTAAAGGTTAGTTATTTATTTATGAAGGTTTTTGTCTTCTAAATCCTAGTTAAAGGGTTTTAGGGTTGTGTCAAAATAATGGGTATGAATACCATGAAATTTTGGATTTTGATGATTTTATTGAATAATTTAGGTTGGGAAATACTCTTCACACCCCAATATATCCCTATCACTTACTATTACCCCTTAATAAATCTTCAAATGTGATAAAAGACCAATTTTTATTGATTGTCAAACACTGTGTACTACCTTTGCAGAACTGCAACTTCAAGAACACAATATCTATGAAAAAATATTACTTCAAGACAACATCAACATTTACTTTCAAGTAATAAAATCTTGGTACTAAAACAAGAACCTCAATAAAGTATGCTTTCATTGATTATTGTATACACTGAGTTACAATAGTTCTTGATAAAATCCTATCTTAAGAGATTCTTATCCTTTTTTTGAATTCTTAAAGTTTGGTTATCAAATTTATAAGTGGTGATTAACCTCTAGGACCACATTATTGGTATCTGAGTATGCTCTATTAGGAGATGGAGCACTCATTCTGGCCTCAAGATGGCATTTTGTTATATGCAATATGCAAGTTGTAGTTGGATATCTATATCTTTGAGGACTCATGGATAAAAAATACCATTAAAACCACATAGAGGGTGGTGATTAAACTCCTATAATAAATTATTGGCATCTAATAATGCCTGATTAGGAGATGTAGCACCCGTTTTAGCCTCAAGATGATATTTCCCTAGATGCAAGATACAAGCCGTAGATGAAGATATCTATCTTCAAAGCCTCATGGTTGAAAAATGGGATCACCACCATATGGGAGGTGGTGATTAACCTCTAGAGCCACATTATTTACATTTGAATATTCTTGGTTAGGAGATAAGGTACTCATTCTGACCTTAATATGACATTTAACTATAATGCAAAATTGTTACTTTTAGGCAAACTTTGGATAGGCATAAAACATAAACCATAAGTCATATACATGAAAAAAAATAATGGTCACATGCATGTCAAATATTCTAATTTCACCTCAAAATATTTCATATTAAAAATCATTGATGAACTCGTGGTAGAATATTCAATGATCAATCCTAAAATGTTACTTTTATGTAGTTAAGAGACGGAGTCTTTACCTCTAATGAGAATTTATGCTTCTGGGACCTCTGCTTCAAAATCCATCACTTACAACACCTTAGGATGTACAATTTACATTTTTTCCACTACCACAACCTTGAAATCCATACAAATACCATTTTTGCAATAATTATAGTCTTGATCAATATTGATAAGAAATATTGTCAAGATGCACGTTATAGTTGGAGATCTCTATATTTTGAGCCTCATGGATGAAAAATGGCATCTCCATGATATCAAGGGTATAAATTAACCTCTTGGAATTCATTCTTTCCATATAACTATATATGGTTAGGAGACATCACCTATTCTTACCTCAAGATGACATTTCCCTATATGGTAAATTTGTTGTTTTTTAGGCAAACTTTGGATATGCATAAAATAGAAAATATAAGTCATATCCATGAAATAAAAGAATTCTTAGGTGTGTTTCAAATTCATCTACTTTAGACTCAAATCCATAGTATCTCAAATCATTTACTTAATCATGATAGAGGATTTAGTGCCTAGTCCTAAAATGTAACTTTTATGTGTCTAAAAGATAAGATTTTGCCTCCAATAGACATTTTAAATTTCAAGAACTCTGATTTGAAATTTATCACTTCCAACACCTTAGGATGTTCAATTTACATGTTTTCCCATTTACACAACCTCATAATCCATGTGGACACCCATTTTTTCAATAATTTTGGACTTGATCAACATTGACAAGAAATGTTGTCAAGATTCAAGTCATAGTTGGAGATCTCTATCTTTGGAGTCTCATGGCTAAAAATTGGCATTGCCACCACATTAAGGGTGGTGATTAACCTCTAGGGCCACATTCTTGACATTCGAGTATGCCTGCTTAGGAGATGGAGACCCGTTCTAGCCTCAAGATGGTATTTCCCTATATAAGATAAAATAGTCAATCATCTAAATGAACCAAAAATTTCTCTTAGCTTAGATGATATGGAAATATTTACTAACAATGCTAAACACATGAAGGTGTAAGCTAATTTGGCACCACTAACCTATAAAAAAAATATTAATATAATTAAATTTAAATTTATATGTAACACCTATGAAATAAATAAAATTTGATAAAAGTAAACACATTTACATTTGAGAAGTCAACATACCTTGGGAGTTCAATCTAAGGAACCACTAAGATCAACTATGTTATTTATAGTAGCAACAATTAAATTATGATTAGATTCATGAACCTTTCTGTTGAGGTCAACATACCCACATCTCTAAAAAATGAGGACCCTTGTTCAAATTTTGCAAATTGTGCTAAAAATTAGGCATTCAACTTGATCATAATGCATTATTTAAAATCATGTATTGGTTTAGTTTATATTGACATGATAGTACATAATCTTTGTTTTATCTTATCCAATGTTGCTAACATTTGATTCATATGTTTCCATCTTGCAGGATTAATTGATCTTCATTACAATCAATAAATGTTCATGGGTTTAAGCTTCAACATTAATTTGACCCTTAGTTGGTTAACTAATATGGTCCCATTCTAATCATTATGCTAACATTTGGTCTTTAATTGATTGATTGAATCCAAGTTTAAATGACATTTAAAACCTTAGTCTAAATTAATTTATCCTAAGTTCTTATTAAAATTGATTCATATTTTTGATGGGTCACTTTATTCCAACTTAGTCTTAGTTTAATTTTAGCCTAAGTTTTGATCGAGTTTATTAATTCATTAAAACTTTAGTTTAAAATTTATACTAATTCTTTATGTATATTGAGCAATTATTCTTTGATTTTATTGTTTGTATTACGAATTACACATGGGACTGCAAGGTGTTAAAACCTCACTTGATTAGATCAAAGATCAATGGCATATAGATGATTTCCCAAAGTCAATAAGTCAAAGTTCCCTAGATCAAAGATCTATGGTGTGTATTCTAATGTACAAATTCCAATAGATGATCTGCATTGAAGACTGGGGTCAACATGTCAAAAATCTTGAGATTGAATGTGTTGGTTCCAAGTGGCACACTTGTGGTGAATTATATACAAATTAATGACCCGTATTTGATCAAATGTATAAATAAGAAATATCAATGGCTCGTGTTTGATTGTACTTTCAATAGATCAATGGCATGCATTTAATCACATAGATTGAGATCAACCACGTGAATTTCATCAAATTTTTAGGAGGCACAATATGAGGACACATGTCCAAGGTGACAATGGTCACATTTTAAAAATGAATAAGAAGCATGGCAAGAGGATTCCACATAAGCAAACATGCCAAATTAGAAGATTTTATGGACCCAATCATGCAAAGGTATAAATATGAGATCCTAATATGATCTAAGTCACCAAATCACATATTTAAAAATTATATGTTACCATTAAAGCTCAGTTAAACCTCCAAAAACCCTTAGACATATAAAAAATCCCTAAATTATTCCTACGTTCATTACTTTAAGCCAAAAGAAAGAGCATAGTGATCAAAATTATTCAAGGAGTTCAACTAGATAAAGGGAAGAATTGAATCGTCATTCCCAAGTAGACAATTTGATCAAAGTCATAGCAATGGCAACATATGAAGATATTTTGAAGAAAAAAGTCAAATTATACCTATCATCAGATGTAGAGGGATGAGTATAAAAATCACAAAGTTCATGGCTTCTTCATTAAATATAGGAGACCATAATAGCTCAAGTTTATTTTGGACTATTGAGAACCAAGGAATTTTGACTAAGGAAGAGGAGAACCTAATTCAAGTTAAGAGATTGTATTATGACATCATATCAATTCAGATGATAGGAATCCATTATGTTGTTTCCAAACTATAGATTACAAAGGGATCAAAATATGGAATATGGATGGCAACTTGGTCCAAGACAATATCATCTAGTAGATGTTGGTTCTTCTAATATTCCACCAACTGGCACACAAATAGAGCATAGGATTGAAAAAAGGAAACCAAGTGAAGTTGCTTCAATATCCTTAGTCCCTAAGTATTTTAGAACAATAGAGAAAGATTTTACTCAACAAGAGGTTCACATGATAGATTTGGATCCATAAGAATCTATTGAAGATGCATTGAGAATACTATCCATCACATATGAATCAAACATAGATGTAGAGGAAGAAAGGGTTGAGGAATTTAAATAAGAAAAGGGAAAAGAGAAGACATTGGAATTAATGATCATTGATCACCCCAAGAGAAAAGTTGAGATTGTAATTGTCTCAAAAGTAAAGATAGCAAAAATGGCCAAAGTTGATTTCTCTTTGGACAACATCAATTTTTTTAGTGAAGATAACATAATTTATATACCAACTATACCTGAATGGTTCATATATGAACCAAGAATGGATAATCTACCTACTACTTATCATCCATGGGCTCTAGTAAAGACTATAGACATCCCTATGTAATAGGATTTGAAGTCTTAGATCCCAGAATTATAAGATGAATAAGAAAAAAGACTTGTTATTTAAAGTTAATTAGCTGACATACAAGTAGAGGTGCAAATTAAACATATGATCCAGTCTTCAGTATGGGTTAGATATGATCCAACTATTACTAGCTTGCAAAGAGTGATTGAGACATTTGTTATTAAAGAAGGTCAGTAGTTGGTTCATCATAGGGTTGAGCCTTTAGTTTACTTAACTCAAAAAAGGGAACAAAGACCAGGAGAAGATCCCATATTTAAAGAGGATGTTCTTGAACTAGCTCAATTTTAGGTAGAATGGTTACAAGCTACAATCAAAGGGTTAAAACAAGAGAAGAATAATATGGAAGAGCAATCCATCCTATCAGTTCTAATAGATATTGTTAATAATTTTGAATAAGCTATTTATGATACATTTAGTCCTTTGAAAGTAATAAGTTCTAAACTAGACATGGTGAGAAAACAAAAATCCATGGCTTTGAACCAAGTCAATCAGTGGCAATATTCAGATAATAAAATAAAGAAATTGATTAGGATACTAATGGAAAGATAGATTCTTAAACTTAAAATAGTTAACCTATCACACTTGAATATGGCTATGATAATTTTGATGGAGAAATTCAGGGACATGAATAAATGGTCTAAAATCATGGAATGTCTCTCAAGAGATTTCAAACAATTAGAAGGTAGAATGATGCAAATATTAGGTGGTTTGATTAAGGATCCAACCATTCCCTAGTCAAACAACCCTAATAAGTGATGGAGAATTCCAACATAGAACTACCCAATTCATCCAAGAGGTCAATAATAAAAGGGCACCATAGTGGCTGACAACAAATGTATTTTGGATGTGATCTTATTAGCAAATGAGAAGATTGGTGATGCTAGGAGCATCAAAGAAGATATGGATAGATTGGATGAAATATTTAAATATTTGGTAGGATAGATAGAGGAGCTATTCATAGATCTAATTATCAACCTTAGATTGATTGATGAACAACATGATAAATCCATGAATATTTTAGAGAAAAAGTAAAAGGATACAGCTGTAGGATCAGCTCAAAGTCAATTGAGTTGACTTATAATATTCTTTAGTATCAAAACATGTACATCATTTAAGAAATAGTATTCCATTTTTTAAAAGCATGCACAATATGTAATGCACATGGCTTATAGGTTAGTCATATTTGAAAAGTGTCATTGGTTTTAGAATGTTTGTAAAAGGACAATTGTCCTTGACAGTTGTTTGATTCTCATTTGATAATGACTGACATACCTCATAGGTTGCTCTTTCAACCTGTAAAAGGACGTATTATCAATGTAAAAACGGAGGAAGTTTTGAGAGCCAAACTATTTTGTAAACTTTGGATCAAGTAATAAAAGCAAGATAATTCTACAAAGATTGTCTCTTTTTTGTTTATATGTTTGTTATCATGGTTGCTTCCTCAAGTTATCATTTTGATGTTTAGATTTGAATTGCTTTTATGAATTCTATATTACATGTGTTAATGCAGAGTTGTTAATTTGATCTATATACTAGGTTGACTAGAATTTTTTAGATTCATTTCAATTTCATTGCTTTTCTTGAAGATGTGCAAAAGTAGTTTTTTTGTCTAAGAAATATTTAAAGGAAACTTGATCTCTAATTTGCATGTTTCAAATATCCTTATATATTTTCATGATATATGATAAGATATGTATTTTTGGTAATTTCATATCATATGTTGGTTTGAAATGCATATCTTTGATGAAATTAAAGCTTTGTCAAGATGTCTGGACTAAAGAACAGAAATGTATCCTTCTTTCTGCCTTAACCTACCTATTTTCTCATTTTTTGATCAAAGCACTATAGTTTACTTTTTCATTGTAAATATTCATGCTAAATTATATTCTTAGACTTTAGACTCTAATCATTATTCACTAGACTCAATTAAAACAACTTTAGATTTTTCACAAAATTTTAGGACCACGGTTACTCCCAACAACCACTTGCATAATCATTTTATGAAACAATCAAATAGCTTGGTTGTTACAACACCACAGATCTCAGGAAGATCACAACCAAAAAATCATGCAAAAGATTCTTTGAATCTTGAAATGATAAGTGTTTTCAACATTATGAGAACCATGTGATACATTTATTTGCATCAACACTTCCATAGAGTCCTTTTGAATGGCCTACCCTAATATTTGTGTAAATAAAAATTTATTGCAAGAACCAAATTTGAATAGTCGAGTATCTTCCTATGTTCTTCACGGTATTCAAACAACCATACATTTAAACTTTTGATAGGATAACATCAAATCCAAGTTGTAGTAACTACCATAGACCTAATGGGATAGTTAATGTTTTTCCCATCTATGACCATAAAAGTCAATTTATGTTTTTCCTCTACATACCAGTACAAGTAGTAGTTTGTCCCTTTTTCATGATCCTCATATATAATAACTACATAGAATTACCTTACATCATAAAACAAAAAATGATTTAATAACATGATCTATTGATGTATTTACCAAATTTAGTACATGAAACATATGTTAAATATTTAGTACCTGGTTTCACTAGATCATATACATAGTCAAATTTATGTAATGATGTCAACTTTTTAAGTTGTAATGTTGGTCGAAATTGATAAGTGTCAATTGAAACTAGAGGCCTAAAACTCCATTCATCCACCCATTCTTTTGACTTGCACTTATTTCAAAAAACGTCAATGCATGCAGAACAAAAGCACTCCATGTGTTTTGTATGAACCATCCAAGTACCTGCATTTAAGCTATGAAGTGAGTGTAACTCACTTAATCCTGTTACTATCATACAATCTTCATTATTTTCCATTGTTCATCCTCCATCAACCAAAAATATCTACAAACACTGGAATTTTGTTAAGCACCATGGTCCATATTTTTATTACACCATCCAACTATGTTTTCACATCCATCAAATCAATGACCTATTCAAAATTCAACTCCTCTCTTACAATCTCTTTTTTGACACATGATCCTCCACTATCATGTTCCCCTTTTCCATATCCCACTTCAATGAAACTCCAAATATGTTGTACAATAGTGGTTACATGCATCTTGCTCAATTAGTAGAACATCTATGTATTCTTCAATTATGATGTGCAATTATCTGCCCAAATATAATGTTGATTGAAAGCAATTTTCCTTTCACTCAACTTGCCATAAAACATCTGAAAATAACCTTACACATACCCTAAAAAAATTTATCATTTTTGACATATAAGTGCTACTCCCTTAATATTTTTTTATCATAATTTGTACTATCAGGTGAATGCATGAATGTTATATGCACAAAAGGGAAAGTTATTCTGAATTTTAGCATTGTGACTGAATCTCCCTTTATGGTTTTAATATGTAATTATCTATGAATTCAAATACTAAAATAATAGTACCAAGTAGGAATGTGTCCTTAATTTGAATTGTTCATCTAGCTATTGAGCTCTATGTGTGTGCCTTACATACTCATATAATTTTCTCCCTGAATTTGTCCATAAATTTATAAATAAGTATTTATTTTTTAACAAGCTCACACTTTTTAGATTCCTTTCTATATTTTAATTGATATGTCACAATTTGGTATTTACTAAAACCAATCAATTCTTGTCCAATTCCATGTGTACTCTCTTCATGAGTACAATTTTTCAATTTTGTCAATCCATCATAAATGCTACAAGTTTTATCCAAACATGCCTTGCTATTAAAAATTTATCCATCTGATCTTTCACAAAAAATGGTTGAAATAAATTCCCTTGTTGATTTTTAAGTTTTTTAAGTTTAAAATTAGGTGTTTTAGTAGTTTTCTAACAATGAAAAAAGACATGGTTTTTTTACCAAAAGATTTAGAAGGATGCAATTTCCAATATTTAGTGATATCATACCCATGTTTACCATAATACTCATAAATTTTATTATTTTTAACCAAACTATGAGCAAAAAAATATTTATTAAAAATATTAAGATGTCATATCTTTTGATGAGGAGGAAATTAAGGCTTCATATTCATATTAGAATCATTAAAACCAAGTCTTGAAAAAATTATGTTTGTGACAAACAAAAGGGGTTAAACAATGTCATTTTACTCTTCCCAATTCTATACTAGTATAACCCATTGATTACATATTTTTTAAGCTAAGGTTATAAACAAAATGTTACAAATAAATATGCTCTTTAAGAGATGAAGAAATACATTTAAAATTAACTTGATCATTTTAAAGGAAGTAATTTTAATGATAAGCAAGTCAATAAATTTTTACATTTCATGTGTGTTTTGATTATTCAATTTTTGAAATACATAACATCTAAGTTGATGATTTAAAATTAAAAAAATTCATCATATTTTTTTTAAAATTTATTTTTTAATGTCACGACCTCTCTTCTCACACTTTAGACTCGTGCTCAACTCTAAGTTGATTTGGACCTCTTTTAATATTTTCAAAATGAGTTGATTTCTTTTAAGTTAGGCTAACTTTTATTATTTCAAAAGTCTATCAAGTCATCGAAAGGAAATCATGAAAGCAAGGTATGATTTAATTAAAGTCAATTCTTTTCATATAATTATATGCAATGTTTGAAATTGTGAATGAGGGAAAATTTAATGGGATAAATATTTAGTCTTATTTTAATAATCCCATTTATAATGAATGAATCTAATGTTTATGTATTAATATTTAGGAAATCACCAAAGGTTGTTGTATTAAAACAATTTTCCTTTTATTGTTCATTTTAAAATTTTCAAATATCTTTTTTTCATAATTAATTTTTACATAATTAATTAATTGTTCTTAATTTAAAACCTAACAAAGTATATTATTATAAATAAATTAAGATTATTAATTTTTTTTAACCCATTAAAACCTATGTGGAACCATAACAAAATTAAAATGAAACTAACCTACCCCCTCACCCTATGCATCATTCCTCCATACAAGCATTTTGAAATGCCACATGGAGGGAGGGGGTGGGAAGGACAATCATAAACCCTCAATTGAAAAAATAGTTTTCTTGGAGTTTGAAATTAATTCACTCCACATCCCTTAGTCATCGACCACCATAACTAGTGCTTTGACCATGCAAACGAAGGAAGGGAACTACCTCATAAGAGTTAGTTAAGCCAATTTGAGCAGATTTTGAGGAGAAAATTTAGAAAAGGAAAATTACATGAAAAAGAAAAGGGTTTATAAATAGAGATCAACACAGAAGTGAGCTAAAAAGGAAAAAGGAGGAAGGAAAATGCTTTGGAGGGAGGGAAAATGTATTTGAATATATTGACACTTGAGAGGAGTGAGGTGATTTAATAGAAGGAGAGATGCCTTAGAGCAGAGGATCGACACCTAGTAGGGGGCAGAAACTAGATCAAATTTTGTTCCTTACTCTATTTAACTCATCCAAGATCAACACCACCACTGCTTTCTCAGCTGCTTCAATTCAAGCAAATCCTCTTTCTATTTTAGTCAAGGATTTCAATGGCATAAGGTAGGTATTTTAGTTTATTTAAAAATTTAAGGTAATAATTCATTTTATTTTATTTATATTGTAAAATAAGTATTTTAGTTAATTTAAATTGGGAGTAATAATTTATTTTATTTATATGGTAAGATAGATATATTATTTAAATTGTAAAATAAATAATTTATTTTATTTTATTCGGAAGGTAATAATTTGTATTATTTTAAATTGTAAGATAATTATATTATTTTATTTAAATTGTCAGATAATTATTTGTTTTACTTAAATTATAATGTAAACATTTTTATTTTATCATATTTATATGGACCAATTTTTAATCATTATAGAATATATAAATAATAGGTTTTTTTAATATGCTCAAAATAATATTAATTTTAATACTTTACGTTAATATTAGTGTAATTATATGTATTTAGCCTGAATAAAATGGATTATATCTTATAAATTAAAGGTAATCAACATATATGTTACATTGTTATTCACTGCTTAAGTTGATATTGACATTTTAAATTTAAGGGTCTAATTCAATCTTCAAGTCTTTACATCATTGATTGCTAGTCTATAAAGGAAGATTGCATTTGTGATAAATCTATGATTGGATTTTAAATTAATCTCAATTATTAATTCCCTTGCATCTAATTGTTTTGTCATGAGTAAGATGTTTTATTAAGAAAATTATATCTTATCAAATATAAAATCGTAATCATATCAACAAATATTAATATACTCCTCACAAAAGATTTATTTAATATTAAGTTGTTAGCATTCCTTGTGGATAAGTTATCTTATAGAAAATTAGACTAAAGGTATAAATGACAAAAAAAAATAACATATTTGTAAATCAACAGAATGACTAAATTAATAGGTTATGTTATAGATTTGTTTCTCTACTTTCCTACTCAAGAATTTCCCTTTGAAATATAATGCATTAATTCATTTCAAGCATTATTTACTTTTCAAATCTCAAACTTAGATCAAGAATTTAAGGTTAAACAAAACTACATAGCATTCGATATAAGCGGTGCCTCTGGCTCACATTTACAGGTAATGCTATCATGCTTGAACTACTGCATCCATAGCCTAACACAGCTATAACATTGATGTCTGGGCATCGTCCCTATAAACCATCAGAGAGGAATAAGGATCATGCCATGTCATTAAGACTAAGGGGTGGGATAATCCCTCTTGGTCAATAACACTAATTAGGATAAGGAAACAACTTCGACTACCTTAGATGCTTGCTCGTTTGGTAAAAGAATGATTAACCCATATGGTTAGATGCTTGCCCATTTGGCAAAGGAATACCTAACACGTATGGTTAGATGCTTGTCCATTTGACAAAGGATATCTGATATGATAAGGTACACCCAAGTTATATTCATAGATAAACATTAATTTAAAAAAAAAATCTATGTTTTAGGGTAAGATCTATGGTCTCTACATTATGGTATCAGAGTGGTGGTCTCTACCTTGTGCGGGTCACTACATTGTGGTATCAGAGCCTAGATTTGAAAGTTATGCCTTGAGCCTACTATGATCCACACTTAGTAAAAGATTAATTATTGATGATAACTTGTTGAGAAAATTGAAAACTATGAGAAAACTAATTTGGTTAAAACTGGTTGTTCTGACATGGTTCATGGAAAAACTTCAAGGAAAAATTAAAGGGAAAATAATAAAGAACAAAGGAAAAATAGAACTCACCTCTACTTTGAAAGAACCCATTTACATTTCTAACTCAGATACAATAGTTGAAATCTAGAGTAAACTCAAATCTTTGAAAGTGGAGCTCATTAAAACAAAACCAACTATGATGGAACCTATAGTCAAATGTCCATTTAATAGGCCCTCAGTAGTAAGATATTTTCCCGGAATGGGTTCTAATGCACCATACATAATCCCTAAAGTATGTAAGTAATATAACTGATGCCACCAATATGTGGTTCACTTAGAAGATGAAGTTCCTGAAGAAATGGAATTGGATGAAGAAGATTTTGTTTAGAATTTTTTTTGAATCAATGTTATACAAAAATATATATCTTATAGTCATAAAGATTATCCTCTATAAAGCTAAGAACTCTATGTAATAAAAAAGATGAATAAGATTATCAATTGCATACTTTTTGTCAATCCTATGTGTGACTATGATCAATAATAGAATGTATGAGGAAATTAGAGTTATCCAAAAAATGAATTATGCTATGAATTATCTTGGATGAAAACTTAGAAGATTATGTTATTTCTATTAGGAAACCAAATGGCAAGACCTACACGATCAACTAGGAATTGAAAGGAAGTATGAGATACGTTGAATCTAATAATGAAAATGTTGAACAACAAGTTCCAAAAAATAGAGAATCAACGATAGAAGCCATCATCAATTTGTTGACTAAGCAAAGAGATAAAATAGAATCCCTTGAGTAGGTGATTAACTATCTTAAGTCAAGGCAAAAAAATGTAGAAAACATATAGGAACCTAACCTTGATAATCTGCCTGAAGAAAATCTACCACCAGTTAATGAAATGGAAGTCATAGCTCCCAAAATTGAAGTTCATTTTCTGATCTTAACAAGGGTTTGAAGAAGATTTTACCCCCTAAGTTTGATGTGAAGTAGTTAGGTGAAGGTTCTAAGAATTGGCTAAATGAGATGGATAAGTACTTTGACTTGAGAAACTACAATGATGAAACTAAGGTGTTGTGGGGATCCTATCAATTGGTAAGGGAGGCAACTAGTTGGTAGACTAACATGAAGGAGTCTAATAGAATAACCAAGGAAAATTTGACCTAGGATCAATTTGACTACTATTTCAGGAAGAGATGGTTACCCCAGTTATTCTTTGATGAGAAGATGACTAAATTTCACAACCTAAGGTAGGGAGGCATGTCAATCCAACAATATTGGGATAGATTCACCAAATTACCTAAGTATGTGCCCATATACCAGAAGGATGAAAGAGGTTAAAATAGAAAGTTCATCCTAGGACTGAATGCAAACATAGGAGTAGAAGTAGATATACACGGCCCTGAGAACATGAATGAAGTGCTAGAAAAATCTCTAAAATAAGAATGGAAATTATAGGCCCTAGCTATGGCAAGACAAAACTTAAACAATGATAGAAATAGAGCCTTCAAAAGGAAACTAGATGTTAGGAGAGAGCAAGTTGTGGATAAAAACCCAAGACCAAATCCAATAGGCAGAGCACCCCCACCAAATCAAAATCAAATAAATACTTTTGGAAAAAACAACAATAGGGGAGGAGATAATAATAGGGAATGATCAAAGGAATCACACTCACCTAATGTATCCTCCATGGATTTTTGGTGATTCCCCGAGAAACCCAATACCAAAAGGCCTATTAGGAAGATGTTTTGTTTGTAGAAGAAATCACTTTACTTAAGAGTGCCCAAGGATGTAGGGATAGATAAGGTCCAATAAGCCTCAGAGAGGACCATAGAAAAGGATCAATGTTGTAGTAAGGAATCACCAAAATAGATACCAAAATGTTCCAGTTGAAGCTACAAGTAAATTATTAAGTAAACCCATTTCAATTCTCATAAATAGTAGTTCATAAGAATGTTTCATTTCTCCATAATTAGTAAAAATATCTCTTCTAGTGAATCACATGAATGCATCATGGATGGTCTAGTATGGGGATAAGGTATTCAAGGAAGTTTCTCAATGTCTACCCAAGGTAAAAATACAATTTCCATATTTTGAGACAAGCTTAGACCTATTTATAGCACCCTTAGGAGCCTATGATGTGATAATAGCGAAGAATTGGCTCACCAAGCATCAAGCTAAAATAAACTATTATATTAAGTTGGTTAGGTGTTACAATGATGAGGGAAGGTGGGTTATGATTCAAGGGGATCATAGGCCCATAAAATTAGAAACCATAATAATTATGTAGCTAAAGAAGGAGAGAAGGAAGGGATCTCTAATTTTCATTGTGACAATAGATGATAAGGATGAGAGCAAAGATGAACCAACCCTAGAAGTGTATCTATTTTTAAGGGAATTTAAGGATGTGTTTCCTAAAAAATTACCTAGAATGCCCCCTAAGAGAGAATTTGATTTTTCAATTGATATTATACCCAAAGTTGAGCTAGTTTATAGAGCACCCTACAAAATGAACACAATAGAGTTGATGTAACTTAAAATTTAGCTAGAGGAACTCTTGAGTAAAGGATTGATTAGACCAAGTGTGTCTCCTTGGGGAGCGCTAATCTTGTTTATTAAAAATAAAGATGGAAATCTAAGATTATGCATTTATTATAGAATGTTGAATAAGGTCACAATTGAAAATAGATATCCCTTACCTCGTATAGAAGACCTTTTTAAGCAGATGAAAAGAGCAATGGTTTTTTTTTAAAGATAGACCTTTGATCAAGATATCATCAGCTAAGAATTAAGGAAGAATATATTCCAAAAACTGCTTTCAAGACTAGATATGGACACTATGAGTTTACTATAGTACCATTTGGGGTAACAAATACTCCTTAAACATTTATGAACTTAATGAATAGTGTGTTCCATAATTACCTAGATAATTTTGTATTAGTATTCATAGATGGCATTTTGATTTACTTTAAAAATGAGGAAGAATACTTAGCACATCTTCAATTGGTTCTTCAAAAGTTGATAGAACTTAAACTATATGGTAAGTTGTCCAAATGTGCATTCTTTAAAAAGGAAATTCACTATCTAGGCCACATCATATCCAAAGAAGGAATTGCAGTAGATCTAGACAAGATAAAGGAAATAATGGAATGGCCAATTCCCAAGAAAATATCATATGTAAGGAGTTTCATGGGGTTATTAGGATATTATATGAGATTTATTGAAGGTTTTTCTAAGATTTCCAACCTGATTATGACATTGCAAAGGAAATGTAAGAAGTTTATATGGATAGAGCAATTTGATAGAGCTTTCTAGATTTTTAAGGGAAAATTTATGATGGCACCCATCTTGAAGGTACCCAATCTAAATGGATATTTCATGGTTTTAATAGATGTGTCCATCAAAATATTGGGAGGATTACTCTTTTGAAATGATGGCATAATTTCATATGAGTCCAATAAATTGAAAAACCATGAAGTAAACTATGCCCCTCATGATTTAGAATTGGCATCAATTGTTCATGCCTTAAAAAAGTGGAGACATTTCCTTATAGGGAATTTTCAAGTAAAAACTAACCATCAAGGGCTAAGTACATATTCACTCAACCCAATCTAAATTCTAGGCAAAGAAGGTGGTTAGAGTTATTGAGTGAGTATGATTTTTAAATTGGGTATATCAAGGGAAAAGAGAATAGGGTTATTGATGTTTTGAGTAGGAGAAGACATCTAATGAATATAACAATGCTTATATTTAATCTAAAATGGAATATACTAGAAAGACAAATGCAAGATCCTTGGTATAATCAAGTGAAAATAATGATAGAAGATAATACAGAAGACCCAAAAACTAAAGAATATACTTTGGACGATGAGGGTTTGCTTTGGTATAATAATAGGATCTATGTTCTAAATTTAGAAGACTTAAGAAAGATAATTTTGATTGAATCTCATAATGTACCCTACTCATGTTACCTAGGGGTAAATAAATTGTATTCCGACCTTAAAAAACTATACTTTTGGTAAGGGATGAAAAGAGATATAGTATTATATATGGCACGATGATTGGAATGTCAGAGGGTTAAAGCAGAACACCATCATCTTATAGGAATTTTATATCTACATGACATTCCATAATATAAATGGCAAGTTTTTAGTATAGATTTCATACAAGCATTACTTGTGACACCCTACAGGCATAATGTTATTATGGTTGTAATCAAAAAGCTTACTAAGGTGGCACATCTCATACCCAAGAACTTGACTAATGATGCACCATCCTTAGCCAACTGATTTGAGAAGGAAGTGGTTAGATTGCATGGAGTTTTTAAAAATATCATATCAGATAGATATTATAAGTTTACTTCAAGGTTTTAGATGACCCTACAGTCAGCATTAGGTATACAATTGAACTTTAACTCCGTATTTCATCCTAAGGTGGATGGGAAAATAGAAAGGATAAATCAAGTGGTATAAGACATCTTAAGGATATACTATATGGATTAGCAAACCAAATGGGAAGCTTATCTCCCATTGGCAGAATTTTCCTATAATAACTCATTTCAAACATCTTTAGGTATGTCTCCATTTGAAGCTCTATATGGGATAAGTTATCAAACACCACTAAGTTGGGATAACCTTGAGGATAGAATTGTAATTAGTCTATAAGTTTGAAAGACATGGAATAATAGGTGAAAGTTATAAGATAGAGGTTGAAGGAAGAATTAGATAGATAAAAGAGCTACACAGATTGGAAGAGAGTTTAGAGCGACTTCCTAATTGGTGACAAGGTATTTTTAAGGGCCAGACCGCACAAAATTTCTATAACCTTTGGGAAAAAGGCAAAGTTAGCTCCTTGCTATGTAGGAACCTTTGAGATCCTAGAGAGAATCAACCTAGTAGCCTATCGATTAGCCTTACCTCCGAAACTAAGTCATATTCATGATGTCTGCCATGTGTCACTTATAAAGAAATATGTGCCTAATAATAAACACATTTTAAACTTGAATGCCTTTTAGGTCCAAGAGCTCAAAAAAATAATAATAGAGCCATACAAAGTGATGGATAAGCACTAATACCAATTACACAATAGAGAAGTTGATCAGTGCAAGGTATAGTGAGATCAATATGGTGAAGGAAGTCCAACTTGGGAGGACACTGAATAAATGAAAAACATGTTTCCATTTTTATTTTAAATTTATGAACTTAATCAAGCTCTTTTAGTGCATTGGGATAATGCACAATTTAAGGGGGGAGGATGTCATGACCTTTCTTCTTGCACTTTAGACTCGTTCTCATATTTGAGGGCTTTGGCCTTGAGGACATATTTGAAATTTTAAAATTATTCTTTAAGAGATAGCTTTATCAAAACCTTCAATGAATAATACATTTTCATTAATAAGAGTATCTTTAATA